>CM052550.1:32808498-32843408 GCA_028533065.1 Trachops cirrhosus
TTTTTTTTTTTTTGTCTTGACATGCCTGTTACGTGGTGAGGGGCAGAGCCTTAGGTGTTCACCAGGGTGGAATAACCCAAGTTGCCACATTATGACACTCTATGTGGGGGAGGAGTCTGAGAGGGAACAATGGCGCTTCCTCTGCTCTCTGTGCTTCCTCCGCTCTCTGCCAGATTTCAGTCACTTCCTCCACTTCCCACAAGCAAACTGGGCCCTTCTGATCAGCAAACTGGTGCTGATTCCCATGTGGGTGGGTTTGTGTACATTCTAGGACCCTGTGGGTCTCTCTAACAAACTCTCCTGTGAGGCTGGGAGTTTCTCCCGCTGCTGCCTCAACCCCCGCAGTTGTTTTCAATCGGTGGTTTGAGGCTTTATTTCCCTGCGCTGGGGGCCTGGGTTGTGCAGTCTGTCCCACTCCCCAGTTGTTTCTCCTGGTTTCTCTGTGCACGAATGTGGGACTGCCGGGTCCTCAATCTGCCACCTCACTGTGTCTGCCTGTTGCTGTCTTGCCTGCCAACTGCAGCCTTGCACGTCCCGCTTCACAATCCTCGGGCTTGCTGGGTCCATCAGCCACCCCTCCTGCTGGTCTGGATGAATGTTTCTTATTTAACAACTTGGTTGTCGGACTTCCATACAGTTCAATTTTCTGTCAGTTCTGGTTGTTTTTTGTTTTTAAATTGTTGTTGTCCTTCTTTTGGTTGTGCAAGGAGGCACAGTGTGTCTGCCTAAGCCTCCATCTTGGCTGGAAGTAGGTTTTCAATTTCTTTGTCTCTTCTTCTGGCATCCCCATAATGCGCGTGTTGGTATGTTTGAAGTTGTCCCAGCGGCTCCTTAAACTATCCTCATTTTTTTGGATTCTTTTTCTTTTTGCTGTTCTGATCGGGTGCTTTTGTTTCCTTATATTCCAAATTGCTGATTTGATTCTCAGCTTCATTACTCTGTTGTTAATTACCTATAAATTATTCTTCATTTCAGTTAGTGTATCCTTCATTTCTGACTGGGTCTTTGTATGATTTCCATGTCTTTTTTTATGCTGTTGAAGTTCTCACTAAGTTCCTTCAGCTTCCTTATAACCAGTGTTTTAAACTCCACATCTGGTAGTTTGTTTGTCTTCATTTCATTGAATTCTTTTTCAGGAATTTTGTTCTGTCCTTTCATTTGGGACATGTTTTTCTCCTCATTTTGGTAGAGTCCCTGTGTTTGATTGTTTGTTTTAAGTGGAGATGCTACATCTCCCAGGCTTGGTAGAGTGGCCTAATGTAGTAGGTCTCCTATAGGGTCCAGTGGCATGGTCTCCTTCTTCACCTGAGCTGGACACTCAAGGTAAGCATCCATGTAGGCAGTGTACACCTACCTGTTGTAGTTGAGTCTTGATTGCTGTTGGCATATTAGTGGGAGGGATTTGCCCCCAGGCCAATCAGCTGCTAGGACTGGCTTTGACCACCATGAAGGTTCAGTTGTACAGGCGCCTGCCCCATGAAGCAGGACTTACTTCAGTGGGGCTTTGGTGCTCACTGAGTCTGCCCCTTGAGAGTGTCTCTTGTGGAGGAGGTTGCAGGGTGCTTCAATGTGGTCTTAAGCTGTACACTGGGTGCACTGGCTCTGGAGCCTTCCAGGAAATGCAGTCCCAGGTCAGCTGCCACCTGTGTCCTGCCAGGAGTCACCTGGCATGAACTACATAGTAATCTGCAAATGGCTGCTACTTGTGCTTGGCTTGGAGGTGTCCAGGAGAGGCCAACCTGTGTGGTGGCTATGACTAGTGCTGGGCCTGGGGCCACTTAGTCAGAGGTATAGGGCACACCGAGGCCAGATGCTGCTTGCTTGAGAGATTTTAGGAAAGTCTGAAGCATGAGCTAGAACAGTCTATTCATATAGAAAAGCCACTGGAAACCATCTTTGGTGGAACTGCAAGTTGGGTGGGGTAGGGCCTCATGTAATCACCAGGGCGGGGATAACTGTGTTGGTCAGGTTGGTAGAGCCTCAGATGTTTTGACAGCCTGCTGGGTCTGTGAGGGGAGGGCTCATCAAAGGACCAGTGGCCTCTGTCAGCACTTCTGACAGAAGGTCTGGTGGAAAGCTGCCCCTTCATCTCTTGCACTGATGCCAGGCATATCAGTTTCTCCCTGTATGTCTCTGGTGCCTTTGGAGCTGATGCCCCAGAACTGGAACTCAGGAGTGAGTCCAAGTCTGTGTATGACCCTTTAAGAGGAACTACCTGGGATTGCAGAAACTCTTTATCTCACTCAGCCACAATTCCAGCTGGTTTTTACAGTGAGAAGTTATAGGGACTTCTTTTCCTGGATTTGAACCCTGGGCTGGGCAGTCTGTTGTGGGAATGGGACCCCTTGCTCCTTAGGATGGACATCTGCAGCAGAGATATCCCTCTTGATTTTTATATACCACAGGTAGGTGTGGGACCAATCCGTCCACATCTCCACCCCTCCTACCAGTCTCAACATGGCTTCTTCTTTATATCCGTAGTTGTAGGACTTCCATTTCAGCTAGATTTCAGGCCATGCTGAATGATGTTTGTTCTGTAGTTCAGTTGTAATTTTTTTAATCCTCACCTGAGGATGTTTAATGATTTTAGAGAGAGAGAAAGGGAGAGAGAATCAGAGAAAAACTTTGATGCGGGAGAGAAACAAGGATAAGTTGCCTCCCATACCTAACTGGGGATGGAACCTGCAGCCTAGGTATGTGCCCTTACTGGAAATCAAACCCACAACCTTTTGGTGTATGGGATGGTACTCCTACTAACTGAGCCATGTGGCCAGGGTGTAATTAAAATTTTTTTTTTAATTTTAGAGGAAGAGAGGAAATGAGAGAGAGAGAGAGAAACATCAGTTTGTTGTGCCATTTATTCATGTATTCATTGGTTGCTTCTTGTATGTGCCCTGACCAGAGATCAAAACCACAACCTTAGCATATCAGGACAATGCTCTAAGCAACTGAGCTTTGCAGCCCAGGCCTAGCTGTAATTTTTCTGTGGTTGTGGGAGAATGCAAGTACCACGTTGATGCTGCCATTTTGACCAGACTTGTGTAAAACTTTTTATTGTGTCTGTAGTTAATAATTATCTGGGAGTTTTGTCTATTTGCCCTTCTGCCTACTTTAAGACACTCAGACACATTGGGTAATTTGTTGATTTGATTATCTAGAAGAAGTTCCCAGAATCTTCAGATATACCTTACTCTAGATAAATGCCTCATTACATCTGCATCTACTGAATTTGGGTTTATCCATTGTTTTCTCATGATTAGATTGAGCTTTAATGCAGTTTTTAAAAGAATGCCACAAAAATAATTCTGTATTCTTCTCAGTTCATCATACCAAGTGATTCATAACGTTAATATGTCTTAATATTGATGTTAAATTTGAATACTTGGTGAAGGTGGTGTCTGCCTTGTTTCTCCATTTAAAGTTACAGTTTTTCTTTTTTTAATTAATATGTTGGAGGAGATACTTTGAGACTATTCAGATTCTTCTAAAACTTTTGTGCACGAATTTTAGCATCCATTGGCTTAATAGATCTTGTCTGCAACAGTTATTACTATTGTCTTGCCGTAATATTGATTTTTTCACTTCCTTCTTTTCTTATATTAATTAGGATTGTTCTACAGGGAAGAGCTGTTCATTCTCTCCCATTTCATTATATATTCAATTATTTCTTTATGTCTATGGAATCATGGTTTTTATTTTTTCTGTGAGGTAAATCCAATGAATCTTTATTTTGAGGCTAAAATTGTTCTAGCTTTGCCCTTTGGCCTTTCCTTCAAGTTAGTTTCTTTGACCTTTTGAAATGTCCCCACCCATTATTTAAGCACTTTTTTTGTGCACTTCAAGGTGTTCCAGATTCACATAGTGTTACTTACCCCAGCCTTAAATCAAGCACTTCACCAAGGACTCCTGGTTCCTTTTATTTGAAAATGATGTTTAGAAGCCAAGGTCTGAAAGTCATTACTCCTAGGCCCTCACCATAGATTTAGCTGGGAAGTATCTATATGTATACTAACGCACACACAGACATATACTCACTTCTAGGTTTTTGCCTCTATCTTTTTATGTATTGGAACTATCAGTTTCTATTGATATCCTGATTCTAGTCCTACTCCACAGGGTTTATTGTAGCCTTCCTCATTTACGTATTTATAATTTATTTTTATGATAATGAGAAACAATATATTTACCTACTCACTCAATTTTAATATTTACATAAAATAATTTCAGAATTTCCTATTTATTTCTCTGTGAGAAACAAATTTACTAACTAGATTACATTATTTTGGTATGTTTTTCTTATCTTTAATCTTAAGTATTCAGTCAGAATGCTATTCAAAATTATTTATGTTAGAATTTTTAGGTTCATTTGTATTCTATTTTTGGTTCCTACCCCATCCTGGTTGGGTTACATTGTTTTTTGTTTGTTTGTTTTTTGGTTTTTTTGTGGGTTTTTTTCTCTGAAACATTAGTGTGCTATAAAAAATAAAATCAGAGCTTTTCAAGAATATATTCTCAGATAAGGCAAAGCTAAAGGAGTTCATCATCACCAGGACCTTATTATATGAAATGTTAAAGGGGCTTATTTAGGAAAAAAGAAGATCAAAACTAAGAACATTAAAATGACAACAAACAACCATCAACAACTGAATCTAAAAAACAAAAACAAACTAAGCAAACAACCAGAACAGGAATAGAATCATACATATGGAAATCATTTGGAGGGTTATCAGCTTGGAGGGGGAAAGGGGAGAATGGAGGAAAAGGCATAGGGATTTAGAACCATAAATGGGTAGGTACAAAATAGACAAGGAGATGTTAAGAACAGTATAGACAATGGAGAAACCAAAGAACTTACATGCATAACCTATGGACATGAACTAAGGAGGGAGGGAATTGCTGGAGGGAAGGGGGGAACCAGGTTGAGAGGGGCAAAGGGAGGAAAATTGGGACAACTGTAATAGCATTATCAATAAAATATACTTTAAAAAGGACAAAAAAAAAGAGTATATCCTCCATACTTACCTGGCAGGGAAGATACCATGATCAAGAATATATTATCAGAAATGTGTTGTTCCCTTCTCATGCTTACCATCCTGTTTCCATTTGCTTCTTCCTTGTACCCCTTCATCACCCACCCTTTGTAGATTACCAGTCTCTTTTTTCCTCAGGTTTGTCCTTTTTGTTTCTTTTGCACAAATGAGCAGAAATATATGTAGTTCTTTGTATCTCCTTGTATGCTTCATGAAGGGTAGCATACCATAGACTCTGTGTATTGGTTTTTCACTGAGTTATATCTATGAGAACTCACTTCATATTGGTTAATAGGGAGCTTTCTTATTTTTTTTAAATATTTTATTTAGTTATTTGTAGAGAGAGGGGAAGGAGAAAGAGGAGAGAAACATCAGTGTGTGGTTGCCTCTCGTGTGCCTCCCACTGGGGACCTGGCCCACAACCCAGGCATGTGCCCTGACTGAGAATCAAACCCGCAGCCCTCTGGTTTGCAGCCTGCCCTCAATCCACTGAGCTACACCAGCCAGGGCAACTTTCTCATTTTTTAATAGCTGCAGAATATTCCTTTATGTGGATGTTATTATAATTTTTCCACCACTCTCTAATGTGTGGACATTTAGGTTGCTTGCAATATTTTACAATTACAAACAATGCTACAGTGAATAACCTTGTTCTTATGTATTTTTTGTGTTGTTGAGGCTGTGTTTTCAGGGCAGATTCCTAGATGTTAGATCACTGAGTAAGTACATATGTAATTTTATTAGGAATTTCTAAATTCCCCTCTAGGAAGGTTGTACCAGTTTGATTTCTATATTAATTTTCTATTGCTGCTGTAACAAATTACCACCATGTTAGTAGCTTAAAACAACAGAAATTTATTATCTTTTAGCTGTGGAGTCCAAAAGTCAGAAATGAGTCTTACAGGGCTCGAATTAACATGTCAACACCCTGCCTTCCTTCTGAAGGCCCTTTGGGAGAAATTGTTGCTTTGCCTTTTTTTTCTTTAGAGCCTTTACCAGCTCTTTTATTTTCAACTTTGTAGAATTACTTTGTTTGAAATGTAGGGTTTATATGCAGTATAGAATTAAGTTTTGCTTTTTGAACAAATCTGAATATCATTTCTATTTAATAAGTGAAAGTCCAGTTGCATTTTTGATATATTTGGGCCTAATCCTGTATATGGTTTTATGTTATTTTTTTTTAATTTTATCATTTTTAAAAGAAACTTTTACTCTCTGTTTCCCGAGGCTTTTTTGCCACATAATACTTTATTTTTTATAATAATTAGGAAAATTTTCCTTTTATCTCATGTTTACCTTCATGGTTATTAGCTCCTCTGCTTATGTAGACAATTTTTCTTTCTGTTACTTGATTGGTGAGCTTTAAAAACAAGCCTTTCATTTTTACCTTTCATTTTCATTTACCTTTCATCTTTCATTTTACAGATGAGTAAGCTTATTTTACTTTCCGCATTCTCTTCCCAAATTTAGTTATTTATACTGTTTTTACATTGTCAAGACATATTATATTTACATGCTATTGTGTCACATTTATACCAACCTTTTATTTAGTTTTAGTTTTGTAGTGAAGTTTATGAAGTATTTTCTCCTAGTTCTTTTGCCGAAATTTTTCTAGACATCTCTTGATTGGCTGAGGTTTGTCCTCTAGCAGCTTCATAAAAGAGAACTTGTGCAAACAGTGTCCTCCCAAGTTCTGTTTATAATCGGCCATTCTTATAATACTGGTGTTAAATGTTGTTTTAAAGAAGTTGATGATAGATTGATGTTTTTCCTTTATGTATAAGTAGCTTTATAATGTTTTGGTCTCCCAGATGGTTCTTCCAAGTCATTTTATTAAGGCATACTCCATCTTCACCATTTGGGGTCACTTTTTCCTGGTACAAAAGTGTTCTCTTTTAGAATGGAGAGGTGAGTTTTTTATTTTAGGAAATATTTTTTTAGTAATAAAGTTAAAGATACAGAAAAGTATAGAGAATAATATAATGCCTAGAATTGATGATTATTAATACTTTGATGTTTTTATTTTTTGATAAAGAGATAAATTGTCATAAGTTCTCTTTGTTCCTCATTCTCATTTCACTCCCTCATCTACCTCTTGATCTCAGAAACAACAGTCATGGATTCAGTGTATTTCATTCCAGTTCATTTTTAAAACATTTTATTGTAAACTTTTATGCATCTGTAAAATAAAAAGTGTCTTTATTTTCATAAGTAGTGTTTTTGTACATTTTATTCTGCGGCTTGCTTTTTATTACTCAGTGTTGAAATTTACCCTTTGTTAATCTTTATGTAATACAGTTCTGTTCTTTTTTAAATGCTATATAATATTCCCTGTTTTGAATTTACCACATTTTATTTAACCATTTTCCTACTGATAGGCATTTAACTTGTTCCCATTTTTTGCATTCCATGTTATAGCATGGTATGTTTCCATACACATGCACATAAGAGTTTGTCAAGTATTTGTACCTGGAAGTAAAATTGCTGGGGCATAAAAGTGCACATTTTGCTTTCCTAGATACTCAACTGTTCTTGAAGGTGATTATATTAGTTTATACACACCTACTAACCATGTCTGGAGAGTTCCTGTTTCATTATTCCTTTGATATTCTCCAATTTAAGTGTTTTTTTTTTAAGAATTTATTGATTTATTTTTAGAGAGAGGAAGGGAAGGAGAAGGAGAGAGAGAGAAACATCAGTGTGTGGTTGCCTCTCATGTGGTCCCCAATGGGGACCTGGCCCGCAACCCAGGCATGTGCCCTGACTGGGAATCGAACCTGCGATGCTTTGGTTCGCAGCCCGCGCTCAATCCACCAAGCTACGCCAGCCAGGGCTCCAATTTAAGTTTTTAATATTGTCCTTGATATTATCTAACTTGAATCTTGCCATAATGATGGAAGAGAAATACTTTTGAAGTTGTTTTGATTTGTTTAGTAAGATTGAGCATCTTTCCAGAAATGAATTGTTCACTTAGTTTTTTTCTCCTGCTAATATTTTTAACCCATTCTTTGGGGTTATATTATTTGTCATTTTCTTGTATTGATTTTTAGAACTTCTTTATATATTCTAGGCACTAACTATTTTTCTATAATATGTATTTTGGTTGTCTTTTGCCTTGTCTTTTAACTGTGGTGCATTTCCTCTCACTCAGTTTTTTACTTTTTATTGAATTTATTGGGGTAACACTGGTTAACAAAATTACACAGGTTACAGGTGTACAATCTACAACACATCATCTGTACACTCTAATGTGTGTTCACCACGCAGTCTCAAGGCTCCATCCATCACCATTTACCCTGCCTGTACCCCACTCTACTTCCCCACACCCCACCATTACTCAGTAATCACCATACTGTTGTCTGTGTCCGTGAGTTTTTTTCTTTTTTTCATGCTCAATCCCTCAATGCACCCACCTTCCACCCCTACATCCACCCTAACTGTTGTCAGACTGATCTCTATGAGTATGTGTCTGTTTTGCTTGTTCAGTTCATTTTGTTGAGTAGATTCCACATATGAGTGAAATTGTATGGTACTTGTCTTTCTCTGACTGGCTTATTTCACTTAACATAATGCTCTCTAGGTCCATCTACTCAAGGGCTAACATTTCCTTCCCTTTTATGGCCAAGTAGTATTCCATGGTGTTAAGTATACCATGGTTTTATATTCACTCATCTATTGATGGACACTTGGGTAGCTTCCAAATCTTGGCTATTGTCAATAACGCTGCAGTGAACATAGGGGTTCATATATTATTTAGAATTAGTGTTTTGAATTTCTTTGGATAAATTCCCAGAAGTGGAGTCACTGGGTCATAAGGCAGTTCTATTTTTAAATTTTTCAGGTAACTACATACTGCTTTCCACATTGGCTGCACCAATTTTCATTCCTACCAACAATGCACTAGGGTTCCCTTTTGTCCACACCCTTGCTGAGACTTGTTGTTTGTTGATTAATTGATGATACATCAGTAAATTCTGACAGATACGATATCTCATTTTTTCAATTTTCATTTCTCTGACAGTGACATTGAGCATCTTTTCATATGTATATTGACCATTTGTTTTTCCTCTTTTGAGAAGTGTCTATTCAGATCCTTTGCCTATTTTTTAATTGGGTTATTGTCCTGATGTTGAGTTGTACAAAGTCTTTATGTATTCTGGAAATTAACCCCTTATTAGATATATCATTGGCAAATATGTTCTCCCATATAGTGTATTCTCTTTTTATTTTGTTGGTGGTTTCTTTTGCTGTGAAAAAGCTTTTTAGTTTGTGATAGTCCCATTTGTTTTTTTTTTCCTTTGTTTCCCTTGCCCTTGGAGATATTTCAACTAAATTATTGCTACAAGAGATGTCTGAAATGTTACTGCTTATGTTTTCTTCTAGGATATTTATGGTTTCACAACTTACATTTAAAACTTTATTCCATTTTCAGTTTATTCTTGTGTATGGTTTAAGTCTGTGATTCTTTTTTTTTGCATATACCTATTTAATTTTCCAACACCAACACCATGTATTGAAAATACTATCTTTACTTCATTGTATGCTCTTGCCTCCTTTGTCAAATATTAACTTACCATAAAAAAAAGTAGGTTTATTTCTGGGTTCTCTATTCTGTTCCATTCATCTTTATGATTGCTCTTATGCCAGTGCCAGACTGCTTTGATTACAGTGGCCTTATAGTGTAGTTTGATATCAGGTATTATGATAGCTTCAACTTTGTTCTTTTTTTTTCAAGATTTTAGGCTATTCTGGGTCTTTTGGTTCTGTATAAATTTTTGGAATATTTGTTCTAGAGCTCTGAAATATGCCATTGGTATTTTAGCATTGAATCTATAGATTGCTAATGACAATATGGACATTTTTTTTAGGGGGAGAGAGAGAGAATTAGAGAGGGAGAAAGAGAAAGAAATATTGATGTGAGAGAGAAATATCAATCAGTTGCCTCCTCTGTGCACCCTAGTCAGGGATCAAACCTGCAGTCTTAGTATGTGCTGTCCCTGGAAATCGAGCCCACAAACTTGGGGTACAGGATGATTCTCCAGTTAACTGAGCCATCAGGCCAGGGCAGTGTAGACATTTTAATGATGTTAATTTTTTCAATCCAAGAACACGGTATATGCTTTAACTTATTTGTGTCTTCCTCAATTGTTTCTTCAATGTCCTATAGTTTTCCAAGTACAAGTTTATCACCTCCATGGTTAAATTTATTCCTACGTATTTAATTTTTGTTGTTGTTGTTGGGATTGTTTTCTATTTTCTCTGTCTGATAGTTTTTTTATTTATGTATAAAAATGCCACCAGTTTCTTAATATTAATTTCATATCTTGCTACTTTGCCAAATTCATTTATTAGGTCTAGTGTTTTTTTGGTGGAGTCTTTGTGATTTTCTATGTACAATATCATGTCATGTAGAAATAATGAGAGTTTTATTTCCTTTTTTTCATTTTGGATGCCATTTATTTCTTCTTCTTATCAGATTGCTATGTCCAGGACTTCCCATACTATGTTGAATAAGAGTGGTGAAAGCAGACATCCCTGTCTTGTGTCTGATCTGAAGGGAAACTTTTATCTTTGCCCATTGAGTATGATGTTGGCTACAGGTTTTTCATATACAATCTTTTAATAAAGGTATGTCCCCTCTATCCCTACTTTGCTGAGAGATTTTATCATAAATATGTGCTGAACTTTATCAAATGCTTTTTCTGTAGCTATTGACATGATCATTTGATGTTTATCTTACATTTTATTTATATGATATACCACATTTATTGATTTGCAAATATTGTACCAACTCAGCATTCCTGCAATAAATTCCACTTAATTGTGGTATATGAATGTATACCACATTTAACTGTATTGCTGTATTTGATTTGCTAATATTTTGTTGAGGACTTTAGCATCTATGATTATCAGGGATATTAGCCTATAACTTTCTTCTGTTGTACCTGATTTTGGAATTAGGGTAATGCTGATCTTGTAAAAAGAGCTTGTAAGTCTCCCTCCTCTTGAATTTGTAGAGTAGTTTGAGTAGGGTAAGTGTTATTTCTTCAAGTGTTTCGTAATTCACCTGTGAATCCATTCTGTTCAGGACTTTTGTTTGCTGGGAGTTTTTTGATTACTCCTTCAATTTCATTAGTTGTAATCAATCTGTTCAGGTTTTCTGATTCTGTCTGATTCAGTTTTGGAAGATTGTATATTTCTAAAAATTTATCTATTCCACCCATGTTGTCCATTTTGCTGGTATGTAGTCGTTCACAGTATTTTCTTGCAGTTCTTTGTATTTCTGTGATGTCAGTTGCTACCTCTCTTTGATTTCTGATTCTTTTTATTCGGATCATCTCTCTTATACCTTCATGAGTCTGATTAAAGGTTCCTCAATCTTGTTTATCTTTTCAAAGAACTAGCTTTTGATTTCATTGATGTTTTTTGTACTTTTTTTTTATCTCTGTGGCATTTATTTTGACTGACCTTTATTATTTCTTTGTTTTTCTTACTCTGGGATTTGTTTGTTGACCTTTTCCCAATACTTTTACTGCAGGGTTAGATTGTTTATTTGAGATATTTTTTGTTTTTTTTAGGTAGGACAGTAATGCTATGAACTTCTTTCTCAGGACTGCTTTCGCTGTGTACCATAGATTTTGCATTTTTGGTGTTCATTATAATTTGTTGCCAGGTAATTTTTAAAATTCCTCCTTGATCTCATTGTTAACCCATTCATTGTTTAATATCATGCTATTTAGCCTCCAAGTGTTTAAATGTTTTTCAATATTTTTATTGTAGAGGATTTCTAGTTTCATGCAATTGTGGCTGAAGATAATGCTTGATATGATTTCAATCTTCATGAATTTGTTAAGATTTATTTTGTGTCACAACATGAGGTCTATCTTTGAGAATGTTCCATGTGCTGTTAAGAAGAATGTATATTCTGCTTTGGGATGAAGTGTTTGGTAAATATCAATTAAATCCATTTGATGTAGTCTATCATTTAAGATCACCATTTCCTTGATGATTTTTTGTCTGGAAGTTCTATCCACTGATGACATGTGGTATTAAACCCCCCTACTATGACTGTATTCTTGTCATCTTTCTCTTAAATTCCACCAAGATTTTCTTCATATGTTTAGGTGCTCCTATATTGTGTGGATATGTTTATAAGGGTTATATCCTCTTGTTGGATCAATCACTTTTTTTGTTATGTAATGGCATACTTTGTCTCTCGTTTTGGCCTTTGTTTTTAAGTCTATTTTGTCAGATATAAGTATTGCTTCCCCAGGTTTTTATTCATCTTCATTAGCATTCAATTTTTTCCATCACTTCACTTTCATCCTGTTTAAATATTTTGTTCTGAGGTGGTTCTCTTGTAGACAGCATATAAATGGGTCATGTTACCTTATCCATTCAGCCACCCTATGTCTTTTGATTAGAGCATTTAATCCACTTCCACTTGAAGTTATTATTGATAGGTATTTATTTATTGTTTTTTTTTCTTTATATGTATTTTCCTCTCTCTGTCTACTCCTCTTAAATCAATCCCTTTAATATTTTTTGCAATACTTTTTTCTGGTAATGAACACCTTTAGCATTTTTGAGGGGTGAGGGGGAGCTCTTTATTTGACATCCAATTTTAAATGATAGTCTGCTGGATAGAGTAGTCTTGATTGCAGCTCTTGCATTTCATCACTTAGAATACTTGATGCCAGTCCTTTCTGCCTTGAAGTGTTTCTGTTGTGAAATCAGCTTCCAGCCTTACATGGATTCACTTATAGGTAAATGCCTCTCTCTTGCTGCATTTAATCATCTTTCTTTTTCTTTATCCTTTGCCATTTTAATTATGATGTGTCTTGGTGTGGGTCTCTTTGGGTTCATCTTTATTGAGACACTTTGTTCTTTCTGAATTTGGGTGACTTTTTCTTTAGCAGGTTAGGGATGTTTTTGGTCATTATTTCTTTGAACAGGTTCTCTATCCCTCGCTCTCTTTCTTTTCCTCCTCTATAATGTGGATGTCTTTATGCTTCATGTTGTCCCAAAGTTCCTTTAAACTATTCTCATTCTTTTTAATTCTTTTTTTCCTTTTGTTGCTTGGAACAGTGATTTTTTTCTACCTTGTCTTCTAGTTTGTTGATTCAGTCCTCTGCTTCATCTGACCTGTTCTTGATTCCTCCTAGTATACTTTTTCTTTTCAGTATTGTTGTCTTTATTTGACTGGTTCTTTTTTATGATTTCTGTGTCCTTTTTAGTGCGTGCTATTTATTTAAGTTCTCACTGAGGTCATTCATTCTTTCTCTAAGGTCCTTGATAATCCTTATAACCCTTATTTTGAATTATGTGTCTTATATTTTGGTTGCTTCCATTTCATCTATTTTATTTAATGCTTTATCTTTGGATATCTCTTGTTCTTTCTGAGGGGGCATTCTTTCTTTGTTTCCCCATTTTGTCTCTGTGTTTTAGATAGTCTGCTGTGACTCCCAAAGTTGTGCTGGCTTTATGATGAAGGTGTCTTGTTGAGCTCAGTGGCACAGTCTTTCAGATTACCTGAGCTACGTGCTCCATGAATGTTTTTTGTGTGTTTTGTGAACCCCCTGTTGTAGTTGAGTCTTGAATGCTATTTGCCCTTTCATGTGTGGAGTTGACCTTTCAGACTTGATGACTATAAGAGTAAATCTTGATCACCACGTATGAAATGCTGTTCAGGGATTTCCCTTCAAGGCAGAGTTGTTCCTGCAGGGTATGGTGCCTACTGGAATTTCCCTTTGGGTGTGCTGCTTGTATAGCTGGTTGGGTCAATCTCTGGTGTGGTCTGAAGCACACCACTGGTTGTGTTGGTTCTGGGTCTCTTTGGTTGGGGTTCTGGTACAGGTTGCTATCAGACATTTTGAGCAATGGTCTTGGGATATCTGTTTGTAGCTACCATGCTGTGCACTGTTTGTTTCTGCATCTACTGCATCTTAGTGTGTGGAGGAGGGGCCAATCTGTGTAAAGGGTTGGCTTCTTCCTGCTTAGAGCTGGAGGTAGATCTGTAAAAGGACAAAGGATCCTTGATACCCACCTCCAGCTGTCAGCTACTCTGCCTCCCACTGAAGTCGCCTGGTCTTCCTTCTGAGCCTTTTGAAAAAAGACTATACAATGGCCCAGACTGACCATGATCCACAGCCCCTTAAACAGGTAGCAAACTTGGTAAAAAAGTGCAATGAGGGTGGAGAAAATAGGGTTAGAAGTCCCCTACTTGAGGATCACACAGTTAGGCACTAAATGAGTGGAAAGCGGCCCCTGCTTTAAACCTAAACTCCTCATTCTCTGCTATAGTCACCAAATTTAGTTGTTCCGAGAGGCTTGCTGCAGGTTCAGGTCAAATGCAGCCAGCCATCCTCTCTGCAGGAGCAAGGTCAGCTTCTTTGGGCTGGGTCAAAAGTCTTTCTCATTGGTGATGATGGCATCCTAACCCATAGGAGGAAGCCAGGCCCCTCATCCTGGGTTCAGACAATAGCCTCCAAAGGTCTCATACTTTGAAAGTCTCTGCTCTGAGCCATTCTCCCTCTCCCCTGTGGAACTGGATGCAGTGGTGTTTCTGGGACTTGGTAGGGCTGATCCAAACAGTCTCCCATTAGGGGTCATAAACCTATAGGGAAGGAAGGACACTTTTCCCTTTCCCAGGGTAGCACAAACTGAATTTGCAGGGAAGTTTGGATTTGCTTTTTCATAATGTAGCCACACAGCCCAACAGTCACCCATCAGGCTTTTGATCAGAAGTCTCCCTGGGAGAATGCAAAAATCCTATCCCCGTGTGGCTCCCAGATCCTCCCATGCCACCAAACCAAGTAGGACTGGGCCAAAAGTCCCAACTCTGAACAGCTCAGCCCTGTCACAGAATCCAACAGGATGTGGCAGGTGGAGTGGCTCATGAGGTGGGGTGAGGGGTGCTAGCTATGTGCTAGAGGTGGGGAGACCATCCGTCTTTCCCAAGCCACATAGTTTTTGTCACTGTTTGCACCTTAGTGCAAGGCCTCCCCAGAATAAAGAGAGTCCTTTAACATCACTCCTGGCTGTAGCCAAAAGACCCTCTGTCCCACCCAGGTATGACACCTGGCCTTACCAGCAATCAGAGTCCAGACTGTGGATTCCCCAGGCTGGAGCTGTAATAATAGTGTTCTTTCCTTGGAGGGTACAGTCTGACTCTTTTAGGTAGATTGAATTCCCACTGATTTTCACTGCCAGATATGGTGCAGACTCATCTTTCCTTCTCTGTTGATCTGGTTTGTGGACTCCTGCTTGGGGTTGAGACTGCACACTTCTAGGATGAGGGAGCTTTGTAGCCACTATATCCCTTTGGCTTCTCACCCACCACCTCACCTATGTGTAGGGGCTATTCCTTTCCTCATCTTCTCCCTTCTTGCCAGTCTCTATTTGGCTTCTTCTGTAATCCCTGGTCATAATATTTCAGATCAGCTAGACTTCAGTTGGTTGTTCAGGTCGATTGCTCCATATTTAGTTGTAAATCTAGTTTGGTCCTAGAAGCCAGTGGATGCAGCGTCCACTTACTTGCAACCATCGCGGAATTCCTCTAGCCAGAAGACTTTATACCATCTTTGCATACAGATGAGAATGATCTTGTAGACAAGGAAAACTAATAGTGCTAAGAATTCAGCTCCTTGAAACATATTAATACAGTTCTCAAGGAATTCCATATAGTCATGTATCACATGTTTGAAGCTTAAATGTACAGCAAACAATGCAAAAATGGGCTTTTCATTACTTTGAATACTTCATGCCAATCCCTTCTGTCCTGAAATATTTCTGTTGAGAAATCAGCTCACAGTTTTATGGGGGCTCTTTTGGAGTTAACAAACTGTGCTTCTCTTGCAGCTTATAAGATTCTCTGTTGTTAACCTTTGACATTTTAATTGTGTGTATTGGTATGGGGATTTTGGGGTTCATCATGTTTGGGTCTCTGCACTTCCTAAACTTAAGTGTCCTTTTCCTTCACCTGGGTAGGAAGTTTTTGGTCATTATTATTTTTTAATTTTTATTATTTTTAAATTTTTCATTGTTCTATTACAGTTGTCCCAGTTTTTCTCCCTTTGACCTCTGCCCAGCCCACAACCTGCCCCTGTAGTCATTCCCTTCCCTGTTGTTCATGTCCATGGGTTGTTCATAGATGTTTCTTAACTAGACCCTTCCCCTTCTTTCCACCCTTATGACTCTTCACCCTCCCCTTTGGTTACTGTCAGTCTGTTCCGTGTTTCCATGACACTGGTTCTATTTTGCTCAGTAGTTTCTTTTGTTCATTAGAATCTTGTTATAGGTGAGATCATATGGTATTTGTCTTTCACCAACGGGCAAATTTTACTTAGCATAATGTTCTCCAGTTCCATCCATGCTATAGTGAAAGGTAGTAGTTCCTTCTGCCTTTCTGCTGCATAGTATTCCATCCTGTAAATGTACCACAGCTTTTTGATCCACTCATTTACCGATGGCCACTTAGGCTGTTTCCAGCACTTGACTATTGTAAATAGCACTATAATGAACATAGGGGAGCATAAGTTCTTTTAAATTGGTGTATTGGGATTCTTAGGGTATATTCTCAGCAGTGGAATTGCCAGGTCTAAAGGCAGTTCAATTTTAAGTTTTTTTTTAGGAAATTCCACACTGCTTTCCACAGTGGTTACACCAGTCTGCATTACCATAAACAGTGCACTAGGGTTCTCTTTTCTCCACATCCTTGCCAGCATTTATTATCTGTTGATTTATGAATGGTGGCAGTTCTGAACAATGTGAGGTGATATGTCATTGTGGTTTTAGTTTGCATCTCTCTGATAGGTAGGAATATTTACCATCCTTTCATATGTCTATCAGTGATCTATATGTCCTCCTTGGAGAAATATCTATTCAGGTATTTTGCCCACTTTTTAATTGGGTGGTTTGACTTCCTGGTGTTGAGTTGGATGTGTTCTTTATATACTTGGGAGATCAAACCCTTATCAGAGGTATCATTGGCAAATATGTTCTCCTATACAGCCAATTCTTTGTTTGATTTGATGATGGTTTCTTTAGCCATGTAGAAGCTTTTTAATTTAATGTAGTCCCATTTGTGTATTTTTTCCTTTGTTTTCCTTGCCTGGGAGATGTATCAGCACACATAGCTGTGTGAGATATCTGAAATTTTCCTGCCTACATTTTCCACTAGGGCTTTTATAGTGTCACAACTTTAAATCTTTTATCCATGTTGAATTTATTCTGGTGTATGGTGTAAGTTAGTGGTTAGTTCCATTTTTTTGCATGTACCAGTCCAGTTTCCCAACACCATTTATTAGGGAGGCTATTCTTACTCCATTTTATGCTCCTATCCCCTTGTCAAATATCAACTAACCATAGAACAATGGGTTTATTTCTGGGTTCCCTTTTCTGCTCAGATAACCTATGTGTCTATGCTTATATCAGTACCAGACTATTTTGATTACACTGGCCTTACAGTATAGTAGTTTGATACTGGGTATTGTGATCCCTCCTGCTTTGTTCTTCTTTTGCAAGATTGCTGAGGCCATTGGGGTCTTCTTGGTTTCCATATACACTTTGAATTATTCTAAAATCTGGGAAATATGCCATTTATACTTTAATAGGAATTGTGTTGAATCTATAGATTGCTTTGGGAAGTGTGGACGTTTTAATGATGTTAATTTTTCCAGTCCATGAACACAATATATGCTTCCATTTATATATATTTTCCTTGATATCTTTCTTTAGGATTCTGTAGTTTTCCAAGTACAGAATCTCTTTTACCTCCTTGATTAACTTTGTTCCTAGGTACTTTATTTATTTGTTGCTATAGTAAATAGGTGTTTCCCCCTACATTCTGCTTCTGATATTTTATTGTTGGTGTACAGTCATGCCCCCAATTTATGAATAATGACTTTGTATTACATTATTTTGCCAAATTTATTTATTAGGTCATGTAGTTTTTTGGTGGATCCTGTGGGTTTTCTGAGTACACTACCATGTCATCTGCAAATAATGACAGTTTTACTTCCTCCATTCCAATTTGTATGACTTTTATTTCTTTTTCTTGTCTGATTGCTGTGGCTAGAACTTCCAATACTATGTTGAATAGAAGTGGTGAAAGCAGACACCCTTGTTTTATTCCTGATCTTAGTGGGAAAGTTTTTAGTTTTTGCCTGTTGAATATGATGGTGGCTGTAGGTGTCTTTTGTATGGCCTTTATTATGTTGATGTATGCTCCCTCTACTCCCACTTTGCTAAGTGTTTTTATCATAAATGGGTGCTGGACCTTATCAAAACCTTTTTTTGTTTGCATCTATTGCTATGATCATGTGACTTTTGTCTTTCCTTTGTTTATGTGATGTATTACATTTACTGATTTGTGAATGTTGTACTATCCTTGCATCCTTGGGATGAATCTCACTTGATCATGGTATATGCTGTTTTTAATGTATTGATGGATGTAGTTTACTGATATTTCATTGAGGATTTTAGCGTCTGTGTTCATCAGTGATATTAGCCTATAGTTTTCTTTCT
Organism: Trachops cirrhosus; assembly: GCA_028533065.1. Lineage (NCBI taxonomy): Eukaryota > Metazoa > Chordata > Mammalia > Chiroptera > Phyllostomidae > Trachops > Trachops cirrhosus. The sequence goes on from CM052550.1 coordinate 32,827,056, forward strand.
TTGTTGTATCTTTATTTGGTTTTGGGCTTAGGATGATGCTGGCTTCATAAAAAGAGTTTGGGACTCTTCCCTCTTCTTGGATTTTTTGGAATAGTGTGTGAAGGGTAGGGGCTAGCTCTTCCTTAAATGTTTTGTAAAATTCTCCTGTGAAACCATTGGGTCCAGGGCTTTTATGTGCAGGGAGTTTTTTTGATTACTGCTTCAATTTCACTAGCTGTTATTGGTCTGTTCAAGCTTTCTGCTTTTTCTTGATTCAGTTTTAGAACATTATTTGTTACTAGAAATTTGTTCATTTGACCCAGGTTGTCCAATTTCTTGGCATATAGTTGTTCACAGTGATATCTTACAATCCTTTTCATTTCTGTTTATTTATTATATTTGTGACATCTCCTCTTTCATTTTTGATTTTATTTATTTGAGTTCTTCCTCTTTTTATCTTGATGAATCTAGTTAAAGGATTGTTGATTTTGTTTACCTTTTCAAAGAACCAGCTCCTGGATTTATTGATCCTTTGGATTATTCTTTTAGTCTCTATGTCATTTAATTCTGTTCTGATCTTGACTATTTCCTTCCTTCTACTCACTCTGGGCTTTGTTTGTTGTTTTCCTCTAGTTCTTGTAGATGTAGGGCTAGGTATATATTTGAAATGTTTCTATCTTTTTTAGGTAAGCCTGTTTTGCAATAGACTTCTTTCTCAGGACTGCCTTCATTGTGTGCCACAGGTTTGGGGCTCTGTTGTGTTCTTTTTTATTTGTGTCCAGAAACTTTTTGATTACTTCCTTGATGTCATTGTTAACCCATTCATTATTTAATAACATGTTATTCAGTCTCCATAAATTTGAATGTGTTTGAATTATTTACTTGAAGTTGGCTTCTAGTTTCAACCATAGTGATCTGAGAAGATGCTTGATATGATTTCAATTTTCTGGAATTTCTTGAGGCTTGTTTTGTGTCCTGCTATGTGGTCTATATTTGAAAATGTCTCATGTGCATTTGAAAAGAATGTATAGTTTGCTTCTTTGGGGTGAAAGGTTATGTACATATAATTAACTCCATTTGATCTAGTGTGTCATTCAGTGCCTCAGTTTCCTTATTGATTATTTGTGGAAGATCTATCCACTGTTGACAGTGGCATGTTAGAATCCCCTACAATGACTGTGTTGCTGTCGATATGTTTCTTGAATTCCTCCAAGATATTTCTTATCTATTTAGGTGCTCCTATGTTGGGTGCATATATTTTTACAAGGGTTATATTCACTTATTGGACTACTTGTTTATGTATTATGAAGTGACTTTGTATAGCTTGTCATGGCCTTTGTTGTGGGATCTATTTTGTTTGGTATAAGTAATGCTACATCAGTTTACTTTGTATGTCCATTTGCTTGGAATATTTTTTTCCATCCCTTAACTTTCAATGTGTGTAGATATTTTGTTCTGAGTTGGGTCTGTTATAGACAGCCTATGGGTGAGGCGGGTCATGTTTTCTTATCCATTCAGCTGCCCTATGGATAGGAGCTTTGAATCCATTTTGATTGGAGCTTTGAATCCATTTACTATTAATGTTATTACTGATAAGTACTTACTGATTGCCATTTTTTCCTTTTGTACCTGTGTTTCTCTCTCTCTTTTTCTTCATCATCTTAAAGCAGTCCCTTTAGCATATCTTGCAGTGCTGGTTTGGTGGAGATGTATTCTTTTAGCCTTTTTTTTTTCCTGGGAAACTCCTTATTTTGCCTTCCAATTTAAATGAGATCATTTCTAGATAGAGTAGTCTTGGTTGCAGGCCTTTGCTTTTCATTACTTGGAAGTCTTGCCACACCCTTCTGGCTTGTAGTGTTTTTGTTGAGTAATCAGCTGATATCCTTATCAGAGCTCCCTTGTATTTTACCTGCTGTTTCTCCCTTGCTGCCTTTAAGATTCTCACTCTGTCTTCAAATTTTGCTGTTTTATTTTTTAAAAAATATTTTATTTTATTTCTAGACAGAGAGGGAGGGAGAGAGAGAGGAGACATCAATGTGTGGTTGTCTCTCTCACACCCCCTAATAAGGATGTGACCTGCAACCCAGGCATGTGTCCTGGACTAGGAATCAAGCCAGTGACCCTTTGGTTTGGAGGCTGGTCCTCAATCCACTGAGCCATACCAGCCAGGGCTAAATTTTGCCATGTTAATTATAATGCATCTCAGAGTGGGCCTCTTTGGATTCATCTTGTTTGGATTCACTATGCTTCCTGGACTTATGTGGCTTTTTCCCTCGCCATGTTAGGGAAGTTTTCTGCCATAACTTTTTCAAATAGATTTTTTATACATGGCTTCTCTTCTTTTCTTTCTGGTATCACTGTGATAGGAATATTATTACATTTCATGTTGTCCTTTCACTCCCTTAAACTATCTTTGTTCTTTTAGAGTCCTTTTTTATTTTGTTGCTCTGTCTAGGAGTTTTGTTTTACTTTGTCCTCCAACTCGCTGATTCATTCCTCTGCTTCACCTAGCCTGCTTTTAACTCCTTTTGGTGTATTCTTCATTTAAGATACTGTATTCTTCATTTTTTCCTGGCTCTGTTGATTGTTTCTATGTCCTTTTCCTTTTTTTAAAGTATATTTTATTGATTATGCTATTACAGTTTTCCCAAGTTTTTCCCCATTATCCCCCCTCTGCCTTGCCACCCTTTAACCCTCCAGCATTCCCACCCCTTAGTTCATATCCATGGGTTGTACATATAAGTTCTTTGAATCCTCTGTTTCCTACACCATTCTTAACCTCTCCCCATCTATTTTATGTCAACCAATTATGCTTTTTATTCCCTGTACCTTCCCCTGCATTATCCCCCTCACTGATAACCCTCCATGTCATGTTCATTTCTCTGAATCTGTTCCTGTTCTAGTTGTTTTTGTTTTATTAGGTTCAGTTGTTGATAGTTGTGAGTTTGTTGACATTTTACTGTTCATAGTTTTTGATCTTCTATTTCTTAGACAAGTTCCTTTAACATTTCATATAATAAGGGCTTGGTGATGATGAACTCCTTTAACTTGACCTTATCTGGGACGCACTTTATCTGCCCTTCCATTCTAGATGATAGCTTTGCTGGATAGAGTAATCTTGAATATAGGTCCTTGTCTTTCATGACTTTGAATATTTCTTTCCAGCCCCTTCTTGCCTGTAAGGTTTCTTTTGAGAAATCAGTTGATAGTCTTATGGGTACTCTTTTGTAGGTAACTCTCTCCTTTCCTCTTGCTGCTTTTAAAATTCTTCTTCATCTTTAATCCTGGGTAACTTAACAATGATGTGCCTTGGTGTGTTCCTCTTTGGGTCCAATTTCTTTGGGACTCTCTGGGCTTCCTGGACTTCCTGGAAGTCTATTTCCTTTGCCAAATTGGGGGAGCTTTCCTTCATTTCCTTTCAGCATTTCTGCCCTTCTTACCTGTCTCTGTGGGGCTTCTTCTGTAAATCCTTGGCTATAATAGTTATATTCAGCTAGCCTTCAGTTGATTATTCAGGTTGATTGACCTATAATTTAGTTGTAGATCTGGATTGGCACTGGGAGGAAGTGAGTGTAGCTTCCACTGTGCCCATATTTAATAACCCTACTTTATACATTTTTTAACTGCTTGGATATTTTATTATGAATATAATTTCTATTTAAAAGAAAAATGTTATAGAGCAGCCCTAATGCTAGTCCTCAGCTGTAGCTCCCATATACATTCAGACTGATATAGAAATACTTCCATATGTTTTTCCCATGATAGTCCCTTCAACCAGCTGTGGTCAGAATGGGGCTGTTCATGCTCCTCTTTGCTCTGTTCTCTGCATCCCCTAACTGTTTTTATGCTTCAGGTGTGTTTCTCTTGACATTTTCCCACAATAATAGAGAATTTTACATATCCCCTTATTTTTTTACAGGGATTTTGATGGAAAGAAGGTATAAAATGCAATACTTAGGTCATATTATTAGTCCTAGAAACACTTTTCTTTTTGTATATTATTGATGATTTTTCCATATATCCTTTGAAATAATTATATAAGTTCAGAAATAAAATCTTTATGGAGTTCTGATTGAAATTGACTTAATATAAATTATAGTAAATAAGCATGTATACATATTTTTCATTTGGTACAGCTATAGATTTTTATTTAAATCTTCTTTAAAATAATTTTATAGGACCTTTCTAGTGTTTCTGTATACCATACTTCCTTCTCTCTTCCAATGACTTAAATTCCAATTGTAATCATCATTGGTTGCCTTCACTTCAAATTTTCTTCCATTGTCTTATCACTTGCAATCTGGCTTCTGCCCCTCTAGTTTCATTAAATTCAGGTGCCTGTCTTCATTTTCATATTTCCCATCTTAATGTAATATATAAAATAGTTCTGACCACAGTTCTTTTCCTCTGTCCAAATCTGTGTCCTCTATCTCTCTCCCTTTAACTAGATCCTGTTCCTATTTTTCTGTCTTTTCTTCATTCAACCCTAAGATCTTTGTCAGATTAATCTAGATCTCTAACCAGTGCTTCCTAATAGAACATTCTCAGATAACAGAAATGGCCTGTATCTGTGCTTTCCAATACAATAGGCATGTCTTACTACTGAGCACTTAAAATATGGCTAGGTATGACAGAGAAACTAAATTTTTAAACTTCTGGGAATCCATCTGAAGAAACCTAAAACACTGATTTGAAGAATATATGCACCTCTGTGTTCACTGAAGTGTTATTTACAATAGCTTTTGGAAGCAGCCCAAGTGTTCATCAGTAGATGAGTGGATAAGAAAGCTATGATACATTTTACCCAATGGAATACTACTTTACCTTAAAAAAAAAGAAAATTTTACTCTTTGTGACAGCATGTGTGGACCTGGAGAACATTATGCTTAGTGAAATAGGCAGTCAGAGAAAGACAAGTACCATATGATTTCACACATACATGGAATCTAATAAACAAACTGAACTAAGAAGCAAAACAGAGACAGACTCAGAGAGCAGGCTGACAGCTTTGATGGGGAAGGTTGGGAGGGAGGAGGGATTGAGCCAAAAGGAAAAAAAAGAAAGAACTCCTGGACATAGACCACAGTATGGTGATTGTGGGGGGAGGGGAACTGGGTGGAGGTAGAGGAGGCTATAGGGGAGATAAATGGTAATAGAAAAAATACAATAAAATAAAAATAAATATGTTAAAAACAAACTACTGATACATACACCAAAAAGTTTTTAATTTAATTAATTCAATTGCTGTATGTGGTTAGTGGTTGCCTTATGGAACAGCATAATTCTATACAGTCTCTTACAGAAGGAGATCCAGTCTGTAGCTATGTGTGTCATTAGTCAGGTTATTCATTGGAACATATTTTGGGCATTAGCAGAAAACTCCCTCCTTCTTAAGATTTCCCCATACGGTACAAGTCTTAGTTGTTTGTTTTTAAAGAAAGAAGTCACATATGTATATACAGCATAAGGAAAATAGTCAATATTATTATAATAACATTTTCTTGTGACTGATGACTACAGGACTTAATCTGGTATCACATCATAAGGAATGTAAATATCAAATCACTATATTGTATACCTGAAATTGATTTAATATTTTATGTGAACTGTACTTTAATTAAAAAAAGATTTCCCCATAGGTCTTATCCTTTTTTTCTCAGATTTCCCACTAGACTCTCCTGGGTTTCAGACCAGGTCCACAGTTCTTTTCCTCTTCCAACATCATACATAAGCCTACTTACTATGCAGTTCTGATTGGATTTCAAATTTGATCATATTTTGATTTATTTACAGACCATATTCAGTTGGAAATTACAAACCTAACACATTTCCTGGATACATTTTAACCTCAAAGAGTTTACCTCTCCTATTCTTGGCCTTGCCACTTGACCATCAACCTATTTCAAAATCCTGTGATGTAATAGATATCACACGAGCCTCAAAATCAGATGTAATAATATCTAAGCCTACTTAGTGGTGTACGTATAAGAATTACTTAATGAGTATACATTAATTTGTTTCATTTTATGATAAATATCACTAGGTATGTATAATGAGCCAGACACTGCTAAATATGTTATATACAGGGTGAAGCAAAAGTAGGTTTATAGTTGTGGGCACATGAAACACAGAGTTTATTCTTATATTATTATTACTTATTATTATATTCCATGTGAACAACTGTAAACTTACTTTTGTCCCACCCTGTATTGTGCCCAATTTTTATACCATACTTACAATGTCATATGATTTTACCTACTAGGAAACTGAGGCTCAAGGGGTAGATTAATCAATTTGGTAAAGGCAAAATACGCAACTAGCTAGATGCAGAGTTTGGATTCAGACTCACCTTTGTATGACCCCAAATCCTGTGTTGTTTCCACTCTGCCACATAGATGCCCATTTAGCTCTCTTCTGTTTTGACTGAATCTATGACTTCCCTTTTCCCTTCAGTCAGTTACTGATAACAATGAATTGTCTTTTTTCTTTTGCTGAGTGCCATCATGAAACCATTGACTTCTAAGCATTTCTCTACTTCAATCATAGTGAATATGTTTTCCACATGGACAATATGTATTTCCTGTTTTATATTTTCCCCTGGAAATACCTCATATGGAGTTCTTCCTGTTACAGTGTTTATCTGCCTACCTAACTCCATAATATTTTTTTTAAGAGAGTGTTTGGAGCTCCAGGTACCTCAGAATCCCCCATATCAGAAATGTCTGTAATCTCCTCCCATCAGGCTTCTTTTACTTACCATTGAGTTATGTACTGTATAAAGCTACAGTTTTCCTGTAGTGGGGAAGATTTATTCTTGGTAAGAGGGAATATAGTGGTCCTGAGTGATAAATATAGGAGAGGTTTAGGAGAGTGGGTAAGGAAACAGAAGTAGTTGCTCTGTAGTTGCTTCTGTAGGAAAAGCAACAGTGTGGATCTAACAGAGGATAAGTGAACAAAACCCTTTCAGGCTTGGCTTGAGATAGGGGTCCAAGTAGGAAAATATCTATGGCTATACACAGGAAGAACTGTGGAGGTGTGGGCTTTCTTAAAAGTAGAGAATATATTAGAAAGAAGAACAATACAGATGAATAATATGTTGTTTACTTTTCAGTTTTATACTGACCTAATGGATTTGCCAATTTATTTTCAATAGATTGGAAACAGTTATGGAAAAGAATAATTAACCCCAAAAGCTAATATGTACAGTTCTAAAATAATCACTAAGCACATCAAAGTGTGAAAATGACTCCATCACTGAAATAATTACTTGTATTTTGGAACCCGTATCAAAGCCTTGAAAGTCAAGCTCACATTCTTCAGGACTTATTCCTTAATTAAAGTAGAGAGTTTTGATCTCTGTTTTTCTGACATTTATTCTACCCATAATCATTATCTTATTATCTAATTCTTTATGTGACATATTGAATTTTTATGCACAGAAGTTTTCTCTTTCTCATTAGAGTTTTAAAAAGGAAAAAGGACCTATGTCTCAGACTTTTTTCCCCTCTACAAGGTACTCTAGTAGTAGGTTCCATATAGTTGAATATATTATCTGATTATTGTAATGTGACAGATAAAGAACTTTCTTGTTTTTCTCTTTTTGAGATTATCTTATGAACAATAGTTTTCTTTCTATTTTATCTCAACCAATATCCCCTCCTGAAAGTATCAAGTATGTACTGAGATGTCATATTTTTCTCAATGAGAAATGCTGACCTCCAGATTCCTACTAGACACTGAGAAAAAAATTTTCCCCTTGGGTCCCATAAAATTTTAAAGTTGTTGAGCATTCTGTCAGCATTCATAGATTCTACAAAATGCTGCCATTGTCCTAGGCACTGGGTGCAGAAGTATGAAAAAAAAAGAAGTAAATAATCCCTGCCCTCATGGAGGTTTTCACCCTATGAATAGCACTGGATAGTGCAGGGTGCACTGGAAACTTTAAGGACTAGACACAGGAAAACTGTCATTGTGATCAAATCAATTATTTCCAATTCTTTATCTTTCCAGCATTTAGCTTTGTCTACATCTTGATGCCTTACATTTAACCTGTTACCCCTCTTCCTCACCTCTTCCTCATTACCAACACATACCTTCCTCTAGCTGTTCTTTTTATTCTTTGTATTTTGTTTATATTGTATAATATAATTTGAGAGCTGTCAGAATGATGTACTTTCTTTCCTCATTCCTTCAATTAAATTCTTCAATTTCTTCTACAATAGTTTTCCTTCTCCTTGCAAAGGAAAAAAGGATACATTTGCTTTCTTGATATTTTTCAGACTGGGAGTCTTGGTATGAAATCAAGGAATTATCTCCAATATGGTACATTGATGAAGAGGAAATATCCCAGAGCATAGTAATGGGAAGACTTACAAATCATGACTTTGAATGCTCCAGTTTCAGAGAAACTTGGAAATATGAGGATGAATTTGAGCAGTGTCATGGAAATCAGGGGAGGCATTTCAGGCAAGTGGCAAGTCTTAAGGAAATATATGCTGTGAAAACAGACAATGGATTTAATAATTCTGACAAAAATGTTCTCTTGAAGTCGGTACTTTTAACACAACAGACAGTTTCTACATTACAGCAGATACATAAATTTGATATTTATGATAAAATCTTCCCCCCAAATTCAGTCCTAATTGAACATAAAAGACAACATGCTCAGAAGGAATCTTTGATAGGTAATGAATGTGAAGAATTCAAACAGAGTGCATACTTTAGTAAAGATATAGGAATTCCTCCTGGGGAGAAACCTTATAAAAGTAATGATTTTTCAAATCTCTTAAGTTTCCATTCATTACTTACTCAACATCAAACAACTCATTTTGGAAAATTACCTGATGAATGTGGTGATGCCATTAGTTGTTACTCATTATTTACTCATCCTCAGAGAATTCACAGTGGAGAGAAACCATATGCATGCAATGACTGTGGAAAAGCCTTTAGCCATGACTTCTTTCTCAGTGAACATCAGAGAACTCATATTGGAGAGAAACCATATGAATGTAAGGAATGCAACAAAGCCTTTAGACAGAATGCACACCTTGCTCAACATCAGAGAATCCACACTGGGGAAAAACCCTTTGCATGCAATGAATGTGGGAAGGCCTTTAGCCGTTATGCCTTCCTTGTTGAACATCAGAGAATTCACACAGGAGAGAAACCATATGAATGTAAGGAATGTAATAAAGCCTTCAGACAGAGTGCACACCTTAATCAACATCAGAGAATTCACACTGGAGAGAAACCCCATCAATGTAATCAATGTGGAAAAGCCTTCAGCAGACGCATAGCCCTTACTCTGCATCAAAGAATTCATTCAGGAGAGAAACCCTTTAAATGTAATGAATGTGGGAAGACCTTTGGCTATCGCTCACACCTCAATCAACATCAGAGAATTCATACTGGAGAAAAGCCCTATGAGTGCATCAAATGTGGGAAGTTTTTCCGGACTGATTCACAACTTAATCGACATCATAGAATCCATACTGGAGAGAGACCTTTTGAATGCAGTAAATGTGGGAAAGCCTTCAATGATGCTTTAGTTCTAATTCATCATAAGAGAAGTCATGCAGGAGAGAAACCCTATGTATGCAACAAATGTGGGAAAGCTTTCAGTTGTGGCTCATACCTCAGTCAACATCAGAGAATTCATACTGGGGAGAAACCCTATGAATGCAATGAATGTGGGAAGGCTTTCCATCAGATATTATCCCTTAGGCTACATCAGAGAATTCATATTGGAGAAAAATCCTATAATTGCAATGAATGTGGGAATAATTTTAGCTGTGCCTCCACCCTTAGACGACATCAGAAAATTCATAATAGAAAAACACTCTGATTATAACAAGAATAAGAAAGAAAACATTTAGTCACCACTCAGTCCTTATTAAATAAATATCAGTGAATTTTTTGGTTAGCAATTCTATGAATGTAGTACGTATGGGAAAGCCTTCAGTTCATGAGCATTCCTTATTTGAAATAGCCCTAGTAGTAGACATCTGTTACTTTGTGATCTGTTCTATGCCCTTTTTGAGACTTAGCTCACTCTTAATGCATGTGATTCTGGTGAAACTGTTAATCAGGGAGGACAGTGAATTGGTCATAGGCTGGCCAGTTATTTCCCTTGACCTAGTGATTAATAAGGGATTGGCAAATGGCCCTGTCTGGACTGTTAGAGCTCTAGTGGGTATTATTATGGATAGTAAGAGAAGGTTCTTTTTTAATTGCAAGTTTCAAGGATTTAGTGAGGTTAAAAACTTACCAGCAGGGTTTTTGTCTGTTTTTAGTTTTTTGTTTTGCTATTACATGAGAAAAGCTTTTCCAAGATAAATCTAACACAGATGAAAATGGAGGTGAGAGACAGAAATCTGATGAAATTCTTTGATTTCTTGGATCCAGGCATGCCTGAACTCTACACCATCCCTCACTTTTTCATTTTTGTGATCCAGTTTAAAAAAATGTGTTTTGTTTTCTTTTTGCTTTAGTTAATTTGCATTGGATTTTTTTCTCTTGGAATTAGAGTCCTGATGTATATATACTATATGTTTGCTACACATGTAAGAAAGCCTTAATCTTTATTTTCTTTGGTATTATTTATTTTTAGAGAGAAGGGAAGAAAGGGAGAAAGAGAAGGAGAGAAACATCAGTGTATGGTTGCTTCTCACGCGCCCCCTACTGGGGACCTGGCCTGTAACCCAGGCATGTGCCCTGACTAGGAATCGAACTGGCAAACCTTTGGTTCACAGGCTGGTGCTCAGTCAACTGAACAACATCAACCATGGCAGAAAGCCTTGATCTTTTATATGTCATAATTATTTATCATAAGGAGAAAATTTGTGATATAACAAACATGCAAAAGTTGAATACAAAATTTCATAAAGCTGATAGAATTGCTTAATTTTATTTGTTGATAATTAATTTAGTATTTATTACTCTTTCACAGTATGGATGATATTTTTTAATTTTCCTAGTAAAACTCCCTAACAGTCTTACTCATAGGAAATTAAAATCATTTATGGCAGTGACTGACCTTAGGCCTTCAAAGAAAGAATCACAAGCTAAGAGAATAATGCATTCATCAGTTTAGTGAATGGCTCTCCATTTTATTTTATTATTATTTTTTGGGTCTTCATTTTAAAGGGATTACTTAATTTTCTGCTTTTAGCATGGGTTTAAACATATTTCATGATAGAATATAATAAGGTAGAATTGTAAACAAGGTCTTATGGTGAGTTGTAAACTTCATTTAAGAAGTTTATGGATAACTACTTTGGAACTCAAGATAGCATATAAAAGACATTGCTGGCAGATAAAATCAGCTATTTTCAAATATAGTTTGAGTCTAAAATATTTAGAGAATAAATATTATCATTCTACAGAGTAATGAGGAACATGAGGGTGTAAGGTGATGTATTTCTATTTATGGGTGGATGTGGTGAGGTAAACCTTGATGATATGAAACATAGCTTGATATGGAAACAGTTTGAACCAGTTAGAATCAGGGGCATTGTCTGGAGATTATGTATAAAAACAGATCAGAACAAATGAGTTAGAGTGAAGACTTACATAGGTGCATGGAGTGCAACAATGGCTACTACTTTCACAATTTCTTTAATAGTCAATTTATACTTATATTGACAAATATCTGAAAATTATTTTTCTGAAGTATTAAGACAAATTCTCTTTAAACAACTTTAAACTACAGATTTAGTATATTTGAATACTTCAAACCTTGAACAGAAACAAATACAATAAAATATTGTCAAACATCTTACATCAAATCAAGAATATATTAATATCATAAGCTAAATTCATGTCTACATTTCTTTATCCCTTCATATATTTCTTGGAGATATAGGAATACTAATTATAATGCTTTCTATGGATTTAGTAATAACTTACTTTGAAAGCTCCGCAAGGTTACAATAAACTTACGATGCCTAAAGGAAAAAGAATAATGACTCAGACAACTGAAGAGTCTGTGTTATTCACTAATTGATTCTTTTTTTCATGTTTTAGTTTTTTTCACACTTTTTATTATTGTTCAAGTACAGTTGTTTCCATTTACTTCCCCTCTACTCCCCCCACCCCAGCCATCCCCAATTCCCACCCTTGATCCCATCCCCATTTGGTTTTGTCCATGTGTCCTTTATAGATGTCCCTGAAAACCCTTCCTGCTTTTCTCCCCATTATCTCCTCCCATCTCCCCTCTGGTTACTGTCACTTTGTTCTTAATTTCAATGTCTCTGGTTATATTTTGCTTGCTTGCTTGTTTTGTTGGTTAGGTTCCACTTACAGGTGAGATCATATTTGTCTTTTACTGCCTGGTTTTATGTCATTACTATAATGCTCGCCAGTTCCATCCATGCTGTCATGAAGTGTAGGAGCTCCTTTCTTTCAGCTGTGTAGTATTCCATTGTGTAAATGTACCATAGTTTTTCAATCCATTCATTTACTGATGGGCACTTAGGCTGTTTCCAGCACCTTGGCTATTGTAAATTGTGCTGCTATGAACACTGAGATGCATAGGTTGTTTTGAATTAGTGTGTCAAGATTCTTAGGGTCAGCAAAATGAAAAGGGAACCAACCATATTGGAAAATATATTTACCAATGATACCTTGGACAAGGGTTTGATCTCCAAAATATATAAAGAACTCACATGACTCCACACCATGAAGACAAACAACCCAATTAAAAAATGGGCAAAGGACCTGAACAGATAATTCTCCAAGTAGGACATCCATAGGGCCCAGAGACATATGAAAGGATAGCATCACTAGCCATCAGAGAGATGCAAATTAAAACCACAATGAGATACCACTTCACACTGGTCAGAATGGCCATCATAAGCAAATCAACAAACAACAAGTGTTGGAGAGGATGTAGGGAAAAGGGAACACTAGTACACTGTTACATGTATATCTTTAAAGTATATGTATTCTGGGTTTGGGGGGTATAAATTTCTTATCTATTAGGTCAAACCATTAAACTATTGGATATTTATCAGTCTGATAGGTGTAAAATTATTTCTCAGTATAGTTTTTAATTTGTTCTTTTTTTAATTATGAATGAGTTTGAGCTTCTTTTCTTTGAACTGTCTCTATTTCATGATCCATATTCAATTGGAAAGTGACCTTTTACTTAGATCACGTCAGCACTTTATGATGTGATTTGAAAGTATTTTTTCCAGTTTACTAGTTGTTTTTCAAATTTGTTTATGGTCTTCTTTTCCATGCAAAATTGATTGTTATGTTATCTCTCTAATTTACCAGTATTTTCCTTTAAGGCATATGAGTTTTGATTAATGTTTAAAAGACCCTCTGTGTCTTAAAATAATTTCAAAAATTTCCCATGGTTTCTCCTTTTATTTTGTGCTTTCATTTTTTACATTTTTTTTGTGTCTGAGAACCTCATTTTACCCTTACATGCCTACCCCATTTCTCAACACCATTTACAAATAATTCATCTTTTCCCACTTATTTGAAATGTCACCTTTAGTGTATACTAAATTATGAGATGTATTTGAGTACATTGATGTATTTCATTTTCTGTTGTATTAATTTGTTTAAGTGTACTATCTGTAATTGTTTTTAAGAGAGGGGTTTTGACATTGCTAGCTGTAATTGTGAACTTCTCTATTTCTCTTTTTTAATTCTGTTGGTTTTGCTTTATGTGTCTTGAAGCTGTTGTATTAAATACATAAATATTTGGTATTGTTATGCACTTTTCATTAATTTATCCCCTTATTGTTACAAAATGACCTTCTTTGTCCATGGTAGCATTCTTTGCTCTCAAATCTACTGTGTCTGATATTAATATGCCCACTCTTTTCTTTTAATTAGTTTTAGCATGTTGTGTCTTTTCCCATCATTTTACTTTTAACCATTTGTGGTTTTGTATTTACAATGGGTTTCTCATAAGCAGCATACAGTTGGGTATTTCTTTAAATTTAGTCTAAAAATCAGTACTTTTTAATTGAGGTGCTGACTATTCACATTTTAAATAATTTATTGAGGTGAAGTTAACATACTGTGAAATTAGTCATTTTTAAGTGAACAATTTAGGAGCATTTAGTACATTCACAATGTGAGGCAGCCATCCCTTGTGTCTAGTTCGAAAATCTTTTCATCATTCCAAAGTAAAACCCCTTACTCATTAAACAGTTTCTCCTCTCCCCTAAGCCCCTGGTAACCACTAATCTGTGTTCCATCTTTATGAACATACTGTTTTGGATATTTCGTATAAATGGAATCATACAATATTTGACCTTTTGTATCTGACTTCTTGTAGATAATGTTTTGCAGGTTTAGCCATGTAAGCATTATCTGTACTTCATTCCTTTTTATGGTTGAGTAGTATTCCACTGTATGTACTTGTATATATGAGGTATTGCACTTAGTTTATTTGTTCCTCTGTTGATGGATATTTTGGATATTTACATCTTCTGGCTACTTTGAATAGTGCTGCTATTAACATGCATGTACATGTATTTATTTTTAGTTCTTTGGGGGTAAACCTAGGAGTGAAATTTTTTAGTTGTATGTTAATTCTATGCTTAACTTTTTTAACTTTATTTTTATTGTTGACACTATTGCAGATGTCCCCATCCCCCTGCTTTGCCCACCTCCACCCAGCCCTGGCCCACCCTCCATCTTTCCATCATCACACTCTTGTCTATGTCTATGGGTTATGTATATATGTTCTTTAGCTAATCCGTACTCCTTCTTTCATCCAGTCCCCACACATCCTCTCCCCTCTGACAGCTGTCAGTACTTACCTTTTTTGAACTGCCAAACTGTTTTCTACAGTAGCTGAAACATTTTACATTTTTACCAGCAGTGTACAAGTTTCCAATTTCTCCACATCTTCACTAACACTTAACTTCCCTTTAAATTTATAACCATCCTAGTCGATGGGAAGTGGTACCTCACATTTTTGATTTTGCATTTGCCTAATGACTAATGATGTTAAGCATTTTTTGTATGTTTGCTGGCCATCTGTAATCTTCTTTGGAGAAATGTCTATTCAAGTACTTTGTCCAGATTTTAATTGGGTTGTGTGTCTTTTGGTTGTGGAGTCATAAGAGTTCTTTATATATTGGGTTGGCCAGAAAGTTTATTCCATTTTAAAGTAAAACTAAAAGACACGTTTTTCATTTTCATGAATAACTGTATTGAACAATGTATTCACCGTTTTGTTCCATCTTTCAGGCAACTTCATAATTCCATCTTTCCAAAATTTTTTATCTTTTGGAGAAAAGAACCGTTGCAGGTGCCTTTTTCAGTCTTACAGGGAATTAAAATTTTTTCCATTAAGAGAATTTTGTAAACACCAATATAAATGGAAATTTGAAGGTGCAATGTCTTGTGAATACATCAGGTGAATCAGAATTTCCCAGGCAAGCTGTAACAGTTTTTGCTTGCTCATCAAAGAAACATGTAGTTGGTCTTGTATTATCTTGATGGAAGATTATGCGTTTTCTGTTGACTAATTCCAGACACTTTTCAGTGAGTGCTGCTTTCATTTGGTCCAACTGGGAGCAGTACTTGTTGAAATTTACTGTTTGATTTCCCAGAAGGCACTCTTAATAGAGGACTTCTTTCCAATTCCAACATATACACGACCACCCTCTTTGGAGGTTGTTGGTGGTTCATTTCACTTGCCCATGATCTCTTCCATTCCACATTATTGTGAAGTATCTACTTTTCATCACTCGTCACAATTTTAAAAAAAAGAACATTTTTGTTACCTTTAAGTAGAGAATTGCATGTGGAAATATGGTCAAGAAGGTTTTTTCACAAAGCTTATGTGGAACCCAAATATCAAAGTGATTAACATAACCAAGCAGTTGCAAATGATTTTTAGTGCTTGATTTGGGTATTTTGAGTATGTCGGCTCTCCACTACATGGTATAACATTGATTTTTCTCAATTAATGTCTCAATTTGATTGCTGTCAACTTCAACTATGTCAACTTCAACTAATGGTGTGGTCTACCTAACTGTGAAACATCATCCAGCAGGAAATCTCCAGCACAAAACCTTGCAAACCATTTTTGGCATGTTACATCAGTCATAACACCTTCTTCACACACTGCACAAATCTTTTGTTTGTTTGTTTCTGTTGCATTTTTACCTTTCTTGAAATAATAAAGCATAATATGCAAAAATGTTGCTTATCTTCTTTCATCTTCAATATTAAAATGGCACATAATAATGCACCAATTTTGATAAGTTTTTTAAATGCACGCTGATATGACAGCTGTCACAATACAATCAAACAAAATTGTTTTTTTATTATTATTTTTTTTTATTTATTTTTTTATTTTAGATTATTCAGTACAGTTTCAATCTTTTACCCCCATTCCAG
>CM052550.1:32844400-32879859 GCA_028533065.1 Trachops cirrhosus
TCTTCTTTGCCCGGGTCTGTCCCCGCAGGCCGCTGCGCCGGCTGCCACACTGCTGGACCCCCCTCAGTGCGCTTCGCCCCCAGCCGTGCTCAGCCGGCCCGCATCCGCCATTACGCGATTCCCCGCCCCAGGACCAAACAAAATTGTTTTGAATGAAGTTAAAGACAGGTAAGCACTATGAGAGCCATCTTACAGGAAAACCAAATGAACTTCTTGGCCAACCCAATATATAGGATACTAGACCTTTATCCTCTACATAATTTGCAAATATTTCCTCCTATTCTGTAGGTTATCTTTTAACTTTTTAATAATGTCCTTTGATGCACAAAAGTTTCAAATTTTTCTCATGTTACTTTTACCTAACCATTGAAACATGAGCAAAAGGAATGATTATCATTTCTCTGCTTGTTTTCTCTGCCTTCCTGGCTGGGAGATTTCAGAATTTTAACATTCCCCCAAAGATGGAAACTATCTGTTCAGGAAGGCAGAGCTATCCCACTAGCCCCAGACTGCTCACTCCTAGATTCTTACGTGAGGGGGAAATAATTATGTAGTTAGTATCTAGGACACTGTATTTTGAGGTCTTTATTCTATCAACTTAATCTACACCCTAACTTATACAACTCCAACATGTCATACAAATATTACCATTTTCTGATTTTGCCATGATGAACGTTGGGAAACAATGATTTGGACTATTTCTTCTTGGTCCCTTTTGCTACCCCTCCCACTCAGTGTCATTAATAGGGACTTCCTTTCCTTCCTGCCTATCCAGGTGTTTAATTTATTCTTGTCCCAGCAGATAGAATACCCTCAATTCTTACAGAAAACTTGGGTATATAGGAAGCCATTGCCTTGCCTTGGGCACCACTTGGGGTAAAAGTTTGTGGGCCTTGGTGCTGGAAGCCCTCAGTGTTCAGGCATGAATGACTGTGTGTCCGATTAGTCGGGTCCCTTGGTGTCTTTCAGGCTGCTCCTTTGAGTGTGCATGTGTGTGTGTGCATATGTGCGTGCCATGGGGGATAAGGGGGGGAGGTCTTTATATCTTGCATTGCTACTGAGGGTTGCATGTATGAGGCTACAATTGCTTGTCTGAAGGGGCCTATGCAGGATGGTGTGTAATGTGTTGCACCTGTATGCATGTGTGAGTGAGAGAGAGAGAGCAAGGCAAGATTGTTGTCACAAGTGAGATGGTGTGATCTTGTGTGGTTGTGCCAATATGAGTATGTGACAGCTTTTGTATGGTTGCCCAGGAGTAACCCTTAGTAGCCTATTGATTTAATGGTGTTTGTGAGCATTTTCTTTCTGTGCCTCAAATAGTGGCTGATTTTGCTGAGATAGGATAGGGTGAATGTCTGAAAATCTGGCTTCAATGATCTTTCATGCATGATTCCTCATCCTTGCAGAAAGGTCCTCAAGCAGAGATATCAATACCTGTTTCTGCGGTATGATAATGATATTTCAGGGCTGATATTTTGTAGGGTCTCTGATGTCCACAGCTGTGAACCCCTTCTTCCTTTCTCCTTTGTCCTAACAGCCTTAGAGAACCTCTGATGAGATGTTCTCAGGCAGGAATTTGAGTCTCAGTTTGAAGGTTACAAGCACAGAGTTGCAGACGTGGTCTTGTAATGAAAATTCACAAATGTAACTCCATATAACATCGAGAAGACAGCCAGAGCATATTTTCAAGGCTGTACTGTCTTAAAGAGGGCTAGTTTTGGAATCAGAGAAACCTACATTCTGCTCTGGATTCTTTCACCTACAAACTGTGTGACTTTGGATAAGTTACTTCAACCTCTTTGTTTTTATCAACTGTAAAATGGACAGAAATGCTTAACATTGCACTTGTGTTTGTTTTTATTTTTTTCCTTCTTTGAGAATGCATATAATATACACAAAGTTCTTATCTAGTTGCTACTGTTATTGCTATAAGAATTATTAAGGTAATTTCAACAAAATTCTTGAGCCTCTCTGGTGTGTACCCTTCCAATCCCCCTTTAAGGAGAGAAAGTTGTGAACTCTATCCCCTAGAGCTTAAGGGAAGTTCTAAGGCAAAAAGCAGCCTTCTGAAGAATCTTCATGTGTATCAGGGGCCAGAGGAGGAAGAAAGCATGAGATTCGAATCATGTGTGTTTGGAAGCTGCAAAATAGGCCTAGATCCTTGTATCTCCTTTTTCCTTCTCCAGAGCTGCAGGACTCTGCCCCAGCAGAGGAAACTGAAGGAAGAAGTTTGAACCATGCAAGCCTTGAAGTCATGGCCAGGATGAGCTGGACTTTTCTGTTTCTTCAAATACCACCTTGTTTTTCTTTTTTAAAAAATATTTTATATATTTTTAGAGAGAGGGTAAGGGAGGGAGAAAGAGAGGGAAACATTGATTGGTTGCCTATCACAGGCCCCCAGCTGAGGACCTGACCTGCAACCCGGGCATGTGCTCTGACAGGCATACAAACTGATGACCTTTCAGTTCATAGGTTAGCTCTCACCCCACTGAGCCACAGCAGCCAGCTCAAACACCATTAGGTTTTCATGATGAAACGAGGTCAACCACATCCAGGACTCATACTGCCTGTTATCACAGCTAAAAAGCAGAGATAGGGACTAGATAATAATTGCACTTTTATTAGTATCATATGCTGGCAATCTGAGAAGGTTGTGGGTAAAAATCCTAACATCCACCTTCTCTTGGACTTTCACAAGCAAATTTATATAGGGAAAGTGTGGGAAGGGAGTACAAAGGAAGGAGTCCAAAAAAAATTCTGGTGACATGTAGTCTTGTAATCTCGAGTCCTTGCAGTGGTCTTAATAAAAATCTTTATTACTGGTTCCTGGAACATGATGGTCAGCTTCTACATTCTGGCAGCCAAACGTTCCAGGGTCAGGGCTGGGTTGAATGTCGCTTTGTTCTTGTTTGGTCAACTGTTACTGTAATGAGATCTCAGCCAGAACAGAAGTGTGTAAGGTTAATTATACATTTGATTAATTGGTCACATGTTCTTTTAGTAATTACCTAAGGCTATATGAGAGAAAACACAGCTGGCCTTAAAAAGAATTTTATCTCTATTTCCCTTATCAATCCCCACTGTTAGTAATAAGTGTCTTATATATGTGTGATTAAATGTTTAAACTTTTTTTCCATGAAATTCTGCAGCTTGTTCCTGAGCAAACTTAGCTGCCTTAGAAAGAGGTAACTGGATCACTGATTTCCTTCTTCCTAAAGTCAGACTAAGATGAAGACAACAACAGACAAGCAATAAACAGATGAGACAAAAGCATAAAGAAGAACCATAAGACTATTCTTCCAAGGTATAGGAAGTGATTGAAACCAAACTGTCAGTGGATCTCGTCCAATGTTCTCAATGTCTTGTGTCTGTGAAGTCATCTGGTCTATGGCTGAAGATATGTTATGGTGATTGTCTGGAATATGTACACAATAGTGAGTGTGAATAATAGCTAAGTTCCTCATTGAAATGCAGTCAGGATATCTAAAGCCATTGTATTTTGAAGTACAATTTTTCTAATCTGAGTAGTTTCTTGGTCTAATAGTTTAAGAGCTTTTTTTGGAATAGTTTAGAGGCATTGTGGTATAATTTGCAAGTGCTGTTTTCTGCCAATCTAAGCTTAAACTAGCGGGACTGGTGAGAAGAAGGTAAGCGGATACATCCATCATGTGGTCTGTTGACCTCGGGACCACAGAGAATTCCGTATTGGCAGTTATTGGGCCTGACCGGTAGAGTGTCATATATTTGACCTGGGATAAACAGCTGCCCGATGGTGCAAGTGCCAGTCCAGTTGTATGGTAAATAAGGCCCCCATATATCCCATCGGTCCAAAGCCAACACCTAGGTGTAGGAAAGAGTTTCGGTATTGATACTGTACCCACGCTGTATTATTAAAAGTAATATTTAGCTTACAAACTTCAGGAGACAGAGCGCCTACACACTGGCTTCTGTTGTAAGTAGTAATGCAAAACGGAGCTTTTGGAGCCAAAATAACTGTCTGGGGTATGTCAACCAAGTCCATTCCAAACACTGTAGTATAATAAGGACCTGGACTTATTAATTTGTTTTCTGATTAGTGGGTAAATTTCATTACATTAGGTTCCATAAGGCTTTTGGGGAATCTATTATTATTACAAGAAACAGTAAATGTTAGATTGTTTGAAACAGGTCTCTAAGCTTTGATGGCACACCAAACCAAACTATTTGCTGGCCAGATCTTCCATGGGAGATCTTTAGCTCTTGGTGTAGGTAATTCTCCACAAACTCAGCAGTTATTCTTATTTTGTACTGCAGCTAAGGTGTGTGCCCAGGTTGCAAATAAGTTGCCCAAGTGCCAGGTGACAATGACTTAAGATCAAGGTCGCTGAGAGAATAAAAAACAGAGGCCTTCTAACAGTGTGCTTCTTCATTTTTCTTCAGATGGGGCCAGGTCCTATGGTTCATTTTGTTCAGGTGCCCTTTTAGTATGGTGAATCCAGGGTTTGATGCCTGCAGGTTTAACAGCTGTATGGGTAGTTAGTTAAACTTCCCAAGGATCAGTCCACTGAACCTTTAATTGGTCCTCAGGTCCTTCATATCTCCAAGTCTTGAGCAAGACCTTATGTCCTGGGTGTAAAGGATGAAGGGGGAGGTCTGGAGAGTGTTGATCCCTAGAAAAAGCAAATTCATGCATAGTTAACAATGTTTGACCTAAGTGCTTTACATAATTTTAACATATATTTTGCATTCTTATTCTGGCCTTGCAGACGCTATCCTAGCCTGGAATTGCTTTCCATAAATATAATAACTTCAAAAGGGCTTAATTTGAGTTTACTTCTGGGGGACACCCAAATATGTAACAGGGCAATTGAAAGGGCTTGGCCTAAGTAAGATGAATTTCTTGACAGATTTTACCCAACATTTTCTTTAAAGTGTCATTAGCCTTTTCCACCTTTCCAGATGACTCTAGTCTCCAGGCCGAATGTTGATACCAGTTTACTTTCAGATGTTCACTAACTTTCTGAGTTATTTCTAACACAAAGGAGTGTCCACTGTCACTTTGTAACTGCTGGGGAGTCAAAAATGAGGGTTTAACTCAAGACCATCTGACAACTTCTGAGGCCCTCTCTGCATTGAGTAAGCCTTTATCCACCCAGAAAATGTGTCTATGAATACTAACAAATATTTACCAGCCCTTGATTTAGGCATCTGAGTTAAAATCTACTTGCCAGTCTTCAAAAGGGGCTGATCCTCTATATTGTAACTGCTGGTTTGGAGTGTGGGGATCTCTTTTTTGGGTTGTTCTTTTGGCAGACTGGACAATTTGCTATAGCTTTTCTTATAGCTACTGATATTCGTGGTCCACCTAGCCATGGTTGAACAAAAGCAGTCAAAGCCTGCTTTAGTGCAAAGAGGAATGCATGTGCTTGATAATTGTCCAGACCTGCTCAGTTGGGAGCAGAATTTTTCCTCTTGGTCCATTTTCCATAATTCAATAGGATCAGCCCACCTCAAATTTTCCTGGGTATATTTAGGTGAAAAGTCTTCAAGATTTAACTGAAGGATGAGGGTCATCATGGATAAACCCCTAGTTGCCTTTTTTTGCCATTTGGTCTGCTAATCAATTACCTGATGCTTGCTTATCCAGGCCCTTCTGATGCCCCTGGCAGTGTATAACTGCCACTTGAGATGGGCTTGTATGGCAATCAGAAGTTGTAGTATTTCTTGTGAATCTGTGATCTCCTTATGTGCAGTAGTTAAATGTTTTCTATCTCTCCTGATAGCCCTGTGGGCATGGCCAACCAGAAATTCACTTAGAATCAGTGTATATGTTTACAATTTTTCCTTTAGAGAGTTCCAAAGCTTGGATTAGTGCTATCAACTTGGACTTTTGTGCTGAAGTCCCAGGTGGTAAGGCCCTGGCTTCTGCAGTTGCTTCCATTGTCACTACTGAATATCCAGCTCTCCTCTTACCTCTATTCCTGTAGCTGCTCCCATCCCACATACAGAGTCCAATCTGGGTCAGATAAAGGTTGGTCCTTTAAATCAGGTTGGCTGGCATACACCTGCTCAACAATTTCAATGCAGTCATGAATCAGAGGACCATTTCCAGGGTCAGGGAGGAGAGTAACTGGATTCAGCAAAGTGGAGGCCTAAGTAACTATATTTGGGTTATCCAATAGGATGGCCTGCTATTTTCCCCTCATTCCTCCAGTAAGCCACAAGCCTCCTTTTTGTTCCAACAGAGTCAAAACCTGTAGGGGGCATAAATAGTTATGGGCTGTCCCAAAGTATCAGCCTCCTGTAGCAGCTCATAGACTGCTGATACAGCCCTCAAACATGCAGGCCAACCTTGGGCAGTATTGTCTAATTTGTTACAGGCCATAGTCTGCAGGTCATTTCCCAGCATTTGGATCAAGACCCCCAGTCAAATCCCCTTTCTTTCATGCACATATAAGTGAAAAGTCTTCTGTAAGTCTGGCAGTCCGAGGGCAGGAGCTTCTGTCAATCTGTTTTTTAGTATTTCAAAAGCATGTTGGCATTCTGAGGTCCAATTTAAGGGCTCCTTACTTGAACCCTTTAGAGATACACATAGGGGTTTAGCATCAATCCAAAATTTGGTACCCAGACACAATAAAACCCAGTCATTCATAAAAATCCTCTTAGCTGCCTTCAGGTCCATGGAACTTCAATTCTAGCTAGTAAGGTCTTCCTATCTCCCATCAAGCTTCATTTAGCAGGTTTCAGCAAAAATTCCCAAAATATAAACTGTTGTTTACAAATCTGTGTCTTCTTTGGGGAGACTTTACAGCTGCAGACAGCCAAAGATTCAGGGCTTGTGTTCTGCAAACACTATTCATATGTTTCTCCTATAATTAATAGGTCATCTACATATTGCAGTAGAACTCCTGATCTCAATGAAAGGGTTTGCAAGTCTTTAGTTAATATGTCCCCAAAGATGGTGGGAGAGTTTTTAAATCCTGAGACACAACAGTCAGCAATATTGAGCTTTTATTTGAATTTCAGAGTCTTGCCATTCAAAGGCAAACAAGGACTGAGACTCAGGATCCAATGGGACACAGAAAAAGGCATCTTTCATGTCCTGAACTGAAAACCAGTTGCTGTTACTGGATATTCCCATCAGCAAAGCTGTCAATAAAAGAGTTGGGAACAATTGACTCTATACCCTGCACTATATCGTTTATGGTCCACAGATCCTGTACAAACCAGTATTTATTAGTTCCAGGGTTTTTTTTTTCCACCCACTGGAAAAAAGAGGGGTATTATATGGGAACCTACAAGGGCACATCAATCCAGCCTTTAAAATTTTCTGAACTGTTGGACCAATATGTTCCAAGGCTTCTTTTTTTATACAGGGTCCTGCTTTTTCTGTGGTGGATGTACCCCTGGTTTCAGCTCTACTCTTAAAGGTTCCGCTTTTTTGGCTCTCCTTTGTTTCCCGTGAGAACATGACAGAGAATTTGCCTGTTCACTGATCTGTGGCAGAAAGGTAGACTGTAGAGGTGAATCTGGTACAGCTAGGAGCATTTGAAGTCTCAAAGCCTGCTTCACAGGGACCTGTAGATGCAATTGCTGGTCCTCTGGAGTGAAAGTAATCTGAGTATGCCATTTAATTAAAAGGTCTCTGCTCAAAAGCAACATGGGGCAGTCAGGCATATTAAGAAATTTATGAGTCATGTGTTGATTTCCAATAGTACATTCCAAAGGTTTAAAAAATGCTGTGTCTCATTGTGGGTGTAACTGGTGTCCCAGACACCAGTTACAGTAACAGTTTGTGCAGTCTGTTTTGTCAATATTCGATAAAATACTGAGTACATTGTACATGTGTCTACTATGAATTCAATTTGTTGACACCCTGTGTCCGGCTGCTATTAGTTTTACTTGGGGCTCCTCAGGGGATATTTTCAGAGACTGACCAGAATCCAGTGGATCCCCTCAACCACATCAGTCTTCATCAGCCCCAGGATTCCTTCCTGCCATTAATTTGGCTGGGGGACACCACATCAGGGGTTTGGGCCTTCCTTTATTTTCCATAGGGCATTCATTCTTCCTGTCGCTCTCTTTGCAATATGCACATTGGTTAGGATCTAAGGAATTTTGCCTTTGCCATCCGGGGATTTCCCCTTTCCCACAGTCTCCCTGAGACCTGAGTAAGGAAGACAGTCATGGCCACTGCCTTCTGATGTTCCCTTCCATTATAAAACTTAAAGGCAATATCAACTAATTTTTTAAAATTTTTAATTGTTCAATTACAGTTGTCCTCATTTCCCCCCATTGCTCTTCTCCTACCCTATGCACCCCCCACCTACCACTTTCAATCCTCCCCATGTTGTCCATGTCCATGTGTCCTTTGTACATGTTCCTTGACTTGACCCTTCTTCCCCTTCTTTCCTCCATTACCTCCCTTCCTCCTCCCCTCTGGTCACTGTCAGTTTGTTCCTTATTTCCATGTATCTGATTCTATTTTTGCTTGCTTGTTTGACTTATTGATTACATTCCACTTCTAGGTGAGTACATATGGTATTTGTCTTTCACCACTTGGCTAATTTCACTTAGCATAATGCTCTCCAGTTACATCCATGCTGTTGCAAAGGGTCGTTCTTTCTTTCTATCTGCTGTGTAGTATTCCATTGTGTAAATGTACCACACTTTTTTGATCCACTCATTTACTGATGGGCACTTAGGCTGTTTCCAGCAATTAGCTATTGTAAATTGTGCTGCTATGAACATTGGGGTGCAGTTTCTTTTGGATTGGTGTTTCAGGATTCTTATGGTATAATACCAGCAGTGGAATTTCTGGGTCAAAAGGCAGTTCCATCTTTAGTGTTTTGAGGAAATTCCGTACTGTTTTCTACAGTGGCTGCACCAGTCTGCATTCCCACAAACAGTGCACTAGGGTTCCATTTTCTCCACAACCTTGGCACCATTTGTTGTTTGCTGATTTGTTTATGATGGCCATTCTCACCAGTGTGAAGTGGTATCTCATTGTGATTTTATTTTGCGTCTCTCTTATGGCTAGTGAAGTTAAGTATTTTTTCATATGTCTATGAGCCCTCTGTATGTCCTCCTTGGAGAAGAGTCTGGTCAGGTCCTTTGCCCATTTTTTAATAAGGTTGTTTGTCTTAATGGAGTGGAGTCATGTCATTTCTTTATATATTTTGCAGATCAAACCCTTGTCTGAGGTATCATTGGCAAATATGTTTTCCCATACGGTTGGTTCCCTTTTCATTTTGTTGATATTTTCTTTAGCTGTAGAGAAGCATTTTATTTAATGAGATTCCATTTGTTTATTCTTTCCTTTATATCCCTTGCTCTAGGGGACATATCGGTGAAAATATTGCTCCATGGAACATCTGGGATTTTCCTCCCTATCTTCTCCTCTAGGACTTTTATGGTGTCATGACTTATACCTAAGGCTTTTACCCACCTTGAATTTATATTTGTGAATAGTGTAAGTTGGGGATTGAGTTTCATTTTTTTGCATGTAGCTGTCCATATCCCCCAACACCATTTGTTGAAGAGGCTATTTTGCTCCATTTTATGCTTCTGCCCCCTTTTTTGAATATTAATTGACCATAGAGACTTGGTTTTATTTCTGGGCTCTCTGTTCTGTTCTATTCGTCTATGTGTCTGTTCTTATACCAGTAACAGGCTGTTTTGATTACTGTGGCCTTGTAACAGTTTGATATCAGGTATCGTGATCCCTCCTACTTTTACTTGTTTCTCAAAATTGCTGTGGCTATGTGGGTTTATAGTTCCGTATAAATTTCTGAAATGTTTGTTGTATATCTGTGAAATATGCCATTTGTACTTTAATAGGGATTGTGTTGAATCTATGAATTGCTTTGCATAGTATGGACATTTTGATGATGTTCATTCTTCCAGTCCATGAGCATGGTACATGCTTTCATTTGTCTGTGTCTTCCTTAATTTCTATCTTCAGTGTTGTATAATTTTCTAAGTGTAGGTCTTTTACCTCCTTCATTAGGTTTATTCCTAGGTACTTTATTTTTCTTGTTGCTATATCAAATGGGATTTTTTCCTGATTTCTGTTTCTGACATTTCATTGTTGGCATGCAAAAATGCCTTTGATTTCTGAATATTGACTTTATATCCCGTGGTTTTGTCAAATTCACTTATTATGTAGAGTAGTTGTTTGGTGGAGTCTATAGGATTTTCTATGTACAACATCATGTCATCTGCAAATGACAGTTTACTTCCTCCTTTCCAATTTGGATGCCTTTTACTTCTTTTTCTTGTCTGATTGCTGCAGCAAGGACTTCCAATATTATGGTGAATAGAAGTGGTGAAAGTGGACATCATTCTTGTTCCTGATCTTAATGGGAAAGCTTTTAGTTTTTTTTGCCAATTGAGTATGATGTTAGCTATAGATCTCTCGTATATGGCCTTCATTACATTGAGGAATGCTCCCTCTATTCCCACTTTGCTGAGTGTTTCTATCATAAAAGGGCACTTTACCTTATCAAATGCTTTTGCCATGTTTATTGATATGATCATGTGATATATGTCTTTCCTTTTCTTTATGTGATGTATTGCGTTTATTGATTTGTGAATATTGTACCATCCTGGCATCCCTGGGATGAATCCCACTTGATCCTGGTATATGATCTTTTTAATGTATTGCTGGATGCAGTTTCCCAATATTTTGTTGAGGATTTAAGCATGTATGTTCATCAGTGATACTGGCATGTAGTTTTCTTTCTTTGTTGTGTCTTTATCTGGTTTTTGGATTAGGATGATGCTGGCCTCATAAGAGTTTGGGAGTTCCCACCTTCTTGGATTTTTGGATTAATCTGAGAAGGATAGGGGTTAGCTCTTCCTTTTTAATGTTTTATAAAATTCTCCTGTGAAACCGTCTTGTCCAGGACTTTTGTGTGCCAAGAGTTTTTTCATTACTGCTTAATTTCGCTAGCTGTTATTGGTCTGTTCGGACTTTCTGCTTCTGCTTTATTCAGTTATGGAATATTATATTTTTCTAGAAATTTGTCTATTTCACCTAGGTTTTCAAATTTCTTGGCATATAGTTCTTTGTAGCAATTTCTTACAATCCTTTGTATTTCTATGGTATTAGTTGTAATCTCTCCTCTTTCATTTCTCACTGTGTTTATTTGGGTCCTCTCTTTTTTTCTTGATGAGTCTGCTTAAAGACTTGTTGATTTTGTTTATCTTTTCAAAGAACCAGCTCCTGGATTTATTGATTCTAAGAGTTGTCCTTTTAGTCTCTATATCATTTAATTCTGCTCTGATTTTGGTTATTTCCTTCCTTCTACTTTCTGTGAGCTGTCTTTGTTGTTGTTCTTTGAGTTTGTAGGTGTAGGGTTAGGTTGTTTATTTGAAGTGTTTCTATCTTTTTTAGGTAGGCCTGTATCACTATGAACTTCTCTCTCAGGACTGCCTTTGCTGTGTCCCATAAGTTTTGGGTTGTTGTGAGTTCATTTTCATTTGTTCCTAGAATCTTTTTGATTTCTTCTTTGACCTCATTCTTAACCCATTCATTGTTTAATAGCATGCTATTCAGTCTCCATGAATTTCAGTGATTTTGAGTTTTTCCCTTGAGGTTGGTTTCTAGTTTCAGTCCCTTGTGGTCTGAGAAAATAAATGCTTGATATGATGCAATTTTCTTGAAGTTATTGAGACTTGTTTTGTGTCCTATCATGTGGTCTATCTTTGAAAATGTTCCATGTGCATTTGAAAAGAATGTATTTTGTTTCTTTGGGATGATGAGTTCTATATGTGTTAGTTAAGTCCATTTGATCTAGGGCATTGTTTAATACTGCAATATTTCTGTTGATACTTTGGGATATCTATCCATTTTTGCCACTGGGGTATTAAAATCCCCCACTACAATTGTGTTGCTGTCAATATCTTTCTTGAAGTCCTCCAAGATTATCCTTATATATTTTTGTGCTCCTATGTTGGGTCCATATATGTTTATAATGTTTGTGTGTTCTTGATGGATTCTTCCCTTGAGTGTAATGAAGTGTACTGCTGAGTCTTTTTTGATGACCCTTGTTTTGATGTCTATTTTGTCTGATATGAGAATTACTACCCTGGATTTTTTTTCCTGTCCATTTTCTTGGAATGTTTTTTTTCCAAACCTTCACTTTCAGTCTGTTTAGGTCTTTTGCTTTGTGATGCGTCTCTTGTTGGCAGCATATGTGCAGGTCATGATTTCTTATCCATGCAGCTACTCCATGTCTTTTTATTGGAGCATTTAATCTGTTTACATTAAGGTTATTATTGATAGGTGCTTATTCATTGGCATTTTACTACCTTTGTACCTGCGTTCCTCCTCACCCTCGTTTTTCCCTTTTCCTTCCTTTTCTTAATGCAGTCCCTTTAGCATATTTTGCAGTGATGTTTTGGTGTAGGTGTAGTTCTTCAGCCTTCTTTGGTCTGGGAAACTCCTTATTTCTACTTCCATTTTAATTGAGAGCCTTGCTGGGTAGAGTAGTCTTTTTAAAATATATATATATATTTTATTGATTATTCTATTACAGTTGTCCCATTTCCCCCCTTCACTCCCCGGCCCGTAAATATCCCCTCCTACCCACATTCCCCACACCTCTTTAGTTCATGTCCATGGGTCATACTTATAAGTTCTTTGGCCTCTACATTTCCTATACTATTCTTAACCTCCCCCTGTCTATTTTCTACTTACCATCTATGCTATTTATTCTCTGTACCTTTTCCGCCTCTCTCCCCCTCCCACTCCCCTGTTGGTAACCCTCCGTGTGATCTCCATTTCCATGGTTCTGTTCCTGTTCTAGTTGTTTGCTTTTGTTTTAGGTGTGGTTGTTAATGATTGTGAGTTTGCTGTCATTTTACTGTTCATACTTTTTATCTTCTTTTTCTTAGATAAATCCCTTTAACATTTCATATAAAAAGGGCTTGGTGATGAGGAACTCCTTTAGCTTGACCTTATCTGAGAAGCACTCTATCTGTTCTTCCATTCTAAATGAAAACTTTGCTGAATAGAGCTATCTTGGATGTAGGTCCTTGCCTTTCATGACCTGGAATGCTTCCTTCCAGCCCCTTCTAGCCTGTAAGGTCTCTTTTGAGAAATCAGCTGACAGTCTGATGGGAACTCCTTTGTAGGTGACTGTCCCCTTATCTCTTGCTGCTTCTAGAATTCTCTCCTTCATTTTAATCTTGGGTAATATAATTATGATGCCTTAGTGTGTTCCTCCTTGGGTCCAACTTCTTTGGGACTCCCTGAGCTTCCTGGACTTCCTGGAAGTCTATTTCCTCTGCCAGAATGGGGAAGTTCTCCTTCATTATTTGTTCAAATAATTTTTCCACTTGTTGCTCTTCCTCTTCTCCTTCTGGTACCCCTATAATTCAGATGTTAGACCATTTAAAGACATCCTGGAGGTTCCTAAGCCTCTCCTCATTTTTTTGAATTCTTGTTTCTTCATTCTTTTCTAATTGTATGGTTTTTTCTTCTTTCTGGTCCACTCCATTGATTTGAGTCCCAGTTTCCTTCCCATCACTATTAGTTCCCTGTGCATTTTCCTTCATTTCACTTAGTGTAGCCTTCATTTTTTCATCTAATTTGCAACCAAATTCAACCAATTCTGTGAGCATGCTGATCACCAGCGCTTTGAACTGTGCATCTGATAGGTTGGGTATCTCTTGGTTGCTTAAAAGTATTGGCTCTGGGGCTTTGATTCATTCTCTAGTTTGAGCCTTTTTTTTTTTTTGGTCTTGTCATGCCTTTTACTTAGTGAGGGGTGGAGCCTTAGGTATTCACCCAGGCGGAGCAACTCTGTCACTAGGTTGTGACGCTATATGTGGGGGTGGGGTTAGAGAGGGAACAATAAGAGCTTGCTCTGCTCTTTGTTGGATTTCAGTCCCCTCTGCTGCTTCCCACAAGCAAATTGGACCCTTCTGGTGCTGATTCCCATGTGGGTGGGCTTGTGTATGTTCTAGGAACCTGTGGGTCTCTCCAACGAACTCTCCTGTGAGGCTGGGAGTCTCTCCTGGCACCTCAACCTCCACAAGTGTTTTCAATGAGTGCTTTTAGGCTTTATTTCCTGGTGCTGGGACCCTGGGTTGTGCAGTCAGTCTCACTGTCTGTTTTCACCTGGTTTATCTGTGCGCGAAGGTGTGACTGCGGACAGCCAGCTGCCTTGCGTGCCTCAGTGGGTGTGCTCGTTGCCTCCCTGCACCCTCACCCAGGGTCTGCCACTGGGGTCTGCTAGCCACCACCTGCGCCCTGCATGCCCAGTTCTGCCAGCTACCACTTTTACCTGCCATGACCCCTTTCCGGCAGCCGCCGACTCCGACCCTCTTACCAGTCTGGATGAATGGTTGTTGGGACTTCCATACAGTTCAAGTTTCTGTCTGTTCTGGTTGTTTTTTTGTTTCTAAATTTTTGTTGTCCTTAATTTTGGTTGTCTGAGGAGGCACAGTGTGTCCACCTACGCCTCCATCTTGGCTGGAAGTCCTGCATAGAGTAGTCTTGGTTGCAGGCTTTTTTTTTTTCATTAGTTGGAATATTTCTTGCCATTCCCTTCTGGCTTGTAGTGTTTCCATTGAGAACTCAGCTGCTAGCCTTATCGGGGCTCTCTTGTATGTTACATCCTGATTCTCCCTTGCTGTCTTTAGATTCTCTTTTTGTCTTGGAATTTTGCCATTTTAATTTTGATGTGTCTCGGAGTGGGCCTTATGGGTTTCTCTTGATTGAGACCCTCTGTGCTCCCTGGATTTGTGTGACTTTTTCTCTCATCAAATTAGGTAAGTTTTCCAACATTACTTTTCCAAACAGGTTTTCTATCCTTTGCTCTTCTTCTTCTCCTTCTGGTATCTCTGTTATATGGATATTATTATGTTTCATGTTGTCTTGCAGCTCCCATACCACCTCTTCATTCTTTTTGAGTCATTTTTCCTTTTCTTGCTTTGTCTGCATGGTTTTTTCCTACCTTGTCCTCCAGGCCACTGAATCGGTCCTCTGCTTTATCTAGCCTGCTTTTGATTCCTTCTACTGTGTTCTTCAATTCAGAAATTGTATTCTTCTTTTCCTCTTGGCTCTTGTTGATAGTTTCTATTTCCCTTTTCATGTTGGTATAGTTTGCAGTGAGTTCCTCATAGTTTCACTGTATTTTTTGGTAATTTTCAGTGAGCTCATTGAGCTTCCTAATAACAATTGCTTTGAACTCAATATCTGATAGTTGACTTGCCTCTATTTAATTTAGCACTCTTTCTGATGGTTGTTCCTTTCCTTTTGATTGGGGATTGTTTCTTTGTCTTCCCATTTTTGGTGAGATTCTTCTCGTTTTCTTCTGCTTCTTTAATTGATGTTTTGACTCATTTTTTTTGTGTTTAGAACTTCTATGGTAGAAGACCTGTGACATTCAGTGGTGCAGTCTCCTTGATCCCCCTAACTTGATGCTCTTGGGATGCCCTTAATGCCGTTTATGTTGTCTTTAAGGATGTAATTGTGTTTTGATTGTTGTTGTGTCATTCTTTGGTGGGCTCTTTCCTCCAGCTTGTTGAATGAGGGTCACTCTGCCCACCATCTCTTATATGCTGTTGTGCAGGTGCTGTCAGAACAAAACCACAAAGCCTAGGAAACAAACCAACACCCACAAGTTAACTCCCATTTGCAATCCCACTATCAACAGCAAATGGACCAATATTAATAAGGATGGAAAGAGATTAAGACTATTACAAGAAATGAGAGTGGATATGAGATGACCTACTGAAAGAAAAATTATTATGAGAGGGTGGAGGGAGGATCACTAATAAGAGTTGGGAATTGGAGCAATACAAAGAGGAAGTAAAATTGACACCATAGATAAAAAGGAATGAAGAAGGTGGAATGAAGTAAGAGAGAGGAAGCATACAGCATTAGATTTATATGGAAATTAAAATAAAATAAAGTGAGAGAGAGAAATAAAAAGGAAACTAAATATATGATAAGAAAATATGAACCAAATTGGAGAGAAAAATCCACCACAGCACTATCAACAACAAATGAGCTAAAATTAATATAGGTGGGTTTGGAATAAGAAGGGAAAAAGAAAGGTTAAGAGATCTTTAGAGGAAAGGGAAGTGATTTTGAGATGATAGAGGGAGATGGAATACTAAGAGTGAGGTTGAAACCCAGGCTAATACAGGGAAGAATTAAAATTTGATACAAAAAGAAAAAAGAAAGAAAAGAAAGGAGAAAAAATGGCAGGATGAAAGAGAAAAAACAGGCTAAGACAGGGCAAAATTAATTTTGAGACAAAAAAAAGAGTAGGAGAGGGGAACAATAAAGTTTGAGATTGAAATATAAATTAGTGAAGATATAGAGATAAAATTGAAAAAAATGCAACTACCCTATCCGCAACCAATGAACAAAGATTGCTAAAGGTGGAGGGAGAACATGGGTATTTTAAGAGCTATGAAAAAGAATATGGGAGGACCATTGACAAGGAAATTCATTTTGAGAGGCAAGATGGGGGAGAAATAGTAAGAGTGCAAAATGGACACAAGTTGTAGTAGGGGAGAAAAATTTAAAACACAAATTATAAGAAGAAAGAAGGTAAAATGGGGTAAGAGAAGGGATGGGTAAAATATGTGAATTGAAATAAACTATAGTATACAATCTAGCGACTTAATATGCACAAACTTATGGACAAGAAATGAATGTTAAAAAGCTATGCAGGAAAGAAAATATCCCCAATCATGGAGAGAACCATGGTGGATTTTGTCTTGGTAGAATCTAGTATATACAACTGTTTTTTTCTTTCTGGATCCACCTCTGGTGATGTCAGATGGTGACCCAGTCTGGCCTTAGGCAGGCTGTTGGAGACTTCCAGGGATCTACTGTCTGTGGCTGACTCCTTCAGTTGTTAATCTAGTCATCTAGTTAAGCACCAGAGAGCAGGCCAGTATCCCTCCTGGGGTTGAGGCTATTGTTTCCCCTCAGGCTGCTGCCACTCAGAGGAGAGTGGTCTGTCTGAGCATTATGGCTGCCACTGTATGGGGGATGACTCAGCACTGGGATCTCGGTGGCTAGTCTATCTGTTCACTTCCCAAATCTTCCATTCCCACTCTCTTCTCAAGCTTCTCTAGTTCACTATGACCCCCCCCACTTTGCCAGAGCCCAGGGTAAGTGGCTGCAAATGGAGATTTATACATTGGCCCTTTAAACCAGTCTTTGTGTCTCCAGCCATCTATCTCTGGCAGAAAGCAACCCTGCCATTTTTCACCACTGGATGTTATCTGCATACTTTTTGGGTTCTGGTGCTCTAGGCTGGGGATCCCAACTTAGGGTTTAGACCCCACAGTTCTCAGGGGAAGCCAACCCGTCACTTAGGTATTCCTCCAGTGATTCAGTTGCCGCCTTTGGCCACACAGCCAGCCCTCTTGTGTCTCCACTGCAGCACTCCCTACCAGTCAGGCTGTACTGAAGCTGATTCTTCTGTCTGTCCAAAGTTACAAAGCTTCTCTCTTGCTGTTGTTCAGTTTTTCATTCCAGGTGATTTCTCCATAATTTAGTTGTAATTCCAGATTGGTCCTGGGAGGAGGTTAGTGTGACTTCCACTCCTTCACCATCTTGGATCGTCCATTCAGTATCCACTAATTGAGAAGGATTCATGTCTAGTGCCCCATCTAACTTTTACAGTTTCTTCCTAAAATCAGGAGCACTCTGGGAAGTATATGTCATATTCACCATACTCATGTTTTCTGGACCCCTGGGTCTAAATCAGTCTGCTTTCTGTATGTTTGATATATCCACTCCAAAAATTCAGATGGATCCTCGTTGATTTTTTGTTGTACTGCTTGCACCATGTCAAACTTTTCTGTTTGGGGACCCACTTCTTTTATTTATTTATTTTTATATTTTACCCTCACCCAAGGACATTTTCATTTGCTTTTGGAGAGAGAGAGAGAGAGAGGGAGAAAGAGAACATCAGTGGAGTGAAGCATCATCTGGTTGCCTTGGTACACACCCATACCAGGGATATGTACTGGGACTGCAGTTTTTTTTCCAGTGTTATTTTAATTTTTTTTATTGTTCAATTGTAGTTGTCCCCATTTTTCTCCCATTGCTCTCCCATGCCCTTTCACCCTCCTCTCCCACATTTAGTTCTTCCCTCTTTTTGTCCTTGTCTGTGGGTCCTTTAAATACATGTTCCTTGACTTGCCCTTCTTTCCCTTCTTTCCCCTGTAATCCCTCACTCCTCCCCTATGGTCAATGTCAGTTTGTTTTTTACTTCCATGTCTCCAGTTCTATTTTGCTCACTTGTTTGTTTTGTTAAGTTCCACTTATAGGCAAGATCATATGGTATTTGTCTTTCACCAGCGGGCTTATTTCACTTAGCATAATACTCTTTCATCCCATCCATGTTAGGGTAGGAATTCTTTCTTTCTGCTGTGTAGCATTCCATTGTGTAAATGTATCACAATTTATTGATCCACTCATTTACTGATGGACACTTAGGCTCTTTCCAGCACTTGATGCTTCCTGCCCAGGGGCCGCACATGCCCACACCTGGACCAGTCATGAACACATAGCCTAGGTAGGTATGTACCCTCACCTGGAATCAAACCCACAACCCTTTGGTTATGGAACTATGCTCCAACCACTGAACCACAACAGCCAGGGCTGAGGATCCCCTTCTTTATTCCTACTAGAATACATCTTTTATAATGATCCAAGTGTGGCCACCCTACATGTTGGGATCTCAGTCTGGCTCTACCAATGGTATAGCTCCTGCTGGGTTCGGCAATCTCCTCCTAGATTTTTTGATGCAACCTTTGAGCCTCTTCATTAACTTTATCTATAACTAGTCTCTCATCAACTGTCAATAAAATGTTGAGGAGGGCTTTTGTATCTGCCCAATTAGGGTGATGGGTTGCAAAAATAGATGTAACCAAATCAGTCATTTTAGCTGGATCATCTCAGTATGAAGCTAAGGTTAGAATTCTTTCAACTCAATAATCAGAGGTTGAAAAAGGAGTATGTGCTGAATAGTAACCAACCAGCTGTCCTTGTGGTCCCACTCCCACTGATATTCTTCTCAAGGGAAATTGCCCTGCTCCAACTGCTTTGCCCCTGTCCCTGCTCCATACTGTGCTGGCTACAAGGAGAAGCCATTCCTGCTTTTCCTTGATTTAACCTACCCTCTTTCCCTTGCATCGGAGCCAAAGGAAGCAGGGGGCAAGTGTCATGCTGGCAGAGAAGGAGGTAGCAGGGACCAAGTATATCCCCCATAACAGTTACTAGCATACCCTGGTCATCTGCTCCCATTCCTCAGAAGTCTTACTTTCTGGTACTGGCCGTGGCCCCTGAGTCCACTGTACCATCATTTCCTTTCCTAGCTGCATCCTGATCATGAAGAGCCAAAAATGCTTGAACACAAGGAATCTTGTCCCATTTCCCTGATCTCTGACAAAACAATTCTAACTTTAAAATAGTATAATAATTCAAAGAACCATTGAGTGGTCAGCACTCTCCTGAGTCAAATATATACTTTAGCCAAGCAGTATTACAATAAAAATTATCTTTTTTTCTTTGTCATGGGCTCATACCCATAAATAGACCAATCAGCCAGAATGTGCCCCAGTGGGCTATCATTTGAAACAAAGGTGGCTGCACACATTTCATATTTGAATAACAAAACCAAACACCAGAGATAAAACTGCTTACCAGAAATTTGTTACCAAAAGACCAATGTGAGGTCTACTTATCCCAGATTTGGTCCATAGACTGCCAGATGGCCAAAAGCTAGAAACCAGATGGGCCATCCAAGCGCAAATCCAATCTCTTACAAAAAAAAAAAAAAGGTGAGGTGATGGGAAGTGCCAAGGTCCTGGGACCAAAGATCTCCCTTGGTAAAATCTCCAGGCAGCTGCTGAAGATCTTGGCTCAGGGTCGGGACCTCCCTGTCCATACAGCCTCCAGAACTTGGCCTGAAAGTCCTTGCACAATTTACCAGAGAGTCCTGAAACTGTCCCAGTGGACTCACCAGAAATTAAAACTGAGTCAACCAAGTCCAGGTCTCATATTGCCTGTCACTACTCAGCCAAAAAAGCAGAGAAAAGGATTGGATAATAATTGTGCTTTTATTATCATATGCTGGCAACCTGAGAAGGTGGCAGGTAAAAACCCTAACATCCATCTTCCCTTGGGTTTTCAGAAGCAAGTTTACATAGGGAAAGAATGGGAGGGAGTTTAAAGGAAGTTCTGGTGACATGTAGTCTTATAATCTCAAGTCTTTGTGGTGGTCTTAATAAACATCTTTATTACTGGTTCTTGGAACATGATGGTCAGCCCCCACATTCCTGGTGGGAAGACATTTAAATGAAAGTCAGGACTGGTTGAATGTCCTTTTGTTCTTGTTTGGTAAATTGCTTCTGTATCGAGATCTTGGCCAGAACATAAGGTTAATTATACACTTGATTAATTGGTTACACATTCTATTAGTAATTATCTAAGGCTATAAAAAGAGAAAACACAGCTGGCCCTAAGAAGGATTTCCCCATCAATGACATGCTTAACATTTTGTCTAGTGTTTGCCTTTGTCTTACAGACTTCTCTGGGCAGTTGGTCCTCAGTTCCTCTCATTCCTGAGGATGAGAAGACCCAAGATATAATCTGAAATTCCCAATTCCCACTCATTATGCCTGCCATCCCCAAACTTTCTTCATACATTTATTCAGGAAATTATTCCATAGAACTCAGTGCTCTGCATAACCATGATGCAGAAATACATGCCCTGAAGGGAATTGGAAAGCTTTGCAACCTATGGTTTTGTGGGAGATATTTACCAACCTATAAGGCACTGGCTCTGGGGTCATCAGAAAGAGATAGGGCAGAGATGGAGCAAGGCCTTGGAAGCTGCTGCTAGATCTGATATTAACCCTTTAGTTTCACAATTGGAGGAAATTGAGGAAGGTGATGGGCAAGACGAGGATCTGAGTCAGTTTGGAAGGTGGATGATGTAGCAGCTATTTACCAACAGCTGAGTTTGTAAGGCTTCAGGGCTGACACATTCTCTTCATTTTAACATTTCAAAATTGAGATACCTTTTTTCCAGCCAATGGTATCTTCAATTTGATGAAATATAGTAACACTACCTACA
This sequence comes from Trachops cirrhosus, assembly GCA_028533065.1. NCBI lineage: Eukaryota > Metazoa > Chordata > Mammalia > Chiroptera > Phyllostomidae > Trachops > Trachops cirrhosus. The sequence continues at coordinate 32,865,502 of CM052550.1, forward strand.
TCATAGTTTTTAAGGCCAGAGAGGAGATAGTCTTGAGAGACCTGACAGGGGCTACCTGCTTTAGGAGAAATTTAAAAGAAGGTTTATGTTGAGTCCTTTAGCACAGAGATGTGGGTTGACATGGCAGGGAATTGACAGGCAATGAATCATAGGGCTTGTTGTTCCTGAAGGTTCTGGTTCAAAGTTGAATCACTTTGAGTAATGACTATGTATGCAACTCTGGGTCAGCCTTACTAGTTTTCCTGTTCATCAGGCTGTAGTGTGGCCCAATGGACAGTTAAAAGTCACAAATAAAGAGCTTATATACTTGACTTGAAGTTTGGGGACTACCTGGAACTCTAGAACTCCCAGAGTTCCTTGAATTCTCAGTTGTATGTACCATGTTGCATATTGGGTTCTAGGTGTACATTTTTCTAGGGATCAGGTCCAAATTTTTAGTTAGATTTCCAAAGAAGTATATTACCCCTGTCTTAGCTCAGGCTGCTATAAAAACACACCATAAAACCATGTGTCTTAAACAACAAACATTTATTTCTTATTGTTCTGGAGGATGGAAGTCGGATCAGGTGCTAGCATAGTTCATTGCTGAATAGGACCCTCTACCAGGTTGCAGACTGGCAACTTTTCTTTGTGTCCTCATATAGTCCAAAGAGAGTGCTTTGGTCCCTTCCTTATAAGGGTACCAATCCCATTTATGAGGGCTCTATCTGCATGACCTAATTACCTCCAAAAGTCCCAACCCCAAATATCATCATATTAGTGATTAGATTTCAACATAGGTTTCAACATGTAACATTTTTGTATGTTACAAAAACAGGAATTTTTGTAAGATACATTCAGTCTATAACAGTCCCCTAAGTGTTAAAGGAAAAAAAAAACAGACTAGAATCCCAAGATTGTAAGAGCTGGCAAGGGTGTTTGCAATAATTCTTCCCTATATCAGTACCCTATAATGAATGCATAGCTAAGTAATTTATGGTTTGTTCATATCATAGAACTTTGTACAGCCATACATTGTATTTAATTGTTCAACAATTAGTTACAATTGAACATTGACTGAATATTAGATTATTAAGAACTTATTGTTAGTTTTGTTAGGTATGGTGCCATTTTGTCAGATGCCATTGTTTAAAGATGTGACTTGAAATAGAGTTGAAATGCCATCATATCTAAAGTAGTTATCAAAATATAAATAAATCACATATGGCACTACGTGAACACTCATTAAACACAGGTGATGATTGTTCTTGTTTATTGCTCTCTTTTGTATATTTGAAAAATTTCACAATTAAAAACCATTTTTAAGAGTATAGGTAGATTTTTTTAAAGACTTTATTTTAGAGCTGTTGAATGTTTACAGCAAAATTATAGGAAGGTGCAGAGATTTCCCATATTTCCCCTCTTGTCATGCATGTATAGCCTCTCACCCATTATCAATATCCCCTATCAGAGTGGTGATTTGCTGGTGTTGACAAACCTATACTGACACATCATAACCACTCCAAGTCTATAATATACCTCAGGGTTTAGTCTTGGTGTTGTGCAATCTATAGATTTGGACATATGTATAATTACATGTATTCATTTTAGTGTACAGTGTTTTCAGTGCCTTAAAAAATCCTCTGTACTTAACTTTTTCATCCCTCCCCCTCCCTCGATGCTGACAATTACTGATCTTTTATTGTCTCCAGAGTTCTGCCTTTTCCAGGACATCATATGGTTTGAATCATATAGTATGTAGCTTTTGCAGATTGGCTTCTTTCCCTTAGTAATATACATTTAAGTTTTTTCTTGTCTTTTCATGGCTTAATAGCTTATTTATTTTTAGAACTGAATATTTTATTGTCTAGATGAATCATAGTTTATTTCTCCATTCACCTACTGAAGGACATACTGATTGCTTCTCAAGTTTTGGCAATTGTGAATTAAGCTGCTATAAACATTCATGTGTAGATTTTTGTGTGGACATAAGGTTTCAACACATTTGGGTAACTAGCAAGGAGCAATTGCTGGATTGTATGGTAAGAGCAAATTAATTTTATAAGAAACTTCCAAACTGTCTTTCAAAGTGGCTGTTCCATTTTGCATTCCCACCAGCAATGTATGAGAGCTCCTGTTATTCCACATTCTCAGCAGTTCATGGTATTGTCAGTGTTCTAGATTTCAGCCATTTTAATAGTTGTGCAGTGTTATCTCATTGTTTTAATTTGCATTTCCTGATGACATATGATGTGGAGCATCTTTTTTGTTATGGTACCCTGGGCCCTTGTGATCTTCCAAGACAGAAATCAAAGGAAATTGCCAGATACAAATACAGTCGAAGGAAAAAGATGGATTGAGCTTATACAAAAGGTTGTCTGCACTGTGGAAGAAGAGAAAGCAGGCTTCTCCCCAGATGGCTTGAGGAAAAGGCTCTTATTGGTAGGGGCATGGTGCAAGGGTGCTCATGTAGCTCTTTCCTTATATTGGCAATGATCCCTGCACTGTTGTTCAATTGCACATGAACAACAGTGGTTTTACTATCTGTCAGGAAGCAAGAAGACGTATTTTGTAGGAGGTAGAGGGGTGATTGTAATTTCATGGTGGAATTATCCATTGTTTTTCCCCCCCCCAGCCATCTGGCATCCTTGGGATCCCAGCAAGAGTCAGAGGGTGATGCCAGATCTGTTTTTAAATCTCATGTCCTTGAGATCCCAGGCCCAAGTCCCTATGCTGTCTCATTCCCCACTGCAAGATTTTATCCTCCTTACTCTTAAAGGATTAGGGTCAGAGGTCTCTTTTTCTATAATTGCTTCCTGCTGAACAAGAGTGTTGTCTGTATATTTGGGAAAAATAACATTTTCTCTTCACCTGATCTAAAGAGTGGTAAGGGCCTATGTCTTCTTTATCTGAGGTGGGCTGGGGTCCTCACATGAGTATTAGTTTAACATGAAAGTGTTATGTCCTGGAAGAAACAAACATCACAAGAATGTTAAAGAGGTAAAGACCAAATAATAATGGGAGCAGAAAAACCATTAGGGGCCACAGAAGGGGAAAGAACCAGGTAAATGTGGGTAGTTAACCTTTAATGGTTTTTCAGATTTAATTTGGATGGCCAGGGTTATACTTCTTTTAAATGGGTAACATGTTGTGATAATTTTTTGAAGTTTATATTATGTCATTTAACTGCACTCTGTAATTGCAAGGTTCAGAAAACTATTTTGGTTTTTAATAATTTCAAGACAAAGAATTGGAGAAAAATGAAACTCTACTTTAGAGGGCTGTAGCCAAACACTTATTAGAAAAATTCAGCGTCTAATGTAGTCCATAGGTTAAAAATAAAACCTTTAAGACAATTACTGGGACTAGAATCTAATATTCACAATTGTGCATTATGGTTTTTATTGAAAAGATTTTTCTCTCTAAAATTACCCTCATTTTACACACACTCAATGATATCAGAGGAACTGCAGCCTGAGAGATTACTTTGTTTTTGCCCCTGAAATTTCAGCAAGTTGAACAGCTATAGGTCAATGAAGGATTCCCTGTTTAACATACAGGCATGCCTGAGAGATCCACATATTGAAACATCATCTAAAGGTGGGTAAATGGGAACAAACAGGGGAGGCAAGAAGGGAGGGGAGCTTATGCTAGCTAAATAAACAGCCCTGCAGCTGGGAACTCATGGTGGGCTCAGTCCACAGAGGGGAGGAAGCCAGCTGTGGCTGGCACTTCCTTCAGCCAGGAGGAGTAAAGAGACTCAGTGGGCACTCCTGCACGAGTGAATAGTGTGAACTGTTGCTGAGCCAAGAGACCTGGGCAAGGACATAGCACAGGAATGCTGCTGTGGCTCTTGGGTTGTTGGTATTCCAGCAAAGAATGCTACAGAGCCCTGTCACCCCACAGACTTCCAAAACTCACCTCCCATCACACTTGTTGTTGGGTTGTGGAGCACACTATTTGAAAACCAAAGAACTATTACTACAGAATCAGTATTTCCCCTGAGCAAAGGAAACACTGACAGATGCTCAGTCAGGGCATGTGTGTGTGTATAGTCCATATGGAGGTCTGAAGTAGTCATTAATGAAAGAGAAAAACAAAGAAGGTGGCAGATCCCCACAGACAATCCCACCTTCAAGCATTGTGGCTACACTGACTACAGCTGTGGAGGTCAGCTTTGGGCTTTTATGGAGCTAAAAAACTTGTGATTCAGTACTACCTACTGGAAAATAATAGATTTCTTTGTAGTAATCTGCTAACCGAGTCCCAGTAATGCATAGATGCCTAGACAGAAGGAACACATCAAATACCATGAATACCCAGTATAGCAAGGCAGCTCAGAAGGAAAATAAAACTGTCCAGAAAGCAAACTTGAACACATGGAACTATGTAATATAAAGGACACAGAATTCAAGACACAAGAAAATACAGACAGGCAACTTAGTGAGCTCAGAAAACAATGAACAAAATGAGTACTTAACCAAAGAGATTGAAACTAAACAAAAACAAAACAAATCCCAGAGATGACAATTTTAATAAAAGAGATAAAGACTGAACTAGTGAGCACAGGAAATAGAGCAAACTAATGGAGGAAATGATCAGTGATATTGAAGATAGAGATCTAAAAATGACACAGAGGGAATAAAAGAGAGACCTGAGCATTAAAAAAAAAAAGGAAGCACTCGACAAGAACAATTGAACTCCATCAGAAAAAAAGCAATATAAGAATAATAGGCGTACAAGAAGAAGAAGGAAAGGAGAAGGGAATGGAGAGTTTATTTGAACAGATAGTGGATGAGAACTTCCCAAACCTATGGAAAAACTTACATCCTAGAATCCAAGAAGCAAACAGTACACCTAGTTACCTCAATTTAAAGAGGCCTTCTCCAAGGCACATTGTATTAAAACTGTCAAAAACTAATGATGAAAAATTCTCAAAGAAGCTGGGAAAAGAAGAATGTGACCTATAAAGGAAAGACCATCAGGTTATCATTGGAATTCTCAGCAGAAATTCTACAAAGCAGAAGAGAGTGGAACCAAATATTCACCCTACTGAAAGAGAGGAATTACCAGCTAAGAATAATATATCCACCAAAATTACCCTTTAAATATAAAGGAGAAATAAAGGGTTTTGCAGACACACAAAAGCTGAGGGAATTTATTACCAGAAGACCTCCATTGCAGGAAATACTCAAGGAGGTTGTTCTACCTGAAACAACAAAACATCACAACATTATGTATAAGATCACCAAAAAATTTTATAACATAGCCCTGGCTGCTGTGACTCAGTGGATTGAGTGCCGACCTGCAAAGCAAGGGGTTGCTGGTTCAGTTTCCATTCAGAACACATGCTTGGATTGTGGGCCAGGTTCCCAGTAGGGGGCATGTGAGAGACAACTACACACTGATGCTTTTCTCCCTTCCCCTCTAAAATAAATAAAATCTTTTTTAAACAATTTTACAACATAAACAGGTATCATTTGTGACAACAAAACACAAAATGGGAGGGGTAAAGGTCTGAATTTGTAAAGGAGGATGGAGATCAGATGCATTCAAAAGGAAATAAAAACTACTGTATATTTGAAATTTTCTTTTCATAAACTGAAAGATAAACACAAACAAAAAGCCCAAAACTGAGACATATAGCTTTAAAAAGGAGGAAGCAGAGGAAATAAATGTGGAATATAACCAAACAAAAACAACAGATGGAAACATAAAGAAAATGGACAAATGGAGGCACAAAACTATTAAAAAAAACATAAATTGGCTGTAGGAAATCCTCAAACATCAATAATTACCCTAAATTTAAATAGACTGAATTCACCTTTAAAAAGATACAGAGTAGCAGATTGGATCAAATAATAAACCCTGGCCATAGGTTGCCTTCACAAGACACATCTAAGCTGCAAAGACAAAGGTATCAAGGAGAAAGGGTGTAAAATGATTCTCCAAGCATATAACACCACAGAAAAGCAGGAATAGCAGTACTTATATCTGACAAAACAGATTTCAAGATAATGAAGTTAACAAGAGACAAAGGTGGACAATTTATAATGATAAAGGGCATACTACATCAAGAAGACATAACACTTATTAATATATATAGGGGGTCCCCCAAAAACAATTATCTTCTGGAGTGTGGGCCCCTTGTAGTGCAGGCTTCTCCTGCTAGGTGAATGTTCTAGGAACTTATCTGTATCAGTATACCAACTGGCATTGTGAGAAGTAGTGTTTAGCTTCAGTGAATGTTTTTGAAGACTCTCTCAATGCATTTGCCCACTTCACAATGGGTGGTTTATGAGCACATCTGCTGATATGCTAAGTGTTCAGCAGTTTTTGACCAAAAATAGCATGACCCCCATGGCCCACCCTCCCTATTCACCCCATCTCACCCTGAGCAACCTTTTTTTCCAGGTGAAAAAATCCTCAAAGGGAAACATTTTGCCAATACGCAAGAGGTGAAACAAAAAATGGCAGAAGCACTAGATCATGTCAAATAGAGAGTACTTTGACAGTGACTGAAGTTTAAACACATGAGAATAAATACATGTAGTAATCCTAGAATCTAAACAGTTTGTTGTGGGTTTTCTGGGCCCATCATCATGGCTGCTTCAGAGTCAGCAGAAAGCCATAGGGCAGCAGAGGAGCTCCTGTTGCTGAGACCCTTTCCTTTGTGGCTTGCCACTCTGACTGCCCGTTCTTGCTCACTAGCAGGTGAGTTAGTGTGGGCCAGCAATCCTCCCTTCCAAAGTCCTGCTACTTTGGATCAGCTTTGCAGGTGTGGTGGGTGGCTTGAGGGGTGGGGGCAACTCACTGCTGCCACATAACTCCCTGGTGGGAGTGGATCAGTTCCTAGGTATTTCCAGGTGGCAGGGAAGAGTATCACCACTGTCTTCCATTCTCCCTTCCCCCATCCCATTTAGTGCTGCCCCAGGGCAGAAGCATGTGAACAAACCATACTCTCTCTGACCTCTCCCAAGCCTTCGAGCTGTTGAATGGGGCTCACTGGCAAGAGCAGTTGCTGTCCTCCACGGCTTTGTCACAGAATTATTGAACTGCCTGAACTTGTTTCCCATGTAACTCCAACATTTTCCCAAGAGGCTGAGCTAGGGATAACAGCTGGGTATGGGTTTCCCAAGTGTTAAAAAGTCTGAAGCAACTTTTGAGACTGGCAAGTTTCCCAGGCTTCTCTCCAGGAGGTAGTGGTTTGCAGGGGCCTGGTGTATATATATATATCACAAGGGGTGGGATGGGAGCAGGTTAACTCTGGTGTCAGGGCAAAAGCGGCACTTCTCTGCTTAGACTCCCTATCATGGAAGGATTAGAGTTCTCTGTACAGGGTCTTGGGGAAAAGGATTACTGATTTGGATAAGACAAGATTCTGATCAGATAGATTAGGATGGGATTTTGATATGGGATTTGGAGCCCATCTAAATGTTGAAGTTCTCTGTGGCTGAGCCTGTGCTAGGGGCCCATGCAGCTCTCCCACTTCTCCAATGGTGGTGGTGTTTCTGCCTTTTTGATTTGTAGCCTCTGTTACTGATTTTTTTAATGATTACTTCTCTCATTGTGCACAAGTGCTGAGAGCCTGAGTATTTCTGCTGTGTATATATCCTGATTTGGGGCTTTTTTTTTTAGCAACTGTTCATTCTTCTGTCAGACAATGTCACATTCAACTCTGTTCATATTAAACCACTGTGAAGCAAAAAAATAAATATATGATTTTTAATAAGTAAATTCCAGGGTTTTTTGGGGGGGTCCCAACCAGGATGCACTGAAATATATAAAGTAACTACTGAACTAAAAGGAAGGACAAAAACATAATCATAGTTGGGGACCTTACTACTCCATTGACAACTCTAGACAAAGCATCCAAACAGAAAATCAATAAAGAAATCAGCCTTAAATAACAAGTGAAATCAATTGGACATAATTGATGTTTACAGAGGTTTTTTATCTCAGAATATCAGATTATACATTCTTCTCCAGTGCACATGAAACAATCTCAAGGAATGATCATATGTTTGGTCACAAAACTAGCCTCAACAATTCAAGAAGATTGAAATTATACCAAGCATATTCTTTGACCACAATGCCTTGAAATTAGAAATCAACTGCAAAAAGGAAGTAAAGGAGAGGGGAGGGAATTTCAGGGGAGAATGGGAAGGATTTACAGGAACAAATATAAAGGACACATGGACAAAAACTAGGGGGGTTGGAAATGGGAGGGAGGAGGGGAGGGATGGGTGGGTGGGCTGGAATGGTAGTAAAGGACAGAAAACTACTTGAACAATGATGAAAATAAAATTTTTAAAAAAGGAAGTAAAGAAACCCACAAATATGTGGAGATTAGACAATATACTAGTAAAAATGACTAAGTCAAAAAAGAAATAATAGGTGAGAACAAAAGATGTATAAATACAAATGAGAATGACAATACAACTTATCAGAATTTCTGGGATACAGTAAAAGCCATAATAAGAGGGAAGCTTATATCATTACAGGCTTATCTCAAGAAACAAGAAAAATCCCAGGTAAACAACCTAACATTACACCTTAAAGAACTAAAAAAGAAAAACAAAAGCAACCCAAAGTCAGCAGAAGACAGAAAATAATAAAAAAAAATGGAGCAGAATTGAATGAAATAGAGGACAAAAAGACTATTCCAAAAATACTACAAAGAGTTCTTTTAAAAGATCAATAAAATTGAAAAACCCCTAGCTAGACTCACTAAGAAAGAAGAGACCCACATAAACAAAATCAGAAATGAAAGTTACCATTGACAACACATAGAAAAAGGATCACACTAAAATACTGTGAAAGACTATATGCCATGAAATTCAAGCCTAGAAGGAATTATTAAATTCCTAGACACAGACATCAGTATGGTGGTTACCAGGGGGAAGAGGGTGGGGAGGTTTAGGATTGGATGGGACCTAATATATGGTGGTGGAGGATGGTTTGACTTGGGTAGTGGGCACACAGTATAACAATACAGATCTTGTATCAGAAAGATACTCGAAACCTATATGATCCTATTTACCAATGTCATTCCAATAATTTAAGTAACTAATTAGCATTCCTTATTTTGGTAAATTCATGAACACAATAATCCCTAGAAACATAGGTTCCTTGGTTGGCAAATGTACTCCATATTTCCCAGAAATATGCATTTTCTAATACAGCATATGTTTGTTTTTTCAAAAGACCCACACATCTCAAGTCTCTCTGCATCAAAAGCCAAAAATAGAAAAACTTAAAATAATTCAGCAATTAATCCCTCACCAGTTACTCCACTGTAACAGAGATAACTTGAACCTATTTTTCCAGACATAGATAAAGCAAAATATATAAATTTTCAAAATTTTGCTAATATCAGAGGAATAACATCATGAAATTTCCCTTTGGTCTCCTTAAATTTGCAACAATTTGAAAAGCTATAATTCAACAAAAGATTTTCTGCTCAACACACAAAGATGCAGATTTCTGAGAGATCTGCTCATTGAAACATCTGAAGGTGGGCAAGTGGGAGTGAAACAGGGAGGTGGGAAAGGAGAAGAGCTGATATGCTGCCAGGGACACAGCCCAAAGCTCACTGAGGGTCTCCACCTGGAGAGAGGAGGAATCAGTTTTCTGCTATCACTCCCTTCAGCCAGAAGGAACAGGGAGATACAGCAAGCATTCCTGCAGGATTGGTCGGTATGCTCTCTGGCTGAACTGTGTAACCTGAGAAGGGACAAAATACAAAGATGTGGTTGAGATTGTGTGGAAGTTGCCATTCCAGACAAAAAGAATAGCCAAAGAGCTAGGCCACCTTCCTTCACCCTCCCAGGGCTAGAGGTGGGCCCCAGAAGAAGCTGTAGTAGTTGAGTGTGGAATTGCAGAGCACACTATCTGCAAACCTGAGAACTGGAAATAAACATTTTTTCCAGGGTAACAGGTGGAATCTGCAACCAATCCAAGAGTCAGATGGAGATAAAGAGAGTTGGCTGCTGAGGTCTGTCAGCAACAAGAGCACCAGCTAGTCTCCCCCAGGTCACCATACCTCTACCCATTGCAGATACACTGCCAGCAGTGACAGACTACAGAAAACAGCACTGGAATTTCAAAGATTTGGAAGTCCATTGCCTACCACATTCCCCCTAGGGTTAGTACCCTGATAGTGAGGCAACCTGAACACAGAGAGGATGCCCACTTTCTCTGGGAACACAGGACATCTTTTAGCACCCTGTAGATCTCTGAAAATCCAGAGCAGTGCAAGAGTACTAAACTTGTGCAACAGCATCACCTATGAGAACACAATAGAAAGACTTCTTATCAACTTACTAGAGAAGTGCCAATTCATACATAGATGCCTAGAGAGAAAAGGAATCCATCAAGCATCATGAATAACCATGCTAACAAGGCAGCTCAGAAAGAAAATTTTAATCTTCGGAAAATAAACTTAAAGACATTGAAATATGTAACTTAAATGACTGAGAATTCAAGATTGTGGTTCTAAAAATAAACCTGGAGAGTTAAAAAAACACAGGCAGTTTAATGAACTCAGAAATAGAATCAATGAACAAAATAAGTACTTTACCAAAGAGACTGAAACTTTTAAAAGGAACCAACTAGAAATGCAAGAAATAAAGAAATCAATAAAAGAGGTAAAGAATGAACTATCAAGCTTAGCAATAGAACTGACCAGATGGAGGAAAGTTCTGTAGTAGTCAAATACATTCAAAATAATTATACCTTAAAAAAAAAGAATTAGTGATATTGAAGATAGAAATCTAGAAATAACTTGGAAGAAGAGAGAGACTTGAGCATTAAAAAATGAATGTACTCTATGAGAGATATCTGACCCCATCAGAAAGATTAACATAAGAAAAATAAGAATACCATCAGAAGAAAACAGGGAGAAGGGAACAGACAGTCTATTTAAACAAATAGTTGACAAGAACTTCCCAAACCTATGGAAAAACTAGATCCTTGAATCTAAGAAACAAAGAGAATATCTAATTATTTTAATCCCCAAAAAACCTTCTTCAAGACAAAATGTATTAAAACTGTCAAAAATTAATGAAAAAGAACCCTCAAGACACCAGAAAAATGAAAACAGTAACCTCTAAAGGAAATCCCATTAGCTTATCATCAGATTTCTTAGCAAAATCCCTACAACCTAGGAGAGAGTGCAATCAAATATTCAAACTACTGAATAGATAAATTACCAGCCAAGAATACTATGTCCAGCAAAGTGATCCTCCAGATATAAAATAGAAATGAAGATTCTTCCAGATAAACAGAAACTTAGGGAATTTATCATCAGAACTCCATTTCAGGAAATACTTAACAGAGATTATTCTACCTGAAACAAAGAATAAGAGAACACAAAACTATGAGTAGGATCAACAACAGGCAGATAGAAGCAGGATATTACAACCATGTTTTAAAAATAGGGTACTATACATTTAAATATCACAAAGGTTAAAGGAAGTAATAACAGTAAAAAAAAAAAAAGGCAATAGCTACTGCAATTCAGAAATAAATTCACAGCATATATAGGGATAATTTGTGACAACAAGACATAAAAGGCATGGGTTAATGGTCTGCTTTTGCAAAGGGGGATGGAGATTAGATAGATTCAGAAGAAAAAGGACTACTGTATACATGAAACATTTTGCATAAACCTAGTGAGAGCGACCCCCCCACACCTACACAAACAAAGATACATAACTTTAAAAAAGAAAACAGAAAAAAATTATATAATACCACCAAACAAAAACAATGGACAGAAACTAAGGGAAAATAAATAATGCATAAAGAAAACTACTAGAAAACAAATACAAAATGGCTATAGGAAATCCTCATACATTAATAATCACCCTGAATGTAAGTAAATTTAATTCACCAAAAAAAAAAGGCACAAAGTAACGGATTAGATAAAAAACGGGTCCCAACCATATGTTGCCTTCAGGAGACACATCTAAGCTGCAAAAACAAATACAGATTCAAAGTGAAAGAGTAGGCAATGACTCTCTCAGCAAGTGATATCCACAAAATAGATTTCAGGGTGAAATAGGTAACAAGAAACCAAGATGGAGTTTTTTATAATGATAAACAAGACACTACATCCAGAAGACATAACACTTAACAATACATAAGCACCCAACCAGGGAGCACTGAAATGTATAAAGCAATTATTATTGGAATTAAAGGGTGAAACTGACAAAAACACAATCATAACAGGTGACCTAAGTATCCCAGTGACTACTACGAATAGATCAAACAGAAAATTAATAAATAATTTCAGGCTTAAATGACCCCTTAAGCCAAATAGACATAACTGACACAGGGCCTTTCATTCCAGAACACCAGATTATATATTCTTCTCTAGTGCACACAAAACATTTTCAAGAATAGACCATATGTTGGGACACAAAATGAGCCTCAATAAATTTAAGAAGATTGAAATTATGCCAAGCATATTCTCTGACCACAATGCTTTGAAAGTAGAGATCAACTACAAAAAAGGAAGTGAAGAAACTACAAATATGTGGATATTAAACAACATGCTATTTAAAAAGTACTGCGTCAAAGAAAAAATAAAAGGTAAGATTAAAAGTCATATGGAGACAAAAGAGATAAAAATACAACATATCAAAACTTTTGGGATGCAATAAAAGCAGCAATAAGAGGGAAGTTTATATCATTACAGGAGTCATATCAAAACACAAGAATAATCTCAAACACTCTAACATTACATCTTAAAGAACTAGAAAAAGAACAGAAGCAGAGTCAACAGAAGAAAGGAAATGATAAAACTAGATCAGAATTTAATAAAATAGAGAAAAAACTATATAAAATTAATACAACAAAGACCTGATTCTTTGAAAAGATTAATAAAATTTAAACACTTCTGGCTAGACACACTAAGAAGTAAAGAGAAGAGACTCAAATAAAAGCAGTAATGAAGGAAAAATTACCATAGATATCACAGTCATATAAAAGATCATACAAGAATACTATAACAGACCATATGGCACCAAATTCAATAACCTAGAAGAAATGGATAAGTTCCTAGAAATATATAACCTTCCAAGACAGAATCATGAAAAACTGGACAAATCTAAATAGACTCATCAACAGAGAGGGAATTAAGACAACCATCAAAAACCTTCCATATAGTTAGTAATTGTACAGGACCAGATCGCTTCACTAGTGAATTCTACCAAACATTCAAAAAAGTTTTAATACCTATCCTTCTCAAAATTTTCCAAACAACTGAAGAAGAGGCAATACTACCTAATACACTTTATAAGACCAACATAACTCTTCTAGCACCAAAACCTGTCATAGAAAACACAAAAAAGACAATTACAAGCTTATATTTCTTATGAATAGAGATTCAAGAATCCTAAACACAATGCTGGCAAATCAAACAAAACAATACATTAAAAAATAATAGAGACTTCTGGCCAAGAGGGAGGCATAGGTAGACACACTATGCCTCCTTGCACATCCAAAAGAAGGACAACAATCCAAAAACAAAAGACAACCAGAACTGCCTGAAAATCAAACTGTATGGAAGTTCAACAACCAATGAGTTAAAGAAGACACACTCATCCAGACTGGTCGGAGGGGTGGAGTCAAGCAGCTGGGGTGGAGAGGACTTGCGACAGGTCCATGACTGGAGGACGGGAGCAGGCAAGGCAGTGGCTGGCAGACCCAGCACTGGATAATGGAGCGGGGTGTGCAAGGCTGCAGCTGGCTGGCAAGGCTACAGCAGTGGCTGGTGGAGCAGGCAGTCCCACATTCACATGCACACAAACCAGGAGGATCAATTGGGGAGTGAGACACACCACACAACCCACAGCTCCAGAAAGGGGAAATAAAGCCTCAAACCACTGATTGAAAACACCTGTGGAGGTTGAGAGAGGAGTGGGAGAAACCCCCAGCCTCAAAGGAGAGTTCATTGGAGAGACCCACAGGGTCCTAGAACATGCACAAACCCACCCACATGGGAATCAGCACCAGAAGGGCCCAATTTGCTTGTGGGAAGTGAGGAAGTGACTGAAAGCCAGCAGAGAGTGGAGCAAGTGCCATTGCTCCCTCTTGGACCCCTTCCCCACATACAGCATCATAATGCAGCAATGTGGGTTACCCTGCCCTGGTGAACACCTAAGGCTCTGCCCCACACTACGTAACTGGCACTTCAAGGCAAAAAAAAAAAAAAAATGGCCCAAATGAAAGAACAGATCAAAGTTCCAGAAAAAATACAACTAAGTGACAAAGACATAGCCAATCTATCAGATGCACAGTTCAAAACACTGGCAATCAGGATACTCACAGAATTGGTTGAATTTGGTTGCAAATTAGATGAAAAAATGAAGGCTA
>CM052550.1:32890206-32900311 GCA_028533065.1 Trachops cirrhosus
TTTCTGGAAACAAATGAAAATGAACTCACAACAACCCAAAACTTATGGGACACAGCAACGGCAGTCCTGAGAGGGAAGTTCATAGTGATACAGGCCTACCTAAAAAAGATAGAAACACTTCAAATAAACAACCTAACCCTACACCTACAAGAACTCAAAGAACAACAACAAAGGCAGTCCAGAGCAAGTAAAAGGAAGGAAATAACCAAAATCAGAGCAGAATTAAATGACATAGAGATTAAAAGCATAATTCTAAGGATCAATAAATCCAGGAGCAGGTTCTTTGAAAAGATAAACAAAATCAACAAGCCTTTAAGCAGACTCATCAAGAAAAAAAGAGAGAGGACCCAAATAAACACAGTGAGAAATGAAAGAGGAGAGATTATGACTGATACCACAGAAATACAAAGGACTGTAAGAAATTATTATGAAGAACTACAGGCCAGGACATTTGAAAACCTAGGTGAAGTGGACAAATTTCTAGAAAAATATTATCTTCCAAACTTAATGAAGAAGAAACAGAAAGCTTGAACACACCAATAACAACTGATGAAATTGAAGTAGTAATCAGAAAACTCCTGACACACAAAAGCCCTAGATCAGACAGTTTCACAGGAGAATTTTACAAAGCATTTAAGGAAGAGCTAACTCCTATCCTCACAGACTATTCCAAAAAATCCAAGAAGATGGAAGACTCCCAAAGTCTTTTTATGAGGACAGCATCATCCTAAGCCCAAAACCAAATAAAGACACAACAAAGAAAGAAAACTACAGGCCAATATCACTGATGAACATAGATGCTAAAATCCTCAAAAATACTGGAAAACCACATCCAGCAATACATCAAAAAAATTATACACTATGACCAAGTGGGATTCATCCCAAGATGCAAGGATGGTACAATATTCACAAATCAATAAACATAATACATCACATAAAGAAAAGACAAAAATCACATGATCATATCAATAGAGGCAGAAAAAGCATTTGATAAGGTACAGCACCCATTCATGATAAAAACACTCAGCAAAGTGGGAATAGAGGGAGCATTCCTCAACATGATATAGGCAGGCCATATATGAGATACCTATAGCCATTATCATACTCAATGGACAAAAACGAAAAACTTTCCCAGTAAGATCAGGAACAAGACAAGGATGTCCACTTTCGCCACTTCTATTTAACATAGTATTGGTAGTCCTAGTGTAACAGGGTGCAGTCAAGAGGGGGACCCAAAACAGGGATTTGTAATGGGGTCCAGAAGAGCTTGGAGATAATTGGCTCCACACAACAGGGCTATACCTGCCCAGAATGCTGAGAGCTGTGGCCAATTGTGGGGGGAGCTGGAAATGAGGCTGCAGAGGGAGATTGGCGCTGGGATTTAAACCCAGGCGCAGCAGCCATTTGGCGTCTTTTCAGGGACCATGAGGCTTTGGAAGTGTTCCCTTTTTGCCACATGGATGGTGCCAGGAGCCTGAATCACTGACTTCTACTTCTTTTCTGAGATACGGTACCCCAGACTGGGCAGAGGGAGAAGGGAGGAGTGTGTGCATTTGTGAGTATTCTAAAGAACTTTAGTCTGTATAACTTTTAAATAAATAATAATTCCTTTCCTTTTCACCAATCTCTGGCATTGAGAGATGTCTTTCCTCTGGCAGCAGGCAAAGCGAACCTAGTACTGGGGAGGAACCCCCAGAGAAAAATGGGATGTTGTTTATATCGTTCAGCACTCCTGGTCTGTTCTGTAACTAGCTACAGAAATCAGACAAGAATAGGAAATAAAAGGCATCCAAATTGGAAAAGAGGAAACAAAACTGTCATTGCTTGCATATGACATGACAGTGTACACAGAAAACCCCACAGGATCCACCAAAAAACTGCTCGACTTAATAAATGAATTTGGCAAAACAGAGGGATAAAAAGTCAATATTCAGAAATCAAGGACATTTTTGTATACTAACAATGAAATATCAGAAAGAGAAATCAGGAAAAAAATCCCATTTGATATAGCAACAAGAAAAATAAAATACTTAGGAATAAACCTAACCAAGGAGGTAAAAGATCTGTAATCAGAAAACTACACAACAATGAAGAAAGGAATTAAGGAAGACACAGACAAATGGAAACATATACTGTGTTCAAGGATCAGAAGAATTAACATCATCAAAATGTCCACAGTACTCAAAGCAATTTATAGACTCAATACAATCCCTATTAAAGAACCAATGGCATATTTCACAGATATAGAATATTTCAAAAATTTATATGGAACCATAAATGACCATGAATAGCTATAGCAATTTTGAGAAAAAGGAGCAAAGAGGGAGGGATCACAATACCTGATATCAAACTGTACTACAGGGCCACTGTAATCAAACCAGTCTGGTACTGGCATAAGAACAGACACATAGACCAATGGAACAGAATAGAGAGCCCAGAAATGAACCCAAACCTCTACAGTCAATTCAACAAAGGGGGCAGCAGCATAGAATGGAGTAAAAATATCCTCTTCAACAAATGGTGTTGGGAGAGCTAGACAGCTACATACAAAAAAAAAAAAATGAAACTCAAGCACCAACTTACACCATACACAAAAATAAATTCAAGGTGGATTAAAAAAAAGACTTAAATGTAAGTTGTGACACCATTAAAGTCCCAGAAGAGAACACAGGCAGGAAAATCTCAGATATTCCATGTAGCAATATTTTCACTGATATGTTCCCTAGCACAAAGGACATAAAGGAAAGAATAAACAAATGGGATCTCATCAAAATAAAAGTCTTCTGCACAGATAAAGAAAACAGTATTAAAATGAAAAGAGAACCAACTGTATGGGAAAACATATTTGCCAATGATACCTCAGACAAGGGTTTAATCTCCAAAATATATAAAGAACTCACATGAGTCCATTCTAAGAAAACAACCAACTCAATTAAAAAATGGGTAAAGGACTTGAACAGACACTTCTCCAAGGAGGACATACACCTGGTCCAGAGACATATGAAAAGATGCTCAGTATTGCTAGCTATCAGTGAGATGCAAATTAAAACCACAATGACATACCACTTCACACTGGTGAGAATGGCCATCATAAACAAAGCAACAAACAATAAGTGTTGGAGAGGTTGTGGGGAAAGGGGAACCCTAGTGCACTGTTGGTGGGATTGCAGACTGGTGCAACCACTATGGAAAACAGTATGGAATTTTCTCAAAAAAACCCTAAAAATGGAACTGCCTTTTGACCCAGCAATTCCACTGCTAGGATTATATCCTAAGAACCCTGAAACACCAATCCAGAAAAACCTATGCTCTGTAATGTTCATCGCAGCATAATTTACAATAGCCAAGTGTTGGAAGCAACCTAGGTGCCCATCAGTAAATGAATGAATCAAAAAACTATGGTACATTTACACAATGGAAGTCTATGCAGCAGAAAGAAAGAAGGAGCTCCTACTCTTTGGGACAGCATGGATGGAACAGGAGAGCATTATGTTAAGTGAAATAAGCCAGGCAGTAAAAGACCAATACCATATGATCTCACCTTTAACAGGAACCTAATCAACAAAACAAATAAGCAAGAAAAATATAACCAAATACATTGAAATTGAGAACAGGGTGACAGTGACCAGAAGGGAGAGTGGAGGGGATTAGAGGGGAAAAGGGAGAAGAAGGGTTTGCAGGAACAATTATAAAGGACACATGGACAATAATGGGGGGGTGGAAACAGGGGAGGGAGGTGGGAAGAACTAGAGTGGTGGAAGGGGAGAGGCAGAAAACTGTACTTGAACAACAATAAAAAATGTTAAAATTAAAAATAAAGTTTACTTAGTCACATAAAAGTATTGT
The DNA here is from genome assembly GCA_028533065.1 of Trachops cirrhosus. Taxonomy (NCBI): domain Eukaryota; kingdom Metazoa; phylum Chordata; class Mammalia; order Chiroptera; family Phyllostomidae; genus Trachops; species Trachops cirrhosus. The sequence goes on from CM052550.1 coordinate 32,894,053, forward strand.
TACTTCAGCTTTTTTTCCCCCTTTCCATTTGCATGAAATATCTTTTTCCATCTTTTTACTTTTAGTAACTGTGTATCTTTCTATTGGAGGTTGGTCTCTCAGAGACAGCATGTATATACGTTTTTTTTCTTTAATCCATTCAGCTACCCTATGTCTTTTGATTGGATCATTTAAGCCATTTACATTTAAAGTGGTAACTGGTAGATACATTTCAAGGGTCATTTTATTTTTTTAACTATTTTCTTCTGGTTTTTTTTTCTTATTTTTCTTCCTTCTTTTAAAGCAAGGCTTTTGGGGGAGGAAGATGGCAGCCAAAAAGGTGGAAGCTGAGTCCACTTGCTCTTGCACCCAACTTGGACACTTGGCTGATCTTCCAAAACTAAGCTGAACATTTGTTTTACTTTTTAAAAAATATATCTTATTGACTATGCTATTACAGTTGTCCCATTACCCCGTTCATTCCCCTCCACTCTGCACACCCTCTCCCAGCCACATTCCCCCCCTTTAGTTCATGTCCATGTGTCATAAGTTCTTTAGCTTCTACATTTCCCATACTGTTCTTGCCCTCCCTGTCTATTTTCTATCTACCATCTATGCTACTTATTCTCTGTACCTTTTCCCCCTCTCTCTTCCTCCCGCTCCCCTGTTGCTAACCCTCCATGTGATATCCATTTAATGGAATCTTAGCTTATATGAAGTTTGAAAGCCAAGGAGCACAAAAGGTGCTTCACAATGGGCAGTAAGATTTTATTTGAGGATGGGGAAGTACCCTGTGGTGCCTCTAGCCCCACAGAGTCTGGTCAAAGATCAGTTTTGCGGCTCCCTCCCATCCCAGCGCAGTTAATCCCTACACCTGAGCCAGGAGCAACTTGGATACACAAAGTCTGAGAGATCCAGGCTACACACACACAGCAAACAGTACACCCACAGCTGCAGTAGCAAACACCTACCAGGAGAGTGTCAGAAAGAGAGAGAAGGATACTACCTGCACATGGGTTGGGTGGAAGAAGCTGGCTCGGACCAGTCATGACTGTGAGAGACTCTTGGCTTTGTGGCGGGATGACATGAACAGAAATCTGGACAGTGACTCAGTTCTGCAGTGGAAGTGCCCAGAGAGACTTTTTAAAGGGGAACTGAGGCATGCTGGGCAGGGACCCCACGTGTAGCTACCCTACCAGCAATGGGAAAGGATTGAGAGTACAGTTTGCTCTAACTCTGAAGCTGGACAGATTGATCAGAAAAGTGCAAAAGAAGGAGATTTCTCAGCCATAGCCTGACACAGCTTGCAGGGCAGAGGCTGCACAGAATGGAGAATGCAGGACTGTCTCTGCTGTGAAGGCAGTGGGCAGAGAACTGGAAGAGCAGGAGTTGTGCATATGAGATTATTTAAAGCCAGACAGAGCACCCTTGGCTGGTGGAGCTTCGACCTCCAGGAAGGGAAGGTTGCACCCAGCTCCCCACCTCCTGCAGGAGTGGGGAATATTGGCAAAACAGGCAGGGCAGGCTCAAAAACCCTGCAGGGTGCATTTCCATAAGAAAAAGATAGCAAGAGGAATGCCTAAAAGGCCCGTTTTGAACTTTTCTCAGAGAGACAAAATACTCTGGTTCTTGGGGCCCTACCCTATTTCACTGAGGCCAGCAAATTAGGGAGATCAGAAAGCACTGCATCAAGGGGGAACCAGGTCCCTGCCTAGCCTTGGCTCATACACAGAGCTGCCATCCACACCAAGCAGGAGAGAGTTGACCCTCTTACACAGATAGCTCCCCAAACCCATGAAACAGACAGCTAATAAATGAGAAACTATACATTATTGGGAATAAGCTGGGTCAGACCAAGACGGGTGGGGCAGGGGGAAAACACCCACAATTTTCCCAGAAGACTGAACAGTGCCTCCCAAGGGAGTCCTAGGGGTCCCACCCTCCTGTCACAACAGAAGCTTTCTCTAGAGGGTGAAAGTGATACAGGTAGAGGTGTCAGAAGTTGGACGACTCACCTCGAGACCTTGAACTGATAAAAAAAACACAGGTGGATCAACCCAGGCATGTGCTCTGACTGGGAATGAGCTGGCTACCCTTTAGTTTGCAGGCTGGCACTCAATCCACTGAGCCACACCAGCCAGGGCGTCCTTGTTGTTGTTGTTGTTGTGCTTTTTTTGGAAGATGTATCCATTATTGACAGTGGGGTGTTCAAATCCCCTACTGTAAGTGTGTTGCTATCTATATCTTTCTTGAAGTCCTCTAAGATTTTCCTTATATATTTGGGTGTTCCTATGTTGGGTACATATATGTTTACAACGTTTATGTCTTGATGAATTCTTCCCTTCAGTATTATGATGTGTCCTTCTGTGTCTTTTTTTTAAGGCCTTTGGTTTGAACCTATTTTGTCTGATATACATATTGAAACCTCAGCTTTTTTTTGTCCATTTGCTTGGAATATTTTCTTTCAATCCTTCATTTTAAGCCTATGTAGGTCTTTTGTTCTGAAGTGGGTCTCTTGTAGCCAGCATGTGTGTGAGTCATATTTTTTCATCCATTTGGCTACCCTATGTCTCTTCATGGGAGTGTTTAATCCATTTACATTTAAGGTTATTATTGATAGGTACTTATTCATTGCCATTTTCCCCTTTATACCTGTGTTCCTCTCTCTCTCTCACTCTTTTTCTTCACCTTCTTAAAGCAGTCCCTTTAGCATGTCTTCCAGTGTTGGTATGGTGGAGGTATATCCTTTTAGGCTTCTCTTATCTAGGAAACTTCTTATTTCACCTTCCATTTTAAATGAGAGCCTTGATGGTTAGAGTAGTCTTGGTTGCAGGCCCTTGCTTTTCATTACTTGGAATATTTCTTAACATTCCCCTCTGGGTTATAGTGTTTCTGTTGAGAAATCAAGTGGTAGCCTTCTTGGAGCTCCCTTGTATGTTCCTTCTTGTTTCTCCCTTTGTCTTGTAATTTTGCCATTTTAATTATGATATGTCTTGGAGGTGGCCTCGTTGGGTTCATCTTGATTGCAACTTTCCCTTCCTAGACTTGTGTGACTTTTCTGTCATCAAATTAGGGAAGTTTCCCATCATTACTTTTTCAAACAGGTTTTCCCTGTGTTGTTCCTCTTCTTCTCCTTCTGGAATCCCTATTATATGAATATTATGTTTCATGTTGTACTGCATCTCTCATAACCCCTCTTCATAATTTTTAAGTTTTTTTCTTTTTCTTGCTCTTTCTAGGAATTTTTATCTACCTTTTCCTCCAACTTGCTGATTCAATCCTCTGCTTCATCTAGTCTGCTTTTAATTTCTTGTACTGTGTTCTTCAATTCAGAAATTGTATTTTTCCTGGCTCTTTTTGATAGTTTCTATGTCCTTTTTCATGTTGATGTAGTTCATAGTAAGTGCCTTGTAGTTTCCTTGTAACTCTTGTAACTCTCCCTGAGCTCACTGAGCTTCCTTATAACCACTGTTTTGAATTCAGTGTCAGTTTACTTGCTTCTATTTCATTTAGCAGTCTTTCTGGGGAATCCTTCTTTCCTTTCAATTGGTTGTTGTTTCTTTGCTTTCCCATTATAGGGGAAACTCTTCTTGTTTGTTTCTTTTTCTCAAAGTGATCTGCTTTGACTTTCTGTATTTGTGGTGTGAACGTCTATGGTAGGAGTCCTGTGGGATTCAGTGGTGCAGTCTCCTTGATCTCCTGAACCTGATGTTCTTGGGATGCCCTTTATGACATTTGTGTTGGCTCTCTGGCTGTAACCGGGTTTTAATTGCTGTTGGGTCATTCTTCAGTGGTCCTTCCCTCCAGCTGGCTGATTGAGGGTCTCTCCACCCACCACGTCTTGTATGCTGTTGTGCAGGTGCACTGATTTTTCTTTCTGGATCCACTTCTGGTGATGTAAGATGGTGACCCCATCTGGTCTTAGCCAGCGTGTTCAAGACTACCATGCATCTACCATGTGTGGCTGATGCCTTCAGTTGTTAATCTAGTCACCCTACAATCAGCAGTCAGGCTTAAGCACCACAGGTTAGGGCAGATAATCACTTGGAGCAGTGCTATTTTTTCCCCTCAGGCTGATGCCACATGGATGGGAGTCGTCTGCCTGATCAAGATGGTAATGCAGTATGGGAGATGAGTCGGCACTGGGATCCTGGCTGCTGCTCTCTCAGTTCTCTCTCCAAAGCTACTGTACCCAGTCTCTTCACTCTGCTCATACCTTTGCTGGAGCTAAGAGTAAGTGGCTGCATATGAAAATGTATGCATTGGCTCCATAAAAGGCTCTTTGCATCTCCAGTCATCCGTCTCTGGTGAAAACCCTGCTGCTTTTCACAGCTGGATGTTGTCTGGGTAGTTTCAGGCTCCAGTACTGTAGGCAGGGGAGCCCAGCTTAGAGCTTAGACTCCATCCTTCTCAGAATATCCCCCAGCTGCAGAGATATCCCTTTGGCACTTCAGCTGCCACTCATGGGGACCCAGACAACCCTTTCATGTCCTCTCCACACTCCCTACCAGTCATGTTGTGTTGAAGCTGTTTCTTCTGTCTGTCTATGGTTATAAGGCTTCTCTCCCACTATTGTTCAGTTGTTTATTCCGGATGATTTCTCCATAATTTAGTTGCAGTTCCAGGTTGGTCCTGGGAGGAGGTTATAGTAACTTCCACTCACTCCTCTGTCATTTTGGATTCCTGAGTCCCAGGAATTGCACTGGCAACAACAGGAGGAGAACCTGTGGACAACTGGAACCTGGGCAGGATCCTTGCTTGCCCCTAGTCAAACCTGAATTCTTATGAAATCTTCTCTGAAACAACCACTTGTACAAAAAAAGAAATCCCTGAGAAAATTAGAAAATACTTTGACACAAAAGAAAATAAAAACACATTACAAAACTTATGAGAGGCAATGAAAGCAATGATCAGAGGTAAATTCATCAAAGTAAAAGCATACATTAAAAAAGAAAATCTCAATCTAAGTTTACATCTTAAGGAACTAGAAATAGAAGAGCAAAGTAAACCCATAGGCATAGGAAGAAAATGTGGATGAAAGCAGAGATAAACAACATAAAAAATTAAAAAAAAATAAGGAATCAGTAAGTTTAAAAGTTTTTTCTTCCAGCCCTAACTGGTATAGTTCAGTTGGTTGGAGTGTAGTCCCATGACAGAAAGTTTCCTGGTTTGATCCTTGGTCTGGGCACATATAATCCCCAGTCTGGATGCATACAGGAGGTAACCAATTGATGTTTCTTTTTCACATCTATTGTTTCCTCTCTCCCCCCCTTTTTTAAAGCAATTAAAAAAATGTTCTTTGAAAAAATCAACAAAACTGACAACTTTTAGTTAAAGTGTTTAAGAAAAATGAGAGATGTAAATAACTAAAATCAGAAATAAAAATGGGAACATAACAATTTTAAAGAAATTAAAAGGATTATAAGGCAATACTACAAACACTGTACACTAACAAATTAAATTATCTAGATTAAATATACAAATCTTTACTCATATTAACAACTTACTTAAGAAATAAAAAATCTGGGACTTCCGGCCAAGATGGAGGCATAGGCAGACGCACTGTGCCTCCTCCCACAACCAAGATAGGGACAACAACAATATACAAACAAAATAACAACCAGGACTGACAGAAAATTGAAGTGTATGGAAGTCGGACACCCAAGGATTTAAAAATAGACACTGTCATCCACACCGGTAGGAGGGGCGGAGTCCGGCCGGCAAGGGACATGGAGCAGAGAGTTGACCAACCTGGGCGGCGCACAAGTCCACAGCAGGCAGACCCTGGGTGCACAAGCAGCAGTGGCTGGTGGGCCCCGGCCAGTGGGTGGCGACCGGCATTCCCAGCCAGGCGGCCATTGTGAAGCAAGGCACTTCACGGAACTCAGGGTCCCAGCACCAGGAAGTAGAGCTTTGGGTCACTGACTGAAAAGAAGAGTCCTGTGGGGTGCACAGGCCCACCCACACCGGAATTGGTGACAGAGGGACCCAGTTGGATTGTGGAAAGCGGCAGAAGGGTCTGAGGACCTACAGAGAGCAAAGCAAGTGCCATTTTTCCTTCTCGTACCCCACCCCCACATACAGCGTCACAACCCAGCAACTGGGGTGCCCCCCCGGTGAACTCCTAAGGCCCTGCCCCTCACTACAGGAGTTTGAGAAGACCAAAAAAAAACAAAAAACCAGCAAAAAGATGGCTCAAATAGAAGAAGAATTGAAAGCCCCAGAACCCATCCTTTTAAGTAACCAAGAGATAGCCAACCTATCAGATGCACAGTTCAAA
>CM052550.1:32900411-32923274 GCA_028533065.1 Trachops cirrhosus
AACATCCAAATTATAAAGGTACCAGAAGGAGAAGAGGAAAAACAAGTGGAAAAGATATTTGAACAAATAATAAAGGAGAACTTTCCCAATCTGGCAAAGGAAATAGACTTCCAGGAAGTCCAAGAAGCTCAGAGAGTCCCAAAGAAGTCGGACCCAAGGAGGAACATACCAAGGCACATCATAATTACACTAGCCAAGATAAAAATGAAGGAGAGAATCCTAGAAGCAGCAAGAGATAAGGGGATAGTATCCTACAAAGGGGTTCCCATCAGACTGTCAGCTGATTTCTCAAAAGAGACCTTACAGGCAAGAAGGGGCTGGAAAGAAGTATTCCAAGTCATGAAAGACAAGGACCTACATCCCAGATTGCTCTATCCAGCAAAGTGTTCATTTAGAATGCAAGGGCAGATAAAGTGCTTCCCAGATAAGGTCAAGTTAAAGGAGTTCATCATCACCAAGCTTTTATTGTATGAGATGTTAAAGAGACTTATTTAAGAAAAAGAAGATAAAAAACACGTATAGTAAAATGATAGTAAACTCACAATTATTAACAACCACACCTGAAACAAAAACAAGAAGAAACTAAGTGGACAACTAGAACAGGAACAGAACCACAGAAATGGAGATCACATGGAGGGTTAGCAACAGGGGACTGAGAGGAGGAGAGAGGAGGGAAAGGTACGAAGAATAAGTAGCATGGATGGTAGGTAGAAAATAGACAGGGGGAGGGCAAGAATAGTAGGGGAAATGCAGAAGCTAAAGAACTTGTGACACATGGACATGAACTAAAGGGGGGTATGTGGGTGGGAGAGGGTGTTCAGGGTGGAGGGGAATGAAGGGGGGATAATAGGACAACTGTAATAGCATAATCAATAAAATATATTAAACTCAAAAAAAAAGAAATAAGAAATCTCAACAGACCTCTAAGAAGAGATTAAATCAGTAGTTCCACACTCCTCAAAAAGATCACCAGTGAATTTAAACATTTAAAGAAAAATTAATACCAATCCTAGTCAAACTCTCCCAAGAAATAGGAAGGAATACTTCCTAACATTATTTGAAACTATCATTATTCTGATACCAAAACCAGAAATGCTAGAAATAAAAACTGCAGATGAGTATCTCTCATGGATATAGACATAAAACTTTACAAGAAAATACTAGCAAACCAAATCTAACAGTACATTATGAGGATTATTACAGCATACCAATGTAGGATTTCTCCCAGGAGTACAAGGCTTGTTCAAAATAAGAAAAAAAATTAATGTAATGCATTATATTAATAGAACAGAGGGGAAAATCCTCTCATCTCATGATCATTTCATCTGATACAGAAAAGCATTTATAAATTCAACAGTTTTGTCAAATGTTAATTGACCATAGAGACTTGTGTTTATTTCTGGGCTCTCTATTCTGTTCCATTGATCTATCTGTCTTTATGCCAGTACAAGAGTACTTTGATTACAGTAGCCTTGTAATAGGGTTTGATATCAGGTATTGTTATTCCTCCAACTTTGTTCTTATTTCTCAAAATTGCTGAGGCTATATGGGGTCATTTATGGAAAATATATTTGCTGATCATACCTTGGACAAGGGTTTGATCTCCAAAAGATATAAAGAATTCTCATGACTGCAATCCAGGAAGACAAGCAATCCAATTTAAAAAACTGGGCAAAAGAATTGAATAGACTCTTCTTCAAGTAGGATTTCCAGATGGCCCAGAGACAAATGAAAAGATGCTCAGCATCACTAGCCATCAGAGAGATGCAAATTAAAACCACAATGACATACCACTTCACACTACTCAGAATGGCTATCATAAACAAATCAACAAACAATAAGTGAGGGCAAGATTCTAGTACATTGTTGGTGGGAATGCAGACTTGTGCGGCCATTGTGGAAAACAATATAGAATTTCCTCAGGAAATTAAAAATGGAATTGCCTTCTGACCCAGCAATTCCACTGCTAGGATTATACTCTAAGAACCCTGAAACACCAATTCAAAAGAACCTATGCACTCTAATGTTCATAACAGCACAATTTACAATAGTCAAGTGCTGGAAGCAACCTAAGTGCCTATCAGGAAATGAATGGATCAAAAAACTGTGGTATATTTATACAATGGAATACTACACAGCAGAAAGAAAGGAGCTCCTAGCCTTTGTGACAGCATGGATGGAACTGGAGAGCATTACGCTAACTGAAACAAGCCAGGTGGTGAAAGACAAATACCACATGATCTCACCTATAGTTGTAACCTAATCAACAAAACAAAGGACCAAGCAAAATATAAACAAAGACATTGAAATAAAGAACTGACAATAACCAGAAGGGAGGGAGGGGGATAACAGGGGAAAGAAAGGGAAGAGTTGTTGAGGAACATGTATAAAGGGCACATGGACAAAGCCAAAGCGGGGAAGGACTGAAGGTGGGAGGTGGGGGTGGGGTGGGGGAAAGTGGTGGTGGTAAAATGGAGACAATTATACTTGAACAACAATAAAAAAGAAGAAAAAGAAAAAAAGAAACAGACTATAGTATGGTGGTTACCAGAGGGTAGGAGGGTGGAGGTATAGTAAAGGGGTCAAATACATATAAATGAAAGATTTGAGTTTGGGTGGTAGGCACACAATTCAATGTACAGAGCATATATCATTAAATAGTACACTTGAAACATATAATTTTATTAACCAATGTCACCCAAATAAATTCAATTAAAATAAAAAAACCTTAAAATATCTACTGTAAATGTCTATACCTACCTGGATTATTAACTGGAGAACTGGAATTTTATCTCTGTAGTTTTATTGAGATATAATTATCATATAGCACTATGTACTTTTAAAGTATACAACATAATGACTTGCATTATGCATATTGTGAAACAGTCATCACAATATCTTTTGTTAACATTCATCAGCTCATGTAGGTACAAGAGAAATAAAAAAGAGAAAAATGTTTGTAATGAGGACTATTAGGATCTACTCTTCTAAAAGCTTTTAAATATAGCAGTGTGAAATGCAGTTATCATGATACACATTACATCCCTAGTACTTATTTATCTTTTAAGTAGAAGTTTGTATATTTTGACCACCTTCATCCAATTCCCCCTGCTTTATTCCCACCTCTGGTAACCATGAATATAATCTTTTTTTCTATGAGCTTTGTTTTTTCACTTGTCTTTGATTTTAGAGTCCACATATAAGTGATATCATAAAATATTTGCCTTTTTTTTCACTTTACATAATGCCCTCAAAGTCCATTCATATCAGAAAATGGCAAAATTTCCTTTTTTTTATGGCTGAATATTTTTCTATATCCATTCTTCTCTATCCTTGCATTCATTGGATACTTAGGTTTTTTCCACTTCTTCATTATTATATAAATGCTAGTATGAACATGGAGGTACAGTTATTTCTTCCACAGTTTTTTGTTTGTTTCCTGTGGGTATCTTTTCAGAAGTGAAATTGCTGGACAAATGTTTACAGTTGTTTTATTTGTAATAACCCCAAACTGGAAACAACCCAAATTTCATTCAGTGGCTGAGTAATTAAAGAAACCACAGTAAAATGATCTATACCACAGAAAATTATAAAAAAAAATAACTCTTTTCAGAGCAACAAATTACTGTACCTGAAAAAGTGGAATGTATCTTAAGGGAATTATATTGAATGTAAAAAGACTGTCTCAAAAGGTTATATATTTTTTTATATAGTGTATAATTCCACTTATAAAACATTCTTGACATGACGAAATGATCAAGAATAGATTAGTGGTTGCCAGGGTTGAGTGGGAAGCAGAGAGAGGAAAGGACAGATGTTACTACAAAGGGATAGAACAAGGGATCTTTGTGGTGTTGAAGTTCTATATCTTGACTGTGACTGTAGTTATACAAATTTCATAAGATAACATTATATAGAATTACATGGACACATACACAAGTGCATATAAAATTAGTGAAATATTATAAGGTCTGTGGATCATTCCAGTGCCAAAGCTGACACTATACTGTAGTTATACAAGGTGTTACCAATAGAGAAAACAGGATGTGAGGCATATCAACTAAATAGTACCACAGGATATTATTTATATGACTTCTATAGATACATACTTCTTTTTTGTGTCAAATTCCTCTGTATTTTTGTAGTGTTTTTTCATTCTTGTTCAAGTACAGTTGTCTCCATCCCCGCCCCCCACCCACTGCGCCCCCACCCTGTGGCAGATCCTGGCCAGCAGGATCCATGTATGTTGTGGCTGCTCATGAACAAATATACACAGACAACAGAAGTCCTGTGGAGAAAAAGGGACAGTGTGGCTACTCTCTGAGAGAGAGAGGGAGAGAGGGCCAGAAAGCCCCAGTCCCTGCCTGGACAGGCTTTTGCTTTTCTGGGTACATTACTTGGAGGGTAGTCCTCATTTACTATGCACACATTCACTGCAGGGGATTACCTTTTACAGATAACAAAGGAAAGAATGTTGCTAATTACTTCAAAGAGAAGGATGTTGCAGACCAAGGGGAAAAGTGGTTGAACCAGTCACATTCCATACTTGGGAGGTTTAGCTCAGATTTTAGGAAGCTGCAGTATGCCCTTGCTGCCTCAATTCAGGATGAAGGACTTTTAGCAAAAGCAAGTCTCATAGCAGTCTAGGTACAATGCAGGCCTGATTCCCCACGGGAAAACCTCTTTGTGGGCGTGGTCCCGCATGCCACTCTCTCCCCACTGGTTTTCCACGTGGAGGCTGAGCTACAATTCCATGCCATATGAAGCAGTTCCCTATACCACCCCACACACCTTCACCTCCCACCCTAACCTATGCCCTTTGGCTTTGTCCATGTGTCCTGTATGCATGTTCCTTGATGGCCCCTTCTCTATTTTCCCCAATTACCCCTCTCCCCCCTCCCCTCTGGTTACTGTCAGGTTGTTCTTCATTTCAGTGTCTCTGGTTGCATTTTGCTTGTTTGTTTTGTTGACTAGTTCTAAATCTAAACATTTTAAAGTCCCAGTAGAAAAAAATATAATCATAATATATGAATGGGCTACTCACAGAAAACGAAATTTGAGGACGAAAAATTTGGAAGTCCTCAATATATTATAAAAGAGCTGTGGTAGTGACCTTTCACATCCACTGGGCCCTTACCTGATAAATATAAAATCACTAGCATCTGCATCCTAATTTAAGGATCCAGAAACCAAAGAAACCTTTTTTTTTTTTTTATTGTTGTTCAGCTATACTTATCCTCATTTTTCTGCTTTTGCTCTCCCCTGCCCCATCCAACTTTTTGGATACATTGAAATTGCTTCTGCTCTGATGTGAGTTACTATCCTTGGGCTTCATATGTTAGAACATTAATCACATATTATAGTACACATGGATGATGTTTCCCCTCAATCTGAAACCAACCCAAATGCATGCAACTTTTTTGTGAAATAGAATGTCAGTTATCCCAAACACTGAATATTTCTTTTGCTATTTTACTACTTTCAATGCAGAAAAATAGTATTTGAAATAAAAAATTAAGTTAAAAATTAGATGAGAATGACAAATGCAATATACCACTGATTTTTATTATCCTAATTCACATTATGAGGACACAGTAAGCAAAGCATTATCTTAATTCAGGTTTGGTTTGTGTATTAGCAAAAGGAATTCTCTGTAAATGTTAGTATCTGATCAAAAATAAGAATCCACTTAAAGATTATTTATATGGACCTACATCCCAGATTGCTCTAACCAGCAAAGCTTTCATTTAGAATGGAAGGGCAGATAAAGTGCTTCCCAGATAAGGTCAAGTTAAAGGAGTTCATCATCACCAAGCCCTTATTTTATGAAATGTTAAAGGGGCTTATATAAGAAAAAGAAGATAAAAAACATGTACAGTAAAATGACAGCAAACTCACAATTATTAACAACCACACCTAAAATAAAAACAAAAACAAAAGCAAACTAAGCTAACAACTAAAACAGGAACAGAACCACAGAAATGGAGATCACATGGAGGGTTAGTAACAGGGGAGTGGGAGGAGGAGAGAGGGGGAAAAGGTACAGAGAATAAGTAGCATGGATGGTAGGCAGAAAATAGACACGGGGAGGGCAAGAACAGTATGGGAAATGTAGAAGCTAAAGAACTTGTGACACATGGACATGAACTAAAGGGGGGGTATGTGGGTGGGAGAGGGTGTTCAGGGTGGATGGGAATGAAGGGGGGTAATGGGACAACTGTAATAGCATAATAAATAAAATATATTAATTAAAAATTATTTATATGGGCCCAGGTTTCCTGTATCAACTCTATTTATTTTTTAGAATAGGTAATAAACAAAAGCAAGAAATAATACAAAAAAAAGCAACACAATTTTGACAACTGGATTTGTTACCACTGTCTTATTTGCTTTCATTCTTTAAGAACTATTACAGGTAAATGTAACTACTCCCTCCATGCCTTTCCCACGCCCTAAAAGTAGAAACCACAGTAATATATGGATCCACGGTCAATACACAGTACTATTCTTTGCATTATTTTATTATATTGATACAAATGTATCATATTTCATTGTATACTTTGCTTTTTACTCCTATTATGTTGTAAACTATCCAGGCAACTATGTCAAATTTGTATTCTGTAAATACTGTATTATATCAAATAAATAATCACATCATAATGATCTATCTCTATACCATAGAAATTTATGGTATGCCCAATCTATAGTAATACAAAGCATAATACAGTGAATGTATATATCTCTTTGTGTATATATATTGGTGCTATTATGACAATACACCATAATAGAACACAGTGAACACATATAGTTCTTTGTACACATATTTGGGTGCCTCTGAAACCAATACACCAAAATAGAATTGTTTCATATTTGTGTTTTTTTTATGTTACTCTATAATAATAAATTTTTTGTTACTCTATAATAATAAATATATTCTATTTTGATCATAGTTTTAGAATTTTGCTTTTTATATTGTTCTTTAATCTACTTGAATTTGACTTTCATATATGGTATAGAGAGCTAATGTTTTTTGTTGATATGAATCTTCCACTATCATATAGGCCATTCTTTCTCCAATGATTTCCATAGCACTGTCACACACAAAATCCACATATCTTTTTCCTTCAATCCTCAATTGGTTCCTACTGACTTACTCACCAAGAACACACTGTTTAAATGATGCAGTTTTAAATAAAGTATGTGATATCTAGTAGACTGTCTTCTCTTTTTTTGTTTTTAACATTTTCTTCAACTATTTATAGTATTTTACATTGCAATATAAAATTTTGAATCAGCTTGTAAAATTTTAAAATTATAACTAACTAATGAAAACTCTGAGTAGAAGTACTTTACAAGTATGTTAAAGATTTATAAAAAATATTGTTTATAATGCCAAGACTTTTTCATGTTATTTTTCTAAAATTTTAGCATTATCTTATGCTCTTCAAAATGTGATACATATATGCCTTGTGTCTATTCTTAGACATTTTATATCAACACATTTTCTAGTTATTTCTCACATAAAAGTTTATTTTTATAGTTTCTCCTTCCCTCCAGTCTTTTTTTGATAATATATTGGCTAGGAGCTCAAGTATCATGTTGATAAGCTGACAGAAAATAACTTGTTTCAAGTTTTACTGTGAATGATTAATCAATAGCAATAGATAAGATATCTGTTAAAAGTTTTGGATGATCAGCTTTTTCATTATACAACTTGTAACCCTGGTAATAATTCTCATGTTTCACAAATGTATGACTTCTTTGAAAGCTTTCCCATATTCATAGTTTTCAGCTCTAGAATCAATTATGTAATATGTTAGAAGGTGCTAGTTCCTTCTGAAGGTATTTCCATATTCACAATATTCATAAGGTTTCTATTTCTAATAAGTATGAATTTTCTGGTGTCTAATAAGATGTGACTTTTGACTGAAAGCCTTACCACACTCATTACAATGATAAGGCTTCTCACCTGTATGTTTTCTCATATGAAGTGTAAGAGATGAGATTTGAGAGAAGGCTTTTCCACATTTACTACAGTCAAAGGGTTTCTCACCTGTATGACCTCGTACATGTATAGTAAGGGATGAGCTTTGAGAGAAGGCTTTTCCACATTTATTACATTCATAGGGTTTCTCACCAGTATGACCTCTCATATGTACAATGAGGGAAGTTCTTTGAGAGAAAGCTTTTCCACATTCATTACATACATAAGGCTTCTCACCTGTATGACTTCTCATATGTAAATTAAGCAATGAGCACTGAGAGAAGGATTTCCCACATTTATCACATTCATAGGGTTTTTCCCCTGTGTGACTTCTCAGATGAAGAGTAAGGGATGCAATTTGAGAGAAGGCTTTACCACATTTATTACAGTCATAAGGTTTCTCTCCAGTGTGAACTTTTTGATGTGTAATAAAGTTTTGCTTTTGGCTGAAGGCTTTACCACATTCATTACATTTATAGGGTTTCTCTCCAGAATGAATTTTTTCATGAGCAATGAGATTTGATTTCTGGCTAAAGGCTTTCCCACATTCTTTACATATATAGGGTTTTTCTCCAGTGTGAATTCTCTGGTGTCTAACAAGATTTGACATTTGAATAAATGCTTTCCCACATTCATTACATTCATAAGGTTTCTCTCTAGTATGAATCTTTTGGTGTGTAATAAAGTTTTTCTTGTGGCTGAAGGCTTTTCCACATTCCTTACATTCATAGGGTTTCTCACCAGTATGACTTCTCATATGTACAGTAAGGGCTGAGCTTTGGGAGAAGGATTTTCCACATTCTTTACATTCATAGGGTTTCTCACCTGTATGAATTCTCATATGTATAATAAGCATGGAAAACTGAGAGAAGGCTTTTCCACATTTATCACATTTATAAGGTTTTTCTCCTGTATGACTTCTCATATGTAGAGCAAGAGATGCCATTCGGGGAAAAGCTTTACCACATTCATTACATGCATAAGGTTTCTCCCTAGTATGAACTTTCTGATGTGCAATGAGGCTTTGTTTCTGGCTGAATGTTTTTCTGCATGCATCACATTCATAAGGTTTCTCTCCAGTGTGAATTTTTTCATGATCAATGAGATTTGACTTCTGACTGAAGCATTTCCCACATTCCTTACATGCATAGGGTTTCTCTCCAGTATGAATTCTTTGATGTCTAATAAGATTTGACACTTTAATGAAAGCTTTCCCACATTTATTACATTCATAAGATTGTTCCCTACTGTGAATTTTCTGATGTTTTAGGAAGTTTTCCTTATGGCTAAAGGCTTTTCTATATTTTTTACATTCATAGGGTTTCTCTCCAGTATGAATTCTCAGGTGTCTGATGAGATCCAAGGTTTGACTAAATCCTTTTCCACAATTATTACACTTAAAGGGTGTTACTACAAGATTTGATAAGCTATTGCCAGATGACTTTATAGGTTCATTATATTCACAGTATTCCTTTCTTATAAGAATTCTCTCATTATTATGACATTCAAAATTACATTCTAGACATTTTTCAAATAAGTTATAGTCATGAAGGTTGTGACTAGAAGAAAAAAAGTCTGAGTTTGGAGAATATGAACCAGAAATTTTTTTATGACATTCACTGAATTTTTCTTCAGTCAGTGTTTTTATAAACTTATCTTCAAGTTGTGTCAAAAGTTTGTCCTGTATATTCTGATGGTCATCAATTCTCCATACTTCTCCTAAAACAGAGTGTAAATAAATATCACTTATAAATTCTTCCAATATTATAATAGCAAGAAGATTTCAAAAACATGCTATTATAGGATTGATTCATGGCTTAAGGCCTAGTTTCCCACTACTAAGCAAATTCCAGGTACACATACCTCCTATTTTCTAAGTTTTGGAAAATTTCAGGAGGGTAAATATGAATAGAAGCAGACATTTATGAATATAAACAGACTTGACTGCTTTTAAATGGGATCTGAGAGAAAACAGATTAACTGTTGAATAAATAAAAAATGCATAATTTACAAATAAAGTAAGAAGAAATAATAATAAAGAAAAAAGAGACAGGAAGTGAAAATCATAAAATTGGCAGAACTCTATTGAAATACATTATTGCACATTGTTTGATATAAATAATTTCCTAGAAAATGTAAATGACAAAAAATGACTCTAAAACATATAGAAAATCTAGTAGGCCAATTTCCATAAAATAAACAGAAAAATATAAAAAGTAATCCCCTAAAAAAAACAAATAGATTCACATGGACTTTTAACAAATATCTGAGACAACAATAATGTTGTGCAAAATGTTAAAAAAGAAAAAAAGAGTAGGATTTCCACTTTTTTGTGTGTGTGAAACAAGCAAAATTAATACCAAAACCTGACAAAGATGACAATCAAAAAAAGCAAATTATACACCAATTTCACTCAGAAATTTAAAGTAAAAATTCTACATAAAATATCACAATGACCTAGAAGAAAAATAAAGAACCCAGAAAGCACATTAAATATAAGATATATCACACATGAGTAGATTTTTTCAGGAATATAAGCATGTTTCAACATTAGAAAAATTATTTACTATAAGTAAATTGGTCAAAAGTGAAAATCAAGTAATGATTTCCAAAAATATTAAAGAGATGAGAAAACTCAGCATCTATATTCCATTAAAAAATAACTTTAAAATGGTACCAGACACTTTATTTAACTTGAGAAATAAAGTACAGTACAACTTAAACAAAAGCACCATAGTTAATGGGAAAATTCCCAAAGCATACACATTAAAGTAAGGAAGAAGATGAGTACTATGCCATTATCATTACAGTACTGAACAGTAAATTAAGTAAACCAAAGGTGTACAAAGTTGGAAAGCAAAGGTAAAATTAACATTTTTCAACAATAAAACAATTTACCTGCAAAATCAAGAGTCAGTTGACTTTTGAGAATATATGTACCCCTGTGTTCATTAGAGCATTACTTATAATAGCCAAGATATGAAAACAGCCCAAGCACCCATCAGTGTTTGAGTGGATTAAAAAAAGCTGTGATATATTTACACAATGTAATACTACTCTGCCTTAAAAAAAAAAAAAAGCAAATCTTACCTTTTGCAACAGCATGGATGGACCTGGAGAATATTATGCTAAGTAAAGTTAAGTCAGTCAGAGAAAGACAAATACCATATGATCTCACTTATCTAATGAACAACATAATTTAGCAAACAAAATAGAAACAGAAGCAGAGATACATAGAATGGACTGACAGCTGTGAAAGGGGAGCAGGGTTGGAGGGCTAGGTGAATAAAAGATGATGATACTAAGCAAAGTATGTATAAAACACACAGCCACAGACAACAGTATGACGATAGTCAGAGGGAAAGGGGATTGGGGGAGATGAAAAGGGGGAAAAGGAGGATAAATGTGGACAAAAAAAGACTTTACTTTGGGTGACTGTCGCATAATGCAGTATGCAGATGTTTCATTGAGATATACACTTGAAGCCTGTATGTTTTTGTCAACCAATGTCACCCAAATAAACTCAATTAAAAACTTTAATGATTAAATCATTTCCATTATAATGAAAATAAAACTAAAAGTTTAAAAATTTTAACTCTTTAAATTCTAGATGTACTTTTTTCCTTTTTAAAATACTATTTATTATATTATTTCCATTACCATTTGTGTCCTTAAATGCCTCTCGCCCTAGAAATCACCACCCTGTTGTCCATGTCCATGGACATTATTTTTTTGTTTGATCCCTCCACCCCACTACCCTCCCGCCCCACTAGCTGGAGATGTGTTTCCATCTATGGGTCTGTCTCTGTTTCGCTTGTTAGTTCCATTTGTTCATTAGATTCCATATGAGTAAAATCATATAGTATTTGTCTTTCTCTCACTGGCTTATTTCACTTAACATAATGTTCTCCAGATCCATCCATACTGTTGCAAAGGGTAAAATTTTCTTCTGTTTTTCTTCGAGTATAATTCCATTGTGTAAATGTGCCGTAATTGTTTACCTACTCATCTATTGATGGACACTTGAGCTGATGATGGTAAATAATGCTGCAATGAACATAGGGGTGCTTATTTTCTTTTGAATTAGTGACTTGAGTTTCTTCGGATATATTCCCAGAAGTGGGATCTCTGGGTCAAAAGGCAGATCCATTTTTAATTTCTTGAGGTATTTCCATACTGCTTTCCACAGTGACTGCACTAGTCTGCATTCCCACCAACACTGGAAGAGTTCCCCTTCCTCCATATCCTTGCCAGCTTATTCTTTTTTGATTTATTGATGATAGCCATTCTGACAGGTGTGCAATGGTATCTCACTGTGGTTTTTATTTGTATTTCTCTGATGATTAGTGATGTTGAGCATCTTTTGATATGTTTACTGACATTTCTATGTCCTCTTTGGAGACCTCTCTATTCAAGTCCTTTGCCTATTTTTTAATTGGGTTGTTTGGTTTTTTGGTGTTGAGTTTTGTAAGTACTTTATAAATTTTGGATATTAACCCCTTATCAGATGTATCAGCAAATATGTTCTTCCATTCTCTGAGCTGTCTTTTTATTTTGTTGATGATTTCCTTTGTTGTGCAAAACTTTTTAGTTTGATGAAGTCCTATTTGTTTATTTTTTCTTTTGTTTCCCTTGCCTGGGGAGAGATATTCACTAAACAATTTCTATGAGCAATATCCGAGATTTTGCTGCCCATGTTTTCTTTTAGGATTTTTATGGTTTCACCCACAGTAATCAAATAAGAAGAAATAAGAGGCATCTAAATAGGAAAGAAAGAAGTAAAACTGCCTTTATTTGCAGATGACATGATATTGCACACAGAGAACACCAAAGATTCCATCAAGAAACTATTAGAACTGATAAATGAATTCAGCAAAGTAGCAGGGTACAAAATTAATATTCAGAAATTAGTTGCATTTTTATAGAAAGGGAAATTAAGAAAACAATCCCATTCACAGTTGCTTCAAAAAGAAAAAAATACCTAGGAATAAACCTAACCAAAGATGTAAAAGACCTATAGTCAGAAAATTAGAAGACACAGAAGAAAGAAATTGAAGAAGATAGAAAAACTGGAAGCACATACCAAGTTCACGAATAGGACAAATTAACATGATTATTTTAACTTTTATTTAAGGGTTCACATAAGCTTGTAACTTTTATTTTTATTACTTTTAAAGAGAGTCAATTGAAAAGTAATTATAAAAATAAACTCACTAAATTCACCATATATAGCAAATATTCAGTTTCAATAACCTTCATATATACAACTATTTACAAAAATAAAACAGAAGACTACACTTATAAATGCAATAAAAACATAAAAATATGTAATAAATTTAACTAGAATGGCCCCAAAATTATAAGGAAACCTTAAAATCCATGCACAGATTTGAATAAAGACATGCCATGGGTTGAACTATGTGCCCCTCCCCCACCAAAAAGTATGTATTGAAGTCCAAACCCCCCAGAACCTCAGAATGTGAAGTTATTTAGAAATAGAGTTACTGCAGATATAATAAGTTAAGATGAGGTCATAGTTGACTAGGGTAACCCCTAAATTAAAATGACTGGTGTTCTTATAAAAAGAATAATACATGAAGAAACAGAAACACAGGAAGAATGCCACGTGAAGGTAAAGACAGACTAGAGCTATTATGTCACAAGCCAAAACAATATCTGGGGCTACCAGAAGCTGAAAGGGGCAAGGAAGTGTCCTTCTACAGGTTTCAGAGGGAGCATAACCCTCTGACACCTTGATTTAGTATTTCTAGTCTTCAGAAATAGTAGAATAAATTTCTGTTATTCTAAGCCACCCAGTTTATGGTACTTTTTTATGGCAGCCCTATAAAACTAAGGCAAAATGCATATCACATTCTTGGAAAAGAACATTCAACAGCAAAGATGACAATTACCACAGGATAACCTAATAAATTAAAGTGATTTCAATAAGAATATTTGAAAATACAATTAAGTAATAGCTCAAAGGAACTATGGTTTCCTGATGCTAGGGTTTCCACTGTGACAGGATAGTAATAAGCTAAGAAAATTCCTGGCAACTAGAATAGGGAAACTGAGACAAGAAAATTAAACAAGGCCAAACAGTTTGAGCAACTTCAGCCAGCTGGTGAATCGCACGACCTTATCTCCCCTAACCAGGGACACTTGAGAGTGAATGGTTTATACCTCTCCTCCCTAACCAATGAATACTTAAATCACCCTGGTCTGGGAAAATAAAGAACAGACCCAGTTAATGTCATTTGTGCCAGCTAAATAACAACAACAACAACAACAAAATAACATTAAAAGCCAGAGTTAAGATAAAAGTAAAACAAAATGGCAGACCAAAGAATAATTCAAAACTCCCCGTGTGTTCATTTTGAAACAACAGCATATTAACAATGTACCTGGAAAGCTGATAAATATTCTGCTGAAATTCTCTCCTAAGATTGTCCACCACAGAAAAAATAAAGGTAAAAAGCCCTTAGGTCAAAGACTCAGTGCAGGCTCTCTCTAGAGTATCCCATGCCCCTTCCCAGGCATGAACTTTTTACTTTCTCCTAAACTCTAAGGGTCCCCACGAGACTTGCAGCCAGGGTAGCAGCAGGCACTGGCAGCTCAGCCTCGGCTTACCCTGTGATCCTATCTCCAAGGCCCCCTTTTTTCTGTCTTCCCAGTGAACTAAAAGAAGCCCTGCCTTGGCTTACTTCTGTATCTGTGACCTTCACTTCTCAGTGAGCTACCAGCAGCCCTGCCTTGGCTCACTCCTTTCCTATAACATTTCTATGGAACCAAAGCAGGGTAACACCTAGGCTCTCTTCTCACTCTCGTTCCTTTTTCTATCCTAAGTCCTTCCTTTATTTCATTGTCCCCAGCTTTAATAAATGTAGTGTCAATATCCCCTAGACTTGTGTTGTGAAATCTTTCCTATAAGATGTCAAAATCCTACACACTACAGGCCGCCTGAGGGAAAATGGTTAAGAAAAGTTTAATTACTTTTCAATACACATCTTTCAGTACTTTAAAAAAACTTGTACTATAAGCATGTATTGTATAATTTAAAAAGTAAATATATAAAATTATTTTGAGTAATGCAGTAATTAATAAAAAGGGAAACAAACAACAGGAAGGTAACTATCAGATGAAAGAGTTAGAACATGAAACTGAAAGAGCCTACCTAGCATGTCTGGATAAGGAATAAGTACAGTGAGTGGAAGGGAAAACAAAGAGTGAGAAACCGAGCTTAAATATGGTATAATAAAGACATTAATTTATCTCTGATCCCATCTAAAAGCACACTAATATGAGATAAGGAAAAAGATATAAACTAACAAAGACAAAATCACTGCTTTACCCTAGAGAGGTTGAAAGATTGCTCTCAAAACAATATAGCGGAAAGGTGCTAGGTTCAGGGACACCAGGCAGAAGAATAGAGAGAGAAAGAACAGGCTCAAGCATAGAGAGAATAAGTGAGGTCTACATACTGAAGGTAAGACGCATAGTCTTGTATTGCTGCTTAGTTCTAAGATGGGAAAATGGAGTTTTCTCCCTCTCCTAGACTGAGACTAACTTAAGGGAAAGTTTCCTGTGAAGAGGTAAACCAGGTAAAGATAGAGACTTGGTTGCAGATAATAAATGTAAAGAAGGGAGAATACTAAGCTTTTGGTTCACTTCATTTTGGGGAAAAAGAAGCTCAATTAAGCAAAATATGTTGAGGGAGAAGGTAAGATTAGGTCGTCAAGGTACTATCCAAGAAGAAGTGAAAAAAAATTCCAAGGGCAAGATCAAAATATCAAGCGTGAAAGAGAAGATTCCGTGATTTAAGGTAGTAGAATGATAAAATATCTAATCTTCTTTCCTCTTTATAAACAAGGAGAAAGAAAAGTCATCAATTCTTCAATGTTCCTATGGGGTGAATAGCCTCAAAATTATATTAAATAAATTAGTGTTAACAAATACAGTAAAGGCTGAGACAGAGGAAGAAGGATTCTAAAAAAAAGACACTTATTTATGCTGATGTTGGGTAGAACAAGCAGCTGACTGTGTCAAAATGTAGATCACATCTTGAAGGGCAGAATTAATTATCTCATGATTACAACATTGAAATTCGAGTATAGATTGGTTACAGGAAGATTTGATATCCCAAAGTGTCAGAGAAGCCAGGAATGAACGAGGAAACATTCTGACATACTATCTTTTTAGGAAAGTCTACTGAGGTTAGAGTGTAAGATTCAATTATGAGAAGACTTGCAACTGCAGTTTCCTTTTTGAATGAGAATAAGTAAAGCCTAAACATACTTCTACACACACAAACATGTAGAATAAGGGGCTTCAATATGAAGCACAGTCACATATATTGAGTTGGCAAACTTTTTCTTAAAGGGTCAGATAGTAAATATTTTAGGCTTTGTGTGCCATATAATTTTTAAAAAGATTTTATTTATTTCTTTTTAGAGAGAGAGGAAGGGGAGGAGAGAAAAAGAGGGAGAGAAACATCAATGTGAGAGAGATACATCGGTCCGTTGTCTCTTGTACACACCCAAACTGGGCACTGAACCTGAAACCCAGGCATGTGCCCTGACTGAAAGGTTGCTTTCAACCAGCGACCTTTTGCTTTGTGGAATGATGCCCAACCAGCTGAACCCTGGTCAGGGCTGTAGGCCATATAATTTTTGATGCAACTAGTAAACTTTGCTGTTGTAATGTGAAAAAAACCACAGATAAGATGTAAATGATTGGGTGTGACTGTGTTCCAATAAAAGTTTATTGCAAAAACAAGTGGTTGGCTTACATTCCAGTTTGCTAATCCCTATTCTAGATCAGAGCACTCATTTTTCTTCACCGAATATCATTCTTCTTTAAAGCAGGTCAAAAAAGAACTATCCTCACTCGAAAATCAAAAGGTGCTGGAATTAATCTATGAAAAGTATTACTAGGATCTTGTTGTTAGCCAAACATACATGCATAACACAGACACAGACAACTGTGTGGGGATAGCCAGAGGAAATGGGAGTGGGGGCAGGGAAAAGGTGGGCAAAGGAGGGAAAATCAGAATGTCTGTAATAATGTAAATAATAAAAATAAAGAAAAAATTTATAAAACATTATGTTCACAAAAAAGTATTACAAGGTAAAAAAATAACAGAAACATGATATAAAGAAATCAAGCAAAAATACAAGGAAATGAAAATCCTGATTAATTGTATCGCCATGAATTAAAAAACAATGAAATCAGCACCTATAAATCAGAATGTCAAAATATAAATGTAAATACTTCAAGAAGAAACAATGAGAAGGCAAAATAGGGATGAAAAATTAACTAGCAGAAACAAGGGGGAAAAACGGAACAGAAAATAAAACCACCTGACACAAAGAACACCAGCAAGTGGTGAGGGAAAAAGAGAGAGAGAGACACTAGTTAGGAATTTTAATATTGAAAATATGGTGGGGTAACCTCACATTGTAAAACAGAAGGATAATAGATAAAACAGAAATTAGGATGCATCACCGGGCTTATAGGAAGTGGCATAAATCTTCCAAGGACACCTCAGTACTCTTCACCAACCACACCTGAGCACCATACACAAAAAATGAACAAAACAAAAATAAACTATTAGCTAAAATCAGGTCTGAAAGAGGAAATTAGAAAACAAGCTAGAAAATGGGTCTGACTTGAATACCTGTGCAAACAAAAGCCCTGTTAACAGAAGTATAAGCCTTGGGCCAGCAACAAGAAAGAGAAACTCAACTGAGGTTCCTACAATAAGTCAGGACCTTCCAAAAATATTAAACTGGTTCTCACTTGGTAATGTCTATTGGCCCTCACTAGAAGCATATGCTAATAATCTTCATAAGAAAGCAACCTTGCCCTGGCTGCAGCTGTGGCTCAGTTGGTTGGTTTTCCCATGATAGAAACGTTATGGATTTGATTCTGATCAGGGCACATACCTAGGTTGTGGGTTCAATCTCTGATCTGGGTGCCTATCATCTCTGGTCCTGGGGCAACTAATTGATGCTTCTATCTCACTTGGATGTTTCTCTCTCTCCCTTACTCTCTTCTTTTCTCTCTCTTTCTCTGTCTCTCTCTCTCTCTCTCAACAAGGAATGAAAAAAATGTACTTGGGTGAGGATTAAAAAAAAATTAAGCAACGCAATTTCGGACAATAACATTTTCAGAAGTTAAGATTTTAAAATTTCAATTTGCATTCAGAAACCATCAAACATGAAGAAGCAAATACAATAAGTGTGTCACTGAAAACAATATATTTAAAAGATACAAAATACAAAAGAGTGTGTAGAGAGTTTTTTTCTCCAGAGCGAAACAGAAAACTTTAATTTTTAATTTTAATTCTAAATAAAATTTACAGTAATGCATCTCTCAAAAAGGAGTATTCACATCAGGAATGGTTGCTTTCAAATGAACAGTCATTTTTATGAAATTCTATACTTCAGGTAGTAAAACTTCAGAAAATTGAGTCAATGCAGAAATTATTTTGGAATTAATAAATGTGCATTCCAGATCCAGGAGCAGCAATAAGGAATACCAGAAAAAACACAGCAGCTAGGGGAACAGCAACAAAGGGTGCACCAGAATGCTCCTACATTTTTTAAAAAGATTTTATTTAGTTAGTTTTAGAGATGGGAAGGGAGGGGGAAAGAGAGGGAGAGAAACATCAACGTGTGGTTGCCTCTCACATGCCCCCTACTGGTGACCTGGCCTGCAACCCAGGCATGTGCTCTGACTGGGAATCGAACTGGTAACCCTTTGGTGTTCAGGCCAGCACTCAATCAACTGAGCCACACCAGCCATGGCTCTCCTACATTTTTGTGTAAAACTAGAACACAACTCTCATGATTTTGACAAGCAAAACAAATAAAATTGTGTTTGGTTAAATCTCCAGTAATACAATTTTGTATCTCACAAAAACTACATGTTCTTTCAAATGTCTACAAAACCTTGGTATATGCACTTGTGTTTATGTGGGGGGAGTACAGATGGGTGGTCAGTCCAGAAAGTATCCATCTATGCACTATAAAAAATAGAGACATTTATTGAAGAAGATACAAGATACAAGAAACACTGTACAGAGGACAATGACGCCTCAGTCCCCTTCAAGGTAGGCACTTTGGAACCACACACAGTTCTCCCAATTGCCATCAGCTGTCCCACTGTATCTTCCTGAATCCCATCAATGGTCTGACAACTCTTCCCTTTCAAAGGTGTTTTTACTTTTGGGAAAAGCCAGAAGTCACAGGGCACCAAATCTGATCTGTAGGGGGTCTGAGTCACCTGGGTGTTTATGTTTCGCAAAAAAACTGCACAAGACGTAATGCATGAGTGGGCATGTTGTCATAATGAAACTGCCAATCACCAGTTGCCCATAGCTGTGGCCTTCTAAATCACTGGAATAGTTTCCGTAGAGGAACATTCACACTTATTGCAAAATTTGATACACATTCGTTGCTCTACTTGCTCAGTCATTTTGAATGCGATGGCCACACAGTACACATGCTCCCTCAAGGGCATCTACTGCCGCACTGCCTAGTACAGTAAAGTTGTCATTGTTCACACATGTGCATTCCAGCTCACTTTCCTTGGCTGCCAGGTTACAACAATGTCACACAAACCATTCTCATTTTTTAAAAATATTTTATTTATTTATTTTTTGGAAAGGAGAAGGGAAAGAGAAAAAGACAGAGAGGGACATCAATGTGTGCTTGCCTTTTGAGGGTCACCTACTTGGGCCTGCAACCCAGGTCTATGCCCTGACTGAGAATTGAATGGATGACCCTTTGGTTTGCATTCTGGTGCTCAATCCACTGAGCCATACCAGCTAGGGCCCAGTCTTGTTATATTAACAATGGTTAGATTTTTTCTGCACACACCTCTGTGTGTGTGTGTGTGTGTAAACAAACCATTATAAACGCCATGTTTTTCTGATTGTAATATATTAACTATAAAAATTATTAAAAAACCTTAGTCACAAGTACTAAGAAACTGAGGAAGAAAGAAGAGGTGATTTACAAGACCATCCTTTTAAAAAATTAAATTAATATTATGGGGATTTTTTTGTTTTTCAATTAATTTTTTATTGTTGTTCAAATACGGTTGTGTCCATTTCTCCCCCTCCATCAATCCCCCCGACTACAGCCATCCTCACTTCCCACCCTTGATCCTACCCCGCTTTGGTTTTGTCTATGAGTCCATTATACATGTCCCTGAAAACTCTTCACCATTTTCCCCTCATTATCCCCACCAACTTCCCCTCTGGTTACTCTGTTTGTTCTTAATTTCAATGTCCATGGTTATATTTTGCTTGCTTGTTTGTTTTGTTGATTAGGTTCCACTTACAGGTGAGATCATATGGTATTTCTCTTTCACTACCTGGCTTATTTCACTGAGAATAATGCTCTCCACTTCCATCCTTACTGTCACAAAGGGGAGGAGCTCCTTCTTTCTTTCTGTTGAGTAGTATTCCATCGTGTAAATGTACCATAGTTTTGTGATCCATTCATTTACTGATGGGCACTTAGGTTGCTTCCAGCACTTGGCAATTGTAAATTGTGCTGCTATGAACATTGGGGTGCATAGGTTATTTTGAACTGATGTTTCAGGATTCTTATGGTATAATCCTAGCAGTGAAATTTCTGGGTCAAAAGGCAGTTTCATTTACAGTTTTCTGAGGAAATTCTATACTGTTGTCCACAGTGGCTACACCAGTCTGCATTCCCACCAACAGTGCACTAGGGTACCCTTTTCTCCATATCATCTCCATTTGTTGTTTCTCACTTTGTTTATGATGGCCATTCTAATTCATGTAAAATGGTATCTATCTCATTGTGGTTTTCATTTGCATCTTCAATGGGTAGTGATGCTGAGCATGTTTTCATATGTCTCTGGACCTCCTGAGCATGTCCTCCTTGGAAAACTGTCTGTTCAAGTCCTTTGCCCATTTTATAATTAGGTTGTTTGTCTTCCTGGAGTGGAGTTCTGTGAGTTCTTTATTTTGGAGATCAAACCCTTATCTGAGGTACCATTGCCAAATATGTTTTCCCATACAATTGATTCTCTTTTCACTTTAATGCTGTTTTCTTTAGCCATGCAGATGCTTTTAATTTTGATGAGATCTCATTTGTTTATTCTTTCCTTTATGTCCTTTGCTCTCGGGGACATATTGGTGAAAATATTGCTGCATGGAATATCTGAGATTTTCCTATTCTATTTTCTCCTCTAGGACTTTTATGGTGTCATGACTTATATTTAAGTCTTTTATCCACCTCAAATTTATTTTCATGAATGATGAAAGTTGGTGATTGAGTTTCATTCTTTGCCATGTAGCTGTCCAGCTCTCCCAACACCATTTGTTGAAGAAGATATTTTTGCTCCATTTTATGCTGTTTTCCCTTGTTGAATATTAATGTAGATACTTGGGCTTATTTCTGAGCTCTCTATTCTGTTCCACTGGTCCTTATGTCTGTTCTTATGCCAGTACTACACTGCTTTGATTACAGTATCTTTGTAATACACTTTGATTTCAGGTATTGTGATCCCTACTACTTTGTTCTTCTTTCTGAAAATGGCTGTGGATATTTGGGTTCATTTATGGTTCCATATAAATTTTTGAAGTGTTTGTTCTATGTCTGTGAAATATGCCACTGATACTTTAATAGGCATTGCGTTGAAACTATGAATTGCTTTGGGTAGTGTGGACATTTTTATGATATTAATTCCTCCACTCCATGAACATGGTACATGCTTTCATTTGTTTGTGTCTTCCTTATTTCTATCTTCAGTGTTGTATAGTTTTCTGAGTACATGTCTTTTACCTCCTTGGTTAGGTTTATGCATAGGCACTTTATTTTCTTGTTGCTATATCAAGTGGGATTTTTTTCCTGATTTCTGTTTCTGATATTTTATTGTTGGTGTACAAAAATGCCTTTGATTTCTGAATATTGACTTTGTACCCCACTGTTTTGCCAAATTCACTTATTAGGTTGAGCAGTTGTTTGGTGGAGTCTATAGGATTTTCTATGTATAACATCATACCATCTGCAAACAATGACAGATTTGCTTCCTACTTTCCAATTTTGATGCCTCTTATTTCTTTTTCTTGTCTGATTGCTGTGGCTAGGACTTCTAATACTATGTTGAATAGCAGTGGTGAAAGTGGACATTCTTGTCTTGTTCCTGATCTTAGTGGAAAAGCTTTTAGTTTTTGCCAATTGAGTATGATATTGGCTGTAGGTCTCATGTATATGACCTTCATTATGTTGAGGAATGCTCCCTGTATTCCCACTTTGCTGAGTGTTTCCATCATAAATGGGTGCTGTACTTTATGAAATGCTTTTTCTACATTTGTTGATATGATCATATGACTTTTGTCTTTCCTTTAGTTTATCTGATATATTATATTTATTGATTTGTGAATATTGTACCATCCTGGCATCCCTAAGATGAGTCCAACTTCATCATTGTGTATCATATTTTTAATATATTGCTGGATGGGGTTTGCTGATATTTTCTTGAGGATTTTAGTGTCTTATGTTCATCAGAGATATTGGTCTGCAGTTTTCATTCTTTGTTGTGTCTGGGGATTAGGATAAAGCTGGCTTCATAAAAAGAGTTGGGAGTTTCCTCCTTCTTGGGTTTTTGGGATAATCTGAGAAGGATAGGGGTTAGCTCTTCCTTTAGTGTTATTTGTTTATTTATTTTTATTTCAAATATTTTTTCAATATAATTTATTGATTATGCTACTACTCTTGTCCCCCTTCACTCCGCTCTGCCCTGCACACCCCCTCCCACCCACATTCCCCCTGTTTTAGTTCATGTCCATGGGTCGTACTTATAAGTTCTTTGGCTTAATGCTGCATTACAGCTTAATG
>CM052550.1:32923774-32944898 GCA_028533065.1 Trachops cirrhosus
CTGTTGTAGTTGTTTGCTTAGTTTGCTTTTGTTTTTGTTTTAGGTGTGGTTGTTAATGATTGTGAGTTTGCTGTCATTTTACTGTTCATACTTTTTATCTTCTTTTTCTTAAATAAATCCCTTTAACATTTCATATAATAAAGGCTTGGTGATGATGAACTCCTTTAACATGACCTTGTCTGAGAAGCACTTTATCTGCCCTTCCATTCTAAATGATAGCTTTGCTGGATAGAGCAATCTGGGATGTAGGTCCTTGCCTTTCATGTCTTGGAATACTTCTTTCCAGCCCCTTCTTGCCTGCAAGGTCTGTTTTTAGAAATCAGCTGACAGTCTGATGGAACTCCTTGGTAGGTAACTGTCTCGTTCCTCTTGCTGCTTCTAAGATTCTCTCCTTATCTTTAATCTTAGCTAATGTATTATGATGTGCCTTGGTGTGTTCCTCCTTGGGTCCAACTTCTTTGGGACTCCCTGAGCTTCCTGGAAGTCTATTTCCTTTGCCAAATTGGGGAAGTTCTCCTTTATTATTTGCTCAAATAACTTTTCCACTTGTTGCTCTTCCTCTTCTCCTTCTGGTACCCCTATAATTTGGATGTTGGAATGTTTGAAGATGTCCTGGAGGTTCCTAAGCCTCTCCTCATTTTTTTGAAATCTTGTTTCTTCCTTCTTTTCTGGTTGGATGTTTCTTTCTTCCTTCTGGTCCACACTGGTGATCTGAGTCTCAGTTTCCTTCCCATCACCATTGGTTCCCTGTACATTTTCCTTTATTTCACTTAGCGTAGCCTTCATTTTTTCATCTAATTTGTGACCAAATTCAACCAATTCTGTGAGTATCCTGATTACCACTGTTTTGAACTGTGCATCTGATAGGTCGGCTATCTCTTCAGTGCTTAGTTGTATTTTTTTTCTGGAGCTTTGATCTGTTCTTTTGTTTGGGTCATTTTTTTGGTCTTGATGTACCTGTTACATAGTAAGCGGCAGAGCCTTAGGTGTTCACCCAGGTGGGGCAGCCCATGTAGCTGGGTTGTAATTCTGTATGTGGGGCAGGGGTCTGAGAGGGAACAATGGCGCTTGCTCCACTCTCTGTAGGATTTCAGTCACTTCCTGCACTTCCCACAAACAATTTGGGTCCTTCCTGTGCTCGTTCTCATGTGGGTGGGCTTGTGTACATTCTAGGACCCTGTACGTGTCTCCAACAAACTCTCCTGTGAGGCTGGGAATTTCTCCCACTGATGCCTCAACACCCACAGGTGTTTTCAATCAGTGGTTTGAGGCTTTCTTCCCCCCACACGGGGGCCCTTGGTTGTGCAGGCTGTCCTGCTCCCTAGTTGTTTCTCCCGGCTTCTCTGCACACAAATGTGGGACCACCCAGTCCACAATCCACCACCTTGAGGGTCCACTGGCTGCTGCCTTGCTGGCCAGGTTCAGCCATGTGCATCCCGCTCCACAATCCGCCACCTCACTGGGCCCACCAGCCACCCACTCTTGCTGTGAGTCCACTCTGCCTGGTTGCCAGTCTCCACTCCTCCTACCATTCTGGATGAATGTGTCTTCTTTAATTCCTTGTTTGTCAGACTTCCATACAGTTCAATTTCCGTCAGTTCTGGTTGTTTTTTGTTTTTAAATTGTTGTTGTCCTTTTGGTTGTGCAAGGAGGCACAGTGTGTCTACCTACGCCTCCATCTTGGCCAGAAGTCCCCTTTAGTGTTTTTAAAGTTCTTCTGTGAAACCATCTGTTCTAGGGCTTTTGTGTGCCAGGAGATTTTTGATTACTGTTTCAACTTCACTAGCTGCTATTTGTCTGTTCAGGCTTTCAGCTTCTGGTTTATTCAGTTTTGGAAGATCATATTTTCCGCGAAATTTGTCCATGTCACCTTGGTTTTCAAATTTCTTGACATAGTTCTTCGTAGTAGTTTATTACAATCCTTTGTATTTCTGTGGTAACAGTTGTAATCTCTCCTCTTCCATTTCTGATTGTCTTTATTTCGGAACTCTCTTTTTTCTTGATGAATCTGCTTACAGGCTTGTCGATTTTGTTTATCTTTTCAAAGAACCAGCTCCTGGATTTATTGATCCTTAGAATTGTTCTCTTAGTTTCCATATCATTTAATTCTGCTCTGAGATTGGCTATTTACTTCTTCTACTTATTCTGAACTGTCTTTGTTGTTGTTCCTCCAGTTCTTGTAGATGTAGGGTTAGGTTGTTTATTTGAAACATTTCTATTTTTTTTTAGGTAGGCCTGTATCACTATGAACATCCCTCTCAGGACTGCCTTCACTGTATCCCATAAGTTTTGAAGTATTATGAGTTCATTTTCATTTGTTTCCAGAAACTTTTTGATTTCTTCCTTGATCTCATTCTTGACCCATTTATTGTTTAATAGCATGCTATTCAATCTCCATGAATTTGAGTACTTTTGAGTTTTTTCCTTTAGGTGGGTTTCTAGTCACTCCCTTGTGGTCTGAAAAAATGCTTGATATGATGTCACTTTTCGTGAATTTTTTGAGGCTTGTTTTATGTCCTATCATGTGGTCTATCTTTGAAAATGTTCCATGTGCATTTGAAAAGAATGTGTATATTGTTTCTTTGTGATGAAAGGTTCTATATGTATCATTTAAGTCTATTTGATCTAGGGCACTGTCCTCCAAGATTTACCTTATATATTGGTGTGGTCCTATGTTGGATGCATATATGTTTATTCTGTGTTCTTGATTGATTCTTCCCTTGAGTATCATGAATTGTCCTCTGGGTCTTTTTTGATGGCCCTTGTTTTGAAGTCTCTTTTGTTTGATATGAGTATTGCTACCCTGGCTTTTTTTTTTCGTGTCCATTTCCTTGGACTATTTTTTACAAACCTTCACTTTCAGTCTGTATAAGTCTTTCATTCTGAGGTGGGTCTCTTGCAGGCAGCATATCTGCAGGTCATGATTCCTTATCCATGCAGCTACTCTATGGCTTTTGATTGGAGTATTTAATCCATTTACATTTAAGGTTATTATTGCTAGGTACTTATTCATTGCTATTTTGCTTCCTTCGTACCTGTGTTCCTCTCTCTCTTTTTCTTCCTTTTCTTCATGCAGAGCCTGTAGCATATCTTGCAGTCCTGATTTCATGTAGGTGTATTCCTTCAGCCTTCTTTTGCCTGGAAAACTTTATTTCACCTAACATTTTAATTGAGAGCCTTGCTGGATAGAGTAGTCTTGGTTACAGGTCTTTGGTATTCATTACTTGGAATATTTCTTGCCATTCCCTTCTGGACTGCAGTGTTTCCATTGAGAACTCATCAAATCCTATTTCTTCCCTTTCAAAGGTGATTTTAGTTTTGGGAAAAGCCAGAAGTCACAGGGCACCAAATCTGGGCTGTAGCGAATCTGAGTCACCTGGGCGCTTTGATGTTTCGCAATAAATCTCTCCATGAGATGTGATGCACAAGCAGGCATGCTGCCATGACAAAGCTGCCAATCACCAGTTTCCCATAGCTGTAACCTTCTAAATCACTGGAATAGTTTCTGCAGAGGAATGTTCAAGCTTAAAGCAAAATTTGATGCAGATTCATTGTTCTACTCGCTTAATCATTTTGAATGTGACAGCCACACAGTAAACATGCTCACGAAACAGCGTCTACCACCCCCACTGACTAGTACAGTGGAGTTGTCACTATTCATGCATGCACATTCCAGTCCTCTCTCCTTGGCTGCCAGGTTACAATGATGTCATGCAAACCATTCTCATTATATTAACAATGGTTGGACTTTTTCCAGACAGATCTTGTATGTGTATGCACACATCACACATATACACACAGAAATATGAGCATACGTATACAAGACAAATGTAGCAGACAATGTGAGCAAACTGAGAAGTATCACTATCTTTAAGACTTTTCTTGAAGTAAAATGTAGCCAGTGTTGAATTATGAGAGCAAAAGCTAACAATACAGTGGGTATGATTATGGGTACAAAATATGATGTTAAGGCATTTACTATGGAAGGAATAAGAAATGAGAAAGTAAAGGACTATAAATGTTAACAGGTTTATTTGAACAACTGTAATTCCATGAATATCTGAACACAAAAAGAAAGAATCTTATATAAAAAACTGGGCAGAAACACTGGAGATGTCAAAAACAGAATGATTATTAAATTAAAGCTGGAAGTGAGTTATGAAATATTGATATCTAATATCCAGGTAAAAAGGCTAACTGGTCTTTTAAGTTTCTTGAAAATAACTTCTGAGGAAAGAAGTTAAGAATCTTACCTAGAAGTGATAACTTAGGTTTTTAAAAAATTCAAACCAATTGTCACTATAAAAGTCTAGTCTTTAGGAAAACATCTTTCAAGAACATTTTAGAGGCATCAACTATTCACATATTAATTATTAAAAGGTCCTGGCTCCTTCTCACCTATCTGGTTCCCTCCCACTAACCTGGACAGTGTCTCCTTAACACGTCTTCCTCCTCCACAACCCATGGTTCTTCTTCTTGCTCCAACTTAAAAATCATATAAGGTTTGGTGAATGGACAGCCTGTCAAAAGGAAATGACATATGATTTAGGCATAAATACTAGAACAAAGAATTATTAAAGAATTTAGGCTGTCCCAGGGAAACGAGGTTTTCTGAAGGACAAGAAAAGTGGTTTCTGGGGATGCTGCCCCCTCCCAGAGTCATAACCAAAAAGGACCTTTTGTTCTGAAAGCTACAACATGCACATTCACATGAATAAAGGCCTCTAAAGGCTAAATTCAATTTAATACTTGAAGGTTCCTACACCTCAGAAAATTGGGAGGAAAAAGCAACTTTACTCCAAGAATTTGGGTTATACAAAAAAACTACCCTTACCCACTGTGATTAAGTTGTTATAGTTTTCTAGCATCACATTCCAGTATAGGTTCCTTTGAGAAGAATCCAATTGCTGCCACTCTTCCTGGGTGAAGTCAATAGCCACATCTTTGAATGTCACTGTTCCCTGTAACAACATACTTCTACTCAATCTGAATTCATCCATCTTAGGTGATGTGGAAAAAACATACTGAACTGGGTTCTCATGGTATGTACAGGTAAGAGGTATAAAAATTTACCTGTTTTTAAAAAATTTCTAAAAGAAAAACATTTCATTAGCAATATCTTATCAGGTTATGTTCATTCACTGAATTAGCAAGCACATACCTTTAATAACCACCATGGGTTAAAGAGGTCTTGGGCACCAATTTATACTGAGTGTGGAAGATAGGCAAATATAAAACTTTATTCAACTTAATTGGTTTGGGAATTTTCTAGATGTCTGTGATTCAATGAGGCAGGAAAAAATATGAAGTCAGGATCTGGATGGAACAGAAGCAGGGAGAGAAGGATATGCAAAATTTGTGGTATGGTAGAACATCCAACTGAAATAGAATAGGAGGCCTTGACAACAACCTTGGAGACCATGACAAACACCTTGTCAGGCACAGTGGAACATTATTAAGGTATGCATAGAACCTAAACCTAGGGCCAGGAAGGGAAGATGTAAGAATAATAATCTCTCTGCTAAGTTCTAGTCATAGAACCCAGGGCAAAGAGAGGAGGATGTGAAGTTGCAAGCATCCTGTGTTCAACATTCCCATGGAGAAACAAAACAGTACAGAACACCTGCTGAGCAAAAATTAGCTGAAATTAAGCTATCAATATCACTGGGTGTCAATTAAAGGCAAAGAACCTTTTTGTTAGACCCTATAGGCTAACAGAAACTCAAAACCCAGCAGAATCCAGCAAGCCTATAAAACCTCTTTTTCTCTCACCTTGGCATTACTCTCTGGTTCTGACATGCAGAGTTTCTGCCTTCTGCAGAGCTGAAATAAATCTTACTTTCATTATTGGCATCCCTGAAATAAATTATTTTATTTAAGGAAACAAGAAACCAAGTGGTTCTGGATCGGTTCAGTATCACAACTAGAGGTATACATTGACATATTGTTGAACATATTATTCTTTAGATCAGGAGAAACCTAGAATGAAATGGGGAATGTTCATTAGCTTATATTAGGTGTCTGAAGCCATGAAAATAGGCTATGATTGTTCAGAGTTCACATACATTGAAAAAAGAGAGATACAGACAGAATCACACAAATACCACCAAAGAAAAAAATTCATAAAGTTTTTCTCATGCTCTGAACTAAAATTATAAGTAGAACTAAGAGAAAAGATTATTAAGAAAGAGCTCTGAATAAGTTTCAGAAACAAGATGCTGGTGAAAAATTTCTTGAAAGTGATATGAATATGAGAAATATGTATTTTTCCTAGTTAAAATCTGAAATAGTCAAAGAAATATAAATACAACCAAAAAATCTTCAACAGCACTAGAACAAAGGAGGCTGTCCATATTTCCTGCCCTTTTAGGAATTTCTATGAGTGATGGGTAAGATAAAAAGAAAGCACCAAGAGCCTTGGCCAGGTGGTTCAGCTGTTTGGAGCATCATCCCATGAACCAAAGGTTTGCAAGTTCAGTTTGTAGTCGACACACATGTCTGGGTTGAAGGTTTGATCACCAGTTGGGGCTTGTACAAGAGGCAACCAATCAATGTTTCTCTCTCACATCGATGGTTCTCCTTCTGTCTCTCTCCCTTCCCATCTCTCTAAAAAGCAATAAACATATCCTCGGGTGAGGATTAAAGAAATAAATGAAAAAAGAAATCAGGAGCTAATTCACAATCATTGTTTCTAAGAATTTATTTCTAGGTCCTAAAAGGATACTGAACATAAACATTCACTAACACTAAGGGTTTGGAGTAGGCTGTGGACTAACAGTAAATCATCTTTTGGAACCCTTTTCTGCTGGAGACTAAGGTCTTTGAAATAAACAGGTTTAAGAAACCAAAGGCAACCATGGCTGAATAAGATATCCCTTATTAGTTTTCCCCTCTCCCATACCAACAATTTGGCATTCATCCACGGACAAAAGTGCCTTTGTGGGAGCTGTGGGATCCAGCACCATATACCAAGGGGCTCAGAAAGAGTGTCGCCCAACCATGTATTGGATAATAGGTATACAGAACTTAGTCCCAGCTCTGGACCCTGCAGGAGGTCATGAACCAACTCTAATCCCTATTGGCCATGGTCCAGAAGCTCCTGGAAAAAAACTGTCTCAGACAA
Organism: Trachops cirrhosus; assembly: GCA_028533065.1. NCBI lineage: Eukaryota > Metazoa > Chordata > Mammalia > Chiroptera > Phyllostomidae > Trachops > Trachops cirrhosus. The sequence goes on from CM052550.1 coordinate 32,930,898, forward strand.
TCACCCACAAATGACAGGTCTACAGAAGAAAAGTTCTAGTTCACCACTGGAGTAAAAACTGTGTTTTGACTCATCAGAAATAATAAGAGAAACAGTTTGACTTGACTCACATCACCTCTCTGTCAGTGTGGCATAGATTAGGGACACGAGAGATCCTCTGGGCCCGTGATCTAATCTCATAGTGACTGAGCATCTGGCTTCCTAGCTGTGCAGGATAGTGCCAAATAGGCTGATTTCTCTCTTGTTCCATACAGAGGGCTGAATTCTCAGCTTAATAATAGGGGAAGAAAAAGTCTTGGAGACTTTCACTGAGCATTAAAGGGACAAGTATCCTACTAACTATATTGCAGACTCCATCAAGAAGCCTGTCCATGGGCTTCCGGGAACGCTTTGCCTATAGATTCTCCCAAATGCTCACAGGAACCTCAGAGATTTGCAGGCCTCACCCACACACACCTGGACCCTGTAACTGACTCCCTGTTCATGCTCCTGGTGGTGGTGGAGCGAACTTTGGCAGATGACTGGTGAGCATGTGCAGAGAGCCAGCCTGAATCTACAGACAAGGGAGAGATCACAGACATGAGCTTTAGCACTGCCTTTAGGAAAACATTCTGTGTTTCTCAGCAAGCATTCTGTGTAGTGTGTTGCAGGGTCAAGAGAAGGCATAAAAGCTTAATAATTCTGCCACGAGAGAGAGCAAGAAGAGTGGAATGGGTATAGCCATAAATGCTCTGAGAAAACCTCAGAATCCCTAGCAGAGCTGATGAAAGTTATTTCTTTCCTGAAAGTAGTTAGTAAAAACTGGAGAATGAGATTGTTACTTCAATGCAAAACTTTAATGGACCTATAAAACAACCAGAAAACAATAAATAAAATGGCAAGAGTAAGTCCTCACCTATCAATAATTACTCAAAATGTAAACTTATTAGATTTTCCAATCAAAAGATATAAAGTGGATCAACGAATAAAAAAGATCCAACAATATGCTGTCTACAAGAGACTCACTTTAGCTTAAAAGTATATGCACAGGCACAAACTAAAGGGATGGTAAAAGATATTCTATGCAAGTGGAAAATAAATAAGAGCAGTGGTAGTTATGCCTATATCAGACAATATGGACTAAGACAAGAACATTAACAAGCAACAAAAAAAGGTCATTAGAAAATGATAAAGTGGCCCTGAACAGTGTGGCTCAGTTGGTTGGGTCATCATCCTGCAAAATAAAAGGTTGCTAGTGTGATTCCTGCTCAGGGCACATGCCTGTGTTACAGATTCAGTCCCTGGTCAGGGTGTGTACAAGAGGCAACTGATACATGTTTCTCTCTCACATCAAAGTTTCTCTCCCTTTCTTTCCTCCTCCCTCCCCCTCTCTCTAAAAATAAATAAAATCTTTTTAAAAAGAAAATAATAAAGTGGTCAATTCATTAAGAAAATATAACAATAATACATATATATGCATCTAATATTGGGGCATCTAAATAATAGGCAAATACCAATAGATCAGAAAGGAGAAATAGGCAACAGTACAATAATAGGAGACTTTAACCTTACTTTTAACCATGAATAGCTCATGGAGACACAAAATCATAAATTAGCACACTGAATTTGAACTATACTTTAGCCCACATGCACTTAACAGATATTTGAAGAATATTCTATCTAAATCATCAGAATACATATTCTTCCAAGTATATACAGAATATCATACATGATGAAACATTTGATGTGTCACAAACAAGTCTTAGCAAGTTGAGGAAGACTGAAATCATAAGAAGTATCTTTTCTGACCATAGTGGGATGAAACTGGAAACCAGTTACAGGAGAACAGGTAGAAATTTCACAAATATGTAAAAATTAAACAACACACTTCAACAACTAATGGGTCAAAGAACACATCAAAGGGGAAATAAAAATATATCTTGAAACAAATGAAAATGGAAACACAGAATACAAAAACTTAGGAGATGCAGCAAAAAGTACTAAGGAAGTTAATAGCAACAAATGCCTACATGAAGAAAAAAAGATCTCAAATAACACATTACACTTCAAGGAACTGGAAAAAAAGAACTAAGTTCAAAATTAGCAGACAAAAGGGAATAACAAATATCAGAACAGGAATCAATAAAATACAAATAAAAAACATTAGAAATAATCAACAAAATTAAGGGCTGGTTTTTTGAAAGATAAACAATATTGACAAAACTCTAACTGGACTAAGAAAAAGAGAAGAGTCAAATGAATAAAATCAGAAATGAAAGAGACATTAAAATTGATACCACAGAAATGCAAACAATGATAAGAGACTATTGTAAACAAACATATGACAACAAATTAAATAAGTTAAAGAAAAGGAATAAATTTCTATAAAATATACAACCTACCAAGACTAAGTCATGAAGGAAGGGAAAATTTGAACAGACTAATAAGTAAGGAGATGGAATCACTAATCAAAAATCTTCCAGCAGAGAAAAACTCAGGACCTGATGGTTCTGCTGGTGAATTTCACTGAATATATAAGTACCGTATGCTAACCAATTGTGCCACTGGAGCTCTTCACTGAATATATAAAGAAAAAAAATGGATGCCAATCCTATTCAAACTCTTCTAAAAATTAAAGTGGAAGGAACATTCTTGGGCTCCTTTTGAGGCCAGTTTTACCCTGATACAAAAACAAAATAAGGACACTATAGAAGAGAAAACTACAGACCAATATCCATAAACAATATAGATGCAAATTCTCAACAAAAGATTAGTAAATCAAATCAATAGCACATTAAAAGAATTGTAAAACATGATCAAGTGGGATTGATTCCCGGGGTGCAAGGATGGTTCAACATATGCATATCAATAAACATGAAACATCACATTATCAGAATGAAGAATAAAATCACATGGCCATCTGAACATATGCAGAAAAAGCATGCAAAAAGCATCTTTTTACGATAAAAACTCTCAACAAGTTGAGAAAGAAGTAACATAACTTTACATAATAAATGACATACGTGACAAGCCACAACTAAAATTGTATTCAATGTGGAAAGACCGAATGCTTTTCTTCTAAGAACAGGACCAAGAAAACACAGTACTGGGCAACTTAAACAGAGCAATCAGGCCAAAAGAAGAAATAAAAGGCATCCAAATCAGAAAAGAACAAGTAAAATTATCTGTGTTTGCAGGTGATACAATCCTACATATATACAATCCTAAAGGCTCCATCACACTGTGAGAATGAATCAACATATTCAACAGAATTGCAAAATAAAAAATCAACATACAGCAATCAACTGAATATATACATTAACAATAAAATATCTATAAAGGAAATAAAGAAAACAATCCCATTCCCAATAGCATAAAAAACAGTAAAGTACTTAAAATAATTTTAACCAAGAAAGTAAAGATAGGTACAACAAAAACTGCAAGATTTGCTAAAAAAAAGGCACAAACAAATGAAAAGATATCTCATTGACATAGATCACAATTAATATTGTTAAAATGTCCACACCTTCCAAAGCCATCTATAGATTCAATACAATCCCTATTAAAATTTCAATAGATTTTTTCACAGAAATTACCCCCAAAATCCTAAAATTTTTATGGAACCACGAAAGACCCTGACTACTCAAAGCAATCCTGAGAAAAAATAACAAAGATAGAAGCATCACCTTTCTTGATTTCAAACTTTAGTACAAAGCTACAGTAATCAAAACAATATGGTACTAGCATAAAAACAGATTTGAGAAGCTAGAAATAAACTCACGCAATTTGATAGAACATACAGAATACTCAATAGGAAAAGGATAGTCACTTCAATAACTAGTGCTGGGAAAACTCGAAAAATCACATGTTGAAGAATGAAATTAGACCCCTATCATACAACATTCATTAAAATTAACTCAAAACGGGTTAAAGATTTGAACATTATACCTGAAACCATAAAACCCCTAGAAAACACAGGAAAAAAGCTTCTTGATATTGGTCTTGTTGATAACATTTTGGATATGATACCAAAAAGCATAAGCAACAAAAGCAAAAATAAGAAATACTGCCACAGCACACTAAAAAACTTACACATAGTGAAAGAAATAATCAACAAGTGAAAAGACAATCAATGGAATGAAATTATTTGTAAAATGTGTATGTGATAAGGGATTAATGTCCTAAATATATAAAGAACTCATATAACTCAGTAGCAAAAAAAAAAAAAACTAATTAAAAAATGGGCAGGAGACCTGAAAAGGCATTTTTCCAAAGACATACAAATAACCAACAGGTACATGAAAAGACCTTGGACATCACTGTCATCAGAGAAAAATGACAATCATCTCAAAACCACAATGAGATCTCACATCTGTTAAAATGACTATCATTGAAAAGACAATGGATCAGTGTTGATGAGGATGTGGAGAAAATGGTATTTTCTGCATTATCAATGGGAATGTAAACTGGTACAGCCACTACACAAAACAGTATGAAGGTTCTTCAAAAAAATAAAGTAGAAGTACCATGTGACCCACCAATCCAACTTCTCGATATCTAGCCAAAGGAAATTATATCAGGACCTCAAAGAAACATCTATACTGCCATGTTTATTGCAATACTATTCACAATAACCTAGATCTGGAAACAACTTGGTGTCTGTCTACAGATATGACATACAATTGAATATTACTCAGCCATGAGAAAAAAGGAAATGCTGCTCTTTGGGACAACATGGGTCGACCTTGAGGGCACTAAGCTAAGTGAAGTAAGTCAGAGAAAGACAAATATTGTGTCTTACTTATATGTGTAATCAAAAAAGGCACACTCATAGAAACAGATTAGAATGATGATTGCTGGGGCTGTGGTTCGAAGAAATGAGGAGATTTTGGTTACTGAGTTGGTCACAAAATTCTGGTTATGAATGAATAACTGTGATGTCAGATAAATGATGGCATGAGAGATCCCTATTCGTCTCTCCCCCTGAAATTCCAACAAGTTGAAGAACTATAACTCAACAAAAGATTCCCTGCTCAACATACAGGCATGCCTGAGATATCCATGCATTGAAGCATCTAAAGGTGTGCAAGCACCAACAAACAGAAGAGATGAAATGGGAGGAGGGCTCGGACTAGCCACAGACTCAGCCATGCACCTGGGAGCTCACAGCAAGCTCAGCCAAGAAAGGAGAGTAAGCTGGCTATGACTGATGCTTCCTTCAGCTGGAAGAAGCAGAGATATTTGGTGGGCATTCCTGTAGGAGTGAGCAGTGCAAACTATGGCTGAGACAAGAGACCTAGGCAAGGACACAGCAAAGGGGCTCTGCAGCAGTTTTCAGGCAGTTGGCATTCCAGACAAAGAAAGAAAACCACAGAGTACTACCACCATGTAAACTCCCAAAACTTGCATCCAGTTACCCTTGGTGTTGGGTTGCAGAACAAATTATTTGTAAACTGGAGAACTATTACTACAGAACCACTATTTCCCCTGAGTAAAGGTTGCTTTCTGTGACCGCTCCCCAGTTGGGGCACCTGTGGAAGGTACCTCACAGAGGACTGAGATCACCAATACCAAGAAAACAAAACAAAAAAGGCAGCTGGGATTTCCCTAGACAACCTCACCCTCAAGGATCATGGTTATACTAATGGCAACCATCGAGGTCAGTTTTGGAATTTCACAGAGCTAAAAAACTAGTGATTCAGTGCCATCTACTTGGAAAATAATAGAAAGATCTCTTTAGGCCACTAATACATAGATGCCTAGACAGAAAGAAACACATCAAATACCATAAGTCACCAAGGTATCAATGCAACTCAGAATGAATATAAAAACTCTCAGGAATCAAACTTAAACACATGGAAATATATGGTATAAATGACAGAGAATTCAAGATTGCAGTTCTGAAAATACTCAACAAGATGCAATAAAATACACATAGTCTATAGTAAATGGGATTCTTTCCTAGTTTCTCTTTCTGATATTGGTGTACAAAAATGCCATCAATTTCTGAGTGTTAACTTTGTAGCCCGCTATCTTGCCAAATTCACTTATTAGGCTGAGTCATTTTTTAGTGGAGACTATAGCGTTTTCTATACTAACATGTATACTATCATGTCCTCTATGAATAACAACAGTTTTAATTCCTCCTGTCCAATTTGGATTTCTTATTCTTGTCGATCACTGTGACTAGAACTTTCAGAATTATGTTGAATAAGAGTGGTGAAAGTGGACACCATTGTCGTATTCATGATCTTAAGGAGAAAGCTTTTAGTTTTTGCCTGTTGAGTATAATGTTGGCTGTAGGTTTCTCATCTACGGCTTTTATTATGTTGAGGTATGCTCCCTCTATTCCTACTTTGCTGAGAGTGTTTATCATAAATGGGTGCTGGATTTTATTTTAAAATCCTATTTACTATAGCAACAACAAAAATAAACTACCTAGGAATAAATTTAACCAAGGAGGTAAAAGACCTGTACTTGGAAAACTATAGAACACTGAAAAAAGAAATAGAAGATAAAAATAAATGGAAGCACATACCAGGTTCATGGATTGGAAGAATTAACATCATTAAAATGTCCACACTACCCAAAGCAATTAATAGATTCAACACAATTCTTACTGAAATACTAATGGCATATTTCACAGATCCAGAGCAATTATTTCAAAAATGTATATGGAACCAAGAACAACCTCAGAGACTCAGAAATCTTGAGAACAAAGTACAAAGTATGAAGGATCACAATACCTGATATTAAACTATACTACAAGGCTACTATAATCAAAACAGTCTGGTGTTGGCATAAGAACAGACTCATAGATCAATGGAACAGAAAAGAGAACACAGAAATAAACCCAAGTGTCTATAGTCAATTACTGTTTGACAAAGGGGGACATGAGCGTAACATGGAGTAAAAATAGCTTCTTCAATAAATGGTGTTGGGACAACTGGAGTGGTACATACAAAAAAATGAAACTAGACCACCAATTTATGCCATACACAAAAATAAACTCAAATTAGATAAAAGACTTAAATATAAGTCTGACATCACAAAAGTCCTAGAGGAAAACATAGGCAGGAAAAATCTCATGAATACCATGTAGCAATATTTTTGCTGATATATATCCTAGGGCAAGGGATATAAAGGGAAATAAACAAATTGGACTATATCAATTAAAAAGCTTCTGCACACCTGAAGAAAACATCATCACAATTAAAAGGGAACCAACTGTATGGGAAAATGTATTTTCCAATGATACACTGGACAAGGGTTTGATCTCCAAAATATAAAGAAGAACTCATCCAACTTAACACCAAGAAAACAAACAATCCAATTAAGAACTGGGAAAGGGCCTGAATAGACATTTCTCCAAGGAAGACATCCAGAGGGCCCAGAGACATATGAAAGGATGCTCAGCATCACTAATCAGCAGAGAGATGCAAATTAAAACCTCAATGAGAGATCACCTCACACTGCTCAGAATTGCCATCATTAATAAATCAACAAGTGCTGGCAAGTTTGTGGAGAAAAGGGAACCCTAGTGCACTATTGGTAGGTATGCAGACTAGTGCAGCCACTGTGGAAAACAGCATGGAATTTCCTCAGAAAACTAAAAATGGAACTGCCTTTTGACCAACCAATTCTGCTGTTGGAAATATACCCTACGAATCCTTGAACACCAATTCAAAAGAATTTACGCACCCTTATGTTCATAGCAGTGCTACTTACAATAGCCAAGTACTGGAAACAGCCTAAGAGTCCATCAGCAAATGAGTGGATCAAAAGCTGTGGTACATTTACACAATGGAATACTACACAGCAGAAAGAAAGAAGGAACTCCTGCCTTTTGCAACAGCATGGATGGAATTGGAGAATTTTATGCTAAGTGAAATGAGCCATTCGGTGAAAGACAAATACCATATGATCTCATCCAAAAAGAGGAATCTAATGAAAAAAATAAACTAATGAAAAGAAGGGGAAGGGAGTAGTCAAAGAACATGTATTAATGACCCATGAACATGGACAGCAGTGTGGGAACTGACTGTGGCAGTGGAGGGTAGGATGGGCAGAGGAGGCTAAAAAGGGAAAAACTGGGACAACTGCAATAGAATAATAATAAAAAATACAGTCAATATAATGTACTCAGAAACAAATTAATGAAAAAACTAGTACTTTAACAAAGAGATTGGGACTTAAAAAAGGAATCACACAGAAATCCTGGAGATTAAGAATTCAATGACAGAAATTAGAAATGAAATAGTGAGCATAGAAAGAGCTGACCAAATGAAGGAAAAAAATAGTGATATCGAAAATAGAAACCTGGATATGATGCAGAGGGAAAAAGAGACAGACCTGATCATAAAATAAATAAATAAATAAATAAATAAATAAATAAATAAATAAGCTCTACAAGAACTGTCTGAGTCCATCAGAAAAAAACAATATAAGAATGATGGGCATACGAGAAAAAAAGAGAGAGAAGGGAATGGTGAGGTTATTCAAACAAATAGTGAATGAGTACTTCCTGAACATATTGAAAGAACTAGACCCTTGAATCCAAGAAGCAAAAAGAACACCTAGTTACCTCAATCCAAAGAGGACTTCTCCAAGGCACATTGTATTAAAACTGTCAAAATGTAATGACAAAGAATTGCCAAAGCAGCCAAGGAAAAACAGAAATGACCTAAAGGAAAGGCCATTAGGTTATCATCTGGCTTCTCAACAAAAACTCTGAAAACCAGAGGAGTGTGGACCCAAACACTCAAACTACTGAAAGAGAGAATTACCAGCCAAGAATAATATATCCACTAAAGTTATCCTCGAAATAGGAAGGAGAATTACTTTTCCAGACACACAGAAGCTGAGGAAATTAATCATCATAAGATCTCCAGGGCAGGAAATACTCAAGGGATTATTCTAACTGAAAAAAATAACAAAAGGTCATAAAACCATGGTAAGATCACCAAAAAACTTACTGTATAAACAGGGATAATTTGTGCCAACAAAAAATAAAAAGAGAGGGGGTAAAGGACTGAATTTTCAAAGGAGAATGAAGACCGGATGAAATCAAAAGAAAAATAACTACTGTATTTATGAAATTTACTTTTTCATAAATCTAATGGTAACCACACACAAAAAAATCCCAAACCTAAGACATATGGATTAAAAAAAAAAAAAAGAAAGGAAAGAAGTGTGGAATACCACCAAACAAAACAATGTACAGAAACACAAAGGAAAAGAACCAATTAGGGCACAAAGCTACCAGAAAACAAAGGATAAAATGGCTATAGGAAATTCTCACACATCAATAACTATCCTAAGTGTGAATGGATTAAATTCACCAAGAGAGAGGAAGAGAGTAGCAGTCTGCATTAAAAAACAAAAAACAAACCCACATGCTGCCTTCAGGAGACATATCTCAGCTCCAAAACAAAGGTAGATTCAAAGTAAAAAGGTGTAAAATGATTCTCCAAGAAAATAATATCCACAGAAAAGCAGGTGTATCCATACTTATATTGGACAAAATAGATTTCAAGATAACAAAGGTTATAGGAAATAGACGAAGATGGATACTTTATAATGATAAAGAAAACACTACATCAAGAAGACATAACCCTTCTGAATATACATGCACTCAAAATCAGAAAGCACCAAAATATATAAAGCAACTACAAACAGAACAAAAGGAAGAAAGTTACAAAAACACAATCATACTGGAGGGCATTAATACTCCATTAACCACTCTAGATAGATCATCCAAACAGAAAATCAATAAAGAAATGCTAGCCTGAATGACACATGAGACCAAATGAACATAATTGACATTTACAGAGCCTTTCATCACAGAGCATCAGATTATACACTTTTCTTCAGTGCACATGGAACATTCTCAAGGATAGAACATACGGGTCACAAAACTATTCTTAACAAATTCAAGATTTAAATCATACCACGCATATTCTCTGACCATAATGCCTTGAAATTAAAAATCAACTGGAATAAAGAAGTAAAGAAATTCACAAATATGTGGAGATTAAACAACAACTACTAAAAATTGAGAGTCAAAGAAAAAATAAAACATAAGATCTAGAAATATAGAGAGAGATGAATGAGAATGACAATACAACATATCAAAGCTTCTGGAATGCAACAAAAGCAGTAATATGAGGAAAGTTTATATTATAATAGGCCTATCTGAAAAAACAAGAGAAATTCCAAGTATATAACGTAACATTACACCTTAAAGAACTATACAAAAAGGCATCTCAAAGTAACCAGAAGGAAGGAAATAACAAACTTGAGGCAGAAATGAATGAAATAGTGAAAAGACTACACAAAAAATGAATACAATGAAGGCCTGATTCTTTGAAAAATTAATAAAATTAACAAACTCTTGGCTAGTTGTACTTAAAAAAGAGGAAAGACTCATATAAACAAAATCAGAAATGAAGAGAAGTTACCACAGGTATCACAGATATACAAAGGATCATACTAGAATACTATGAAAGACTGTATGCCACAAAGTTAAATGACCTAATAGAAATGGATAAATTCCTGGAAATATATAACCTTCCTTGACTGAACCATGAAGAATTGGAAAATCTAAATAGAACAATCAGCGATGACAGATTGCAACGATGTTTTAAATACCTCCCCAAAATAAAAGTCCAGGACCAGATGTCCTCACTAGTAAATTTTACTGAATATTCAAAGATTTGAAACCTATACTTCTCAAACTGTTCCAAAAAATTAGGGAAGAGGCATTACTTCCTAACACATCTAACGAGGCCAATATAACCCTGATACCAAGACCTGTCAAGGATAACACCAAGAAAGAAAACTACAGACCAATATCTCTGAAGAATACAGATGCAAAATCCTGAACAAAATACTAGGAAATCAAATAAGACAACATATTTAAAAATAATACATCACAAAAAGGTGGGGGTCATTCCAGGTTCACAAGGATGGTTCAACATATGCAAATTGATTAACGTAATACACCACATTAACAAAAGAAAACAATTATGTACTCTTATCAATAGATGCAGAAAAAGCATTTGATAAGATACAACACCCATTTATCATTAAAACACTCAATAAAATATATGTATAAGGCACCTCAGGTAATAAATGTCAGATATGACAAACCCTCAGGCAATATCATACTCAATGGTGAAAAACTGGAAAGCTTTTTCTCTAAAATCAGGAACAAGACAAGGATTTTCACTCTCACCACTTTTATTCAACATAGTAATGGAAAGTTCTAGCCAGAGCAATCAGGCAAGAGAAAGAAATAAAGGGCATCCCAAGTGGAAATGAAGATTTAAAGTGTTACTTTTTTGAAGAAGATTCTGTGTATAGAAAACCCTGAAGATTCTACTAAAAAAACTATTAGAAACAATAACCAAAACACAGTAAAGTTGCAGGACACAAAATCAATGTACAAAAATCCACTGCTTTCCTGTATGCTAACAATGAAACTACATTAAAGGAAACGAAAAAACAATTCCTTTTGCAATTACAACCAAAAAAATAAAATACCAAGGACTAAACTTACCAAAGGATTGAAAGACCTATATACTGAACTACTAAGTATTATTAAAAGATATTGAAAAAGACACAATTGGAAAGGTATTCTGTGTTCATGGATTGGAATAATCAACATGGTTAAAATGGCCATATTACACTGGCTGCCTTAGAAGCCATGGCCACTATGGTGTTGGGAGCTACCTCATGTGCTCTGTGCTCTCAGTGCTGGCGACTGGGAACTTGGCAGACACAGATTAGAGACACCCACCAGCGAGCCTCATTGTTGTCCTTCTGGGAACTCATTCCCATGAGAGAAGAACCTCTGCAGAAGAAGAAGTTAGATCCTAAAAAAGACCAAGCTGTGAGAAACCGTTTGAAAAAGAGGATCTGACGACTGGAAAAGGCTAGCCAGGAGCTAATTCCCATTGAAGATTTTATTATGCCTGTGAGGTTCTTAGATAAAGTGAGACAGCAGCGTCAGGTAGAGCTCTCCTTTGAGAAGGCTGAGTGGAGAGCTTTGCTGTGAAGCTCTGGTCCCTGTACAAGCAGCAAGAGCACGAGATGGAGAGGGAAGCCATCAAGTCCATGCTTGAGGCCCAGCAGGAAGCTCTGCAAGAGCTGAAACTCATGTCCCAGGAGCTGCATGGGGAGGCCATCAAGTGGGACCCCAGTCTATTCCCCTTTGAGAGAGAAGGGCCAACTTACACCTACCAATCTCCATCTACCAGCCCCCTGAAGGCAGGTACCATGACATCACCAATGTATATATACACAAGTGGAATTCAAGAGGTAGAACGGAGGCAGCCATCTGAACACTCTGCCTTTCAGAGCCAGAATGACCAGGGCTCAAGTCTGCTTGTCACAGTATGAGGCATGCTGAGAATAAATGTAAGTGTAATTAAAAAGCTGGCCACATTACTCAAAGCAATATACAGATTTAATACAATATCCAGCAAAATCTGAATGTCTTTTTTTTACTAGAACAAAATTGAGACTTCCGGCCAAGATGGAGGCATAGGTAGACACACTGTGCCTCCTCCCACAGCCAAAAGACGGACAACAATTTAAAAACAAAAAACAACCAGAACTGACAGAAAATAGAACTGTATGGAAGTCTGACAACCAAGGAGCTAAAGAAGACATATTCATCCAGACTGGTAGAAGTGCCGGAGTCAGGCAGCCAGGGCAGAGAGGACTCGCAGCAAGGCCATGGCTGGCAGACCAACTGAGGCGGAGATTGTGGAGCAGGGCACGCAAGGCTGCAGCTAGCCTACAAGGCAGCAGTGGGTGGACCCAGTAAGGCGGTGGATTGCAGATTGGGCAGTCCCACATTCATGTGCAGATAAACCAGGAGAAACACCTGGGGAGCAGAATGGGCTGCACAACCCAGGGCCTCACCATGGGGAAATAAAGCCTCAAAGCACTGATTGAAAACACCTGTGGATGTTGAAGCAGCGGGAGAAACTCCCAGCCTCACAGGAGAGTTTGTTGGAGAGACCTACAGGGTCCTAAAATGTACACAAGCCCACCCACATGGGAACAAGCACAGGAAGGGCCCAAATTGCTTGTGGGAAGTGGAGGAAGTGACTGAAATCCTACAGGGAGTGGAGCAAGCACCATTGTTCCCTCTCAGACCCCTGTCCCACATACAGTGTCACAACGTAGCAATGTGGGTTAACTCACCCTGGTGAATACCTAAGGCTCCACCCCTCACTAGGTAACAGATGTGTCAAAACAAAAAAAAAAAAAGATCCAAACAAAAGAACAGATCAAAGCTCCAGAAAAAATACAACTAAGTGACCAAGAGATAGCCAACCTATCAGATGCACAGTTCAAAACACTGGTAATCAAGATGCTCACAGAATTGGTTGAATTTGGTCACAAATTAGATGAAAAAATGAAGGCTACGCTAAGTGAAATAAAGGAAAATGTACAAGGAACCAATAGTAATGGGAAGGAAACTGAGACTCAGATCAACAGTGTGGACTAGAAGGAAGAAAGAAACATCCAACCAGAAAAGAAAAAACAAGATTTCAAAAAAATGAGGAGAGGCTTAGGGACCTCCAGGACATCTTTAATAAACATTCCAACATCCGAATTATAGGGGTTCCAGAAGGAGAAGAGGAAAAACAACAAGTGGAAAAGTTATTTGAACAAATAATAAAGGAGAACTTCCCCAATCTGGCAAAGGAAATAGACTTCCAGGAAATCCAGGAAGCTCAGGGAGTCCCAAACAAGTTGGACCCAAGGAGGAACACACCAAGGCACATCATAATCACATTAGCCAAGATCAAAATGAAGGAGAGAATCCTAGAAGTAGCAAGAGATAAGGAGACAGTTACCTACAAAGGAGGTCTCATCAGACTGTCAGCTGATTTCTCAAAAGAGACCTTACAGGCAAGAAGGGGCTGGAAAGAAGTATTCCAAGTCATGAAAGACAAGGACCTACATCCCAGATTGCTCTATCCAGCAAAGCTTTCATTTAGAATG
>CM052550.1:32945398-32964087 GCA_028533065.1 Trachops cirrhosus
TTTCACTTTGGGTATCCTACATTTCTTCTTTCATTTTGGAACCAAGCTCAATGAGTTCTGTGAGCATCTAGATTACTAGTGTTTTGAATTCCACATCAGTTAGGTTGGCTATCCCCTCGTCACTTAGCTCTGTCTCTGGAGTTTTACTCTGTTCTTCCATTTGGGCCATATTTCTTTGTCTCCTCACACCTGTTAAGTTGTAAGGGGTCAGGGCCTTAGGTATTCACCAGGGCAACCCTCTTTGCTGCATTGTGGTGCTATCTGTGAGGAAGGGGTCAGAGAGGGAGCAGTGCAGCTTGCTTGATGGGCTCTAGCCCCACTTTCCAACGAACTCTCAAGTAAGACTGGGAGTGTCTCCCACAGTGCAACCTCTGCCATAGTCCACAGTCAGCTCTGAGTCTCAGTTTCCCATTCAGCCAGCCCCACCCATACAGTCCACCGCCTTGTCCCAGGTCCTTTCAGCCAGCCCCACCCACACAGCCTACCACCTTGCCCCAGGTGCTCTCCATCCACCTGTCTGTTTCTTTAACTCCTTGGTTGTCGGAGTTCCATGCAGTTTGATTTTCTGGCACTTCTGGTTGTTTACTGTTTTTAGATTGGTTGTTATTCTCCTTTTGGTTGTCCAAGGAAGTGAAGGGTTTCAACCTACGCCTCCATCTTGGCCAGAACTCCCCCATTTAAGTCTTAAATGCTGGTAGATAAATGTTTTTCAGGTCTTCTATAACCTTTCTGATATTCTGCCCCCTTTTGTGATTACTGAGAGGAGCTTTGAAGCCCCCAGTTATAGTTGTGTATTTGTCTACTTCTCATTTTAATTTCATCAGTTTTTGCCTCATATATTTTGAAGTTCATGTTTATCTGCACATATTTAGGAATACTTATGTCGTCTTAGAGAACCAGCCCCTTTATCATTATGTAATGTCTCTCTTCATCCCTAATAATATTCCTTGTTCTAAAGTCTATATGTTTAATATTAAAATTGCAACTTCGTATTTGTTTTAATATTTCTATGCTATATTTTCTCTATCATTTATTTTTAATGTATCATTCTTTTTTATTTTTAAAGAAAGAAGTCCACACTGCCACACCGGGGGATAAACTTATGTGTAAATGTCTTTTTCCTAACTTGGGATGTTGAATTTGATGGGAGCCCAAGAAAGGTGATTTTATTTTATTTCTTATCATCTATTTTTAATCCTCACCTGAGGACATTTTTTTCATTGCCTATTAGAGAGAGAAGAAGGGAGAGAGGAAGGAAGAGAGAGAAACCTCAATGCAAGAGAGAAGCATTGATTAGTTGTCTCCTGTACACTCCTGGACCAGGGATTGTATGTGTCTGGACCAAGGATCAAACCTGCAGACTAGGTATGTGTTCTGACCAGGAACTGAATCTGCAACCTTTTGGTGACCACACACCACTCCAAACAACTGACCAACACCAGCCAGGCTAATGTATTATTCTTTATATTGAAAATGGGCTTCTTGTAAACAGCATTTAGGGAATCTTTTACTCAGTATGATAAACTCCATTTTTATCTTTTAGCTGGTATGTTTAAACCAATGACATTTAAAATAATTATCGATATAGTTGGATAAATTTCTACCATCTTCTTAGCTGTTTTCTATTTGTTCCATTTGTTCTGCTTCTTCACCTGTCCCCACTTTTCTGCCTTGACTTAGGTAATTGAGCAATTTTTGTTATTCCTTTTATCCCTGAAAAAAACTTAGTGGTTTCTCTAGGTTTTTACAATATCTATTTCTTATTAATCTGAGTCTACCTTCAAATAGTATATCTTTGTTGTATAGAAACTTACAACAATATATGCCAAATTCCTCCCTCCCATCCTTCCTGCTATAGTTATGATATATTTTAGTTTTACCTATGCTATAAACATATATTTACTTCAGACAATCTTTTCACTTTTAGAGCAAATAAAATGAATTTTATTTTACCCTTATTTACTTCAATTCCAATGTTCTTCAATTCTTTGTACATATTCAAGTTCGAACAACTTCCACCTAAAGAACGTCGTTTAGCATTTCCTGTAGAGAAGGCTGCTAGTGCAGGTTTTTGTTTAACTGAAAACGTCTTTATTCTTCATTTTTGAAGAATATTTTTGCTTGGCATAAAATTGTGGATTGATAGCTTTTTATCTTTCAGAGCACTCTGAAAATTAGTCAGCTGTATGTGATTCTTATCCTTGTTCTTCAGTAGGTAATGTTTCTATTTCTCTTGTTGCCTTCAAAATTTTTATCCTTATCTTTGTTTTTCAGCAGTTTAAATATGATATGAAACTTTTCAGAGAGAAGACTTGCTCATGCATGGCAACTGGGACACTTAGCTGATCTCCCAAAGGACAAAGTGAACATCCAACAGAATCTTAGCTGATAAGAAGTTTGGAAGCCAAGGTATGCAGAGGAAGCTTCAAAACAGGCAGTAAAGAGGTTTCATAGACAGACGTGGAAAGTCCAGGACATGGCACCAGAAATCACCACTGCCAGGGAAAAACATCAGAGGAGAGCCAGGTCAGTGAGAGCTGCCTAGCAGGTCTCTCCCCTTCAAGGATGGGCAAATCGCAGACCTGCTCTAGGAGAGACATGAACACTCTCTCATGAGGGGGATGAGGGAGGCAAGGCAGGCAGGCACACACACAGCTGGTGGCGCACCCAAGCTGGGGCTGCAGTTGCCAGGATAGTGCCAGAGAGTGGGGAGAATCCTGGCAGCAACTGGAGCTGGCGGAAGAGGTGGGCTGAAACTGTCCGTGCCTGAGCGTTGAAGTGTAAGGAAAGCTGCGCAGTGGCTTGGAGCAGTGGCAGCACCCAAAGAGACTTTTTTCAAAAGAGGAACTAGGGTACACTGGGAAAGGACCACAGACATGTAGCTGCCGGTCATCAGGGAGGAAGGACTGTGGGTGCAATTTGCTTCCACTCAGTGCCCCTCACAGATTGATCAAAGGGGTGCAAAGCGAGGTGGTTTATCAGCACCAGCCCAGCGCAACTGTGCAAAGTGGAGAATACATGCCACACAGTGCTCTGAGGGCGTGGACTGGAAACTGGGCACCTGTGATTATTGTAGCCCAGGCTAAGCCCCCTTCCTTGCCCAAACACCAAAGGGGAAAAACCAAGCCCAACCCCCCACTGCCTGTAAAAGCCAGGAAGATCTGCAAAACTGTCCCTGCAGGCTTAACAACAACCAGCAGGGGTCTTTTTATTCCCCCAAGAGTAAGGCAGGAAGACATGGAGCTGAGACAAAACCAGAGATCCACAAAGAAGTCAGAATGTGAACACCAAAGGCTGAGACAAATTTCACCTTGCTCTTCATCAGAACTTGCATGGTTTCTATTATTTCTCTTTCTTCTTTTCATTTATTTAGGTCTTTTGTTTGTTTTTTTCTCTTTGATCAGATTGCATTTTAATATTTCTTCTTTTACTTCACTCATATTCCAAGTAACTCACTACTCTTGGCCTTTTTTTATTATTTTTATTCAGATTACATATTTTTTATCATATTATTTCCATCCAAAATCCCACACAGCACCCTTCCCTGGTCTTAAACCATTTCACCATCTTCCTAAACTTTATTACTGTTGTGGTAAACTACTTTTTTTTTTTACACTACACTGTGTTCCTATCTCTTACTCTCACCACTTCTCCTCCAACTAACCTCGCATAAGCACTCTTCTTTCTTAAGTCAGTTCACATTCTTTTCCCCCTCTTGTAAGAGTCTTATTTCTTTTCCACCTTTTATAAACAGTGGCTAGTTGGGCAAAATACCCTGGTCATTGCTGTACTTCTCCAACAGATATCCTCTTTGTTCACTATTTGTACTTTAATCCCACAGAATATTCACCCCCTGTTTTATTCCATTTTGCCTTCCCCCTGCCCCTGATCAGTTGGGTGAGGAACTTTATTTCATTTATTTTCTTTTTTCCCCTCTCTCAACGTGGGCTTTACTCCTTATTCTTATTAGTTTGCTTCCCCCATCCTCTCAAATTCATTTTTCTTTACAGTAGACATCTTATATTCAGTTTTCACTTTGCTACAATATTCTTATTCCTGTTCCACCTTCATTAAACTTCATTCAGCTATCACTGATTGACCCTGCTTTTTTTTGCAGTTTTCTGCAGTTTTGTTCTCATTGAGCCAAAACCTTTCAATTTTTCTTCAAACCACACAGTATACTCTTCCCATTCCTTACCTTACCCCATTGTTCCCATTGCCTCTCATGTTTTATGTATGTTTTAAATTTTGTTCTCTCCCTTTCTTCACCTTGGTTCTATCCCTACTCTTATCAGTTCTCCTCCATATTACCACACAATAACGTTTGCCCCTCTTTTAGTCATCTCATATTCCCTTTGTCATATCTTACAATATCCATAATCTCTCTTCGATTTTATTAATCTTTGCTCAATAGAAGTTCAGATTGCTGATGTGGTAGGGGGGTTCTTTTTGCTGACATAGGTTTGGTTGTCGGGTAATACTGATTTGTTAACCAGTACTTGTACAACAGCATGCAAGACAAGGTGAGAGTTGTGACTACCAGTAAGCCCACTGGAGGGGAAAAAAACACCAATAAAATAGCCACAAACAAGTAAACACCAAGTATAATAAGAGAGCCCACACAAATGGAAGAAAGGGCAACCCAAAAGCATCCAGACAAGGAGATCAAAGAGACTGCACCACTGAGTCTCACAAAACTCCAACCACAGAAGCTCACCCCACAATGACTGGCAAAGAGAATATCCTGAGATGCAGAAACAAAGCAAAAAAAAGAGTCACATAAAATGGGAAGACAAAGAATAAAACCACAATCAAAAGTAATGGAAGACCCCCTATAAAAGAGCTAAGTGAAACAGAAGCAAGCACACTATCAGACACAGAATTCAAAAAAATGGTTATAATCATGCTCCAAGAACTCGATGACAGCTACATGGAATTAAGCAGAAACTATAACAGCACAAAAAAGGAAATAGAAACAATAAACAAAAACAAGGAAGAAATAAAGAATACAATATCTGAAATAAAAATACACAAGAAAAATTACAAGTAGGCTGGATGAAGCAGAGAACCAAATACTGAGCTGGAAGACAAGGTAGAAAGAAATACCCATGTAGATTAGTAGCACAAAAAAAGACTCAAAAAGTCTGAGGAGAGCTTAAGGGAACCTCAGGACAACATGAAACACAACAAATTCGAATCATAGGAATACCAGAAGGAGAAGAAAAGGAGCAAAGGATAGAAAACCTGTTTGACCACCTGGCTTATTTCACTTAGCATAATGCTCTCCAGTTTCATCCATGCTGTTGCAAAGAGTAGGAGCTCCTTCTTTCTTTCTGCAGTATAGTATTCCATTCTGTAAATGTACCATAGTTTTTTGATCCATGCATTTATTGATGGGCACTTAGGTTGCTACTAGCACTTGGCTATTATAAATTGTGCTGCTATCTCACCTTTAAGTCACAAAACAAATCAACAAAACAAACAAGCAAGCAAAATATAACCAGACATTGAAATTAAGAACAAACAGACAGTAACCAGAGGGGAGATGGGAGGGAATAATGGGAGGAAAAGGGTGAAGAGTTTTCAGAAACGACTATAAAGGACACATGGACAAACCAACGGGAGGCTGAATCAGGGGAGGCAGGTGGGGATGGTTGGGGTGGGGGGATAGGTGGGGGAAAAGACAGACAACTATAATTGAAGAACAAGAACACAATTTTAAAAAATAGGAAAAAAAGAAAGAAAACCTGTTTGAAAAAATAATGACAGAAAAATTCCTGAACCTAGAGAGGGGAAGAGCCATGCAACCTCAGGAAGCAGAGAGGGTCCCAATCAAGATGAACCCAAAGAGGCCTTTTCCAAGACACATCATAATTAAAATGTCAAATTTTAAGAACAAAGAAACAATCTTAAAAGCAGCAGGGAGAAACAGATAGTAACATACAAGTAAGTGCCGATAAGATTAGCAGCTGACTTCTCAACAGGAATACTGCAATCCAGAAGGGAATGGCAAGAAATATTCCAAGTACTGGAAAAAAAGCCTGCCACCAAGACTACTCTACCAAGTGAGGCTCTCAATTAAAATGGAAGGCCAAATAAGGAGTTTCCCAGACAAAAGAAGTCTAAAAGAATACACCTCCACCAAACCAGGATTTCAAGATACAATAAAGGGACTGGAGGAACACAGCTACAAAGGGGTAAGATGGCAATGAATAAGCACCTATTAATAATTACCTTAAATATAAATGGATTAAATGCCCCAATCAAAAGGCAAAGGGTAACTGACTAGATAAGAAAACATGACCCATAAATATGCTGCCTACAGGAGACATACCTCAGAAAAAAAGACCTACAGTGAAGACAGAAAGTGAAGAGTTGGAAAAAAATATTCCAAGCAAATGGACAGGAAAAAAAACCTGGGGTAGCAACACTTATTTCAGACAAAACAGACTTTAAAACAAAGGCCATAAAAAGAGACACAGAAGGACACTTCATAATACTCAAAGGAAGAGTCCATCAAGAAGACATACACATTGTAAACATATATGGACCCAAAATAGAAGCATCCAAATATATAAGGAAAACCTTGGAGGACTTCAAGAGACAGAGAGCAACATACTTATAATAGGGCATTTTAACACCTCACTGTCAAAAATGGATATATCTTCCAAACAAAATAACAACAAAGATATTGTGATGCTGAACAGATGCATTACATCAAATGGACTTAACTGATATATACAGGACCTTTCATCCCAAAGAAGCAAAATATACATTCTTTTCAAATGCACATGCAACATTTTCAAAGACAGACCACATGATGGGACACAAAACAAGCCTGAACAAATTAAAAAATATTGAAATCATATCAAGCATTTTCTCTGACCACAAGGGAAACTAGAAACCAACCTCAAGGAAAAAATTCAAAAACATTCAAATTCATGGAGAATGAATAGCATGCTATTAAACAATGAATGGGTTAACAAGATCAAGGAAGAAATCAAAAAAACTTTGGAAACAAATGAAAATGAACACAAACAGTCAAAAACCTATAGGACACAACAAAGGCAGTCCAGAGAGGGAAGATCATAGCGATGGAGGCCTACCTAAAAAAGATAGAAACACTTCAAATAAACAACCTGACCCTACATCTACAAGAACTGGAGGAACAACAAGAAACAAAGTCCAGAGCAAGTAGAGGGAGGAAATGACCAAGATCAGAGCAGAATTAAATAACATAGAGACTAAAAGAACAATTCAAAGGATCAATAAATCCAAGAGCTGGTTCTTTGAAAAGATAAACAAAATAGACAAATCCTTAACCAGACTCATCAATAAAAAAGAGAGAGGACCCAAATAAACAAAATCAGAAATGAAAGAGAAGAGATTATAACTGATACCACAGAAATACAAAGGAATGTAAGAAATTACTACAAACAACTACATGCCAAGAAATTTGAAAACCTGGGTGAAATGGACAAATTTCTAAAAACACATAATCTTCCAAAACTGACTGAAGCAGAAGCAGAAAACATTAACAGACCAGTAACAGCTGATGAAATCGAAGCAATAATCAAAAAACTCTTATCACACAAAAGCCCTGGACTGGATGGTTGCACAGTAGAATTTTATAAAACATTTAAAGAAGAGCTAACCTCTATCCTTCACAAACTATTCAAAAAAATCCAAGAAGATAAAAGACTCCCTAACTCTTGTTATGAGGCCAGCATCATCCTAATCCCAAAATTAGATAAACACACAACAAAGAAAGAAAACTATGGGCTGATATTGCTGATGAACATAAGATGCTGAATATCTCAACAAAATATTGGGAAATCACATCCAGAGATATATTTTAAAAGATTATACACCATGACCAAGTGGGATTTATCCCAGGGATGAAAGAATGGTTCAATATTCACAAATCAATAAATGTAATACATCACATAAACAAAAGGAAAGACAAAAATCACATGATCATATCAATAGATGTGAAAAAATCATTTGATAAGGTATAGCACCCTTTATGATAAAAATACTCAACAAAGTGGGAATAGAGGTAGCATTCCTCAACATAATAAAGGCTACATACAGAAACCTACAGCCAACATCATACTTAACAGGCAAAAACTAAAAGCTTTCCCACTAAGACAGGAACAAGACAAGGGTGTCCACTTTCACCACTTCTGTTCAACATAGTATTGGAAGTTCTAGTCAGAGCAATCAGACAGAAAAAGAACTAAAAGGCATTGAGACAGGAAAGGAGGAAGTAGAACTGTCATTGTTTGTAGATGACATGATAGTGCACCTAGAAAACACTATAGACTCTATTCAACTTAATAAATGAATTTGGCAAAACAGTAGGATACAAAGTCAATAATCAGAAATTGAAAGCATTTTTGTACACCAACAATCAAATACCAGAAACAGAAATTAAGAAAAATATCCCATTTGCTATAGCAACAGGAAAAATAAACCACCTAGGAATAAACCTAACCAAGAAGGTAAAAGACCTGTACTCAGAAAACTACACAATACTGAAAAAAGAAATTAAGGAAGACACAAATAAATGGAAGCATATACCGTGGTCATGGACTGGAAGAATTAACATCATCATAATGTCCATACTATCCAAAGCAATTTCTAGATTTAAAACAATCTCTATTAAAATATGACTGACATATTTCACAGATACAGAACAAATATTTCAAAAATTCATATGGAACCGTAAATGACCCCAAATAGGCTCAGCAATTTTGAGAAAGAAGTACAAAGTAGGAGTGATCACAATACCTGGTATCAAACAATATACCTGGCATCAAACAATATTACAAGCCCACTGTAATCAAAACAGTCTGGTAGTCTGGTACTGGCATAAGAACAGACACATAGATCAATGGAACAGATGTCTCTGTTCTAATGGAATAGAGACCCCAGAAATAAACCCAAGCCTCTATGGTCCATTAATATTTGATAAAAGGGGCAGGAGCATAAAATGGAGTAAAAATAGCCTCTTCAACAAACTGTGCTGGGAGAGCTGGATGGGTACATGCAAAACGATGAAACTAGACCGCCAACTTACAGCATACACAAAAATAAATTCAAGATGGATAATAGACTTAAATATAAGTTGTGACACCATGAAACTCCTAGAAGAAAACATAGTCAGTAAAATATCAGATATCCCACACAGCAATATCTTCACTGATATATCTTCTAGGGCAAGGGACATAAAGGAAAGAATAAACAAATGGGACTACATCAAATTAAAAAACTTCTGCACAATTAAAGAAAACATCAGCAAAATGAAAAGGGAACACATTGTATGAGAAAACATATTTGCCAATGATACCTCAGACAAGGATTTGATCTCCAGAATATATAAAGAACTCATGTGGCTCAACAGCAGGAAGACAAACAATTCAATTAAAAATGCATTAATTCTATATTAATGATGGCTGGTGTAGCTCAGGGGATTGAGCATGGGCTGAGGACCAAAGGGTCGCCAGTTGGATTCCCAGTCAAGGTACAAGCCTGGGTTGCAGGCCAGGTCCCCAGTGGGAGCCACACAAGAGGCAACCACACATTGATATTTCTCTCCCTCTCTTCCTGCCTTCCTTCCCCTCTCTCTAAAATTAAATAAATAAAATCTTTAAAAAAAATGTGCAAAGGACCTGAAGGAGGACATACAGTGGGCATAAAGACATTTGAAAGGATGTTCAACATCACTAGCCATCACAAAGATGCAAATTAAAACCACAGTGAGATACCCCTTCACCCCTTCAGAATGGCCATCATTAATAAATCAACAAAGAACAAGTGTTGGAGAGGTTGTGGAGAAAAGGGAACCCTAGTGCCGTGTTGGTGGGAATGCAGACTGGTGCAGCCACTGTGGAAAACAGTATGGAATTTCCTCAGGAAACTACAAATGGAAGTGCCTTTTGATCCAGTGACCTTCTGCTGGGATTACACCCTAAGAATCCTGAAACACTAATTCAAAAGAGCCTATGCACCCCAAATTTCATAGCAGCACAATTTTAATAGCCAAGTGCTGGAAGCAATCTAAGTGCCCATCAGTAAATGAGTGGATCAAAAAAACTGTGGAATATTTACACAATGGAATACTATGCAGCAAAAAGAATGAAGGAGCTCCTACCCTTTGTGAAAGCATGGATGAAACTGGGGAGTATTACAGTAAGTGAAATAAACCAGGTGGTGAAAGACAAATACCATAAGATCTCACCTATAAGTGGAACCTAATGAACAAAACAAACAGAAGAGCAAAACAGAACCAGAGACTTGGAAATAAAGAACAAACTGACAGTGAAAAGAGGGGAGGGGATAAAGGGGTAACAGGAGAAAGAAAGGGAAGGGTCTAGTCAAGGAAGGTGTATAAAGGACCCATGGTAATGTAGAACACTTGGGGACTGACTGAGGAGAGGCAGGGCAGGGGAGAGCAACTGGCAGGAAAATTGGGACAACTGTAACTGAAAAACAATAAAAAATTAAAAAAAAAAAGAAATAAATACTATCTATATGCTAATAATTCCCAAATGTATGTCTTTAACTTAGATCTTATCTCTTTCTTTTGAAATTCAGACTTGTGTATCCCACTGCAAACTTAATACCTCCAATTGAATGTCTAATAGGTATCTCACACTTCACATAATAAACTAAAATCTCACTATCTCCCTAAGCCCCAAGCCAATTTTTCCTTCTTTCTTTCCTTTCTCAGTTAATGATAACTCTATTCTTCAAGTTGTTCAGGTAAAAAAATATTGTATCATCTTGTCACACTTAACATTCCACATCAGTTTTCTCAGCAATTGTATCAGCGTTGTCTTCAAGTTATATGTAGTACATAATTACTTCTCACTATTTTTACTTCTCTGGTCCAGGTCACCAACATCTTTTCCCTAGTTATTGCAATAGTTTCTGAATTGGTCTCTCCACTTCTGCCCTTTCTCCATTTTTCTTCCCATAGTCCTCTCATCAGAGCACCCAAAGCAATCATCTTAAATTATTTGCAGGTAACATTACTCCCATGTTCAAAACTCTCCAACAGCTTCCCATCCCATTTAGATTAAAAGCCAAAATCATTAATATGGCCTGATCTGCCCTACTTCCTTCCACTTACCCTTTTTCTCTCATCTCTCACCACTCACCCTCTCACTTGTTCTGTTTCAGTCACACCAGCCTCTTCATTTTAACTGCATGTTACCACTTCAGGGCTTTATAACTGTTGTTTAACTCTGCCTGGAATAACCTACCCTCACCTACACACATACCTAGTTCCTTTACTTCCTTCATATTTTTATTTATACATTTTAAGATTCCTACCCCATCCTAAAACTCCAACTCCCATTCATAATTCTATTTATCTTTCTGCTTTATATTTTATCTTAGTATTTTTCACTATTTAATGTATGTTACATTTAATTGACCTCACTTATTATCTGGCCCTTGACCATGCAAGTACCGTAACAGCAGGCAACTTGTCTCTTTTGTTCAATGCTACATCCCAAGCATCTAGAATTGTTCCTGACCCACATACAGCATTCAGTAAATGGTGGAGTAAATGAATGAATGAATACTTAATACATTAAGAACTCTGAAAAAATAAATTTGAAAATAGAACATCACTTTAGAAAACAAAATTCATAAAAATATTTTTAATGCTTGCCTTCAGTAGTAATCAAATAACTGCAAATTAAAGAAATTATTTTACTTCTATGAGGTTAACAAACTAATATTTTTTGTGTGTGTTTATTTGTAACAGGTGTTAGAATTTGACATTTGGTTTGACTTATCCATATTTTTAGAGACTGTAAAATTATAAAGCATCTGAACTATGCATTAACTTGTTATGTAGAAAGATAGTTAGAGATATATGGGTAGAATTTTTTTAAAGTTTCAATAAAACTTTTTACTTTAGGTTTGAAAAGGCTTAGTACTTTTCTAGTGATTCTCAGCCAGCTGATTTTACTACAGGAAGCTAAGAAGAATATAATAAGAAACCTGTTCTTGTAAAATGTTCAGTGCGAAACAAATTTGAGCAAGAAGTGTTTGTGAGAAGCCTGTTCTCTCAGTCTCCCTCCTGATTCTTCATTCCAGGAAGCTTCCACCACACTCAAATGGGTACCTGAAATTTCAGTGATTTTCCCATTCATTACTAAGACTATTAAATGGAAAACAGGCAAGTGGGTCTAATGTGTCAATAAAGCCTAATGACATGGCATTTCTAACGTGCTTCTGAGGACACTGTCTGGATCAATTCAACATGGTTTTTTCATTCTTTAGAGCTGAACTTTGATCCTTAAAACTTAGGGACACTGCAAGTATTTTATGGCCCTCTCACCAGTGCAGGCCCTCTGCACCACACTACACTCGGAGCTGTGAGAGCAGGACCACTTTCTGCCTTGTTCTCTACTCTATTCCCAGGGTCCTCCCAAATGCCGTTCACGTGGAATGCATTCAGTGAAAATGCATTAAGTATCTGAGTGACCTGCACACAACAACTGTCTGTCTGTGGCATCCAATTTTGATGGCATCCAAACCAGACTCTAGGGAACTCTTTACCCAAAATTTATTGTATCATGCCTCCAGCATTTATTCAATTTTTACAAAGATTACTAATATTAATGATATCCATTGTTATCAAGACTGTATGAATACATGCAATCTTATACAATGACAATAATACTGAAGGTTATTGGAACCTTAGACGATTATATCTGGATAGATTTAGGGAGCCGTTAATAAGAGCATACATTTTGACCCATCAGTTCCACCTCTAGGAGCCTGTACCACCTCAGGACCCCAAAACTAGTAAAGTGCACTATAAGCACTGGTGTTTATCGGCAACTCTCTGTATATTGCAATTTAGGGCAGAGAGTCAGGGAAAAGGATCGTTAAGTTAGTATGCCATAAAACAACGTAACTAATACACAAAAATACAATTTAAATATTAAAGTATTAGGGCTATTGCGGTTTCATATAAAAACGTATTTCTTATTACCATTACCAAAGAAATAAAACACTGATACAATCTCCGAAGTCTACACACACAACCGTACTCTACCTTCCATCCACGGAGTTTCTCATTCCCTCACCGACCCCAGCATAGTCAAGCATGCCCGCACGCACGTTCATACTGAAACATAAAAGGAAAAGCACATCCTCCAAAATCGCTTATACACACTACCCCACGGCCACACCTTGTCACAAATATCTGGCAAATACAGTAACATCTTGCCACACTCTGTCTTCAACAAGCCACTCACGTGTCCTCAGGGAACCACTCGCACAGGCAAAGCCCTGCAGGGCAGGCATCCTCCTCCAACAACACAGGCAAGGGTCCGCAGGCCCCTACTCCCACCTATCACAAAGTCCCGGCCTCCGAGCTCGCAGCTGCCCGAGGACTCACCACCGGG
The DNA here is from genome assembly GCA_028533065.1 of Trachops cirrhosus. NCBI lineage: Eukaryota > Metazoa > Chordata > Mammalia > Chiroptera > Phyllostomidae > Trachops > Trachops cirrhosus. Next base: position 32,958,832 of record CM052550.1, read on the forward strand.
CCCGCAAACAAAGGCCCCAGTTCCACATCTCAGCGCCGTCCAAGTGGCACAGCTGGTGGGTGGTGCGGCAGGGACACCACAAGGGTCAGTGCGGGCTGTGGCTGGGGGTAGCGCGAGCCTTGAGCGGTTAGAAGCTGGACGACACTTCCCACAGCCCTCCGCGGCTCACCCAGGCTGGACTGTTTTCCCGTTTGCATATACTGTCAAAAACCAACTGCGGGTTTTAAGGGCGCCCAGACCTGCAAGGAAGCTCGGTTTAAGTTTTATGGAAGCAGCTTCCCTTGATCCCGGCACTCGGAGTCTGTGGGAGTGCCACTTTGTGCTGAAAAGAATCTGAAAACGTCCACAGCTTTCCTGCACCAGACTACATTCCCCAGAAGCCTTAGCGGCACAAATCTCTATCTGCAAAAAGCGCTTTAGCTGGGTCTTCGGGTTCCTGGGATTACGGTGCCCGGTTCAATAACGGAGCACAGCTCAGTCTTTTTAGGTCGGTCTGGTGTGGGCTGCACCTAGGACTGGACTTCAGCGGGATGAAGGTGGTGGGAAAGTCAGGCCCACTGGCGGGTCCAGACTGGCCAGCCCGAGCCTCGAGGTTCTGGTGGCAGTCAGAAAAGGGAGGAGTTGCCTTGTATGATTGTGTGTTGAAAATTCTAGCAGTGAATTCTGTGGTAGGGAGTCTATGGGGTCGAGAGATTCTGAGGTCCACTGACTTTTGGGGTCGTGCGAATTTACACCCATTTGTGTGATTATGGTCGCATCTTATATTGTGACCATTTGATTCTGATCCTGACGTTTTGTTGAGAGACAATCTGTTGTCAAATTATAACAGGGTCCAGAACCTGGAGTGTCTGGGAATACAGGATAATAGGGCTAGCTGTGGGAAGGGACACATGGAGCAGCACAATTGAGAGTTATTCTGCAGGCCAGCTTTATATCTGATATGCAAAAACAGCTATTTTGTGTATAAGTAAGAACAGTCTACTCTGTCAGCCAGAATGGAGCCAGAAGGTATGCATAACTTTGACCCATGATGTAACTAGGGGGCTGCTCTGGCTGGTTACAGCACCTTCCCTGAGAGCTTGGAGTTGGTTGCACCTGCTAGGGACTTACTATAGCAGCCCAGAAAGGCTGAACACTGTGGAGTGCTAGCAGGTGAACAAATTCTTTGTGCTTCTGACTGGCCTCTGTTACAATATTACCAATAAGGGCAAGTTGGTAAACCAGAATCACCAAAACATTAAATGGGAGAAATAATAGAGACTTGTGAGTCTGTGTTAATGAAACATCCATGCTTTTTTACACTATGTTACTTATGTCACTCCTGCCCAAACAACCTGATTCTTTTCTCAGCGTTTTGTATGGATCCCACTCTGACTTCAGAAGAATTAGCAAATAATTGACAATGAAAGTTGAAGACTCACTGGAATAATGTTGAAGTAGACACTAAAATGGAGAGAATATCTATGAAAACATTAGCCCACCTTTTTGTATCATATGTTGACAAAGAGAACAAAATATTGGAAACTACAGCATACTTAATATCAGGAACTTGTAGTCCTTGAAGGCATCGGGGGCTTCTGGCCCATAAACTTACCTCCCAGCTACACAAAGCCCAAAGAATTGTTATCCCTATGATGCAGTAGCAGATAGCCTTCCTTCCAGTGGATGATAAACAGTGCTGTTTCAGTGTGAAACTGTGTCTGGGAAGGGACCAGGGATTCCTAGTCAAACACTGTGTAGAGAGAACAGTCCTCCAAATAAGTTTTGCTTATTTGTCCCATGTCTTTACTAACAGTAGTTTTGAAATCAGAAAAGCTGGTGTTCGTGCTGCCTGTCACACACCAAACCCAATAAGCAGAGGCAGGGATTGAGTCTTTATGGGCACTTTATTCACATGACAGGCAATCTGAGAAGACAGTGAGTTCATACCCTAATGAACTATCTTACATTTTCCTTCAAGGCAGCCTTTTTTTTTTTCTTTTTTAGTTATTGGTCTTTTTTTTAAATTGTTGTTCCATACAATTCCTCCATTTTCACTCCACCATGCCCCCTGCCCCACCCATCCCCTCCTCCCACCCTCAAACCTACCCCCTTTGGTTTTGTCCATGGAAATTCAGGGAAAATTAGATTTAAAAATTGCAGCATTCTTGCCCTGGGCAGTTAGCTGTCCCCAGGCAGATAGGTGGTGTCTGTCTCTCCCTGGAACCCAATCTCTGGGACATCTCCAGCTGTGCCCCAGGCAGTGGTGTTTAGCTGTGCCCCAGGACGTTGGCTGTCTCTCCTGGGAGTGTTGAGCGACGTCTGCAGTTCCTGAAACAATATGCATTACCTACTAGGCTTATTAGCTATTTACCTTAAACTAAAAATTTCCAACTGTTGAGTCCCCTATCAATTTTTTTCTGTTTACTATTAGAATTGTTTTTTTCTAATTGTTTGGTTAACAAATGAGAAAAGAGCAGAGTTGGTTCTATGTCCCTCCAGCTTCCTGATTTCATTTTTTATACTTGTAAAATTTTCTCATTCTCTGTTTATTTCTGTTGAGCTTTGCTTTATATGTTTTGAAGCTCTCTAAAAATCTAAATTTTTAGAGTTGTAATAGCTTCCCATTGGATTGATCCAACAGGAAATTATGGAATCTACATTTTATTTATAATACTGCTTTTATTCTTAGTCTATTTTGATACTATAGCTTCACATTCCTTTCTTTTGGCTAGTGCATGTTTTATCTCTTTCTACCTTTTAATTTTAATCTTTCTATTTTATTATTTTTATTTTTTTAAATATTGTATTTATTTATTTCTAGAGGGTGGGGAAAGAAGGGAGAAAAAGAGAGAGCGAAGCACCAATGTGTGATAGAAACATCAATCAGCTGCCTTTCTCTCACCCCCAACCAGGGACCTGCCCCGCATCTCAAGCATGGGCCCTGACTGGGAATTAAACCAGTGGCATTTCAGTTCACAGGCAGGCACTCAACCCACTAAGCCACAACAGCCAGGCACTTTTATTTTATAAAGTGTCTCTTATTAAATGCATAGTTTTTTAAAATAATGACAACCTTTTAAAATTTGACATATTTTGTGAATTTACATTTAATGTAGTTGGGTTTTTGGTCTACCACTTTAGAATTTGTTTTCTTTTTGGCCTAGCTTTTTTTTTTAACTTAACTTTTTATTTTGAAGTAATAGTAGATTTTCATGAAGTTGTAAGAAATAATTTAGAGACCCCATGTAGACTTTATCCATTTCCCCCCAATGGTAACATTTACAAAACTATATACAGTATCACAAGCTGGGTATTAACATTAATACAGTCAAGATTTAGAATATTTCCATTATCACAAGGATTCTTTATGGTGTTCTTTTAGAGGCACACACACTTCTCTCCTCACTCCCCCACAACACTCTTCATAAGGCCTGGCAATTCTAATCTGTTCTCCATCTCTATAATTTTACCTTTCAAGAATATTATATAAATCAAATCAAAGAGTAATTTTAGTATTAATTTTTTCACTCAGCATAATTCCCTGACAATTCATACATGTTGTACATGTATAATTAATTCCTTTTTCTAAAGATTTTACTTATTTATTTTTAGAGAGGGGGAAGGGGAGGAGAAGGAGAGAGAGAGAAACATCAATGTGTGGTTGCCTCTCACGTGGCCCCCACTGAGGACCTGGCCCACAACCCAGGCATATGCCCTGATTTGAAATCAAACTGGAGACCCTTTGGTTTAGCAGCCTGCACTCAATCCACTGAGCTACATCAGCCAGGCTAATTAAGTCCTTTTTCTTTCACATGAATGTATCACAGTGTGTTTAGCCATTCACTCATTAAAGAACACATGGGCAAGTTTCCAACTTTTGGCTATTATAATTAAAGCTACTATATACATCATTCATGTACAGTTTTTTGCATGAACTGAATTTTAATTCCTTTTAGATAAACACATAGGGAAATTTTAGAAGGAATTTATCAATTTTTAACACCCCCCAAAACCCAAACATTTATCTGGTGTTTTGATTGAGTATATAGTTTAATTTGGGGAGAACTAACATCTTTAAAATAGTGAATCATGACCCATGAACACTATATATCTCCATTTATTTAAATTTTTTATTTCTCTCAGCAGTATTTTATAGTTTTTAATGTACAGGTAATATAATCTTTTGCCAGATTTAGCCCTGTGTATTTCAGAGTTCGATGCTATTGTAAATGGTATTTTTTATTTAAATTTTCAATTGTTCATTATGAGTATATAACAATAAAATTACTTTTTGTATTTTGATCCTTCAGCCTGTTAACTTGCTAAATCACTATTGCTATTTCTACTAGAGCTTTTGAAGTTTCAGTGAATATTCTACATAGATGATCATATCATTTGTGAGAAAAGGCTTTTGAAGTTTCAGTGAATATTCTACATAGATGATCATATCATTTGTGAGAAAAGGCAGTGGTACCTATCCCTACCTATGGTTGCCAATCTGCAGGTACAAGATGGACCCCCAACCCAAAATTTGGTTGGAATGTTGAAATGTATGCCCCCCACCACATACACACATGCACACCAAGAAAAGTATGAAAAGTTTAATTATTCACACAAGGAATCTTTGTAGGGAAAATGGGGCAGGTTTCCTAAGAAAGTCTGCAAATGGTTTGCAAGGGGAAAGACAAGAAATTGGCACGGAGTTTTTATGGCAGAGGCTTACAGTTATTTAAATTTCCTCCAAGTGCCAAAGAAGGGAGCACCTGAATTTGTCCAGATGTGGGGCACAAAAGGAAGAAGGAGGAGTGAAGCTTAAAACCCAGAAGCAGCTGCTGCATCTGATGCTGTTTGTATGCTCCTTAGGGATGCGGACCTGGTACCTCCTTTGCAAAGTGGCAGCTGAGGAGTCCCTTGAGCTTGCCATGGCAGGTGAAAAGCCCAAAGGAGTCAAGATTGAAAACAGCAATCATTAATTTGAAGGTAGTTGGGCAGGATGCTTCTATGGTGCAGTTTAAAATTCAGAGCTGAGCAAAATAAGCCTGGCAGTGAAAGACAAATACCATATGATCTCGCCATTAACAGGAACCTAAACAACAAAACAAAGAAACAAGTAAAATATAACAAAAGACACTGAAATAGAGGACAGGTAGTCAGTGAACAGAGGGGAGAGGGGAGGGAATTTCAGGGGAGAAGGGAAGGGTTTACAGGAACAAATATAGAGGACACATGGACAAAACTAGGGGGGTTGGAAAGGGGAGGGAGGAGGGGAGGAAT
>CM052550.1:32964587-33033365 GCA_028533065.1 Trachops cirrhosus
CTGCTAAGAGAGAGCTCTGCATTGCTGCTACATCTTGCTTTCCAGCTTCCTAAGCGTGTGGCAAAGGGAGACCAAAAGCCACCTGATTCTCCTCTGCCAAAGCCACTGGCGATTCTCTGCTAAAGCCCCATGGTGATTCTTTTGGCTGCCGCACCTGGGTTTAAATCCCAGCGCTAATCTTCCTCTGCCGCCCCATTTCCGACTCTTCCCACAATCAGCTACACTTCGCAGCACTCCTGTATTTTCTGGCTTTTCTGGGCTGCAATAGCAAGTCTGGGCAGGCATGGCCCTGTGGCATGGATCCAATCATCTCCAAGCTCTCACACAGGGCTTGGTAATCAGGGGGAGTTGCCTCCTAGTTACAACTTAGGTGGAAGTCACTCCCTTCTCCCTGGCTCAAAGCATGGCCACAGCTTTTTAACATATCCATGAAACCAGTTAAAGGTTATATATATGTTAAATGCCCATGCCAGAGGTTAGCTGCAAAACCATTGCTATGCAAAACAACTCAATGGCCCTGCTCCATGTGTCCCATCCCCAGTTCAAACTTGTGGGGGTGAGGACATCCCATATTTGTAATATTTCCTGGACACCCTGAGTTCTGAACCCCATGACAAATCCTTCTTTTGGAGGCCCCCAGGCTGCACCTTCTTACAATCTGATCTCTCATGAGGGGAATTTGCTTTTCAAATATCAGGGAATATGGTGGGTGTATTCCTCCATCCCCAAGCCACACATTTGAGTCTGTCCCAGATTTTTTCCCTGACCTTAGCAGGGGGAAGTGCCTAGTAGCAGGGCAGGTGGGGCCTCAAGAGCCCAGAAGTTGGGTCTTCTGTCTCAGGTCTCTCACTTTGAAAGTCACCCTCTGAGCCACTCTTTTCCCCTATAGATGCGCACTCAGCAGGGATATGGGGGGACTTGGCAGGGTTGATTCAAAGGGTCTCCCATTGGAGGTGGTGTCTGCAACCTGTAGCAGAGGTAGCGGGCACTTCCTCTCCTTCCTGGGGCAGCATGGACTGAACTCGTAGGTGAACTTGGATCTGCCTTCCCATAATTTAGCCACAGAGCCCAGCACTTGCACATCTAACTTCCAGACAGGAGTCTCCCCAGGAGAAACAATACCCCAAATCCAACTGTGTGGCTCCCCAGCACCCCCACACTGCCAAACAAAGCAGAAGAGGGCCAAAAATCAGTCTCTTTCCTCATTCTTATCTTTTTGTATGGCTGGTCACAGCAGAGTGTGGTCAAACTTCTTAGCTCCACCCAGGCTCTAAATGAGCCAAAAGTTTGGCTCCCCCATGCTGTCAAACCAAGCAGGGCAGGCTGAAAATCCCAGCATGGTACCATTTCCCTGTGCCTAGGAACCCAGCAGGACATTACAGATGGAGCAGTTCAGCAGGTGTGGGAGGGGCACTGCCCATGCACTTGAGGTGTGTGAGACAAAACCTCTTTCCCAAGCCACACAGTTTAGTCACTGACCAGCTCTCTGCCCAAAGCTTTTCCAGAGCAGTCACTTAAGGGTGTACCGAGCAGACCCCTCTGCAGGGTCTGTTCAAGCAGCATGACCTCGCCTGCAGTAATACACTGGAGTGAACTTTCCAGGCTGGTGTTGTGACAATAGGTGCCTTCCTTCCCCGGGATCGTGCAGTCCAAATCACCCAGTTTGACAGAATCCCCACTGATTCACACAGCCCAATGCTACGTGGGCTCCCAGTCCCATCTCTACTGCTCTGAGTTGGGGATCCCTTCATGGGGTTGAGACCCCACACTCCTAGAGGGAATTTTGCAGCCACAATATTACCCCCGCTTTTGGCTGCAACTGGGTAAAGGGGCTCACCTTCTCTGTGTCTTTGCCTCCCTTACTAATCTCCTCCTGGCTAACTTCTGTGCTCCTTTTAGATCAACTACACTTCAACTGGTTTTTCACGTTTAGCTGCAAGTCCAGTCCAAGGCTGGGAGCAAGCTGACCGAGCTTCCGGCTACTCTGCAATTCTTGGAACTCCCATTCCAGCTTTCTTTGCACAGCATCATTGTGGTTTATCTTTTTCCATCCTTATCCTTTTAAACTTTTGAGTTATATTTAAGGTGAATTTCTCCTAGGCAGTATATGATTAAGTTGTACTTTAAAAAAAAAAAATCCAATCTGACACTCAGTGCCCCTTAATTGTGTTGTTTAGATCATTTATACTTAATATGATGATTGACATCAGCCTTTTATCCTGTGATTGGTTTCTCATTTATTATTTGTTCTCCTCTTCCCAACTATTTTTATTATTCCATTTTATCTCTCTTGTTAGATTGTTAACTATAACCTATTGTTAGTTTAGTGGTTGTTTTAGGGTTTAGAGTTTGTATATTTCATTTATCAGTGTCTGTTCAAATGATATTACTTCACATAGAAGAAACTTACAGTAGTCTATTTTGTATACTTCTCCTCTCCTGGCCTTTGTGCTATTGTTTTCATACAACTTGCTTCTATATGATATATATCCTAAACTACATTGATTTTATTTTTGTTTTAATAGTAGTGTATCTTTTGGTGAAGTTTAAATAATAAAAAAAGTCTTACATGTGTACACTGTCATCATTGTCTCTGGTGCTCTTCGTTCCTTTTTGTGGATCCAGATTTCTATTTGCTGTCCAATTACACATATATTAAGCCTCTTGAGGTTGCACTTCCACTCGCTAATAGTCTACTTGAAAATTTTTTAAGTATATTTTCTCTGTTTCAAAAAGTATCTGCCATATAGTCGATGTTTTTGAATCAGACAACACAGGGAAGAATTCCACACACAAATCCACATCCATTAATCTGATCCTCACAGCCAGTCACACAGGCTATCATATTGTATTCTTACTCCACTCTCTACCAGTCTCACCCTTTCTATTATAGCATTGTCAGAAGTAACCTCATAAATCTCACACATACAGTCACACACCGTCACAGAAATGCAGCATGCCCTCCACAAGTTTTTACATAGTTACTTTCACAGAAACACACACACACACAATGACAGAATCAAAGGATCACGCACCAACTTAAGAAATCACAGTCTGATGACAGAAACTTGTGGGTAGACAACAAATAAAAAACGTAACATATTAACACTATTGTCCTAAGTGAGTATAGTATTACTATACATTAAGGAGCCATGAAGTGCCAGGGGGAGGTGAGATTAGGAAAAGCCTCTTTGTAAATGTGACATTTGTGTCTGGATGTAGGGAGTAAGAGAAATTTAAAGATACCTGGCAAAAGGGCCACTTTAGGAAGGGGGGAAACATTCACACCCATCAATACCACATCACAAATACCAGAATGGTTACACCTTCTACCTTGACCCCATCCTGCGGTCTGCGAGGTAAGCTGTTCCCTTAACAAGACTGCCCTAGAGGACCCATGTAAAGAAGTATAATGCACCTGTACACTGTAGCCCTTGTTCCCACCCTCTGACCGCCCCCCCCCCCACTTTATTCGTGGACCTTTACAAAATTCTAGGTACTATCCCTCCTCCCACTTTGTGCTGGACGCACTCACTAGAGCCACACACAGACCCTGCCCCCTGCAGCCAACCCGGGGCTCAGCTCAGGTCGCTGTGGGTTGTGGACCCCGGCCCGGAGCTAAGAGGAATAGGGATTTCTGGGCTCCTTCCGGAAGATCTGGGAGAGGCGGGCTCGGGAGGACAGGGAGCAGAGGAAGTGGCGTTTGGAGCCCCTAGCGCCAGCGCACTTGGATTCTGCGGCACCGCGGGGGGTTTTTTTCCCCCCTGGTTTGGACTACATTTCCCAGTGGACACCGCGTGTATTGGTTGAGCTCTTTTGTGTCCTCGAGAGGACACTTGTCCCTTCTTTCTGGGCCTGCGGGGGTTGGGTTCCATCTGATTATTAAAGTGTGGAGGTGGACCTTTGTAGAACTGGCCGAGCCTTGGAGGCGAGGACGGGATTTTCCCCGCAGTTCAGTTCTACAGGTAGGGGGTGGGCTGAGGAGTGGCCTGTGAGTCCTCGGCCGCCAGTCCCTGGGCCCTCTGTGTGACTTGGTCGTTGATACGGTGCCGTGCAAGACTGATACTCGATATGCTTGTACACATCGTATCTGGGTGACTGTGGGTGCAAGTCAGTGGTTGGTGCCACGGAGTGTGAGCCTGTGAGTAGGGGTGGAAGAGGATGTTCTGCCCCTTGTTCTTGTACCCTCGGCTTCTTTGTGATGGGGCTGTGTGAGGGAGACCGTCGGTTGTAATACCCGAGTATTTGAGCCTTTGGGGTATGGGAGAGGGTGACTGTGGAGACTGTTCATACCCATGGCCACTGACTGTGACGTGTGTAAAATGGTGGTTGACGATGTAGTGTTTAAGAATCTGTAGCTACGGAGATTGAGTGAGACTGCGTGCCACCACTGATTTCATGAAGAGGACTGTGGCATCAAGAAGACTCTTTATTTGATCTTGGTGCTGTTACTTATTAGTTGAATTGTCTTTATATAAACGGTTATATACATTTTTTTATTCGGAGTTTTTATTTGTAAAATCCAGAAAATCTATTGTTAAAATAATAAATTAGGGGATGATTTAGGCATGGATTAAATTGTATGCAAATCCCAGGTTTCCATTATGCTTTCTCTTTATTGGAGAGGATGCTGCTCTCTTATCAGGAGGAGAGAAGCAGGAAACTTCTAGGCTGGTGATTCTGGATGCTGCAGGGAAAACCTAATTTCTCACGTTCTCTTTCCCATCTCACTCATCTAAGGACCAGCTGTTTCCCAAGAGAAGAGCCAAGAGGAGGAACCAATGGCTGTGGGACTTCTTAAAGCCATGTACCAGGTGAGTTGGTGTTTCTCTTTCTTGAAATATTTTCCTGCTTTTTAAAACAAGCAGACATTAATTTTCCTTCTTCTGGATCTTTTTCTGAGTAACCAATTATGTTACTTCTTAAAACTCTCCAAAGAATTCCCACCTGTTCAGGATAAATGCCGTTGCCTGCAAGGTCCTACATAATCTGGTCCTTGACCATTGTCCCTCTGACTTCATCTAATTTTTCTCACCCTGTCTGTAACTTACTTGGTTTTAGCCACACTAGCTTCCTTGTAATGAGCTGGATATATTCTTAATCATGGTCTTACCCTTGCTGTTTCCTCTGCCTGGAGTGCTGTTCTGACAGACACAGACCAACTTCATTCTAGTCTCTGTCCAAACACTGATTCATTCATTCAACACATTTTTATTAAGCACCTATTAACTCAGAGGGTTTAGTCCTTGGTCCTCTTCTGTGCTCTGTCTATAATCACTCTTTTGGTGATCTTATCCTGTCTCACAGCTTTAAATACTATCTATATGCCAACAATTACCAAACTGTATATAGCTCAGACCTCTCTCGTATAGTCCAGGCTTGTATATTCAACTGCCTATGTTTGATTACGTAATAGAAACCGCAAATTCAGCCATCTCAAGATGAGTGAAATGGGCCTATGGAAGTTTTATGGCATGGGAATCACATGATCTCATTCTCATTTTAATAGGATCATGCTGGTAAAGTTCAGCTGTGTAGAGTACAGAAACTGAGGACATGCTGAGACATGGCTGTGATTTAACCAGGTGAATACAGTTAAGTGACAGAAGAGCAAGTTGAAGGTGTATGTATGCATGGAGTGATTATAGCAAATGGTTGTGCTAGGAAGTGAGGGGACGAAGAGGTGAGGAGCAGTGAAACCATGGCAATATCAACGATCTGTAGGTTCTTTTGGGGTGAAATAATTACCCTAATGGGACACCATGGGGCAAAAGTCAGAAAATAGAAGGTGGAAGTCAGAGATTATGGAGGGTTTTTTCCTTATTGGTAATGACAAGGCATTACCATGGAAGTGAATGACTGTACCAGTAAGAACATTATAGGAGGTAAGGGGAGTTGGAGAACTGAGAGTCCACGTTGTTGGGAGAATTACTTATATGAATATTGAAATGACCAAAGATTATAACAGGAATAGTATTGGAGAGAATGATGATGAGCCATGTGTTCAAAGAATGACAGAGAATTGGTATCTGCCAGGAATTGGTAAATAACGAACACAATGAGGGATAGTGTGACTAATACAGTGTGATTTCATGAGATATAAAAGTAGGTGTCTTTGGGGGAGAAGAGAGGAAGGGAATAGTCTAGAAACAAGTATAAGACTCAAAGAGGTCACCCATTTCACTTTCAGGTTCTGTACAAGGTCTGTGGGAAATGAGAGTCACCACATGACAGGAATTAGGGGGAAGTAGTCTTCTCAGCTTGGCGCCATGTTTCTGTAACAGCATCAGTGGTGAAGAGAACTATGGTTATGCTTCAGACTGGTTTGATTATAATTATGACTGGATTTTGAAACCAAGTATTATGTTCATTTGTTAGAGGTCTAACTATAAATATTTTGCAGTTAGAATTTAAGCTCCTTATATTGACACTGTTATTATTTTCACTAACATACATATAAGGTCAAAGGATAAGTGAAAAAAATGTGTATGTCATATATAAAAATATTTATACATTTATTATATGTGTTTATATAAGCTAAAACAATTTTTGAAAGCATATCTGCCATATGAACCAAACTCTTAACAGGAACACTTCTGCTACATATGAGGTATGTTATTGCAAGAACAAAGAGGAAGAAATTCACAAACTACTTCATATAATTAAATGAAAAAGGTTATTGAGTGTTGCAAAGCACTGTAAGAATTTTTATTTGGTATAGGCAGCTTCTTTTTAAACCATGAAAAAATTGTACCAAATGACCAATAATGAGGTCTTTTCTTGCCATGACAGATTTACCTTTTTCAGTTTTGTAAAAAAAAACAAATCCTATACACATATATACACAGACACATAACATGTGTTCGTTTCATCAGCAAGTGGTCACATTATAGAAGTCTGGGATTCAATCGAATCACAGCATGGCTCTCATGTTTTTAAGAACTTTTCCTGGCCCACTTAGGCAGGAGTGCTATTATGAGGGGAATGCCCATTTAATCCAGGTACTCTGGATTGAAGTATTTGAATTTTAATGGAATTCATGACCGGCTTGGTCTAGTACATTTGTTAGAGATATAGCAAACAATTTCTGGTCTCACTTTTAATCCTCTTACAGCCTCTTGAACTTTTTGAACAATTCATTTATTAATTCTATTTATTCAGTGAATGTTTGAATACCACATGTGTGCCAGATACTGTTCTGTAACTGGCATAGCACAGTAACCAAAACAAAACATACGGTACTTTGCCCTCATGGAGCTTATATTTTAGTGTGGGTAGGGAGTGGGAGGCAATAAATAACAAAAAAATTAAATGCCATAGAGAAAAATAACCACACTTAGGGGAATGGAAAACTGGGGCAGGAACATGGCTATTTTTATGCAGAGTGATCCAAGAAGTACAAAAGCCCTGAGGGGGAACATGCTTGACACGTTTGATGATGTATTACTGAGAGCCCACTGTGGCTGGGAGGCAAAATGAATGAGGTAAGTATGGTTAAGAGATGAGGTTATTTTACTTAGTTTATTTCATTTCAGGAGTTGGTGACCTTCACGGATGTGGCTATAGACTTCTCCCAAGAGGAGTGGGATTGTCTAAATTCTTCTCAAAGGCATCTGTACAGTAACGTGATGTTGGAGAACTACAGGATCTTGGTATCATTGGGTAAGAAAGAACATCTTGCAGAATCGAACTTCTGTTCATAAAGGGTTCTTTGCTACCACCATTATTACTTTTTGGACAGCGTCTGCAGTGCTTGGCCAAATGTGTGTTTCCTGTACCAAATAATGGTTTAATATTTGTGGAGTTGACAGTGGACTAGTCTGTGCCAGAAGGTTCAGTTTCCCTATCTTTTGAATACATGTCATTAACACATTATTCTCTGGTTTATTGTTAAGTCCCCTCTCCCCTGATGATCAAAGGATTAGATGTGTGTTCTGGGATATCCACAGTATGATCAAATTCTGTTTCTTTTTATGTATGCAGGACTTTGCTTTTCTAAGCCGAGCATAATATTATTGTTGGAACAAGGGAAAGAGCCATGGATGGTAAAGAGAGAGTTGGCAAAAGGCTTGTGCTCAGGTAAGTAAAGAAGAAATAGGTAAAAAAACTTTGCAGGGGGCAGTCAGCATGACTCAAAGGTGTTGCCTCTTCATTTTTCCATGTCATGTTCTCAAATGCCCTTGGTCTTAATACAAACTTGGGGCCTTTTGGGGTGTTCTCTCAAATTTGTTATTCATAACTGTCTCCTTTAACACTTTGCCTCCTTCTTTTTAATAATTCACTTATCTATTCTCTGAGTCCCATTTCTTACCAGTTTCATAAGCTCCTTTCAGTATTTTTTTAAAAAAAATCTTTTCCTAATCTGATAAACTTTTCAGCTTGACAGACAGCTCTACCTAATGTATCAGGTTCAAATCCGGACACATGCAGTGACATTTGGGGCAAGTTACTGACCTCTCTGTGCTTTTGTTTTGTCATGTGTAAAATGGGGTAATTACTTTTAAAGTGCTTTGAACAGTCCCTATCTCATATTATGAATGCAATAGCTGTTAGCTGCTATTAGTAGTACTAGTACACCTCCAAATGCCTCATTTTTCTCTTAGTGGTCAGTTTATTTTTCCTTTAATCAACATTTTTTGAGATTTTACTTTAAACAAGGTACTTGCAACATGCTAGGGTATTATACACTTATATAAATAAAAATTAGTAGGCTAGCCATAGAGTTATGATATAGCTATAAATGGAATATATGAAGAGAAAGTTGCCGTAAATGGGAAACTCACAGAAAAAGGTGAGAGGCAGAGGAGTTTGGGTAACTGAGAAGATGATTGTCTTTAGCAAAAACACAGGTCAGAAACTAGAAAGCATTTGAGGAAGAAGATAACAAGAGTTGTTCTTTGTGGCATAGGAAGGATTTTTATATAGATATAGGATCATTGAAGTAAAATAGAGAACTGAAGCTTAGAAGAAAATCAAGATCTTTGTAAACATCTCTGTCAGTACCACTCCCCAACTCAACTACTACTACCTCTTCCCAATCTTTTAAGTCCTTGTTCAGTTTTGTGAGAAAAAAATTTTGATGTATAATCATATGTCAAATATTATATCTAATATTATTTGACACAAATATATGTCAAATATGTATGATTAAATTTTATTAATTATTATTAAACAACTTACACACAAATATGTTAGCATAAATGTGTAGTTTAAATAGAACAGAACAAAAGCCCATATACCTGCTTCTTAGTGTAAGAAATAGAAAATTGTCAATGCTGTTTTAGGCCCTTGAGGGCCCCTGCCTAATGATATACCATTTTCTACCCATGGTTCATCCCCACCCGTCAGTGGGGTAACCATTATCCTACAGTTTTGCTTATCATTGCTGGGTTTTTCTCTATAGTTGTATCATATATCCATATTTTAAACATCTTATGCATGGAAATATATTGTGTATGTAATTCTGACCTTTTTAAACTCAAAATTGTATTCTTGAGATTCGTTCACATTGATTTTAATAGCTGTGGTTCATTGAATAATTTTTTCTGCTGAAATGTAATGTATTCCTCTATGTAAACCATGCTTTATCCATTGAAGGTCACTTGAATTGTCTTAGTTTTGTTCTATTGTAAATGTTTCTGCTATGAACTTTATTATATGTGACTGCTGCTGCACATATGCTGGAGTTCATTTAGAGAATACAGCCAGGAATTTACTAGACAGTGCTATTTTATTTTCCAAAGTGCTTGTACTAATTTACATATCTTAACAGTTGTGTGTGAGATTAGTCATTGCACCACACTTGGAATAGACAAATTAAAAAAAAATTTGCTAACCTGCTGGATGAGAAATATTATCTTCTTATACTTGTAACCTGAAGTCCTTTGATTACTAAAGACATTGAACATATTTTCTCTTTAAAATTGTTTTTAAATATTTATTTATTTTTAGAGAGGGAAGGGAAGGAGAAAGAGAGGGAGAGAAACATCATCAGTTAGTTGCCTTTCATACTCACCCCAATAGGGCACTGAACCCACAACTCAGGCATGTGGCCTGACTGGGAATCAACCGGTGACCTTTTGCTTTGTGGGACAATGCCCAGCCAATTGAGCCACACCGGTCATGGCGAGTATATTTTCATATTTATAATGGCCATTTGCATTTCCTCCATTGTGAGGTACCTGTTCAAGTCTTTTGCCCATTTTAAAGAAGGCTGTCTTTTATACATACATTTGTACTTTATATTTTTAATATTTTATTTTAAGATACTGTTCTGTATTCCAAAGTTATATATACTCTCAAGTTGTCTTCTAAAGATTGTCCTTTTATATTTAGGGCCATAATACAATTGAATTTAATTTTTGAGCTTGAAGTAAATTTAATTTTAGTGCCTTATGGGAAACCAAATGTCCTAAATAGTTACGTATTTTTCGTACTATAAGACGCACTTTCTCCCCCCCGAATTTGGGAGGAATAATGGTTGTTAATGCTGCTGTTGAGTTCTGTTTACATTTACATTGGTGAAATATTATGTTATTTATGTTATTAAATATTTTACCACATTCTTTGCTTCAAAAATTTTTTTCCTCTTTTCCTCTAAAACCTAGGTGCGTCTTATGGTCCAAAAAATACAGTTGAATAAATGAGCCCTTTTGCTCATTGTTCTGAATGTTACTTTTTACTATATCAGGTTATAGTATATTTATGGATCTGATTTTGAGCTGTACTCCATTTGTCTCTGTTTTCTTATGCGCAGCCTGTCTTAAATAAAATACTTTATTATAAGGCTGAATATCTGTAAGAGCATGTCCCTGTACCTTGTTTATGTTCTTTAGAATCTTTTGTTTGCTCTTTGGCCATCTAAGAAAAGTTTTGGGTCAGCTTGTCAATTTCTACCAGAAAACAATAAAGCTATTGGTTTTTGATTCGTTAACTGATTTATTTTATATACCAATTAAATTTTTTTCTATTTGATAATATGCTTTATTTTTCCATTTATTTAGGTTTTTAAATTCCCTTCAATATGTTTTATAAATTTCTGCAAACAGGCCATGCACATCTTCTATTAGATCAATTTCTAGGCATATTGGTTTTGGCTGCTATATTAAATATTGTCTATATTTTCTATTGGTTATTCATATGCAAAAATGAAGTCAGGTTTTATACACTGACTTTATAGCCAACAACATTGATAAGGTGTCCTACTAATGATAATAAATTTTAGATTTCTGCCCTGGCTGGTGTGGCTCTGTGGATTGAGTGCTGGCCTGTGAACCAAAGGGTCGCCTGTTTGATTCCCAGTCAGAGCACATGCCTGGGTTGCAGGCCAGATTCTCAGTGGGTGCGGGAGGGGGGGGGGGCACATGAGAGGCAACCACACATAAATGTTTCTCTCTCTTTCTCTTTCTCCTTCCCTTCACCTCTGTCTAAAAATAAATAAATAAAATCTTGAAAAAAAATAAGTTTTAGATTTCTTTGGATTTTTTTCTGTGAGCAGGTAAATCTGTGAATAATGGCAGTTTCTTCACTTTAAATTCTTATGCCATTAATTTCTTTTTTCTGTTGCCCTGTCTTCAGTCTTCAGTATGGTATAAACCGAAGTAGTGATAGCAGGCACTCTTGTCAACTTCTGGTCTCAATGAACATGCTTTAATGTTTTCTTATTAATAATTCTGATGTTTGAAGGTTTTTACACACCCTCTCAATTCTATTTACTAGAGTTTTGATTGTGGAAAGCATTTGAGTTTTAAGACATGTTTTTCTGTATCTATAGATGATTAAATAGTTTTTAGTTTTTCATGTGCTAATGTGGTGAATTACATATTACATTTTTAATATTTAACCAGTCTTATATTCCTGATACAAACCTATCTTTATATGTTTTCTGTTCACTGTTATTGCTAAACAGCAATATTTTTTTTTTAGGTTTTTTGCATCTGTGTTTACTGGTGATGTTATCTTTCAGTTTTTCCTTCACATACTCTTCTTGTCATATTTTGGAATCAATATTGTCTTAGTCTCACAAAATCTGTCGATGAGTATTCCCCTTTATCTTCCTTAGAAGAATTTGTGTAAATCAAAATTATTTGTTTTTTGAATATTTTGTAGAACTTTATTTACCTTGGCCTGGAATTTGTGTATATGTGTGAAAAGAATTTAAATTGATATGTTCTTAGATTTTATATTTTTTATTCTCTTATAGTTATGGAGTTATGGTGTTTTTATCTAAGAATATATACTTATGTAAGTTTTCAAATTTATTAAAGTTATCCATTATTTTCTAAAGTTGGTAGCTACCAACTTCTTCCAATACCAATTATGGCTTCTGTTTTTTCCTTCCCAAAAGAGAGAGACAAATCTTTACAGGGGTGTTATCAGTTTTTTAGTGTTTTCAGACATTTTTTATTTTACTAATCCTCTCTTACATAGCTTTCTTAAAATTTCATGAATTTATCTTCTTTATTATTTTATTCCTCCTACATTTATTTATCCTATTCTTTTTTTAACTTTTAAGTTCATAATTCATTGTTTTTGAGGCTTTTTCTTTTCTGTTTGAAGTATTTAAGGCTATATTAGCAATATGTCCTACATGTTTTCACATGTGGCTTTTGTTATCTGTATATCTAAGCATTTTCTAGTTTTCACTGATTTCTTCTTCTTAAACAGTGAATTATTTGGGAGTTTTTAATTCAAAATTTAAGATTTTTATTTGATTTAATTGCATTGTAGTTAGAAAGTGTGTTGTTTAATATGCCTTCACTGAAAGTTTTTGAAACTTGCTTTACGTCCTAGGGATTTTGTAAATATTCTGTGTTTCCTTGAAATATGTCTATTTCCTATTGGTTGATTACAGCATTTGATATACATTCATTGGATTAACTTACTCATTTTGCTGGCCAAATCTTCCATATCCTTATTGATTTTTTTAAAAACATCTCACTGAGTAAACAATTATGGGGAGACATATGTTACAAACTTACTCTGATGGTGAATACATAAATTTTCCTTGTAATTCTTACAACTGGTTCTATGTATTTTGAAAGTATTTTATTAGGTCTTATAGTCTTGGAATTGTTTGATCTTTCTGATGAATTCTTCCTTGTACTATTGTTACCCTCTTTAAATCTAGTGATGAATTTTCCCTTAACTATTTTGCTTGATATTTATATAGCTATTTTAACCTTCTTTTGTTAATGTTGACTTGGTATAGTTTTTTCCACCCTTTTATTCTCTACTTTCTACTCTGTATACTGTTTCTCTTATAAATACTATATAGCTACAGTTTGATAATCTTCATCTTTTAACTCAATGACAGTAGTCATTTACATTTTTTATGATACTAACAGAGTTAAATTTATTTCCACAATCTTATTTTTCTCCATAAATCCTGCTTTTTCCATTTTTTCTCTATCTGCTTATTTGAACATTATACAGTATAATTTGTTTTTTTTCTTTATTTTATTTATTTTTAGAGATGGGGCAGGGAGGGAGAAAGAGAGGGAGAGAAACATCAATGTTTCTCAGTGTGGTGCCCCCTACTAGGGACTTGGCCCACAAACCAGGCATGTGCCCTGACTGGGAATCAAACCAGCAACCCTTTGCTTCACAATCCAGTGCTCAATCCACTGAGCCATGACAGCCAGGGCTACACTTTTTGATAATATGATAGATTAAATATAATGTCACAATGTATTTCCCAATTTACATATCTCTGAGTATATGATGTTGACATTGTTACACACATTTATTGCCAGTTATTTTTTAAGTGGTCTCTTCATATTACTTACCTGTTTTTTTAAAATCACTCTTAATACTTTATAGTTGTATTTCTTTCTTTCCTTTTATTTTTTAAAAGGTTTTATTTATTTATTTTAGACAGAGGGGAAGGGATGGGGAAGGAGAGGGAGAGAAACATCAATGTATGGTTGCTTCTTGCACGCCCCCTACTGGGGACCTAACCTGGCTTGCCACCCAGGCATGTGCCCTGACTAGGAATCGAACCAGTGACCCTTTGCTTTGCAGTCTGGTGCTCAATCCACTGAGCCCAGCCAGGGCTACTTACCTATTTTTAGTGGACTATTTGTAGTTTTTGTTTATTTGCAAGGTCTGTTTCTTAGTAAGGATTTTATTCTGTTGTGTTAGGTTAAAAACAGATTTAATTTGTTAAAAATTTATGTTAAAATACATATGGCAAAATGTACTCTTTTAACCATTTTTAAGTGTATAGTTCAGTAGCATTCATATAATTGTGCTGCCATCACTAGCATCCTTCCACAGAACTCTCTTTATTTTGTAAAACTGAAACTCTATACCCATGAAATAATAATTCCTCATTCTCCCCTTCTCTAGTCCCTGGTAACCACCATTGTACTTTTTCTCTATGAATTTCAATGGTCTAGGTCCATTATAAGGACCATTATATGGTCAACCTCATATAATTGGAATCATACAGTGTTTGTCTTTTTGTGACTGGCTTCTTCACTTAAGATAAAGTTGTCAAGGTTTACCCATGTGGTAGCATGTGTCATAATTTTCTCCTTTTTAAAAGCTGAAAAATATTCCATTACATGTACGTACCACATTTGGTTTATCCATCCAACAATGAACACTTTAATTGCTTCTATATTTTGGTTATTGTGAATAATGTGGCTATGAAGATGGATGTACAAATATGTATTTGAGACTTAGCTTTCAATTCTTTTGAGTATATACTCAGAAGTTGAATTGATGGATCTTATTGTAATCTATATGAAGTTTTCTGTGGAACTGCCATACTGTTTTCCACAGCAGCTATACCATTTTACATTCCCTCCAACAGTGCACAAGAGTTCTTCACATTTTCCCCAGCACCTGTTATTTTCTTTTTTAAAAAACAGTAGCCATCCTAATGGGTATGGAGTGGTATCTCATGGTATTGATTTGCATTTCCCTAATGATAAGTGATGTTGAGCATTTTTTCACGTGGTTGTTGGCCATGTGTATACCTTCTGTGGATAAATGTCTACTCAAATCCTTTGCCTGTTTTTTATTGTGTTCTTGTTAAGTTGTAGGAGTTCTTTATTTATCCTGGATATTAACCCCTTTTCAGATACAAGGTTTACAGACATTTTCTTCCATTCCATGAGTTGCATTTTTCATTTGTTGATTGTGTCCTTAAATGCGCAAAATGTTAAAAGATTTCATGTAGTCCATTTTTTGTCTCCTTTTTTCATTTCCTCCTTTTGGTATTATAATCAAGAAATTATTGTCAAATCCAGTGCTATCTTTATGCCAGTACCATACTGTTTTGATTACTGTAGCTTTATATTAAGTTTTGAAATCAGGAAGTGTTCTTTTTCAATATATTTTTTTTTTGGCTATTCAGCTCCTTTGAGATTCTATATTAATTTTAGGATTGGTTTTTCTATTTCTGGAAAAATGTCATTGGAATTTTTTTTTGTCATTGGAATTTTGATAGGGATTACAATGAATCTATAAATAGCTTTAGGTAGTAGGGACAGCTGAACAATGTTAACTCTTCTCATTCATGATCACAGATGTCTCCATTTATTTATGTCTTTAATTTCAGCAATGTGTTTTAGTTTTCATTTTATGTCTTTCATCTCTTCGGTTAATCTCTTTTATTCATTTTGATGCCATTACAAAATGGAAATGTTTTCTGAATTTTAATTTTCTTTTTAGATTGTTCATTGTTAGTCTATAGAAGTACAGCTGATTTATGTGCATTTACTTTATATCCTGCTACTTTGCTAAATTTGTTTAATTGATTCTAACAAGTTTTTTTTTGGTGGAGTCTTTAGGGTTTCCATGTAGAAGATCATATCATCTACAGAGAATTTTATTTCTTTCTTTCTAATTTGGATGTTATAAATATGTTTTTCTTGCCTAATTGCTATGGGTAGAGCATCCAATACTACATTGACTAGAAGTAGTGAAAGCAGGTGTCTTTCTCTTGTTCCTGTTTTAGAGGAAAGTTTTCAGTCTTTTACCATTGGATGAGGATGATGTTAGCTGTGGGCTTTTTATATCTAGCCTTATTATGTTGTAGTTTCCTTCTATTCCTAGTTTGTCAAGTGTTTTTTTTTTTATCATGAAAGGGTGTTAAATTTTGTCAAATCCTGTTTCTACATCAGTTAAATGACCATGTAATTTTTTCCCTTCATTCTGTTAATGTGGTGTACTGCATTGTTTTTTGTTGAATCATCCTTGAATTCCAGAAATAAATCCCACTCTGTCATGGTGTATAATCTTTATAATATAATAATGTAATAATATGCTGTTGAAGTCAGTTTGCTAGTATTTTGTTGTGAATATTTTCATCAGTATTCATGAAAGATATTAGTCTATAATTTTCTTGTAGTGTCTTAGTATAGTTTTGGTATCAGAGTAATGCTGACCTCAGAATGAGTTTGGAAGTCTTTCCTCTTCTTCAGTTTTGAGAAGAGTTTGAGAAGGATGTGTGTTAATTCTTTAAATGGGTGAGATAAGTCACCACTGACACTATCTGGTCCTCGGCTTCTCTTTATTGGGAGGTTTTTGGTTACTGATTCAATCACCTTACTAGTTATGGGTCTGTTAACATTTTCTGTGTCTGTATGATTCACTCTTGGTAGGTTATATGTTTCTTACAATTTGTCCATTTTACTAGTTTATTTCAATATGTTATTATCAATGTTTAGAGTGTAGTTGACTCTTGAACAACATGGGCATTAAGGGTATTGACCTTTCATATAGTCAGAAATCCATGTGTAACTTTTGACTTCCTCACAACTTAACTACTAATAGCCTTCTGTTGACCAGAAGCCTTACTAATAACATAAATAGTTAGTTGATTAACCATATTTTATATGTGAAATGTATTATATACTATATTTTTACAATACAGTAAGCTAAAGAAAAGACAGTGTTAAGAAAATAATAAGGGAGGGAAAATACATTTACAGTATTTATTGAAAAAAACTATGTGTAAGTGGACCCACACAGTTTAAACCCATGTTTAAGAGTCAGCTCTATTTTTCTTATAATACTTTTTATTTCTATAAAATTGGTACTAATGTTCCTTCCCTTATTTCTGATTTTAGTTATTTGAGTATTTTTTTCTTAGTCAGTCTAACTTATGGTCTGTCACTTTTGTGATCATTTTAAAGAAACAACTCTTGGTTTTGTTGATTCCCCCTATTATTTTTGTATTCTCTATTTTGTTTAGCTGCTTGAATCTTTATTTTCTTCTTCTGGATTTGGGCTTAGTTTGCTCTTTTTCTAGTTTGTTAAGATGTAAAGTTCAACCATTGATTTGAGATATTTTTAAGGTATATTTATTGATTATGCTATTATACTTGTCCCATTTTTTCTCCCCTTTATCCTCTTCCACCTGTACCCCTTCTCCCTCCAGCATTCCTCCCTTCCTTAGTTCATGTCCATAGATGATACATATAACTTCTTTGGTTTCTCCATTTCCTATACTATGCTTAACCTATCCATTTATTTTGTACCTACCATTTATGCTTCTTATTCCCTGTACCTTTCCCCCATCCCTCCCCCCACCAATGCTGATAACCCTCCATGTGATCTCCATTTCTGTGGTTCTTTTCCTATTCTGGTTTGTTTTTGTTTTTTAGTGTCAGTTGTTGGTAGTTGTGAGTTTGTTGTCATTTTGCTATTCATAGTTTTAATCTTCTTTTTCTTAGATAAATCCTTTTAACATTTCATATAATAAGGGCTTAGTGATGATGAACTCCTTTAAGTTGACCTTATCTGGGAACCTCTTTATCTGTCTTTCCATTCTAAATGATAGCTTTGCTGCATAGAGTAATCTTGGATACAGGTCCTTGCTTTTCATGACTTTGAGTACTTCTTTCTAGCCCCTTCTTGCCGGCAAGGTTTCTTTTGAGAAATCTGGTGATAGTCTAATGGGAACTCCTATGTAGATAACTCTCTCCTTTTCCTGGTTTTAAAATTTTCTCCTTATTTTAATCTTGGCTAATGTAATTATGATGTGCCTTGGTGTATGCTTCCTTGGGTCCCACTTCTTTGGGACTCTCTGAGCTTCCTGGACTTCCTGGAAGCCTATTTCTTTTGCCAGCTTGGGGAAGTTCTCCTTCATTATTTGTTCAAATAAGTTTTCAATTTCTTGCTCTTCCTCTACTCCTTCTAGTACCCCTATGATTTGAATGTTGAAATGTTTAAAGTTGTCCCTAAGTTCCTAAGCCTCTCCTCACTTTTTGTGAATTCTTGTTTGTTCATTCTGTTCTGGTTGAATGTTTATTTCTTCCTTCTGCTCCAAATTATTGATTTGAGTCCCGATTTCCTTCCCTTCACTGTTGGTTCCCTGTATATTTTTCTTTATTTCACTTTGTATAGCCTTCACTTTTTCCTCTATTTTGCGACTATACTCAACTATTGCTCTGAACAACCTGATCACCAGTGTTTTGAACTGTGCATCTGATAGGTTGGCTATCTCTTCATCACTTAGTTCTCTTTTTGGAGCTTTGATCTGTTCTTTCATTTGGGCCATAATTTTTTGTCTGGGTGCACTTGTTATGTTGTAAGGGGCAGAGCCTTATGTATTTGCCAGGGCAGGGCAATGCACTTCACTGTGTTGTGGCACTGTATGTGTGGGAGTTGTCAGAGAGTGAACAATGCCACTGGCTTGGCTCTCACCCCACTTTCACTCACTTCCCCCTCTACCCACTAGTGAATTGGGCCTTTCTCATGCTATTTCCCAGGTGGGTTTGTATACATTCTAGGACCCATGTGTCCCTCCAATGGACTGTCCTGTGAGACTGGGAGTTTCTCCTGCCACCGCAACCCCCACAAATTTTTACAGCCAGAGGTTTCAAGGCTTTATTTCCCTGCACTAAAACCCCGTGTTCCGTGGTCTCATTCCCCAGTTGTTTCTCCCATTATCTACACATGAATGTGGGACCCTGGGTCCACCAGCCACTGCCTCGCCTGCCTGGTCCACCTTGCCGCACATCCTCTTTACCCCAGCTACCCATCTCTATCCCTCCTACCCATCTGGATGAATGTTTCTTTTTTAACTCCTTGGTTGTCAGACTTCCATACAGTTCAATATTCTGGCAATTCTGGAGGGTTTTTTTTGTTTTGTTTTGTTTTTAAGCTGGTTGCTGTCCTTTTGGTTGTACAATAAAGCAAAGCATATCTACCTATGCCTCCATCTTGGCCAGAAGTCTGATTTGAGATATTTTTTAATGTAAACATTTGCAGACATAATTACACTCTTATCACTGCTTTAATGCATCACATAAATTTTGGTATGTTGTGTTTTTAATACTCATTTGTCTCAAGATATTTTAAACTCCTTTTGTGATTTCTTCAATTCACCAGTTGTTTTAAGTGTATGTTGTTGAATTTTATATATTTGTGGGTTTTTCAGTATTTATTTTGCTGTTGATTTCAGTTTAATTCAATTATGATTGGAAAAGATACTTCGTATGATTTCAGTCTTTTAAAATGTATTAAGACTTGTTTTATGGGCTAACATATAGTCTATCCTGGTTCCATGTTTATTTCTTTAATGACATTTAGAATTAAAAGAAAAAAAACAACAACCTTTCAGTGATTATGCCAAACTGCAATGTCTGAGAGAACAGTGCTCCGGAAAACTGCACTAATTTCAGACACCAGCTGAAAGCTGGGTTGTTTTCAGGGCCACCCTCATCACCGACCACCTGGATACAAATTTAGAGCTGCTTAAGTTTTGATAATTCACTAGCATGATTCACAGAACTCAGGAAAAAGTTATATGATGATTTATTTAATTATAACAAAGGATTTAAAAAAAAAGAAGAAGAAGAACCAGCCAGTACACCAAGGTTTAGATATGGGAGAGTTGCAAACAAGAAACTTCTACATCTCAGTATTCAAAGGAATATTGCCAACCAGGGAAGGTGTCTCAAGCTTTAGTGCCCAGAGATACTTGTTTTTGTTTTTTGGTTTCATTATGTAGGCTGATTGAGTGAATCATTGTTCAGCACGGTTCAATCTCCAACATTCCTTCCCTTCCCAAAAGCCAGGTTGATATCATGGTAGCCCAAAGCTCCAACCCTCTCATCGCATGGTTGGTCTTTCTGGCATTACTAGCCTTTATCCTGAGTTACCACATTAGCAAAAATTATCTATGGCCAATCATGAGTCACCTTATTAGTATAAAATATCAGGTGTGGTCCAAGAGACTCCCTATGAATAATAAATACTCTCTTTCTAGGAGTTTAGAGGGTTTTGAGGTTGTCTCCTGGGAAAAGGCATGTCAAATTATTTATTACACAGGTCCTTAAAAAATCATAAGACCCCTAGCCAGTGTGGCTTGATCAGAACATTGTCCCGTACACCAAAAGATTGTGGGTTCAGCTCCCATTAGGGCACATAGTTGGGTTGTGGGTTCAATCCCCTGCCAGGGAGCCTCTGAAAGGCAACCAATTGATCTTTCTCTCTCACATTGATGCTTCTCTCTCTGTCTCTCCCCCATTTCTCTGTAAAAGCAATGAAAAAATATCCTTGAATGAAGATAAAAAAAAAACATCACAATGAGGCTCTGATTATAATTGAATGAAAGTAATAGATATAGTGAGAATTTTGGCTGTACATTGTTGAATCTTTTTATATAGGAGCAAAGTGTGTATCTCCTCCCTTTATTCAGATTTTTGGGGGGAGTGGTGAAACACTCATTAGAATTGTACAGCTTTTGCTTATTTCTTTCCGAGTTTTATTTCTAGAGTATTTTCTGTCTTCATTGTTGTTGTCAATGTTAAAGGTATGTTCTGAACTTAATTATTTTCTTTATACATCCATTGCTTTTTAAAAATGATTCTAAAATTGCAAAATACTATATTTTTGAAAAAATAAAGAAATATATGTAGTACAGTAATCTTTCTATAGTTTCTATATTCTGTGCCTTATATTTATCTAATGATTCATTTAAGGTGTTTTACAAGTCAACATATACATAATTTTTAATGGTTATTATTAGATGTTGCTATTACTAATTCTTTGTGGATTTTTAAAAGGACTTCAAATTTTATTTTCAATTACAATTTACACTTACAAATATTTTGTATCAGTGTGAGGTGTACATCATAGTGGTTAGACAATCATACACATTACGAAGTGCCCCAATATTTACAGTACCCTCCTAACCATACATAGTTATTATAATATTATTGACTATATTCTTTATGCTGTACTTTGCAGCAGCATGGCTATTTTGTAACTACCAATTTGTATTTTTAAATTTGTTCACCTTTTTCAGCTAGTCCCTCAACTTCCCTCCCCTCTGTCCACCATCAGTCTGTTCTCTCTGTGAGTCTGTTTCAATTTTGTTTATTTATTTATTTTGTTAGATTTCACATATTAATGAAATCATATAGTATTTTTATTTCTCTGACTCACTTTTTTCACTTAACATAGTACACTCTAGTGTCATTTGTGCTGTTGCAAATGGTAAGATTTCATTCTTTTTTATTTTTTGAGTATTATTCCATTGTACATATGTACCACAACTTTTTTATCTGCTCATCTGTTGGTGTGCACTTGGGTAGCTGCCATATCTTGACTATTGTAAATAATGCTACAATGAATATAGGGGTGCATATATTCTTTTGAATGAGTGTTTTGGATTTCTTCAGATATATTCCCCGAAGTGGAATCGCTGGGTCATAAGACAGTTGCATTTTTAATTTTTGAGGGCTCTCCATACTGTTTTCCACAGTGGCTGCATCAGTATGCATTTCCACCAATAGTGCACTAGGGTTCCCTTTTCTCCAATCCTTGTGAGAACTTGTTATTTGTTGATAGCTATTTTGACAGGTGTGAGGTGATATCTCATTGTGGTTTTAATTTGCATTTCTCTGATGATTACTGATGTTGAACATCATTTCATATGTCTATTGGCCATCTGTATATCCTCTTTGGAGAAGTAACTGTTCAGGTCCTCTGCCCATTTTTAAATTGGATTATTGTCTCTTTAGTGTTGATTTCTATCAGTTCTTTATGAATTTTGAATATTAACCCCTTATCAGATGAATCTTTGGTGAATATTGAAAAAAACTTTTCCACCTTTTTTTATCACCCACGGATATGTTTTACATAGACAGAAAGGAAGAAAGAGAGAGAGAGAGACATCAATATGACAAAGACTCATCAATCAGTTGCCTCTTACGTGCGCCTTAACCAGGAATTGAACCGGAAACTTTTTAAATAAATTTATTGTTGTTTAATTATAGTTCCCATTTTTCCCTCATTACTCTCCCCTGCCATACTCAACCCCCACCTTCCACATTCAGTCCTCTCCCCTCTGTTGTCTTTGTCCATAGGTTTTTTATACATGTTCCTCAACCTGACCTTTCCCCTTCTTTCCCCTTCCTCATCTCCTATGGTCATTGTCAGTTTGTTCTTTATTTCCATGTTTCTGGCCAAACCTGCAACTTTTTGGTGTACCGAACGATGCTCCAACCTCCTGAGTTATCTGGCCAAGGCGTCTGTTTGTTTTATTGGTTACTTTTCATTCAGTAGGTTGTCTTTTTATTTTGTTAGTTTCCTTTGCTATGCAGAAACATTTTAGTTTGGTATAGTTCCATTTGTTTATTTTTATTGACATTAGGAGATATTTCAGAAAAAATATTGCTAAGAGAAATGTCATAGATTTCACTAGCTATGTTTTCTGCTAGGACTTTTGTGGTTTTGCATCCAACATTCAGGTCTTAAATGCATTTTTTAGTTTATTCTTATATATGGCATTAGAAGATGGTCTAATTTTAATTTTTGGTACTTATCTGTTCAATATCCCCAGCACCATTTATTCATTAGATTGTTTTTACATGATTTTATGGTCTTATCTCCTTTGTCAAATGTTAATTGATCATATAGGCATTGGTTTATTTCTGGGCTTTCTCTGTGGTTCTGTTGATCTATTTTCTGTTTTTATGCCAGTACCATGCTATTTTGATTACTGTGGGCTTATAGTACAGTTTGATATCAGGTAGTGTGATACCACCAACACTATTCTTTTTTTCTCCAGATTGCTGTGACTGTTCAGGGTATTTTTTGGTTCCATATAAATTTTTGGATTATTTTCTTTGACCTTTGATATTTTGACCTTTGATATTTTGATTATTTTCTTTAACCTTTGATATCAAATAGACCTTTGATATTTTGATAGATATTGTGTTGAATCTAGAGATTCATTTAAGTAGTATGGATATATTAATAATGTTAATTTTTCCTATCCATGAACACAGTATATGCTTTCATTTTTTTATCTTCCTCAAGGTCTTTCTTTAGTATCTTATAATTTTTCTGAGTATGTCTTTTTTTTATTATTGTTCAAGTACAATTGTCTCCTTTTTACCCCCACCACTCCCTCGCCTCACCCATTCCCGCCTTCCATGCTCAATCCAACCCCTTTTGACTTTGTCCATGTGTACTTTATATATGTTCCTTGACAACTCTTCCCCTATTTACCCCCATTATCCCTAAACTTCTCCCCTCTGGTTACTGTCAGTTTGTTCTTTATTTAAATGTCTCTGGTTATGCTTTGCTTGCTTCTTTATTTTGTTGATTAGGTTCCACTTATAGGTGAGATCATATAGTATTTTTCTTTTACCACCTGGCTCATTTCACTTAGCATAATGCTCTCTAGTTATGTCCACACTCTTGTGAAGCTCCTTGTTTCTTTCTGCTATGTAGTATTCCATTGTGTAAATACACCATAGTTTTTTGATCCACTCATTTACTGATGGGCACTTAGGTTGCTTCCAGCATTTGGCTATTGTAAACTGTGCTTCTATGAACATTGGGATGCACAGGTTCTTTTGGATTGGTGTTTCAAGATTTTAGAGTATACTCCCAGCAGTGGAGTTGCTGGGTCGAAAGTCAGTTCCCTTTTTAGTTTTCTGAGGAAATTCCATACTGTTTTCCACAGTGGCTGCACCAGTCTGCATTCCCACCAACAGTGTAGTAGGGTTCCCTTTTCTCCACATCATCCCTAGCACTTGTTGTTTGTTGATTTGGTTATGATGGCCATTCTGACCAGTGTGAAGTGATATCTCATTGAGGTTTAATTTGCATCTCTCTTATGGTTAGTGATGCTGAGTATCTTCTCATGTCTCTGGACTCTCTGTAAGTCTTCCTTGGAAAAGTGTTTGTTCAGGTCCTTTGCCCATTTTTTAATTGAGTTGTTTGTCTTCCTGGTGTGGAGTTGTGTGAGTTCTTTATATACTTTGGAGATCAAACCCTTGCCTGAGTTATCACTGGCAAATATATTTTCCTATACAGTTGGTTCCCTATTCATTTTGCTGATGTTTCTTTAGTTGTGCAGAAGCTTTTATTTTGGTGAAGTCTCATTTGTTTATTCCTTCCTTTATGTTCCTTGCTGTAGGGGACATATTGGTAAAAAAATATTGCTGTGTGGAATGGAATATTGGAGATTTTCCTGCCTATATTCTCCTCTAGAAATTTGATGGTGGCATGACTTATGTTTAAGTCATTTATCCATCATGAGTTTATCTTTGTGTATGGTATAAGTTGGTCAGCGAGTTTCATTTTTTTACATGTAGCTGTCCAGATCTCCCACTACCATTTGTTGAAGAGGCTATTTTTACTCCATTTTATTCTTCTGTTCCCTTTGTTGAATATTAATCAATCACAGACACTTGGGTTTATTTCTGGGGTCTCTGTTCTGTTCCATTGATCTATGTTTCTGTTCTTATGCTGGTACCAGACTGTTTTGATTATCGTGGCCTTATAATCAGGTATTGTGATCCCTCCAGTTTTGTTCTTCTTTCTGAAGTTTGCCATGGCTATTTGGGATTGCTTATGGTTCCATAAATTTTTGAAATGTTTGTTCTATATCTGTGAAATATATCATTCGTATTTTTATAAAGATTACATTGAATCTATTAATTGCTTTGGGTGGTATGGACATTGTGATGATGTTAACTCTTCCAATCCATGAACATGGTGTATGCTACCATTTTTTGTGCCTTCCTTAATTTCTTTCTTCAGTGTTGTGTAGTTTTCTGAGTACAGGTCTTTTACCTCTTTGGTATGGTTTAATCCTAGGTTGTTTATTTTTCTTCTTGCTATAGCAAGTGGGATTTCTTCCACTGATTTCTGTTTCTGCTATTTCATTGTTTTACAAAAATGCCTTTGATTTCTGAATATTGACTTTGTATCTCTCTGTTTTGCCAAATTCACTTATTAGGCTGAGTAATATTTTTGTGAAGTCTATGAGGTTTTTTTATGTACACTATAATGTCATCTGCAACAGTGACAGTTTTACTTCCTTCTTTCCAATATGGATGCCTTTTATTTCTTTTTCTTGTCTGATTGCTGTGGCTAGGACTTCCAATACTATGTTGAATATAAGTGGTGAAAGTGGACATGCTTGTCTGGTTTCTGGCCTTAGTGGGAAAGGTTTTAGTTTTTGCCCATTGAGTATGATGTTGGCTGTAGGTCTCTCATATATAGCCTTTATCATGTTTAAGTATGCTCCCTCTTCTCCCACTTTGCTGAGTGTTTTTATCATAAATGAGTGCTGTACTTTATCAAATGCTTTTTCCACATCTATTGATATGTTCATGTGATTTTTGTCTTTCCTTTTGTTTATGTGATGTATTACATTTATTAATTTGTGAATATTGAACCACCCTTACATCCCTGGGATGCATCTCACTTAATCATGTTGTATGATCTTTTTAATGTATTACTGGGTGCAGTTTGCAATATTTTAGTGATATGTTCATCAGTGATACTGGTCTGAAGTTTTCTTTCTTTGTTATGTCTTTATCTGATTTTGGGATTGGGATAATGCTGGCTTCATAAAAAGAGTTAGAGTCTTCCCTCATCTTGGATTTTTTGGAATAGTCTGTGAAGGATAGGGGCTTAGCTCTTCCTTAGATGTTTTGTAAAATTCTCCTGTGAAACCGTCCAGTGCAGGGCTTTTGTTAGCCGCAACTTTTTTGACTACTGGTTCAATGTCATCAGCTGTTAGAAGATTATATTTTTCTAGAAATTTGTCCATTTCACCCATGTTTTCAAATTTCTTGGTATATAGTTGTTCATAGTATTTCTTACAATCCTTTGTATTTCTGTGGTATCATTTGTAATCTCTCCTCTTTCATTTCTGATTTTATTTATTTCAGTCCTTTCTCTTTTTCTTGATGAGTCTGCTTAAGGGTTGTTGATTTTGTTTGTTTTTTCAAAGAACCAGCTCCTGGATTTATAAACCCTTTGAATTGTTCTTTTCGTCTCTATGTCACTTAATTCTGCTCTGAACTTGGTTATTTCCTTCTTTCGATTCCCACTGGGCTTTATTTGTTGTTGATCCTCCAGTTCTTGTACATCTAGGATTAGACTGTTTATTTGAAATGTTTCTCTCTTTTTTAGGTAGTACTGATCACTATGAACTTCTAACTCATGTCTGCCTTTGCTGTGTCCCATAAATTTTGGAATGTGGTGCTTTCATTTTCATTTGTTTCAGAAACTTTTTGATTTTTTCCTTGATCTCATTCTTAACCCACTCATTGTTTAATAGCATGCTATTCAATCTTGATGAATTTGAGTGTTTTTGAGTTTTTTCCTTGAGGTTAGTGTCTAGTTTCAGGTACTACAAGTATGTAGTGCAAGAAAGTGCTTGCTATGATTTCAATTTTCTTGAATTTGTTGAGACTTCTTTTGTATCCTATCATGTGGTCTATCTTTGAAAATGTTCCATGTGCATTTGAAAAGAAAGTGCATTTTACTTCTTTTAGATTAAAGTTTCTTTCCCTATATATACATCAGTTAAGTCCATTTGGTCTGCGGCATTGTTCAATGCCTCAATATCCTTGTTGATATTTTGTATGGAAGATCTATCAATTTTTGAAAGTGGGGTATTAAAATCTAGTGTAAGTGTGTTGCCAACTGTATCTTTCTTGAAGTCCTCCAAGATTTTCCTTATACATTTAAGTGCTCCTATTTTGGGTGTGTGTGTGTGTGTTTGTGTGTGTGTTTATTTATTTATTTATTTATTTATTTATAATGTTTATGTCTTCTCGATGGATTCTTTACTTAAGTATTATGAAGTGTCCGTCTCTGTTGCTTTTCTGGCCTTTGTTTTGAAGTTTATTTTGTCTGATATGAGTATTGCTACACCAGGTTTTTTTTTCCTCTCCATTTGCTTGGAATATTTTTTCAACCCTTCACTTTCAGTCTGTGTACGTCTTTTTTTCTGAGGTGTGTCTCTTGTAGGCAGCATATGCATGGGTCATATTTTGTTATCCATTCAGCTACTCTATGTCTTTTAATTGGAACATTTAATCCATTTACATTTAATGTTACTATTGATAGGTAGTTACTCATTTCCCCCCTCTGTACCTGTGTTCCCCTCTCTCTTGCTCTTTTTCTTCTTCTTCTTAGAGCAATCCCTTTAGCATATCTTGTAGTTCTGGTTTAGTGGAGGTGTATTTTTTCAGCCTTCTTTTGTCTGGGAAACTCCTTATTTTACCTTCCAACTTAATTGAAGTTGCCTACCCAGCCTTGCTGGGTAGAGTAGTCTGGGTTGCATGCCTTTGTTTTTCATTACTTTGAATATTCTTGCCATTCCCTTCTGGCCTGTAGTGTTTCTGTTGAGAAATCAGCTTCTAGCCTTATTGGAGTTCCCTTGCATGTTACTTCCTATTTCTCCTGTGCTGCTTTTAAGATTCTCTCTTTGTCTTTAAAACTTGGCATATTAATTATGATATGTCTTGGAGTAGGACTCTTTGGGTTCATCTTGATTGGGACCCTCTGTGCTTCCTGAAGTTACGTTGCTTTTCCACTCCACAGGTTTGGGAATTTTACTGTCATATTTTTTCAAACAGGTTTTTTGAAGTTCCCTTAAGCTATCTTCATATTTCTTGTACTTTTTTGTGCTACTGCTCTACCTGGGTGTTTCTTTCTTGTCTTCCAGCTCATTTATTTAGTCCTCTGCTTCATCCAGCCTGTTTGTAATTCCTTCTAGTGTATTTTTTATGTGAGAAATTGTATTCTTCATTTCTTCCTGGTTCTTGTTTATATTTTCTATTTCCTTTTTTATATTCTTTTAGTTCTCACTCATTTCCTTGTAGTTGTCTGTGAGTTCCTTTAGCATCCTTATCACCATTCTTTTGAATTCTGTATCTGATAGTTTGCTTACCTGCATTTCATTTAGTGTTTTTACTGTCAACTCCTACATTCCTTTCTATTGCAGGTTCTTTTCTTTGTCTCCTCATTTTAGGTGACTCTTTTTCTTTTTTCTGATTCCCGATGCTCTGCTTTTCCAGCTGTTTTCATAGGGTGAGCTTCTGAGGTAGGAGTTCTGTGGGACTCAGTGGCATGGTCTCTTTGATCTCCTTGTCTGGATGCTCTAGGGTTGCCATTTCTTCCATTTGTGTGGGCTCTTTTGTTGTACTTGGGCTTTACCTGTTGGTGGCTCCTTTCTTGGTGGGTTCTCCCCTTCAGTGGGTTTACTGGTATCCACAACTCCCACCTCATCTTGTGTGTTATCAGGGGTAAGGCAAAGGTGCAGTGAAGAAAGGCAGCAGGGGAGTATTCTGAGATTTAAAGTACTAACGTGTCGAGACAGATAGGAGGTCCTTTGGAGAAGTACAGCAATATCTATGGTGTTTCATCCAACTAGCCACTTTTTATAAAAGGTGAAAAAGGGATAAGACTCTTGTTGGAAGGGAAAAAGAATGCGTGCTGATTCTAGAAAGCAGCACATTTATGTGAGGGTAGGTTGTAAGCTATAGTGAAAGTAAGGGACAGAAACTTGGCATAGTGTGTGAGAGAATAAAGTTAACCACAACAGTAATAAAATTCAGTAAGATGATGAAATGGATTAAGACCAGGGAAGGTTGCTGTGTGGAATTTGGAATAATAGTAATATGATAAGAAATGTATAATCTGAATAAAGAGAATAAAGAGTAAAAGATCAAGAGTAGTATGTTATTGGAATACAAGTGAAGCGAAAGAGGAAAAATTAGAATGCAATATGAAAGGGAGAGTAAAGAAAACCAATCAAACAATGAAACCAAACAA
This sequence comes from Trachops cirrhosus, assembly GCA_028533065.1. Lineage (NCBI taxonomy): Eukaryota > Metazoa > Chordata > Mammalia > Chiroptera > Phyllostomidae > Trachops > Trachops cirrhosus. The sequence continues at coordinate 32,993,643 of CM052550.1, forward strand.
ACCAGAAAAAAAACTAAATGGAAAGAAGAAAAATAAAATAATAATAATAATAATAATAATAATAGTAGTAATAAAATAAATAAAAAGAAAAAAATAAAATTCAAGTTCCGAAGGATAGCAAGGTGCAGCTTGTCTCAGGTGTTGGTGTTAGCCTTGTGACTTCTTTTTGGATCTGTCTTTGGTCTTCTCTCTGCTCCAGGTATTATTGTGTTACAGTTGAGTGGGAAAAAAAATGCCTCCTGCTGGCTTTAAATCTGGCAATGGGTTTGGCTGGTTTTCCTGGATGCTGCAGGCAGAGAAGGCTGGGTTCCATTTTTTTTCCTTTGCTGTGGTTCCGTGAGGATAGGGTCTCATTCCGGGCTACAATATTCCCAGATACCCAGTTTCCATTCCACACTCTCAGAGTGATGTGCGGCCCACTCTGTCCACTGGTCATATATGCGAGACTGGTGCCTATTGTTCACTTCGTTGTGCAGCCCTTTGCTTAGTACATGAGGTGCGCTAAGTGGAGCAAATCGTACCTCTCCTTCTCCCTCTTTGTTGGCCTGGGTCTTTGTTGGCCCAAGTCCCTTCAGGGCCATTTAGTTCCCCTATTAAATTAAGTCTTTCTGGGTGCTGCTACCTCTCTGAGCCCCTACTGCCCCCCTTTGATCAGTCTGTGAGGTGCCCCAAGTGATAGGAAATCACATGCCCCCTCTTCTCAGGCATGGCTGCTTCACGCAAGTGCTCCTTGCACAGTGTCTGAGAGCTTTGTTTGAGTGAATTCCCCTTGTTTGCAGCAGGCCGTTCCTAACAGTCACCTGGCTTCCCACACAGACCAACTCTGACCAGTCCAAAGACTACCTGGTTCTCAGCCAGTAGTGGCCCATCTCTTCTCCCATCTCCATGTGTGACCCAGCTTCCCAATTTCTCTGGTGCTGTACCAGCCGGCAACCACAGCCTCAGCCAGTGTACGCTGCCAGTTGTGTGTGTCTTACTGCATCTTTATCCCCTCAACGACGTTAAGCATCCAGGTCTCTCCTGGTGCTGGTCTGGAAACACACCCCCCTGGGAGGGGAGAGAGCTGCCAAGTTACAATTTCTTACCCAGCTCTCCTTCAAAGCTACTACAGCAGCCACAGTCTCCAGCACAGAGCCTAAGGACCCTCCCATCAGCCTGCAAAATTTCTTTACCATCCATTTTTATACATCCTCTGCATCCTTTGGCTTCCAAACCGTATCACCTGTAATTCTGTTGGCTGTTTGTGCTGTTCCTTGGAAGATTGGCTAGGTGTCCCAGTTGGGTACACAAGGTCAAGTGGGTTTATGCCTCTTGCCTTGCTATCATCTTTGAATACAAGTCTTTTTGTTAAATGTATTTGTAGGTAATTTTTATTTGACACAATTGTAAATAGGATTATTTCCTTATGATACTTTATTATTGGTGTATCAAAATAAAACCTATTTCTGAAAATTAATTTTGTATCCTGCTACTTTACTGAATTTTTTTATCAGTTCTAGTAGTTTTTGGTGGAATTCTTAGTGTTCACTATATACAATATTTTGTCTCCTGCAAATAATAACAGTTTTACTTCTTCCTTTTCAATTTGGCTGCCTTTTATTTCTTCATTGTGCCTGATTGCTCTGGCTAGGACTTCCAGTATATGCAGAATAAGAGTGGTGAAAGTGTACATCCCTGTCTTGTTTCTTATCTTAAGGGAAACTTTTAGTTTTTTTTTCTTGAATATGATGTTACCTGTGGGCTTGCCACATATAGCCTTTACTATTGTGAGTTATGTTCCCTCTATTTCCCCTTTGCTGAAAGTTTTTATCATAGTTGGGTGCTGGATATGGTCAAATGCTTTTTTGCCATCTGTTGATATGATCATATGATTTTTATCTTTCATCTTGTTTATGTGATATATAACAATTTATTTGCAGACATTGTACCAACCTTGTGTGCCAGGAATAAATCACATTTGATTGTAGTGTATGATCCTTTTAATGTATTGCTTGATTTGGTTTGCTAATATTTTTTTGAAGATTTTTGCTTCTGTGCTCATTATGGATATTAGCCTTTAATTTTCTTTGTACATACAGTGTAGCGTCTTTATCTGTTTTGGAATTAGGGTAATGCTGTCCTCATAAAATGAACTTCAGACTCTTCCTTCCCCTTGAATTTCTTAGAATAGTTTAAGAAGGATAGGTGTTAGTTCTTCTTTGAAAGGTTGGTAAAATTTACCTGAGAAGCCATCCAGTCCAGGACATTTTTTTTGGGGGGGGGTAGTTTTTTGTTAGTACTGTTTCAATTCTGTTCATTGTAAAAGATTTGTTTATTTATTTTATTTCTTCTGGATGCAATTGTGGAATATAGTATGTTTTTAGGAATTTATCCATTTTTCCCAGATTGTCCAGTTGGTTGGTATATAGTTGTAATATTTTCTTATAGTCTTTTGAATTTCTGTGGTCTCAGTTGTTACTTCCCTTTAATTTCTAATTTTACTTATTTGGGTCCTCTGACTTTTTTTTTGATGGGTCTAGATGAAGGCTTATCAATCTTGTTTATTTTTCAAATAAACATACCTTGGCTTCATTGAAATTTGTTTTGTCTTTTTAGACTCTACTATTTAAATTTCTGTTCTGATCTTTATTATTTTATTGCTTCTACTCACTGTGTGCTTTGTTTGTTATCCCTTTTTTAGTTTTTTTTTCTAAGGTGCAAGGTTAGATGATTTATGTGAGATTTTCCTGGTTTTTGAGGTTGCCCTGCAATGCTATGAATTTTCCTCTTAGAACTGCTTTTGTTGCGTCCATATCTTTGGGATTGATATGATCCCACTTTCATTTGTTTCAAGGTAACGTTTGATTTCTTCCTTTATCTCATTGTGAACCTATTCATTCTTTAGTAACATGTTATTCAGCCTCCATATGTCTGTGTTTTTCAGAAATTTTTTGTAATTGATTTCTTGTTTCATACCATTGTGGTTGGAGAAGATATTTGACATGATTTCAATATACTGAAAATTATTGAACCTTGTTTTGTGGCCCAACATGTAGTCTATCCTTGAAAATGTTCTATGTGCACTTGAAAGGAGTGTATATTCTGCTGTTTTGGGGTAAATTCCTCTGAAAATATTCAATGAAATCCATGTAGTCTAGTGTGTCATTTAAGGCTGCTGATTCCTTGTTGATTTTTATCTGAAAGATATATCCATTGATGTCAATCAGGTGTTAAAATCCCCTACTATAGTGCTCGCTTCGGCAGCACATATACTAAAATTGGAACGATACAGAGAAGATTAGCATGGCCCCTGCGCAAGGATGACACGCAAATTCGTGAAGCGTTCCATATTTTTGCATCACTACTAATGTGGGCGTTCTCACACTTCTGCACCCTTTGATTACTTACGAAAAAATGTGAGTCAAAGCATAATATATGGCACCCAATAGCAAAAAAAAAAAAAAAAAAAAATCCCCTACTATAACTGTATTTTATAGTCAATCGCTCACTGTATGTTCTTGAAGATTTACTGTTTATATTTAAGTGCTCCTAGATAGGCAGCATAAATGCTTGTAAGGGTTATATTTTCTTGTTTGATAGATCCCTTTATCATCATGTTCTTCTTTGTATCTTATTATAACCTTTGTTTTAAAGTCTATTTTGTCTGATACAAGTACTGCTATACCAGCTTGGTTTTTAATTTCCCATTGTGTGAAATATTTTCTTCTATCTTTTTACTTTCAGGTTGTGTGCATCTTTCTTTTTGAATTGGGTCTCCCATAGATAGCATATACAAGGATCTTGTTTCCTAATCCATTTAGTTATCTGGTACCTTTGATTGGAGAATTTAAGCTATTTACATTTAAAGTGATTGTTGATAGTTATGTATTTATTGCCACTTTATTCTTTGTAACCTGTTCCTCTTTTTTCTTTCTTCTTAAAGAAATACTTTAATAGTTATTGCAATACTTGTTTGTTGGTAATGAACTCATTTAATGCTTTCTTATCTGAGAAGCTCTACAGTTCTTCGATTTTAAATGATCGTCTTGCTGAGTATAGTCGGGGTTTTTTTGGGGTTTTTTTTTTTTTGGTCCTTGCTTTTCATCACTTTGACTATTTTCTGCCAATGCCTTCTGTCCTGAAATGTTTCTGATGAGAAATCAGCTGTCAGTTTAATGAGAGTTTCCTTGTAGATAACTAATTGTCCTTCCCTTGTTGTTTTAAAGATTTGCTCTCTGTCTTTAACCTTTGCCATTTTAATTATGATGTTTCTTGGTGTGGGCCTCTTTAGTTTCATCTTCTTGGGACTCTCTGTTCTTTCTGGACAGGTGTGTCTTTTTACTTTACCAAGTTAGAGAAGTTTTCAGTCATTATTTCTTCAAATTGATTCTCAGTCCTTTTGCTCTCTCCTCCTTCTGGTACCCCTATAATGCAGATCTTCTTGTTAGTTATACTTAATGTTGTTCCAGAGATCCTTTAAATGATCCTTATTTTAAAAATAATTTTTTTTCTTTTTCCTGCTCTAATTGGATGTTTTCTGCTATTTTGTCTTCTAAATTGCTTATTTGGATTCTCTGTTTCACCTAGCCTGCTGTTGAATCTTTCTAGTGTATTCTTCATTTCAGATATTGTATTCTTCATTTTTGCCTGGTTCTTTCTTATGGCTTCTGTGTCCTGTTTCATACCCACTACCCTTTTTTAAAGTCTGCACTGAGTTAATCCATTCTACTCTACATACCATGAGATATTTTATAACCATTGTTTTGAACTCTATATCTAGTAGAGTGCTTACCTCCATTTTATTTAGTTCTTTTTCTGGGGATTTCCCCTGTTCTTTCATTCTGGGCATGTTTCTTTGTCTCCTCATTTTGGCTACCTCTCTGTATTTGTTTCTGTGTATTAGTACACCTGCTATGCCTCCCAGTCTTGGTTTGGTGTCATTATATAGTAGGTTTCTTGTGAGGCTCAGTTGCAGTCTCCTTCATCACCTGAACTAGATGATCCAGGAATGTCCCTTGTGTGGGTTATGTGGCCCTTCTGTTGTATATGAGTTTTTATTGCTGTTGATCTTTAGTGGGTAGAGATGACCTTCCAGTTGGCTGACAATGAATATTGACTATGACCACAGTTCATGAGATGTTATGCAGTGGCTGACACCATGAAGCAAAATTTGCCACAGCAGGGTCTGGTGCCCGCAGAGGTTTTGTGTCTGCTACTTTTGGAACTACTTGGATTGTGCCTTGATGTTTTATGAGTCTGTCTAGCGATGGACTCTGGTCCAGGTAAATATCAGGCACTGCCTGTGACTGGCACCCAGCTACCTGTTTGGAAATACAAAGTGATTCACAGTTTGTGAATCACTGGGCCTCTGCTGGGCCTGGGTGTGTGTGGGAGAGGCCAAACTGTACACCATAGTTGGTTTTCACCAGGACCAACTCTTGGTGCAGGCCAGCAAAAGGCCCAAGGCACCCCAAGATTTGCCTTTGCCTGCTGACTGACTGTTAGTCTCAGTTACTGAAAGAGCCTTTGGAAGTATGCAAGTTACATGAAGGAGGTTTCTGTGAATCTCCTGGTAGGAGCAAGTGGTGATCACTAGATTTACACAGATTTACACTCAGGACCAGTGCTGGGTCTGAGGCAAAAGTCTCCAGGTACACCATAGCCAGGTGCTACCTGCTGGGTGTCCGTGGACCTTTGTGGCAAGGCAGGGTCTCAGGGATTCATCAGGGTGAGACCAGTAACATTCATTCATCAGGCCCAAACAGAACATTTTGCTTTGTGAAGGGAGGGCTCTCTACTGGAATGGTGGTGCTCATCAGACATGCAAGAGAAAAATGGCCTTACCCTAAAGCCACACAACTCAGTCTGTCCTTGAATCTGCCTGGAACTCCTCAAGAGTCTTCCAAGAGAGTATGTATAGCAGGTCTAGTCTGGCCAAAGAGCATGAGCTAGGCAGGTCAGAGCCATGGAGAGTTGGGAGGGTGGTGCTAGTGAATCTCTTGTCAGGGGGCAGGAGGGTCCACATACTTATACTCTGACACACCCTGAATCTTCCTGGACCTCTACACCATGTGCCCAGACAGCTGTCTTCTCTGCAGGGCATGAACTCAGCAGGGCCAGGCGACAGGGAATTAATAGGGTAGGTCTAGTGCATTCCTCCAGGTCAATGCAGTGTAGAGGCGAGTGCTCAACTTAGGAAAGATGGCATTTCTGTACAGTGTGGGAAATACATTCAGCACAGGGATCATGGCAGCTGTCCCTTTAGCTCTCTCCTTGGAGCCACACAACCCAGTCTGTACTCACACTACTCCAGTCTGCTCCAGTCTGCTCTACCTCTGCCAGCCCAGGGTAAGTGGCTTGAACAAGATTTTGTGTGCTGGTTCTTTAAGAGGGTGCTTGGGTTTCTAGAAGGCTGCTGTCTCTCCCTGGAGGACAGAATCTCTTGATTATTATTGAAATAGGTCCCCTTCCTTCTCCTCTTGCCTCCCAACTTCCACTGTGCTCATTAATTAGTAATTAGATATCACTCCTCTACACACACTTGTGGCTCTCCATCCACTGAGTAAAAGTCAAATTGCTTAGGATGCCTCTAATGCTTAAGTAATCATGTTAGCCTTTATCTCATATCTTCTACTACTCCCTCCTCCCCAGCCACACTGGCTTTCTCGTTATTCCTCAAATGTACCAAATATGCTTCTACTTTAGATATCTAAGTAACTTTGTCCAAATATCTAAGTGACTAATCACTTCCTTCAAATCTTTGCTTAAATGTTAACTTACTATTTTTATTGATGTTCAATTATAGTTGTCCCCATTTCCCCCCATAACTTTCTCCCTGTGCTGCCCACCCCTAGCTTCCACATTCAACCCTCCCCCCACCATTGTCTTTGTCCATGGGTCCTTTATACATGTTCGTTGATGACCCTTACCCTTCTTTACCCCCTTCTCCCCCTCTCCTCTCCCCTCTGGTTCTTTATTTTTATGTCTCTGGTCCTATGTTGGTCATTTGTTTGTTTTGTTGATTAGGCTCCACTTATAGGTGAGATCATATTGTATTTGCCTTTCATTTCCTGGCTTATTTCACGTAGCAAAATGCTCTCCAGTTGCATCCATGCTGTCACAAAGAGTAGGAGCTCCTTCTTTCTTTCTTCTGTGTAGTATTCCATTGTGTAAATGTACCACACTTTTTTGATCCATGCATTTACTGATGGGCACTTAGGCTGTTCCCAGCACTTGGCTATTTTAAATTGAGCTGCTATGAACATTGGGTGCATAGCTTCTTTTGACTGGTGTTTCAGGATTCTTAGGGTATATTCCCAGCAGTGTGATTGCCAGGTCAAAAGACGGTTCCATTTTTAGTTTTCTGAGGAAATTCCATACAGTTTTTCACAGTGGCTGTACCAGTCTGCATTCCCACCAACAGTGTACTAGTCTGTTTTCTCCACAACCTTGCCAGCACTTGTTTGTTGACTTGTTTATTATGGTCACTAATAAATATTAACTTATTAAGGATTCCTGTCTTTGACTTAATCAACACTTCTCATCTCTTACCTGATTTTTTTTTAAATCCTCCTGTAAGGATTTTTTAAAATTAATTTGAGAGAGAGAGAGAGGAAGGGAAGGAGGGAATGGAGGAAGGAAGGGGGAGGAGAGAGAGAGGGAGTGTTACCTGTTACCTGAGAGGGTTACCTGTTTTTTTTCCTGTAGCACTCAGTACCTTCTAACATACAATAAAATTTAGTTAATTAGCACTTATTTTCTGTCTCCCAAAGAAAATAAGGTCCCTGAAGGTAAAGATCTTTGCTTTGTTTACTGTCATATTGAAAGCTTCTAGAATAGCACTTTTCACAATGTTAAGTGGATGTTCTTAAAAGAAGCAACTATATGAATGGAGGTTATTTCAGTGCCTGTATTATTCATGCATGCATAAAGTTGTATACTGAGTCCAGCCATCTTCTTAATTTCTCCTTTCTAAAAATTAACTTTCCATAATAGTCAACATACAAAATTATATTACTTTTAGGTGTGCAACAAAGTGATTAGACATTTATAGACCTCAAGAAATGATTGCCCCAATAAGTCTAGTACCCATCTGACACCATATATGGTTATCACAAAGTTATTGACTATATTTCTTATGTTGTACTTGATATCTTTATAACTACTTTTATTTTTTTATTTTTTCTTTTATTTCCCTTACTTGAGGAGACATACAAAAACAATGTTACTAAGAACAATGTCAAAAAGTTTACTGCCTTTGTATTTTTTCTAGTTTTATGGTTTCAAGTCTTACAGTTAACTCTTTATTCCATTTGAGTTTTGTTTTTAGATACCATGTAAGAAGGTGTTCTAGTATCTTTTTGCATGTATCTGTGCAGTTTTCCCACCATCAATTGAAAAGACTGTCTTTACCCCACTGTACATCCTTGCCTCTTTTGTTATAGAATAATTGACCATATAGGCATGGGTTTATTTCTGGGTTCTATTCTCTTCCATTGATCTCTGTGTCTGTTTTTATGCCACATATCATGCTGTTCTGATTACTATCACCTTGCAGTATAGTTTGAAGTCAGGTCGCATGATACCTTCAACTTTGTTCTTTCTCAAGATCACCATGCCAATTTAGGGTCTTTTGTTGTTTAGTATAAATTTTAGGAATATTTGTTCTAGTTCTGTGAAAAATGCCATTGGTATTTTGATAGGTATTGCATTGAGTCTGTGGGTTACTTTGGGTAGTAACAATATTATTTTTTTTATCCATAGCCATGTATATCCTTTTATTTGCTTGTACCTTCAATTTCTTACAGTTTTTCAAGTACAGGTCTTTTATTTCCTTGTTTAAATTTTATTCATAGGTATTTTATTCTTTTTTATACAATTTAAATTGGATTATTTTCTTAATTTCTCTTTCTGATAGTTCATAAATTGTATATAAAAATGCAATCAATTTCTGAATATTAATTTTGTATCCTGCTCCTTTACTGAATATATTAGTTCTAAAGGTTTTTTGTGGAAGCTTTAGGGTTCTCTCTACATAATAATATGACATCTGCAAATGATGACAGCTTTACTTCTTTCCAATTTGTATGCCATTTATTTTTTTTTCTTATCTGATTGCTGTCACTAGAACTTCCAATCCTATGCTTAGTAAATGTGGCAAGAGTGGAGATCTTGTTGATTTTTTTATCTTAAAGAAAAAAAACTTGCTTTTCATTATGTTATGATGAGTATGATGTTCATCATGAGTATGATGTTAGTTGTGGGTTTTTCACATGTGGTGTTTATGTTGAGGTATGTTCTCTCTGTTTCCACTTTACTGAGAGTGTTTATTCCATAATTTCTTCTTGACCTGAGATTTACCTTACTGATTTTTCTATAATTCTAACCATTCCCCACCAAGATTCTGTATAACCTGTTTTTTTTTTTTCTTACACACTTCAGAACTATGAAAGCCAGTGTTCTTGTTGGTTTCATTTGCTATTAAACTCACTTCACTTTATGTACTTTCATAAATGTACCACCTGGTACATAATAGAGGAGACATTTTTTCTTATTATTTTTCAGGCTGGGAATCAGTGTATGAGAGTGAAGAATTAACCCCAAAACAGGACATTTATGAAGCACAGTCATCTCAGAAGATAATAGAAAAACTTACAAGCTGTGGCCTTGAGTACTCCAATTTGAGAGGGGAATGGAAATGTGAGGGCCATTTTGAGAGGGAAACAGTGAATCAGAATGCATATTTTAAAGAAGAGACAATCACTCATGAAGAAGCCCTTATTAATGAGAGAGGACAAGAATATAAGAAATCTTGGCAGAGTTTCCATGTGAACACACTACTTCATACAGAACAGATTATTTCAAAAGAGGAAAAAATATATAAACATGATATACATAATAAAATATTTAAAAAAAATTTAATGGCTATTAAGCCCAAGAATATCTATACAGAGAAGAAACTTTTGAAATGTAATGACTGTGAAAAAGTTTTCAGCCAGAGCTCATCCCTTATTCTTCATCAAAGAATTCATACTGGAGAGAAACCCTATAAATGTGTAGAATGTGGGAAAGCCTTCAGCCAGAGATCAAATCTTGTTCAACATCAGAGGATTCATACTGGAGAGAAACCCTATGAATGTAAGGAATGTAGGAAAGCATTTAGTCAGAATGCACACCTAGTTCAACATCTTAGAGTTCATACTGGAGAAAAACCTTATGAATGTAAGGTTTGTACGAAAGCCTTCAGCCAGTTTGCCTATCTTGCTCAACATCAGAGAGTTCATACTGGAGAGAAACCCTATGAATGTGTTGAATGTGGGAAAGCATTTAGTAATAGATCATCAATTGCTCAACACCAGAGAGTTCATACTGGTGAGAAACCTTATGAATGTAATGTGTGTGGGAAAGCATTTAGCCTTCGTGCATATCTAACTGTACATCAGAGGATACATACTGGAGAGAGACCCTATGAATGTAAAGAATGTGGGAAGGCCTTCAGCCAAAATTCACACCTTGCTCAACATCAGAGAATTCATACCGGGGAAAAACCTTATAAATGTCAGGAATGTAGGAAAGCCTTCAGCCAGATTGCCTACCTCGCGCAACATCAAAGAGTTCATACTGGAGAGAAACCCTATGAGTGTATTAAATGTGGGAAGGCTTTTAGCAATGACTCATCTCTTACCCAACATCAGAGAGTTCATACTGGAGAGAAGCCTTATGAATGTAATGTTTGTGGAAAGGCTTTTAGTTACTGTGGATCCCTTGCCCAACATCAGAGAATTCATACTGGAGAGAGACCCTATGAATGTAAAGAATGCAAGAAAACCTTCAGGCAGCATGCACACCTTGCTCATCATCAGAGAATCCATCTTGGGGTGCCACTCTCACCACCTAATTCAGTCAATCATCCAACCCTATAGACACTATTATAAATATTTCTTGGATGTATACTCTTTCTTCATCTTTAATATCACTCTAGTCTATGATCCATCTCACCTGGATCACTGCTATAGATTTTCTAACAGGACTTCCTTTATCCACTTTTGGTTTCCTTAAATTTATTTCTCACCTTGCACCCAAAATGATCTTTTTGAAGTATAAGAATACATACATCACTGCTTCCAGTTAAAACTTTTTGACTTGCTGTTGTTCTTAAGCTAACATCCTCAGTTTTTAAAATTGTCTATAAGTTGCTTTATTAGCTGGTTCTTTTGTACCTCTTAGCCTTATTTTATTTATTTTCCTTCTCTGGGCACTAAGCACTTCCTGGGATGAAAACCTTAGATTCTAGAAAATTATACTCTACCACTGCTTTGGGATTGTGTGACTTTGAGTACTTTTCTTAATTTATCTAAGCCTCAGGGTTTTCTTTAATTCTTAAAATAAGGGTAATGTATCCCTATTTTAAATATAAGATACAGTATCTTATATTTTTAGTCCACACCTGAGGATATGTTTTATGTTTATTGATTTTAGAGAGACAGGAAAGGGGAGGAGAGAGAGAGAAACATTGGTTGCCTCCTATACATGCCTGAACCAGGAATCAAACCCACAAGCTAGATATGTGCCCTGACTGGGAATCAAACCCACAACCATTTGGTGTACAGGATGATGCTCCAGCCAACTGAGATACCTGGCCAAGGCAAGGATACTGTATTTTAGAAAATATTAAATGAAATAATGTATGTTGTAAATTGATGCATATTAACTAAAAATTTTGACTGTAAAGTACTTAGTGTACTTCATGTAATTTACATAGCACATTCTTCTACACACTCAACATATGTTAACTCACTTACCCGTCATAGCTAAAACAAGATTCCTTAGTGGACAAAGTAGTCAAACATCCCTGGGAAGCAACAGGTCAGAATTGGGAAAACAAAAATTTTAGAACATAAATGCAGTCTTTGTACTCTAGGTGAGAAATCAATATAGACATAGATAATAAAAATACAACACTTATAGCCAGTTTTAGGTCTCTAGAGAGAATGAATTGAGTAAACCAATTAAAATGAGGATTTACTGAAAATACAAAGCTTACATTTAGATAAAAGAATAGAGTATCGCAATTAACTCCAAAAAACAACAACAAAAAAACCCCCCATAAACCTAGAAATTTATACTGTACCACAAAAAGGCACTAGGCCCAGGCCCAGGCAGTTGTATGATTGAATCTAGGTAATTTCAAAGCATCTAAACTCTTTCATGCTGTAGAAAGTATAATGTTTGTAAATGTTTTTATCTAGTGATTGTAAAATTTAAATCTATAGGGAATTTAGGGAAGAAAGCTAGAGATTGTGTGCGTGTGTGTGTATATATATATATTATATGTGACTACAGAATATATATATTCTGAATATATACACTGTGTATATATATGTTCTATAATTATATATATAATATATGTATATTTTCATTCAGTGAATATTGAGTAGCTACTATTTGCCAGGCACTGTCACTGATTCAGAGGAGACAATGGTGATCAATACAAAGACAATGGTCTCATGGAGTTAAATTCCAGAGGCTGAGAGTTATACTTAAATTTAAGCATAAATTTTCACATTCATGCTTAAACTTCATGCTTAACTGAAGAATAATGAAGTAAACTCAGGAGTATTATATGGTCTAGACTGAAGAAACTCAAGATAACAAAGTTACTAGTTATTCTTGATTCACAATTTACTGCATTTTGAACCATAATTTCTGAATGGGCCTTTTTGCCCTTTATTTTCACAAGTTTGTTCTGAAATTCCTCTACGAAGTATGAATTCTTAAGAATGGCAAGAAAATCTTGAGTGTGAGCTATCTGTAGAAATTTTGCATATGATAAAAATTAATCATATTAGTAAAGAAAGAATGGATTTGGGGATATTAGAATAATTCACTATGTGTGTCACTAGTAGTAAGGGAAATGTAAATTAAACCACAATGAACTATTTCAAGATCATCACATTGGCAAAAGCATTACTTTGCCAATGACTAAGTATAGCAATAGGAAAGTTCATACAGCGCTATTTGGAAGTAGTTGTGTTTAGGATAATTAGACAATATCTAGTAAAGTTGAGGATGTTGATACTCTTTGACACATCATCCACACTGAAACTTCTAGCAGGGGTGTCCAAACTGCAGCCCATGGGCTACATGCAGCCCAGCATGGCTGTGAATGCATCCCAACACAAAATAGTTAATTTACTTAAAACATTATGAGATTTTCTTGTGATTATGTGTCACAATGTATTTAATGTGTGGCCCAGAAAGCTCTTCTTCCAGTGTGGTGCAGAGACACCCAAATACTGGACATGCCTACTACAGTCTTCTCACGTTTTCAGGGACATGTACTTGAAGATCCACTTCAGAATTGTTTGTGAGATTGAAAGTTGAAAGCAATCAAAATAACCATTAAGATGAATGTAGTTAAAATGAATGAACTATTTATACTTCTATCGACATGAACAACTCTCAAAAATGATGAAATTGAATTAGAGAGTTTTGTATGACATGGTACCACTTATTAATATAATGTTTGAAAACATGCAAATCAACACTTTATTGCTAAATATATAGAAATAGTACAATACATTCATTAAAATAATCATCAAATGCAGAACAGTGGTAACCTGGGGGGGATGAATAATGAGATTAAGCAAAGGATGCAAATAATCATTTATTTCTTCAAAACAGAAATAAGTATGATCAATTCTTATAATTTGATAAAGCTGGTCATGGGTTTATAAATAGGTTCTTAATCTCTGTATCTTTTGTATATTTAAAATATTTTATAATAAAAATATTTAAATGATGCTTGTTTTTGTCAGTTATTACTTCTCAGGTGTGCTACTTATGTTGCCGTTCATATTCACCATTCTCTTTAGGACATAGCTCACATATAACCAACTTCCAGGTGCAGTCACTGTTAACAATTTGGTGACTGTCTTCCAGTTTTCAGAATTTTTAGAGTAATTATGATTTTATACTCTACATTTTATAGTCTACTTATATAACATGTCTTTTCCCCATCATTTACCCTGACTTTCTTGAGGTATGATTGACAAAATTAGATATATAATTAAGGTGTACATCATGATGTTTTGATTTATTTATACATTGTGAAATGATTACCACAATCAAGCAAACTAACATGTCTGTTATGTCACATAATTACTATTGTGTGTGTGTGTGTGGTGAGAACACTGGAAATCTACTCTTTTAGCAAATTACAAGTATACAGTACATTATTATTAACTGTAGTTACCATGCTATACATTATGTGATCAGAACTTACTCATCTTACATCTAAAAGCTTGTACCCTTTGATCAATCTCTCCCCTTTATCCACCTCCACCCTGTTGGTAACTACTATTCTCTATTCTCTGTTACTGAGTTCTTTTTTTGAAGGGTCCACATGTAAGTGAGATTATGTGGTATCTGTCTTTCTGTGTCTGGTTTATTTCACTTAGCTTAATGTCCTCCAGGTTCATTCATGTTGTTGAAAATGGAGGATTTCCTCCTTTTAAAGGCTGAATAATATTCCACATTATATGTACACACACAATTTTCTTAATCCATCTCTCTAAAGACACTAAAGTTGTTTCATTTTCTTTGGATGTATACTCAGAAATAGGATTGCTAGGTCATATGGCAGTTCTGTTTTTAACTTTCTGAGGAGTCTTTATATTGTTTTTCATAATGAATGTAACAATTTACTTTTTTTACCAAGAGTGTACAAAGGTTTACTTTTTTCACATCCTCTTCAATGTTTGTTATCTTTTGACATTTTTTTAGTAACCACTCTAACAGGTGTAAAGTAATAACTCTTTGACTTCTTTGTGGTTTTGATTTTTTTTAAGATTTTATTTATTTATCTTTAGAGGGGAAGGGAAGGAGAGAGAGAGAGAGAAATATCAATGTATGGTTGCTTCCTGTGCATTCCCTGCTGGAAACTGGCCTGCAACCCAGGCATGTGCCCTCAGTGGGAATTGAACCGTGATCTCTTGGTTCACAGGCCCATGCTTAATCCACTAAGCTACACCAGCCAGGATTGTGGTTTTGATTTGAATTTTCCTGATAATTAATGATGTTGAACATCTATTTATATACCTGTTGACCATTTGTATTCTTCTTTCATAAAATGTCTATTCAGGTCCTGTGCCCATTTTAAATTAGGATTTTTTGGGTATTGAGTTGTATTTCTTACATATTTTGTATATTAAGCCCTCATCAGACATATAACTTTCCAGTATTTTCTTCCACTTCATAGGTTGCCTTTTCATTTTGTTGACTCATTCCTTTGCTGTGCAGCAGCTTTGTAGTTTGATGTAGTTCTAATTCTTTATTTTTGCTTTTGATGTGTGTTATTGGTGTCAAAACCGAACAAATCATTGTGAAGACCAATGTCAGGGAATATTTTCCCTGTGTGTTCTTATAGGAGTTTTATGGTTTCAGATCTTTAAGTCTTTACACATTTTGCATTATTTTTCATGTATAGTAAGTGTCTAATTTTATTCTTTTGTGTGTGGATATCCAGTTTTCCCAACACCATTTATTGAAAAGACTCTCCTTTCACCATTGTGTATTCTTGGTGCCTGTGTCAAAAATTAGCTGACTATATATGTGGAAATTTATCCATCATCATTCATTCTTAACATTTCCAGGGCACCATTTTTTATGCAGATTGAATTATTAATCCTCTGTTTTTTTTTTAACCTAAATGTCTATAGAGTTGTCATGGACCAATTACAAGCCTTTCAGAAGTCAGTTTTCTTAGATGTTAAAGGGAGATAATTCTGCCTTTGTCATAGAACTGTTACATGAAGTTATCATAACCCATATTAAATGCCTAGAAGTCTTACTGGTAGCTATTAGTATTTTATAAAATGTATGGAGTAAGGAAGAGAAAACAAAAAGGGAAATGATGTAAGATCATTACAGTATAAAGGGGGTGGAGACTGAAACTTACTTAAGGTATGTAACATATAGGAGCAAAGATACACTATACCTCTGGGTTTAAAAATGTTTGCCTATATTAACTTAGCTATTATGGCTATAATTAATATCCAGCAGAATTTTTATCTTTGAGTGCTTTTAGTAGTAGTTTTAGTGCCTTTAATAGTTAAGGAAATGGTGAATTTAAATACTTTTGTCATAGGTCCCTAGGATCTGGAATATCACTGTACTGCTCAAATCTCATGCTCATAAATAGCTTTGAAGTAAGCTGTATTCTCCAAGCTGCCAGGTGTTAAATGGGAATGTACTGCATAGATTTTAGACTGACAAGTGGATACAAAGGAGGGACTTTCCAAGTGTAAACTTCCAAGACCTAATGCAACTTTCCCTATAAGAACAACTACAAGGAACTGAGTGAGAACTACAATGGTATGAAAAAGGAAATAAAACTACAAACAATAACCAGGAAGAAATAAAGAATAAAATTTCTGAAATAAAAAATATGCCAGAAGAAATTACAAGCAGGCTGGATTAAGCAGAGGACTGAATTAGTGAGCTGGAAGACAAGGTAGAAGGAAACACCCAGCTAGAGTAGCTGCATGAAAAAAGACTCAAAAAATATAAAGATAGCTTAAAGGAAGCAGGACAACATGAAACACAACAACATTTGAATCATAGGAATACCAGAAAGACAAGAAAAGGAGCAATGGATGGAAAACCTGTTTGAAAAAAATAATGACAGAAAATTTCCGTAACTGGGGAAGGGAAAAGCCATGCAAATTCAAGAAGCACAGAGGGTCCCAAGCAAGATGAACCCAAAGAGGCCTACTGCAAAACACATCATACATAAAATGCCAAGTTTTAAAGACAGAGAAATCTTAAAGGCAGGAAGAAACAGGAAGTAAAACACAAGGGAGCTCTGATAAGGCTAGAAGCTGATTTCTCAACAGAAACACTACAAGCCAGAATGAAATGGCAACAGATATTCCAAGTAATGAACCGCAAAAGAAGGCCTGCCACCAAGACTACTGTACCTAGCAAGGCTCTCAATTAAAAGGGAAGGTGAAATAAGGAGTTTCTCAATCAGAAGAAGGCTAAAAGAGTACACCTCCATAAAACTATCACTGCAAGATATGCTAAATGGACTGATTTAAAAAGATGAAGAGAAAGAGTGAGAGAGGAACACCGGTACAAAAGTAATAATGTGGCAATGAATAAGTACCTATCAATAATAACCTTAAATGTAAATGGATTAAATGCTCTAATCAAAAGACAAAGGGCAGCTGAATGGATAACAAAACATGACCCACACATATGCTGCCTACAAGAAAGCACCTCAGTAAAAGACCTATACAGATTGAACGTGAAGGTTTGGAAAAAAAATATTCCAAGCAAGTTGATAGGAAAAAGCTGTAGTAGCAATACTTGTAAAGGACAAAATAGACTTCAAAAGAAAGGCCATAAGAAGAGACACAGAAGGACACTTCACAATACTCAAGGAAAAAATCCATCAAGAAGACATAAACACTGTAAATATATATGCACCCAAATATATAAGGAAAATTTGGGGGACTTCAGAGAATATATACAGCAACACACTTGTAATATGGGATATTAACACCCCACTGTCACCAATGGATAGACCTACCAAACAAAATATCAACAAATTGTGGCATTTAACAATGCACTGCATCAACTGCACTTAACTGATACATATAGAAACTTTCATCCCCAAGAAGCAAAATACACATTCTTTTCAAATGTACATAGAACATTTTCAAAGATAGACCACATGATAGGACACAAAACAAGCCTCAAAAAAGTCAAGGAAAGTGAAATCATACAAGCATTTTCTCTGACCACAAGGGACTGAAACTAGAAACCAACCTCAAGGAAAAAACTCAAAAACACTCAAATTCATGGAGATTGAATAGCATGTTATTAAACAATGAATGGGCCCTGGCTGGCGTAGCTCAGTGGATTGAGCATGGGCTGTGAACCAAAGGGTCGCAGGTTCGATTCCCAGTCAGGGCACATGCCTGGGTTGCTGACCAGGTCCCCAGTGCGGGCCACGCAAGAGGCAACCACACATTGATGTTTCTCTCTCACTCTTTCTCCCTCCCTTCCCATCTCTAAAAATAAATAAATAAAATCTTAAAAAAAATACAATGAATGGGTTAAAAATAAGATCGTAGGAGAAATCAAAAAGTTTCTGGAAACAAATGAACATGAACTCACAACAGTTCAAAACTTATGGGATACAGCGAAGGCAGTCCTGAGAGGGAAGTTCATAGTGATACAGGCCTACCTAAAAAAGATAGAAACATTTCAAATAACCTAACACCACATCTACATGAACTGGAGGGACAACAACAAAGATAGCCCAGAGTGAGTAGAAGGAAGGAGATAACCAAGAAGAGAGCAGAATAAATGACATACAGTTGAAAAGAAAAATTCAAAGAATCAATAAATCCAGGAGTTGGTTCTTTGAAAAGATAAACAAAATTGATAAGACTTTAAGCAGACCCATCAAGAAAAACATAAGAGGAACCAAATAAACACAATCAGAAATGAAAGAGGAAAGATTAAAACTGATACCACAAAAATAAAAAGGATTGTAAGAAATTCCTGGGAACATCTATATGCCAAGATACTTGAAAACCTGGTTGAAATGGATAAATTTCTAGAAACACAATCATCCAAAATTGAATGAAGAAGCAGAAAGCCTGAAGGGACCAATAACAGCTCATGAAATTGAAGCAGTAATAAAAAAACTCCTGGCACACAAAAGCCCTGGACTGGGTGGTTTCAGAGGACAATTACAAAACATTTAAGGAAGAACTAACCCCTATCCTTCTCAGACTGTTCCAAATAATCTAAGAGGGTGGAAACTCTCAAACTTTTTATGAGGCCAGCATCATCCTAATCCCAAAACCAGACAAAGACAAAACAAAGAAAGAAAACTATAGGCCACTATTGCTGATGAACATAGACACTACAACCCTCAAGAAAGTACTGGCAAAGCGCATTTAGCAATACATCAAATAAGATGATACACCATGATCAAGTGGGATTCATCCCAGGGATGCAAGGATGGTACAATATTCACAAATCAACAAACATAATATATCACATAAACAAAAGGAAAGACAAACATTACATGATCATATCAATAGATTCGGAAAAAGCCTTTGATGAGGTACAGCACCCATTTATGATCGAAACACTCAGCAAAGTGGGCGTAACAGGAGCATACCTCCACATAATAAAGACCAGACATGAGAAGCCTACAGCCAGTATCATACTCAACAGACAAAAACTAAAAGCTTTCCCACTAGGATCAGGAACAAGACAATGATGTTTGCTTTTACCACTTTTATTCAACATAGTATTGGAAGTCCTAGCCACAGCAGTTAGACCAGAAAGAGAAATAAAATATATGCAAATAGGAAACGAGGGGGTAAAACTGTCATTTTTTGCAGATGACATGATAGTATATTTATAAAACTCTATAGACTCCACCAAAAAACTACTCAACCTACTCAGTGAATTTGGGAAACAGTGGTGTACAAAGTCAATATTCAGAAATCTAAGACATTTTGTACACCAATAATGAAACATCAGAAACAGAAATTAGGAAAATATCCCATATGCTATAGCAACAAGAAAAATGAAGTACCTAGGAATAAACCTACCAAGAACGTAGAAGACCTGCACTCAGAAAACTATACAACACTGAAAACAAGTTAAGGCAGACACAAATAAATGGAAGCTTATACCATGTTCATGAATTGGAATAATTAACATCATCATATTAGTATCATCAATTAATATAACATCTATACTACCCAAAGCAATTTATAGATTCAACACAATCCCTGTTAAAATACCAATGATATACTTCACAGATACAGAACATACATTTCAAAAATTTATATGGAACCATAAACAAACCTGAATAGCTGCAGCAATTTTGAGAAAGAAGAACAAAGTAGGAGGCATCACAATACCTGGTATCAATCCATAGTAAAAGGCCACCGTAATCAAAACAGTCTGGCCCTGGCTGGTGTAGCTCAGTGGATTGAGGCCAGTCTGGGAACCAAAGGGTCGCAGGTTCAATTCCCAGTCAGGGCACATACCTGGGTGTGAGCCAGGTCCTTAGTAGAGGGTGTGTAAAGGCAACCAAACATTGATGTTTCCTTACTTTCTTTCTCCCTCCCTTTCCCTGTCTGTAAAAATTAATGTAAAAAACTGTCTGATACTAGCATAAGAACAGATACATAGATCAACACACAGATCAGTGAAACAGAACTCAGAAAAAAAAAAGCTCATGATTCAGAAAAAAAAACCATGTCTGTATGGTCAATTAAAATTTGACAGGGGGTAGAAGCATAAAATTGATTAAAATTAGCCTCTTCAACAAATGTCTTTGGGAGGTCTTACACCATACACAAAAATAAACTCCAGATGGATAAAAGACAAATGTAAGTCACAATACCATAAAAGTCCTAGAGGAGAACATAGGCAGGAAAATCTCAGATATTTCACACAGCAATATTTTCACTGATATGTCCCCTAGAGCAAGGGACATAAAGGAAAGAATAAACAAATGGGATCTCATCAAAATAAAAAGTTGCACATCTAAAGAAAATAGCATTAAAATGGAAGGAGAACCAACTGTATGGGAAAACATATTTGCCAGTGATACCTCGAACAAGGTTTTGATCTCCAAAATATATAAAGAACTCACACAAGTCCACTCCAAGAAGATAAACAACCCAGTTAAAAAATGGGCAAAAGACTTCAACAGACACTTCTCCAAGGAGGACATACAGAGGGCCCAGAGACATATGAAAGGATGCTCAGCATCACCAGCCATCAGAGAGATGCAGATTAAAACTGCAGTAGATACCACTTCACATGGTTGAGAATGGCCATCATAAACAAAGCAGCATATAAGTGCTGACGAGCATGTAGAGAAAAGGGAACTGTGGTACACTGTTATTGGGAATGCAGACTGGTGCAGCCACTGTGGAAAATAGTATGGAATTTCCTCAAAAAAACTAAAAATGGAACTGCCTTTTGATCCAGCAATTCCAAAGGGATTGATGGAATCCTGAAACACCAATTCATAAGAATCTGTGCACCCCAATGTTCATAGCAGCACAATTTACAATAGCCAAATATTGGAAGCAACCTAAGTGTCCCACAGTAAATGATTGGATCAAAAAATCATGGTACATTTACACAATGGAATACTATGCAACAGAAAGAAAGAAGGAGCTCCTACCCTCTGCAACAGCATGGATGGATTTGGACAGCATTATGCTTAGTCAAATAAGCCAGGCAGTGAAAGAGAAATACCATATGATCTCAGGTATAATTGTAACCTAATCAACAAAATAAACAATCAAGCAAAATACAACCAAAGACATTGAAATAAAGAAGAAACTGACAGTAACCAGAGAGAGGCAAGGGGGAAGGGATAATGGGGAAAAAAGGGGAAGCGTTGTCAAAGAACATGTATAAAGTGCACATGGACAAAGCCAAAGTTGGTAGGATCAAGGATGGGTTGTGGTGATAGGTGGGTCAGAAGATAGTGGTTAGGGGGAAATGGAGACAACTGCACATTAATAATAATAATAATAATAATAATAATAATAATAATAATAATAGAACAACAGAGCAAAATATAACCACAAACATTGAAATAAAGAACAAACTGATAGTGGCCAGAGGGGTACAGGGAGGGGGATAATGGAGGAAAGAAGGTGAAGGGTCCTCAGGGAACATGTGTAAAGAACCCATGGACAAACCAAAGGGGTTAAGTTTGAGGGTGTGAGGAGGGGGTTGGTGGAGAGGGGTAGAGGGGTAATTGGAGAATGGAGACAACTCTACCTAAACAATAAAAAAAGCTTAGGAAAAGAAAAACAAAGAATTTTAAAAGAAAAAAATAGAGCAATTGAGTAAGAAAAGAGAGCATAAGAGATATGAGAAAGAGAAGAAAAGAAGAAATGAAATAGAAAAGAATAAGATTAGAAATATGTGGCATTAGCCTCAGCAGAATGTTGTGCTCTGCAATCACCCTTTGGATATTGCTGTTTGTGAAGCCTGTTGGATTTTACTCTGGTGTTGTCCAACGCTGGCCACTTGCGCCAGTCCTAGGCCTCTTGAGAGTTTCTTTGTTGTAAACCAATGTCAGATGCTATCCCCACTCAGCCCTTTGCAAACTGGTGAGAGAAAAGCTTCTAGCAGAGCAGTGGGTAAGGTTTCTGGATCCCAGAATTTTGGTCTGCCTTGAGTCTCCCCCTTTGAATGTTTCTGCTCCGAGTTGCTCTTCCTTCCCTCACAGAACTGCACTCATTGGGGGTATCCATGACCTGGCAGGAGTGGTTCAAAAAGCCTCTGGTGTGGTGCTGACACCCTGTAAGGGGTGGGGTTCTTCCTCTTCTTGCCTCTGCTTCTTTGTAATGCAGTCACAGAGCCCAGCACATGCTCGTCTGAATCTGAACAGAAGCCCACCTGGAAGACACAGTTATAAAAACCCAGCTCTGTGTGGCTTGCCAGCATAGGCCACTGGTATGAACATTTTTGTAAAACTTTTGTGTGGACATATGTTTTCATTTCTTTGGGTATATGAGTGGAATTGCTATATCATAGGTCATGGTATGCCTAACTTTTTGAGTAACTGCCAAGAAGTTTTCCAAAGTGACCATGTCATTCGCAACTCCAATGTATAAGGGTTTCCATTTCCCTACATCCTCTCCATACTTGTTATTATATATCATTTAGATTATAAACATCCCAGTGGTTGTAAAGTGGTACTACTTGTGGTTTTGATTTCCATTTCCTTAATGACATGATGTTATAAAAGAGGCATCAGAGAGCTCCCTTATCTTTTTCACTATGTGGGGACACAGTGAAAAGATGTGCATCTGTGAATCTGAAAGCAGGCCCTCATAACACCAAATCTACTAGTACCTTGATGGACTTTCTATTCTCCAGAAGAGAGAAATAAATTTGTCATGTTTATAAGCCACCAGCAATGATGTTCTGTTATAGCAGCTCAACAAGATTAAGACAAGTCCTTTATCAGATGTTATTTGAAAACAGTTTCTCCCATTTTGTAGGTTTTCTTTCTTAATGGTCTGCTTGCAAACAGTTTTTATTTTTGAAATTCATTTATTTATGTTGTTTTTGCTTTTGCTATGTTAAGAAACCATTAATCCGAGGTTACAAAAATTCCTGTTTTGTTCTAAGAGATTTATAGTTTTAGCTCTAACATATTTCTGCAATAATTGATATAACCATATAATTTTGCTTTTCCTTCTAATATTTTTATTTAACCTCCATAAGGCAGATAAATTCCACTTATGTTATATAATCCTTTTAATAGGCTGCTGAACTTATTAGCATATTATTATTGATAATATTATGTTCAAGAAATGTGAATTTATATTCATAATGGGTATTGGGCTATAGATTTTTTTCTTGTAGTGTCTTTATTTTGCTTTGATATTAGGTTAATGCTGACCTCATTAAATGAGATTGGAAGTATTCTTTCCAATTTGTTTTTGGAAAGAGTTTGAGGAGTAACGGTGTTAATTTTTTTTAATGTTTGGGTACAGTTCACCAGGGAAATCCTCTGGTTTTGGATTTTTCTTCGTTTGGATTTTATTGATTACTGATTTAATTTTTGTTGTTACTAGGCTATTCATAGTTTCTATTTCTTCTTGAGTTGGTTTTTGTAGTTTGTGTATTTATAGATGTTTGTCCATTTATCTAGGCTATCAATTTGATTACCTAAATTGTTTGTAGTATTCTCTAATAATATTTTTTGTTTCTGTAAAATTGATAGTAAAGTTGCTAATTTCACTTCTGATTTCAGTAAGTTGAGTTCTCTCTCTCTGTCTCTCTTATTTATTTATTTTTAAAAATATTCACCCAAGGATATGTTTTATTGATTTTAGAGAGAACAGAAGGGAGAGAGAGAGAAAAAAACATAAATGTGAGAGAGAAATATTAGTTGCCTCCTATATGTGCCCTAGTAGGGTACCCACAGCCTAGGTATATGCCTTGAGTGAGGATCAAGCCCACATCCTTTTGGTGCACAGGACAGTGCTCCAACCATCTGAGCCACCCAGCCAGAACTCTCTGTCTCTCTCTTTTAAGTTGTCACTCTACCTAAAGGTTTATTAATTTTGCCGATATTTTCAAAGAACCAATTTATACATTTGTTCATTTTTAGTGTTTTTATTCTCTATTTTGTTTAAATATGCTCTTAATTATTTCCATCAATTGATAGCTTTGGATTTAATTTGTTCTTTTTCTGGTTTCATATGATATAAAGTTAAAGTATTGATTTGAGGTCTTCTGGTTTTTTGAAGACCATTGATTTTATTGATTAAAAAAACTATATAGACAATTCTTTGGCAAAAGAGAAGCCAAATAGTATAAAATGAACCAGAGGTGAAAGTAGGAATGAGGGAAGGGGCCAGGAATCCACTCAGAAAAGTTGATAATTATTGACCTGAAACTGGCAGGAGGAGAAGGAAGATGCATGTAACAGCAAGAATTCCAAAAAAGTTGAAATGGTGAGAAGAGAGAATTTTCCCAAAGACCCAGAGGACCTCCTCCAGAGGACCCAGAGGACCAGAGGTGAGTAGACAGCAATAATTTCCTTTGTAGAGGATAAGGGTGGAGCCCCAACTCAGATGCAAACTCTGGAGACTCAAGACTGGGGTTAGGGATTGGGGGCTCCCCAAAGAGTGTCACAAGAAGGCATCACACCACTCTCAAAGGCATGCAAACCGGTCCCGAAACTGCTTTGCACTGATGCCACATGTGTCCTTTAGCCACTTCTAGAAGAGATCTTCATCTTTTTTTAGCACCAGAAACTGGCCAAGGACCACGCAGGCCTTGTCAAAGCCCCTTTTCTCCAGCTTCTTGCCCATGATTTCACCTATCCCAGCCAGGTTCTCCACTGGCTATCCCCCCATGGGTTCTGTTACAAAATCTTGGTGCTTTTTAGAGGTTGTCGTCTTGATCAGATTTAATCTCCTTTGTTTTCCAGACCAGGTCCTGCTCACCAGCAGCTCCAGCTCCCATAATATCTCTCTTCTTTTTTTAATGTAAATGTTTACAGTGATAAACTCCCCTCTTTGCACTTATTTTGATGCATCCTATAAATTTTGGTATGTCATGTTCTTATTTCATTTGTTACATTTTCTAATTTTTCTTATGATTTATTATTTTTTGTATTGTTTACAAGTATGTTTAATATCTCATGTTTGTGGACTTTCCACTTCTGTTGATTTCTAGTTTTATTCACTAGGCTTACTGCACTTTATAATTCTTTGTATGTTGTGTTTTCACTTTCATTCATCTCAAGAACTTTTCTTATTTTATTTTTGATATCTTTTGTAATGCATTGATTTTTAAAGGTGTGTTAATTTCCATATGTATGTGAAATGTCCTGTTTTCCTACTGTTATTTCTAGTTTCATTTTATTTTGATTCATAAAGAAACTTGATATATCTTTAGTCCTTTGAAATGTATTAAGACTTGCTGTATGATTTATTATATAATATATCTTGGAGCATACTCTGTACATTTGAGAAAAAAATCAGTACTCTACTGTTGTTGGGTAGAGTGTCTGTTAGGCCCAGTGGGTTTATAGTGTTAATCCTATATATTCTTAGTGATATTCTGTCTCATTGTCTTGTTAATTATTAAAAGTGGAGTATTAAAGCCTTCAACTACTATTGTATAACTATTTCTTCCTTCAATCATGTCTTTTTTACTTCATATATTTGGAGGCTGTGTTTGGTCATGTTACAGACTAAATGTTTGTTTGCTTCCCAAATTCATTTGCTGAAACCTTAAGCCCTAATGTGATAGTATTGGGTTGGCCAAAAAGTCTGTTTAGTTTCTTTTCTATAAAATACAAGACACATTTTTCATTTTTACCAGTAACTTTATTGATTTGGATACTTTGAGTATGTCAGCTATCTCCTGTTTGGTATAACATTGATTGTTCTCAATGTTTTGATTTGATCACTGTCTGCTTCAACTGGTCTACCTGACTGTGGAGCATTGTCCAGTAAGAAATCTCCAGCACGAAACTTTGCAAACCACTTTTGACACATTTGATGAGTCACAGTGCCTTCTCCATACACTGTGCAAATCTTTTCCCTTTTTTGCATTTCAGTTGAATTTTTACCTTTCTTCAAATAGTAAAGTGTAATTTGCAAAAACTGTGTATTTTTCTTCCATCTTTAATATTAAAATGGTTATGTATAAATTCATTAGTTTTGATAATTTGTTAAATGTATGCTGAGATGACAGCTGTCATAATACAATCTAACAAAACTGTTTTAAATGAGTTAAAGACAACTAAATGCTCCCAGAGCCAGCTTACAGGGAAAAACAAATGAACTTTTTGGCCAACTCATTATTTGGTGATTGGGGCCTTAGATGGTAATTAGGGTTAGTTGACATCAGGAGGGTGGAGAACTCATGATAGGGTTAGCTTTTTTATAAGAAGGGACATCAGAGAGCTTGTTCATTCTCTTTTTTCATGTTTAGACAAAGAAGAGGTCATATGAGCACACAGCAAGGAGGCAGCCATCTACAACTCAAGAGGAAAGCCCTTGTTGGAAACAGACTGGCACCCTGATCTCTAAATTTTGAACTTCAAAAGTGTAAGAAAGTAATTTCTCCCTTGAAACCACTCACTCTACGATATTTTATTATGGCATCCCCAGCTGAGTAAAACAGTACATATATGTTTATAAATTTTTGTATCTACTTGATGGTAAGAAGGTTTAATTAATATTTGTGAACAACTGCAGAGATAATGGAACAAAAAGTGAAGTGATCATGTGCAAAAAGAATACACAATTTTGTAAAAATAGTTATCAGAAATCACTAAACAAATGGTGGCTACAGTCCTCAACAAGTTAAACTCAGCAGTATGTTGGGAAGAGAAGATTCTGATTTTCAGAATTACAGCTTTATATTACTTAAAATGTCCAGATATCAACATAAAAGTATACAGTATATAAAAAAATAGGAAAGTATGTCCCATTCATATGTATATATGAATTTGACAGAAACTATCACAGAGGAAACCCAAACATTGGAATAACTAGTCAAAAACATTCAACCAACTGGAGTGACATCAGACGGGTGATGGCATGAGAAATCCCCTTGGTCTCACCCCTTGAAATTTTAACACTTTGAGCAATTATAATTCAACAAAGCATTTTCTGCTCAATGCACAAACATCTCTGAGAGATTTGCACATTGAAACATCTGAAGGTGGACAAGTGGGAACAAACAGGGAGGTGAGAGGGGAGAAGAGATTAGACAAGCCCTGTAGCCCAGAGCTCACTGTGGGGCTCAGCCTGGAAAGGGGAAGAATCTGGTTGTGGCTTGCACTTTCTTCAGCCAGGAGGAAAGAGATTTAGTGAGAATTCATGCAGGAATGAGCAGTAGTAGCAGCAGCTGAACCCAGTTACCTGGGCAGGGACAAAGCATAGAGATGCTGACGATTAGCATTTCAGACAGAGAGACAAAGACATGGAGCCAGGCTGCTTTCTCCCAGTTTTTTAGAGTTCACCTTCCCTTACCCTTCATATCAGTTTGCAAAGCATATCTACAAACCCATGAACTGGCACTACAGAAGTGGTCTTTCCCTTAGTGAAGGGCATGCACTTCTACCAGTCCCAGGGTTGGGTGGAGTTGTAGAGGAAATTCTGTGAAGGTCCACTGGTCACTATTGGTGGGACAGCAAATCAACAAAGAGGCAGTTGGATACTCCCTGCTCACCCTACACCCACACATTGTGGCTGCACTACCTGAGGATTCTGGCTGTGAAGGACAGCACTGGAATTTCATGCACTTGGATCCTCATTGCCCACTGTGTTCCCCTGCAGCCTTGGTTCCTTGGGACCAGGGAAACAGGATCACAAGAAAGACACATACCTCCCCATGGAACACAGGGCATTTTTCACCACCCCACAGAGAGCTGAAAAGCCAGAGAAGTGCATGAGAGCTAAAAATCCTATGATTCAGGGCCACTTACTGGAAAATAGAAATAAGTATTTTTTCAAAAAATACTTCTTTGTATTAACCTGAGAAGTGCCACTCATACATAGATGCCTAGACAGGGAAGGAATCCATCAAATACCTTGAGTAACCAAGGTAGCAATGCGGCTCAGAAAGAAAATGGAAAATCTCCAGAAAACAAACATAAAGACATGGAAATATGTGATTTAATAGCAGAGAATTCAAGATTGAAGTTTTGGAAGAACTCATTGAGATACAAGAAAACCCAGATAGGCAGTTTAATGAACCCAGAAACAAATTCAAGGAACCAAATGAGAGTTTATCAAAGAGATTTACACTGTAAAAAAAAATAGAAATGCTGGAGATAGAGAACTCAATAAAAGATAAAGAATGAACTAGTGAGTATAGGAAATAGAGCCTGACCAGATGTAGGAAAGAATTAGTGATATTAAAGGTAGAAATCTAGAAATGACATAGAGGAAAGAAGAGAAAGAATTGAGAGAAAAAAGTGAAACAAGTGTATGAGAACTATCTGACTCCCAAGAGAAAGAGCAACATAAGAATAATAGGCATACCAAAAAACGTATGGGAAAAGGTAATTGAGATCCTATTTAAAAAAAAGTTGAAGAGAACTTCCCAAACCTACTTTAAAAAGCTTGATCCTTGAATTATAGGCAAAGAGAACATTTAATAGGCCATCTTCAAGGCACATTGTACTTAAACTGTAAAAAATTAATGATGAAAATTTCTCAAGGCACCGGGGAAAATAACAAAGTAACCCATAAAGGAAAGACCACTAGGTCATCATTGGATTCTCAGCAGAAACTCTAGAGCTAAAAGGAAGTAGAATCAGGAGATTCTGGCCAAGATGGAGGTGTAGGTAGATACTCTTCCCTCCTTGCACAACCAAAAGAAGGAAGCAGCCAATTAAGAAACAGAAACAACCAGAAATGCCAGAAAATTGAACTGTATGGAAGTCTTTCAACAAGGAGTTAAGGAAGAAACATTCATCTACACTGGTAGGAGGGGCACAGACAGGCAGCTGGGTGGAGAGGACATGTGGCAAGGTGGGAGCTGGTGGTCCCACATTCAAGTGTGGATAAACCAGGAGGAACAACCAAAGAGTGAGACAGATTGCGCAACCCAGGGTTCCAGCAAAATAATGACTCAGAACCTCTGGCTGTAATAACCTGTGGGGGTTGTGGCAGCAGGGGAAACTGCCAGTCTCTTGAAAGCAGGGCAAGGGCCAAGCAAGCAGCATTGTTCCCTCTCTGATCCCTCCCCCACATACAGCACCACAATGCTGAAGAGTGGGTTGTCCCACCCTGGTGAGTACCTAAGGCTCTACCCCTTACAATGTAACAGGTATGCAGAAACAAAGAACTATGGCCCAAGTGAAAGAACAGATCAAAACTCCAGAAAAAGAGCAGAGTGAGGAGGAGACAGCCAACCTATCAGATGCAGAGTTCAAATCACTGGTAATCAGATACGCTCTGACCAGGAATGTAACCAGCGACCTTTTGGTTCACAGGCTGGCACTAAATCCACTGAGCCACACCAGTCAGGGCAGATTTTAATAATTTTAAAAATAAATCCAGAGAGAGGATGGCAGCGAAATAGGTAGGAGCTGAGCCCACTTTCTTGTGCACCCAACTGGGGCACTTAGCTGATCCTCTGAAGGACAAAGTGAACAGCCAACAGAATCTTAGCTAATATGAAGTTTGGAAACAAAGTGAACAGCCAACAGAATCTTAGCTAATATGAAGTTTGGAAGCCAAAGTGTGCAAAGGACACTTCACAAGGGGCGGTCAGGAGGTTTTATAGGCAGACTGGGAAAGTCCCAGGGCATGGCGCCAGAAACCACGGCTGCTGCAGGGGCAACACCTGAGGAAAACCAGGTCTGTGATAGCACCTAGCAGCTCCCTCCCCTTCTAGGGCAGGGATCCCAGACTCACACCAGGAGAGATTTGAACCATGAAAAGTGAATGAGGGGGAGATGGGAAGAAAGGCATGGAGGCACACACACAGCTGGTGGCGCACCCAAGCTGTCACAGTTGTCTCTGGACAGGACAAGGCCAGAGGGTGGGGGGAGGGGATCCTGGAGGCACCTGGAGCTAGGAGAAGAGGTGGGCTACGAATGTCTGAACTGAGATAGACTGTGGACTTACCAGAGAATTTAGAGTGTGTAGAAAGCCACGTAGTGGCTCAGAGTGGTAGTGGTGCCCAAAGAGACTTTATTCCAAAGGGGGACTGAGGTACACTGTGCAGGGGGCCTTGCTCATGCTGCAGCCTGGCCAACAAAGAGAGAGGAGTGTGGGCACAATTTGCTCCCATTCAGTGTACCTCAGAATTGATCAAAGGGGTGCAAAGTGAGGTGTCTTACCATAATCCAGACTGAGCCCCCATACTTGCTGAACTACAGGGAAGGAAAAATGAGCCTAGTCCCTCACTTCCTGCAGGAACCAGGAAGATTTATAAAACCTGCAGTGCAAACTTAACAACCAGCAGGTGGCTTCTTTTTTTTTTTTTCAAGAGTAAGACCTGGAGCTAAGACAAAACCAGACAGATCCAGAAAGAAGTCAGAAGGTGACACCAAGAATGGAGACAAATTTCACCTTGCTTCATCAGAACTTGCATGTTTAATTTTTTTCATTTGTTTTGTTTTTTCCTTCTCCCTTTCATATAGAATCTTAATTTTTCTTTCACTTCACTCTTATTCCAATAACCCACTACTCTTGGTCTTTTACTTTTTATTCTTTTTATTCAGATTAGATATTTTTCATCACATTATTGTTATTCCAAACCCACAGCATCCTCTCTGGCCTTAATCAATTGTGCCATCTTCCTGAGCTTTATTACTGCTCTTGTAAACTTTATTTTCTCTCACACTACAGCATGTCCTTATCCCCTACACTCACTATTTCTCCTCTCTCTAACCTCACATAAGTGCTCTTCTTTCTTAAGTCAGCTCACCTTCATTTTCCCTCTCATAAAAGTCTTATTTCTTTTCCACCTTTTATAAACAGTGGCTAGTTGAGTGAAATGCCATAGTTATTGCTGTAGTTTGCCAACAGAACTCCTATTTATTCACTATTTGTTTGTACTTTATCCCATAAAATACTCATCCCCTGTCTTACTGCATTTCACACCCCCATGCCTCTGATCAGTCCAGTGAGCAATTTTATTTCATTTTTTTCCCCTTGCTCAACCTGTGCTTTTCCCAATCCTCAAAATTATTTTTCTTTACGGTAGACATTTCATATTCACTTTTTGCTTTTCCACAATATTCTTATTCCTATAACACCTTTATTAAACTTCATTCAGCTGTTGTTGCTATCAGCCTTACTGTGGGTTTTCTCCAGTTTGCTCCCATTAGTCCAATACATTTTCCATTTTACTTGAAACCTCATAGTATACTCTTTCCTTTTCTTATCTCATTGTTCCCATTGTCCTTTTGTGTTTTACTTACATTTTAAATTTTGTTCTCTCCCTTTCTTCACCTTGGTTGTATTCCTACTCTTATCAATTCTGCTCCCTCATGCCACTCAATAACATTTTATCCTATTTTAGTCATTTCATATTCCCTTGGTCCTATCTTATAATATCCATAATCTCTTTTTACATTTATTAATCTTAGCTCAATTGTGGTTGACATTGCTGATGCGGTAAGGAGGTTCTTTTTGCTTACATAGGTTTGGTTGTCTGGTAATACTGTTTGTTAACCAACACCTGTACATAGCATACAAGACAAGGTGGGAGTTGTGAATACCAGTAAACCACTGGAGGGGAAAACCCACCAACAAAGAAGCCACCAACAACTAAAGCCCAAGTACAATTAGAAAGCCCACACAAACAGAAGAATGGGTAATCCTAGAGCATCCAGACAAGGAGATCAAAGGGACTGCACCATTCAGTCCCACACAACTCCTACCACAGAAATCCATTCCACAAAAACAGCTGGCAAAACAGAGCACCCTGAGACAAACAAACAAAAAGCATCACCTAAAATGGGGAAACAAACAAAGAACCCACAATCAAAAGCAATGGAAGACTCCCCAGTAAAAGAGCTAAATGAAATGGAAGCAAGCAAACTATCGATACAGAATTCAAAAGAATGTTTATAAGGATGCTCAAGGAACTCATTGACAACTACAGTGGACTGAGTGGGAACTACAACAGTGTCGAGAAGGAAATAGAAACTATGAACAAGAACCAGGAAGACATGAATAATACAATATCTGAAATAAAAACACACTGGAAGGAATTAAACCCAGGCTGGATGAGACAAGATAGAAATACCAAGGCAGAGCAGGAGCATGAAAAAAGAATCAAAAGTATGAGGATAGCTTAAGGGAACCTCAAGACAACATGAAACACAACAATATTCGAATCATGGGAATACTGGAAGGAGAAGAAAAGGAGTAAGGGATAGAAAACCTGTTTGAAATAAATAATGACAGAAAAATTCCACATCATGGAGAGAGGAAAAGCCAAGCAAATTCATAAACCCATGTGGTCCCAATCATATGAATCCAAAGAAGCCTACTGTAAGACACATAGATAAAATGCCAAATTTTAAAAACAAAGAGAGAATCTTAACAGTAGCAAGGGAGAAATAGCTAATAACATAAAAGGAAGCTCCATTAAGGCTAGTAGCTGATTTTTCAATGGAAACACTACAAGCCAGAAGGGAATGGCAAGAAATATTCCAAGTAATGAAAAGCAAAGGCCTGCAACCAAGACTACTCTACCCAGCTAGGCTGTCATTTAAAATGGAAGTCAAAATAAGGAGTTTCCCAGACAAAAGAAGGTAAAAGAAAATACCTCTACAAAACCAGCATTGCAAGATATTCTAAAATGAAACCTTTAAGAAGATGAAGGTATAGAGTGAGAAAAAAGAATACAGATATAAAAGGGAAAAAAGTGACAGTGATTACATACCTTTCAGTAGTAACATTATATGGAAATGGATTAAATACTCCAATGACAACACATAGTGTAGCTGAATGGAGAAGAAAACATGACCCGCATATTTCCTGTCTTTCAAGAGACCCACCTCAGTTCAGAAGACCTATACAGACTGAAAATGAAGGGTTGAGAAAAAAATCTTCCAAGCAAATGGACAGGAAAAAAAAAGCTGGAGTAGTGATACTTCAGACAAAATAGAATTCAAAACAAAGCTCATATAAAGAGACAAAGAAGGTCACTTTATAATACTTAAGAATCTATCCAGCAGATATAAACATGTAATCATATGCACCTAACATAGGAGCACCTAACTTTATAAGAAAAACTGTGAAGGACTTCAAGAAAGATATAAACAACAACACACTCATAGTACAGGATTTTAACACTCCACTGTCAACAATGGACAGATCTTTCAAAGAATCAACAAGGACATTATGGCACTGAACAAGCGAGATCTAATTGGCTTAACTGATATATACAGAACCATTCTTCCCAATGAAGCAAAATATACATTCTTGTCAAATGCACATGGAACATTTCCAAAGACAGACCACATGATACAACACAAATCAAGACTCAGCAAATTCAAGAATATTGAAACTATATCAAGCATTTTCTCACAGCAAAACGCCTTGAAACTTAAAGCCAACCTCAAGGAAAAAACTCAAAACAATCAAATCTATGGACACTAAATAACATGTTATTAAACAATGAATAGGTAAATAATGAGATCAAGCAAGAAATCAAAAAGTTTCTAGAAACAAATGAATATGAACACACAACAACCCAAAACCTACAGGACACAGCAAAGGCAGTCCTGAGAAGGAAATTCATACCAATACAGGCCTACCTAGAAAAAAATAGGAACATTTCAAATAAACAGCCTAACCCTACATCTACAAAAAAACTGAGGAACAACAATAAACAAAGCCCAGAGTAAGTATGAGGAAGGAAATAATCAAGATCAGAGCATAATTAAATGACATAGAGACGAAAAGAACAATCCAAAGGATCAATAAATCCAGGAGCTGGCTCTTTGAAAAGATAAACAAAATTGACAAACCTTTATCCAGACTCATCAAGAAAAAAAAGGGAAGACAAAAATAAATAAAATCAGAAACAAATGAGGCAAAATTACAACCAATACCACAGAAATACAAAGGATCATAAGAAATTACTATGAAAAGTTATATGCTATAAATTAGAAAACCTAGAAGAAATGGGCAAATTTCTAGAAACATATAATCCTGCAAAACTGATTCATGAAGAAGCAGAAAGCCTGAATAGACCAATATCAGCCAGGAGTATTGAAACAGTAACCAAAAAAACTCCCAGCAAACAAAAGCCCTGGACAGGGTGAATTCACAGGAGAATCTTAACAAACACTTAGAGAAGAGGTATCCCTGATTATTCTCAAACTACTCCAAAAAATCCAAGAAAAGGGAATACTCCAAAAGTCCCTTTTCTGAGGCCACTATTACCCTAATTCCAAAAGGAGATAAATACAAAACAGAGAAAGAAAACTACAGGCCAATATTGCTGATAAACATTAAATGCTAAAATCCTCAACAAAATACTGGCAAACTGCATTCAGCAATACATTAAAAAGATCATACACTATGATCAAGTGGGATTCACTCCAGGGATGCAAGGATGGTACAATATTAAAAAATCAATAAATGTAATATATCACATAAACAAAAGGAAAGACAAACATTACATGATCATATCAATAGATTTGGAAAAAGCACTTGAGGAGGTACAGCACCCATTTATGATAAAAACACTCAGCAAAGTGGAAGTAGAAGGAGCATACCTCACCATAATAAAGGCCAGACATGAAAAGCCTAGAGCCAATATACTCAACAGGCAAAAACTAAAAACTTTCCTACTAGGATCACGAACAAGACAAGGATGTTTGCTTTTACCACTTTTATTCAACATAGTATTGGAAGTTCTAGCCACAGTGATCAGATAAGAAAAAGAAAATGCATCCAGATTGAAAAGGAGGAAGTAAAGCTGTCACTGTTTGCAGATGGCATGTTAGTGTACATAGAAAACCCTATATAACTACTTGACCTAATAAGTGAATTTGGCAAAACAGCGGGATACAAAGTCAACATTCAGAAATCAATGACATTTTTATACACCAACAACAAAATAACAGAAAGAGAATTTATGATAAAAATCCATTTAGTATAGCAACAAGAAAAATGAAGTACTTAGGAATAAACTTAACCAAGGAGGTAAATGACCTGTACTCAAAAAACCACATACCACTGAAGAAAGAAATTAAAGAAGACACAACTAATGGGAAGCATATACCATCTACCTGTTGCAGAAAAATCACTCACACGCAGCTGGAATGGCAGAGAACAAACTTTATTACGCACGGGCTCAGAGGGGTTAAACAACCTCCAAATCCTGAGTGACCAACTGTGGATCTAATTAGACTTTTATAGGCGAGGAGCAAGTTACAGAGCAGGGGATAGTAAATCTTATTTCAGGGTCAGGGGCTAATAAATTTAGTTACAGAGACAGCAGCTAATTAGTCTAAGTTTTCAAGAACAACAATAAAAAACAGTTTCAGAAAGCAATAAACAACTTAAGATAGCTAGTTATTTTCTTATCTAAAACTCTGCTCCTACTGAAGCGTTACAAAATTCATGTCAAACTTGACACTTCTTTGACCTTTAGCCTGCTTCATACCAATGACATATTTCACACATCCATAGCAAATAGTTCAAAAATTCATATCAGACCATAAGTGACCCTGAATAGCTGCAGCAATTTTGAGAAAGAAGAACAAAGTAGGAGGAATCAATACCTGATATCGAACTAAATTACAAGTCCACTGTAATCAAAACAGCCTGGTACTGGCATAAGAACAGATACATAAATCAATGGAACAGAATAGAGAGCCCAGAAATAAACCCAAGTCTCTATGGTCAATTAATATTTGACAAAGTGGGTAGGAACATAAAATGGAGTAATAATAGTCTCTTCAATAAATGGTGTTGGGAGATCAGGACAACTACATGTAAAAGAATGAAATTCAACCACCAATTTACATCATACACAAAAATAAACTCAAGATAGATAAAAGAGTTAAAAATAAGTCTTAGCACCATAAAAGTCCAGGAGAACATAGGCAGGAAATTCTCAGATATTTACGCAGCAATATTTTCACTGATATGTCTGGTAGAACAAGGGACATAAAGGAAAGAATAAACAAATGGGACTTCATCAAATTAAAAAACTCATTCATGGCTAAAGAAAACATCAGCAAAATGAGAAGTCACATGGGAAAACATATTTGCCAGTGATATCTCGGACAAGGGTTTGATCTCCAAAATATAAAGAACTCATCCAACTTAATACCAGGAAGACAAACAATCCAATGTAAAAATATGCAAAGGATGTGAACAGACACTACTCCAAGGAGGACACACAGAAGGCCCAGAGACATATGAAAGGATGCTTAGCATCAGTAGCCATCAGAGAGATGCATATTAAAACTACAATGACATACCACTTCACACCGGTCAGAATGGCCATCATAAACAAAGCAACAAACAACAAGTGTTGGAGAGGTTGTGGAGAAAAGGGAACCCTAGTGCACTGTTGGTGGGATTGCAAACTGGTGCAACCACTATGCAAAACAGTATGGAATTTCCTCAGAAAACTAAAAATGGAACTGCCTTTTGACCTGGCAATTCCACTGCTATATTATATCCTAAGAACCCTGAAACACCAATCCAAAAGAACCTATGCACCCCAATGTTCATAGCACAATTTACAATAGCCAACAGAGGAAACAGCCTAAGTGCCCATTAGTAAATGAGTGGATCAAAAACCTATGGTACATTTATACAGTGGAATACTGCACAGCAGAAAGAAAGGAGCTCCTACATTTTGCAACAGAATATATGGAACTGGAGAGCATTATGCTAAGTGAAATAAATGAGGTGGTGAAAGACAAATACCATGTGATCTCACCTGTAAGTAGAACCTAATCAACAAACAAATAGAATCAGAGGCTTGGTAATAAAGAACAAATAAATAGTGGACCAGAGGGTGAGTAGAGGGGGTTAACAGAGGAAAGAATAAGTAAAGGAACACAAATAGTGGACTCATGGGCACGGTCAATGGGGGGATTAACTGTGGGGGGCAATGTGGTAGGGGTGAGCAATCGGGAAAAATGCAGGACAGATGTAACTGGATAAAGAAATAAATCCACCTATTTTTATATCTTCCTGTTATTAGATGATTTCTATTATTTAATTTATCTACTTGAAAACTTTAAGCACACTTATTTTAATATCTCCAAGACTGCTTTTCTCTATATTTCTTGGAAAGAAAATTGTCACATTTGTTGAATTTGTAGCTATTTTATGGTTTGCAATGAAAGTGGGAATTTTTGTACTAAAATTCTTAGTTTACCATTTTAACTGGATTTCTCAAATTTCCAAGTAAATGGTTAATGTTTTCATTTTAAAAAATAAAATACTGGTAATCAAAATGCTCACAGAAATGATTGAGTACAGACACAAAACAAAAGACATGAAGGATATACAAATAGAAATAAAGAAAAATATACCAAAAACCACTAGTGAAGGGAAAGAGACCAGTACTGAAATCAATGATCAGGAGCAAAAGGAAGAAGTAAATATTCAACCAGAACAGCACAAATAAACAAGGTTTCAAAAAAAATGAGGAGAGGCTTAGGAACTTCTGGGACAACTTTAAATGCTCCAACATCCAAATGTTAGAGGTGCCAGAAGTAGAAGGGAAGGAGCAAGAAGTTGAAAACTTATTTGAAAAAATAATGAAAGAAAACTTCCCTGATGTGTTGCAGGAAATAAACATATAAGTCAGAGAGTCCCAAACAAGTTGGACCCAAAGAGGAACACACCAAGAAACATCATGATTAAATTGCCCAAGATTAAAGATAAGGAGAGAATCTTAAAAGCAGAAAGAGAAAAGAAGAGAGTTATCTACAAAGGAGTTCCCATGAGCCTATCAGCTGATTTCTCAAAAAAAAAAAAACAAAACTTACAGGCAAGAACGGACTGGAAAGAAGTATTCAGACCAGAGGGGAGAGGGGAGGGAATTTCAGGGGAGAAGGGAAGGGTTTACAGGAACAAATACAGAGGCACATGGACAAAACTAGTGGGGTTGGAAATGGGAGGGAGGAGGGGAGGGATGGGAGGGTGGGCTAGAATGGGAATAAAGGATAGAAATTGTACTGAATAAACTAAAATAAAAATTTTTTTTAAAAAAGGATGAATAGCTTTGGAAACATGAAAAGCAAGGGCCTACATCCAAGATTACTCTATCCAGAAAAGGTATCATTTAGAATGGAAGGGCAGATAAAGAGATCCCAAGATAAGATAAAACTAAAGGAGTTCGTTATCACCATATATGAAATGTTAAGGGGACTTATTTAAGAAAAAGATCAAAACTATGAAGAATAAAATGGCAAAAATACATATCCATCAACAATTGAATCTAAAAAATAAATAAAGCAACAAGAACAGAGAAAATCATGGATAAATCATGGAGCATTTTGATGTTCCATGGGAAGGAGGTGTGGTCAGAATGAAGAGGTGAGGCAATTAAGAAGTACAAATAAGTTACAGAATAGCCATGGGGATATAAAGTGCAGTATAGGAAATGGAGTAGCCAATGAATTTATATGCAAGACCCATGGACATGAAAAATGGTGGAGATGGTGGAGGGATTCCTCAGGGAGTGGGGGATGTTGGGTGGAAGGAGGCAAAGGGGAAAATCAGGACAACTGTAATAGCATAATCAATAAACTATAATTAAAAAATAAAATAGAAAAGTAACCAGGAAAGAAAAATAAAATCAAAACATAGAAAATTATAAATCTAGGTTAACAGGCACACAATGTATAAAGATGTAGTCTGTGACAATAACAATACAAAAGAGTGTGCACAGAGATATATGAGATCAGATTGTATATTGTTGAGACTTAATTGGCATTATCCAAACATTAAAATGTTTATGGTAACTCCCAAGGAAAATGCTACAAAAGTAACTAAAAATATACAGTAAAGGAATTAT
Source organism: Trachops cirrhosus (assembly GCA_028533065.1). Lineage (NCBI taxonomy): Eukaryota > Metazoa > Chordata > Mammalia > Chiroptera > Phyllostomidae > Trachops > Trachops cirrhosus. The sequence goes on from CM052550.1 coordinate 33,032,697, forward strand.
AATCAGTGTTATATACTACAAAAAATCAAATAAATACAACAGGAATGAAAGAGTATAGCAATTTAAAATATATAAAACACAAAAAATAAATAGGTAAATAGGTAAATATCAGAAGTCCTCCCTTTCTTTGTTACCTTTCATGTAAACTCATTAAACTCTCCAATTAAATTGCAGAGATTGGCAGATGGATAAAAACGTGGTTCATTTAAATGTTTTATAAGAGTCTTGCTTAATATATGACATAAATACATTGAAATTAAGATGATGGATAAATATAGTTTATGATAATTGTCAACAAAAAAGTGGGGTTTCCCATATTATAGTCAGATGAAATAGACTTTAAGTGAAAATGGTTATGAGGGTCAAATTTATAAAAGATTCAATGGGTTTATATTGTAAATTTTTACTTACCAATTGACATTGCTTTATTGTACCTCTTTAATTATAAGCATATATATATACACTTAAATTTCAAAAATTAACATCTTAGGCAGTATTTGTCCAGATTAAACACTATTTCTTTTTATTTTATTTTAATCATTGTTCAAGTAGTTTTCTGTCCTTTACTCCCATTCCAGCCAACCCAACCATCCCTCCCCTCCTCCCTCCCATTTCCAACCCCCCTAGTTTTTGTCCATGTGTCCTTTATATTTGTTCCTGTAAACCCTT
>CM052550.1:33033865-33081257 GCA_028533065.1 Trachops cirrhosus
AGTTTCTATTTCCTTTTTCACGTTGGTATTGTTTGCAGTGAGTTTACTGTAGCTTCCCTGTGGTTTCTGGTAGCTCATTGTGAGTTCATTGGACTTCCTGATAATCATTGCTTTGAACTTAGAATCTGATAGTTGAGTTGCCTCTATTTCATTTAGCATTCTTTCTGAGGCTTGTTCCTTTCCTTTCATTTGGGGATTGTTTCCTTGTCTTCTCATTGTTCATGACACTCTTCTTGCTTGCTTCTGTTTCTTAAATTGATCTGATCTGGTTCCATGGGTTTATGTTGTGTACTTCTGTGGTAGAATACCTGTGAGATTCAGTGGTCCAGTCTCCTTCCGGTATCCTGGTGTGCACAGCTTCCCCATACTCTTTTTTGTGATCAGTTGGAGGGGTAAGGCAAAATGGTTTAAGACAGCAAGAGAGTATTCTATGATATTTACAGTAATAGCCAGTAGAGAAGAGAGAGGAGATCCTTTGGCTATGTATAGTGTTAACCATGATCTTCCACCCCACTAGCCACTTTTTAGAAAGGATGGAAAGAAGATAAAACTCTTGTTTGGAAGGAAAGGATTGTGAGTTGGATCTAGAAAGCAGTGAGGATGTGGGAGATTAGATTCTTAGGTAGGGTGAGAGTAAAGGGTAGTAAATAGGTTTAGTGTGTGAGAGAATAGAGTTAACCACTACAGTAGTAGAGTTCAGGAAACTTTGAAATGTGCTAAGATCTGGGATGTGTGTTTTGAAGTATTTACAATTGTATGAAATAACTGTTATTTACAGTAATATTAGAGCAACAATCATATGACAGAGTCTATGAGGTCTAGATAACAAGAATAGGGAGTATTGAGCCTTGAGACATGCACTAATGGAACACAAATGAAAGGCAGTAAATTAGCAATACACTATGAATGAGATAACAAGGGAAACCTATCAAATGATACAACATAACCTGCCAAGCAAAGAAGACTATACAGAAAGAAGAGAAATACCAAAATACTATTAAAATAAAAAATGTAAAAATAATGAAATAATGATAATACAAATATGCAATTACTTGCAGGTTCAAAAAAAAAGAAGGAAAAAAACGAAAGATGGAAGGAAGAAAAGATAAATTTGGAAAGAAAGAGAGAAGGATCAACACTAGAATGAAAGAAAGAGAAGCATAAGGAATTGAGAGATATAAAAATAATAAGAATTAAAAAATAAAAAGTTACTTAAAAAAAGACAAAATCAAACAACAAAAATCTCTTGTTGGGTTCAGAATGGGCAAACTGGTTTTTCGGGTCTTGCTGGCTTCAGCAGGCTGAGGGGCGAGTGGAATAACCTTTTTCCCTTCCCATTCAGAATTCAGTCAGCCTCTGGTGTACTGTCCCCAGGGCTAGTTGCGTGTTCTCCCCAGAGCCGGTCTGGTGCCTCTCTGAAGGGTGTGGGATCTGGGGGCTCCTGAGCATGCTGTCTGGAGCTCACCACCACAGCCTCCAGGATCGTGCGGAGCGCCTGCGCCTTTTCCTTGTTCACAGCTGTGGGCTCCGGGTCTTCCACAAGGCCACACTCTCTCCAGGTTGGGGGTTCAGGCCAGTCCTTGGCAATATTCCAAGCCAGTCCCCCCTTGGTTGCACAGGGTGGGGTGCACACTCTTCCCAAGGCTACGCGTGGGTGCTTACAGCCCCTGTGTGGGTACCTCTCTGTCCTCACTCCCCTCTCTGTGCCTTAAACCAAACAGGCCTCCCCCAGTGATGCTCAGTACTTGTTTGGCCAGGGAGGGAGCGGTTGACCCAGCTCTCTCCCCTGAGCCCTGAGGCAGACCCCGGAACGCCCGGCCTGGGGCTTCGACCTCCCTGGTCCCAGAGCTGATGCCTGGGCCCTTATTATCCTGAAGCACTCTCCTTACTGTCTGGTTTTTCAATGTCCGGTACAATTTGTGATCTCCTATTTTCATATATGTTGTGATATTGTTGGCTGTTTGTTCTGTTCCTCTGTAGATCGGCTAGGTTTTTCTCCCATGTGTGGGGGGAAGAGGAATCTGCTCGCTCCTACCACGCCGCCATCTTCCTCCTCCCAGATTAAACACTATTAATTTGTATGTTTTTTATAAAGTTTTTTACTTGTTCAATTGAGTAAAACAATATTGGCTGCATTTTAGAAAATGATAAGCACTAGGGAAAGAGATGAAAGATATGGCTTATTTCTAATGTATATCATAGTTTAATTAATATATTAGAAAACTCTAAAATATAAAACAATGAAGCTAGTTAGAAATGTGAAGCAAATATTTTCAAAATTCTAACATAGTGTTGATTGTCATTTGTTTCTCTATTCATCTGGGAGGAGAGGGCAATGACATTATACTTTTCAAAAACTAAAAATGCAGAGATGGAACAGCATTTTCTAAAGCTCAAGTGATAACATGGGTCAAATATTTTATTTCCAGCTATTTTTCTTCCATTACAAGGCTATAGACAAATAGTTTTCAATATGTGTGAATACCCATAGTCTTTCATTAGGAATCTAATAGAGGGCAAGCTTTATCCAATCAAGAGTGTACTGGGAAAACTTGAAAGCAAAAAAAAAAAAAAAAGTAGTTAGCATTTAATATATTTAATTATATAGATCTTGTGAACACTTTACCCAGATTTCTAAAAAATAACATCTTACAAAACTGTAATGCACTATCAACTAGGATATTGACATTGACATAATCCACTGGTATTATTTATATTTTCCTAGTTGTACTCATGTGTGTCTGTGTTTAGTTCTATAAAACTTTATCTTGTCTAGGTTTGTATATTGACCAATATACAGAATTCAGTCACAACACTCACTTGTGTCTCCCATTTATTACCACAAACACACATCCATCTTTTTAAAAAAGATTTTTAAAACTTATTTTTAGAGAGAGAGGGAGGGAAGGAGAAAGATAGGGAGAGAAATATCAATGTGTGGTTGCCTCTCATGGACCCCTTGCTGGGGACCTGGCCTGCAACCCAGGCATGTGCTCTGACTGGGAATTGAACCAGTGACCCTTTGGTTTGTAGGCTTGTGCTCACTCCACTGAGCTACACCAGCCAGGGCCCATCTTTTTAATTTTTTTCCCTATCGTTAAACAATGACACCCATTAATATTTTCTACATTCCTATAATTTTAACATTTTAAGTATATTATATAAATGGAATCATATGTTATGGAACCTATTGAGATTGGCTGTTTTTTCACTCAGCATAATTCTCTGAGGACTCATCCAAGTTGTTGTATCAGTAGTTCATGCTACTAAAAAAAATTTAATTGCTATCAGTCTGTGGTATGGATGCAGTACTGTTGTTTAATCATTTACCTGCTGAAGGACATCTAGATGGTTTTCAGCTTTCAACTATTTTAAATAAAGCTGCTATGAATATCTGTGTAGCTTGTATTTTATTCAGTTCAATACTTTTCGTTTCCTTTGAGAATTCCTGTTTGACCCATAAATTGTTTGTTTGTTAATATCCAAGCATTTAATGTTTTTCTTGTTACTGTTTTTATTGGTTCTAGTTTGATTCCATTATAGTCAGAGAACATATTCTATTTTATTTAGATTTTTAATTTGTTGATATTTATGACCCAGCATATAGCCTGTCATGGTAAATGTTCTATGAGTACTTTAAAAATGTACTCATTTTATTCTGTTAGGGGGTAGTGTGTTCTATAAATAATATATTTAATTATAGATATAAGACTAAAATAAAGATACAACAGACAATATTACTTGAAGCATATTTGTATTTATGTCCTGGTATACTTGTGTGTGTTACAGGAAAATCTATTATATCTTTATATTATGAATATATATATACTGTCATTTGGCATGTAGATCTTTAAAATTAGTAAGTACTACCTATTTCTTTTTTTTTAATATTCACCTGAGGATGTTTTTATTGACCTTTTAAAGGGAGAGCAAAGGAGAGGGAAAGGAAGAAGACAGAGATCAGTTGCCTCCCTAATGTGCCCTGACTGGGGATCGAACCTTTTTTCATGTACAGGGCAGTGCTCCAACCAACTGAGCCACCAGGGCAGTACTGCCTATATCTTTAAATTAGTCATGATTTTCACTTTTACCATCAGATGAAACTCCCCTTTATCCAAATTCTCACTCCTTGCTAACTCTTGATACTTGCTAACTTTATTTTTCTAATAGATACTGTGGGATTGTATCACAATGTAGCTCAGGTTCACATTTTCCTGAATACTAATGAGGATGAACTACTTTTGTTTATTGGTAATTTATGCTTTCTTTCCTATGAACTACCTACACAGGCATTTCACTGTTTTTCCATTGTTTTTCTGACTGAAAGGAGCTTATATTTTCAAGATATTTTTCCACTGTTGTGCCAGTTATCAGTTATTGCCTCACAGCTCCACATTAAACTTTCAGTACATGCTCTGCTATAATGGACTGACTTCTAAGTATTTTGTTCTTCTCCGTGAGACAATGTTAATTTTTTCACTAGGCTTTTGTTACTGGTCTTGGTGTGATGTTTTGAATTTTCTTCTTCCTTCTACATGGCTCTCTGGTAGTGTAGGTATATAACATTCAGTGGTGCTCTGCCCCATCCGTATACCCTAGAGAGCATATTATAATCTCTTGACAACTTATACAACCCAGCCAAGGCCAACTGACTACCTTGCCAGCACAATGTGAACTGTAGTCCATGGCCTGCAGAGGCCTCTGAGTCTGCCTAGCTGCCTGCCCACCAGCTGTGGCTTCCCTATGCCCTTGTGGTTTTCCATGGTCCTTTCAACGCAGATACTGTTCTCTAAGCCCTGCACCTGCACTTCAACTCTACCACATGCAGCTAAATTGTGTCCCAAAGATTTGTTTTCTGGTGGCTAAATGATGGTAGGTTGACTCTGGCCCAAACAACCCACCAAAATTCTTCATCAAGTGGGGCTAAAACCACACCTTCTATGAAACCTGATTCAACTTAGAGATAGGGCCTACCTTCAAAATTTGTCCTTCCCTGAATACTCTCCCCTAGCTTGGATACTCTTCAGAGTTCTTTTATATCTTGTAATTACTCTTTTACCTGAGTCTAGTATTTCTTTATATTCCATCTTGGTTCCAAACTGGAAGTAAATATATCCTTTAATAGCAACATTATTTACATTAATTGTACTTAATGATGTACCAGTATTTATTTCTACATTCTTATGCAAATTACTTTTTTAGCAAATGAAAGGGAAATTGCGTATCAGTTCTGATGTTTTACTTAGTCACAGGGTCAGTGAAAGGTCCTGTACAAAATGTCTATAGAGAAATTTGATCCACACCTAGAGATCCTTGATATTTGGTCCTGTCCGAAATATCCATGCTGAAGAAACATCCCATAATTTTTATTTATACTATTGGTTTACAGAATACATATTGTTTTATTGGTCCAATAGTTGAATTGTGGCTGTATTGCCAAAATATGACCAAATATCAAGTACCTTTTGGCATGTACCAAATATCTCCACTGATGTTTTGCACAGGACCAAATGCCCTGCAAGGAGTCACAGACCCACAACTAGCGATGAAGAATGGAAAATATGGAACCCAGAGAAAAATGAGTTTTGGCAGTTTGCCAAAATTATAGTACATCAATAAAAATAATACACAGCTATAGAACTACCATAAAATTGAGGAATCTTTATGTATGAAATGCTCTCTGGGACAGAATATATTTTCTAAATTTCCCACCAAAATATGTCCCACCTCATATTCTCTTACTATGTGAAACTCTCCCATCAAGAAGTAATTGCCTAAACCAGTGAGAAAAGGCTGGAGTGAGATTGTGTGACTTTACAGATATATATGGAAGCAACTTTATGGAATACTGTATTTTACAAAGATGGCTATAATATATCTTACCCTACAAGTTCTATTACAATGTGGACACTTCTTTCATTGAGCTCTGACTGCCTCAACCAATAGAATACAGCACAAGTGATATGTGATTTTCGAGACCAAACCATAAAAAGTACTTGAACTTCCACTTTGTTCTTTGGGACACACTGGAATCACATGAAAATATCACATGTAGATATTTTGTCTAATGGCTCTATTTGAGGTTCAGTTGAGAGCCATAATCAATTATGAGACAAATGAGTCTTCAGATAATTCCACCCTTTAGCTATCAAGTCAACACTCAACTTTCAAGTCACCTCATCTTATGTTGTATGAATCAGGGATGAGATGTTGCTGGAAATCCCTGTCCAAATATTTGTAGATATGAGCTAAATAAATGATCACTGTATTTTAAGACAAGTTTGAGGTGATTGTTATGCATCAATAGAAACCAGAAAGATTGCCAAAATACATAAGTGAAAAAGGAACACTCAAAAAAGAGAATGTACAACTTACATATGTTCTAAAAATCAAATGGAAAGACTACTTCCTAGATATACATGTGAATATACTTTCATAACACATACTGTTCCATATATACTCTTGAGAAAATTATATAAATGGGTGATTTCTTGACAGATTTGTACTATGGCCTGAGAATTGCTTGGGGGACTTGAGAAATAGGTTATTGCAAAGTTTCATTAGCAGTACATTTCACTCAAAAACTCAACAAGGTTTCAAATTATTTGATACTGTTTAATTACACTTCTGGGGATCTCATACATTGTTTTAAGCCTGCTAATTCCTTTTGCTTACCTAGCACCTTTGTTCTTTCATTTTTCTAGCCCTTTATTGTTTCCAGGGAATCATACTGTACATCTCTAAACCATTAAATATCTCATGGTATCTAGGATGGTGGCAGAATAGAGGGGAAGCTACATTAAGTTCTTCCTAGGACCAAAATGGAATTACAACTACATTATAGAAAAATCATTCTGAATAACCAGCTAAAGACTGCTGGAGAGAAACCTAAAAACCAAGGACAGAAGCCACTGCAAGACCAGTAGAAGTGCAGAGGTGTAAGAGGGCTGACTGGGCTCCCATGGGTGGCAGCTGAAGTTCCAGGGGCATATCTCAGCTGTGAGGAGTTCCCCCCTTAGCAGTGGGCGGGGGGGGGGCAGGTTTCTAAACCTCAAGATGGACACTTCAGCCTAGAGCACCAAACCAGGAAAAATGCTCAAGATACATCCAGCTATGAAGAACCACAGGGTTTCGGTCTGCCAGAGAGAGACAACTAGAGATGCAGCCACCTTCTTAAAAGGACCAATGAACAACATTTTGCTTGTAGCCACTTAACCTGGGCTCTGCTGGGTGGAGGGCAGAGTGGACTAGATCTATGTGTGGAGAGTCTGGAATCGGTGGCTCTGGGAAGAAAGCTGAAGGGTAAGCCAGCAGGATCCCTATGTTCAGTCCTCCCCTCATACTGCAGAAAATATTTTTCTTGGGTAGAGCACTCCCCTCCACGTGGCATCAGCCTGGGGGCAAGCAATAGCCCCATCCACAGGAACCCCCTCTTGCCACACCCTGTGGAGCTTAAGGCTTGTTGAAGAGTACTGCCAGAGGCAGTTTCAAGACTAAGCCTAAAAGACAGCCTGCAGTAGGAGGCAGATCTCTGGGTGCTTTGAGACTTTTGAAGACTGGTCCAGCCCCCAGGAACATAATGGTAAAAGACAGCCTTGGTGTGTAGCTTTGTCCTTTCAGCATGCACCCAGGCTCAGCAGAGGGAACCACAAGCTTTAGATCACTGATAGCTCCATACACGTTGCCCAGGGCTAGTCACAGGTAGCATATAATGTAATTCTGTACCAGTCTTTGCAGATCTACCTAATACATAGAAACAAACACAAACAGGCATCCAAAATGGAGAGAAAAACACACAGGTCTGAAATGAAGGAACAAGAGTATTCTCCAGAAGAACAGCTAAATGAAATGGAGGCAAGCAAGTTATCAGATATAGAGTTCAAAAAAATTATTATAAGGATGCTCAACAGCATGAATAAAGACACACAGAAACCATAAAAATGGACCCATCAAAAATAAAGAACACAATAGCGAAAATAAATAATACACAGGAAGGAATAAACAGAAGGTTAGATGAAGCAATCAAATCAGCTATTTGGAAGACAAAGTAGAAAAGATACAATCAGAGCAGCAAAAAGAAAAAAGAATTAAATGAAAAAAAAAAAAAAAGGACAGGTCCAGGAAGCAAAACAAAATGGACCCAAAGAGGCCAACACCAAGACCCATCAAAATTAAAATGGAAAAGCCTAAAGACAAGGAGAGAATTTTAAAAGCACAAGAGAAAGACAGCTACAAGGGAGACTGTCATCTGAATTCTCAACAGAAACATTTCAGGCCACAAAACACTGGCATGAAATATTCAAAGTGATTAGAAGCCAAGGCTACATTACCCAGCAAGGCTAACACTTAAAATTAAGAAAAAAATAAAACCTAAGACAAAAAGAAAAAAAGCTACAGATTGTTACCACCAAACTAGTATTATAACAAATGTTAAAGAGAGGAGGGAGAGAAAGAAGGAAAAGGGAAGAAGAAAGGAAGGAGGAGGAGGGAGAAGAAAAAGAAACAGGAACATGGTTAAAAAATAAAATGGAAATACATACATATTTATCAATAATCACTTTAAATATAAATAGCTTCAATGTTCCAATCAAAAGACATAGAGTAGCTGAATGGATAAGAAAATAAGACCCATATACATGTATATGCTGTCTTCAAGACCCACCTCAGAACAAAAGATACACACAGACTAAAAGTAAATGGATAGAAAAAGATATATCATGCAAATGGAGAGAAAAAAGTTGGGGTAGCACTCCTTCCTTATACCTGACAAAATAGACTTTGAAACTGAGGCTATAGTAAGAGACAAAGAAGAACACCACAAAATGATAAAGGGAACAACCAACAAGTGGTTATAAACTTAGTAACTATTTAGGAAAGCAACATAGGAGCACCTAAGTATGTGAAGTAAATCTTGATAAACATAAAGGGAGATATTGACAGAAATACAGTCAGAGTAGAGGATTTTAACACCATTCACATGACTGAATTGATCTTCCAGACAGAAAATCAATAAGGCTGTCATAGCCTTAAATGACACACTAGATCAAATGGATTTAATTGATGTCTTCACAGCATTTCATCCCAAAGCACCAGATTATAAATTCTTTTCAAGTGCACATGGAACATTTTCTGGAATAGACCACATGATAGGACTCAAAACAAGTCTAAATAAATTTAAGAAGATTAAAATCATACCTAGTATCTTCTCATAATGCTATGAAACTAGAAATCATTCGCAAAAAGAAAACTGAAAAACACACAAAGATATAGAAACTAAGTAACATGTTACTAAACAATGAATGGGTTAACAATGAGAGCAAGGAGGAAATAAAAAGATACCTTGAAACAAGTGAAAATGAGAACAAAACAACCCAAAATCTATGGGACACAGAGAAAGCAGTCCTAAGAAATTCATAGCATTGCAGGTCTATCTCAAGAAACAAGAAGCTCAAATAAACAATGTAACTTTACATTTAAAGGAACTTGAAAAAAGAACAACAAAGCCCAAAGCGAGTAGATGGAAGAAAATAGATAAGAGCAGAAATAAACAAGAGAGTCTAAAAAAGCAATACAAAAGATCAATGAATCCAAGAACAGGTTCTATGAAAAGAAAACAAGATTGTGAAAGCTTTAACCAGACTCTGAAAGAGGAGAGAAGAGAAGTGAAGCAAAGAGGAGAACCCAAATAAATAAAATCCAAAATGAAAAAGTAAAAACTGACACCAAAGAATAGAAATAACTTCAAGAAAATATTGCAAACAACTATAAGCCTATAAATTGGACAACCTGGATAAAATGGATATATTCCTAGACACACACAATCTTCCAAAATTAAATCAAGAAGAATCAGAGAATCTAAATGGACAGATTACAACTACTGAAATTGAAAGAATATTTTTTTTTAAAAAACTCCCCAAAAACAAAATCTCTGGACTAGATGCCTTCACAAGTGAATTTTACCAAGCATTCTGAGTAGATCTAATACCTTTCCTCCTCAAACTATTCCAAAAAATTCAAGAGGGAAGACTTCCCAGCTCATTTTACAAGGTCAGCATTATCTTAATTCCAAGTCAGATTAAAGACACTACAAATGAAGAAAAGTATAGGCCAATATCCCTGATGAACGTAGATGCCTAAATCCTTAACAAAATAATAGCAAACTGAATACAGCAATACATCAAAAGGACCACAGACCATGATCAAGTCATATTTATTCCAGGGATGCAAGTTTGGTACAATATCTGCAAATCAATAAACCTGATACACCATAAAAACAAAATACATGATCATATGCATAGATAAAAATGCTCAGCAAAGTGGAAATGGAGGATACATACCACAATGTAACAAAGGCCATTTATGAAAAACTCACGTCCAACATCATATTCAATGGACAAAAACTTCAAGTGTTTCTTTCCCTTATGACTGGGAACAACAAAGTGATGTCTGTTTTCAACACTCTTATTCGACATAGTACTGGAAATCCTAGCCACAGTTATCAAACAAGAAGAAATAAAAGATATCCAAGTCAGAAAGAAAGAAGTAAAACTCATTATTTGCAGGTGACATATTACTGTATAGAGAGAACTCTAAAGATTTCACACACAAAAAAAACCTAGAACTAGAATTCAGTCAAGTAGTAGGATATAAAATTCATATCCAGAAAACCAGTTGCATTTTTATATGCCAATAATGAGCTCTCAGAAAATGAAATTAAGAAAACAATCCCATTTATAATTGCTTCAAAAATAAAATAGCTAGGAATAAGTTTAACCAAGAATGGAAAACACCTGTACTCAGAACATGAAAAGACACTATAGAAAATTTAAGAAGATACAAATAAGTGGAAGCATATACTGTGTTCATGGCTTGGAAGAATTAAGATAATGAAAATGTCCATACTACCCAAAGTGATCTACAAATTCAACGTAATTCCTATCAAGATACTAATGGTGTATTTCACAGAAGTAAAATATTCCAAAATTTAGATGGAACCACAAAACACCCCAAATAGCAACAGCAATCTTAATAAGAACAAAACTGGAGGAATCATGCTACCTTACATCAAACTGTCACACAAGTCCATAGTAAACTGAACAGCATGGTATGGCATATAGATCAATGGAACAGAATAGAGACCCCAGAAGTAAACGCACACCTTTATAGTCAATATTTGACAAAGGAGGCCAAAACATACAATAGGATAAAGATAGTTTATTTAATAAACAGTGTTGGGAAAACTGGACAGATACCCATGAAAAAAAAGAAAAAGGAAGGAAGGAAGGAGGAAAGGAATGGAAAGGAAAGGAAAGAGAAGGGAAGGGAAGGGAAGGAAAGGAAGGAAGGAAGAAAGGGAGGGAGGGAGGGAGAGAGAGGAAGGAAGGAAGGAAGGAAGGAAGGAAGGAAGGAAGGAAGGAAGGAAGGAAGGAAGGAAGGAAGGAAGAAAAAGAAACTACACCACCTTATCACACAACACAAGAAAAAACTCGAATTTCAGGGGAAAAGGGGATGGGTTTACAGGAACAAGTATAAAGGACACATGGGCAAAACCCAGGGGGGATGGAAATGGGAGGGAGGTGGGGAGGACTGGGGGGTTGGCTAGGATGGGAGTAAAAGACAGAAAACTGTACTTGAACAATTAAATTAAAAAAAAGAAAGAAAAAACTCAAAATGGATTAAAGACTTAAATACTAGACTTGATAGCAAAAATGTCCTAGAAATAAAACAAAGGCAGTAAAATCTCAGAAATTTTTAGTAGCAACAATTTTTCTTATATGTCTCCTTAGGCAAGGAAATAAAAAGGAAAAATAAATGAGACTAACTAAAAAGTTTGCACAGCAAAGGCAACCATCAACAAAATGAAAAAACAACCCACTGAATGGCAAAACGTATTTGCTGATGCATCTAGTAAGGGATTAATATCCAAAATGTATAAAGAGTTTTTAAAACTCAACACACACACACACACACACACACACACACACACACACGTCCAACTTTTAAAAAAAAAATGGGCAAAGGACCTGGACAGACACTCCTCCAAAGAGAACATACTCACATACTGATGGTCAATAGACATGAAAAGATGTCAACATCACTAATCATCAGAGAAATGCACATTAAATCCACAGTATCACCTCACACCTGTGAGAATGGCTATTATCAATAAATCAAGCACTGGCAAGAATGTGGAGATAGGGGAGCCCTTCTGCACTGCTGGTGGGAATGCAGATCATTGAAGACATTGTGGAAAGCAGTAAGAGTTACCTCAGAATTAAAAACAGAACCTAGTGATTCCACTTCTGGGAATTTATCTGAAGAAACCCCAAACATTAATTTGAATGAATATATACTCCCCTATGTTCACTGTAGCATTATTTACAATAGCCGAGATTTGGAAACAGCCCATGTCCACCAGTACATGAGCAAGTAAAAACAGCTATGGTACATTTAAACAATGGAATACTACTCTGCTATAAAAAAGAAGAAAATTTAACTCTGTGAAAGCATGGATGGTCCTGGAGAATATTCTGCTAAGTAAAATAAGCCAGTCAGTGATTTCACTCACATGGAATTTAATGAACTGAACAAGCAAAATAGAGACAGACATAAAGTGGGCAATGACAGTTTTGGCAGGCTTCGGAGGTGGAGGGATCAAGCCAAAAAGGAAGAGAAGAGAAAGAACTCATGGACAGAAACTGTGGTGACTGTGGGGGAAGGGGGTGGTATGGAGGGGAAAGAGGTTATGCAGGGATAAATGGTAATGGAAAAAATACACTAAAAATAATAATTTTAAATAAATCAATAATTCACTTTAATGACTATTTCTTATCTTTCATTTAAAACCCCAATCCTCAACCCCCATAAATTTCACCTTTATAAATTCACCTGCATGAATATCTTTGCTTAGTACTTCATGAAAGCTCTGAAAGAATCAAAAGACCACTTTCCAAGATTTCTTCCACCTCACGTACCCATTTCTCAGCATCTGCACCACATATTCTATTATCCTATTCTCAGAAATTACCTTTCCATATCATCTAAAGCTAATACTTCATCTGTTAAATCTTACCTGTGTAAGGTCATTGCTCCAGTGATTCTTCCTTCTTTGCCTCGAATAATTTCCCCTTCTACTGGACTATTTCCATCAGCATACAGAATCGCTGTTCTCCAGTCCTTACACCATACTCCTATTCCTATTGCTCCAAGTTATTAACAGCTCTCTCCCTTTAGCAGCAAAATGCCCCTAAGAAGTTCTCTCCATACTCACAGTTACTAATTTTCATTCTCTTATCTGGCTTTTACTCCAAAACAAAGAAAAATATCCTTGCTTTTCTCAAGGTCAACAATAGCATCCATATTGCTAAATCCAATAGCCATTTCAAAAGCCTATTAGAGAATCTGCAAATGGTATCTGATGCCATTGATCATCCTTCCTTTGCCTTACCTTCATTTGGCTTCTGTGATACTATGCTGTTGGGTTTTCTTCCATTTCACTAATTCTCCTATGCTGGATATCATCCTTGAACTCTTAAGGGGGTGGGGTCAGTCCTTTCTCTCTCTACATTCAGGTCCTTAATGATCATATTCTGCCTCATGATTTTAAATAAGTATAGGTAATAACTACCAAATTAATATAATCACTATAATAAATAGAACAGTGGAACCTTGGTTCTCAAATTTAATTTGTTTCAGAATACAGTTTGAGAAGCGATTTTTAAAAAAACAATCATTTTCCCACAGGTATCAGCATGAAAGAGTTGTTGGGTCAAGAACCAAAGTTGTGTTCAACAGCTGACATTTTTTCCCACAAACAACTTGGTTGAGAACCGAACTGTTCGAGATGAGAGACATTCAAGAACCAAGGTTTGACTGTACAAGCTAGATCATCCAAGTGCTTACTCAATATTGTGATTTTGTGTCTAAAAGACACATCAAACCCAGTATGTTCAGAATTGAACTTCCAATCTTTCCTACAAACCTGATGGAACCGCAGCTTTCCCCATCTCAGGGATGAGAGCATCTTTCCAGTTACTTAACACCTAAACTTTTGGGTCAAACTCACTCTGGGCAAACTCACACCTGACATCTACCCCCTACACAAATATGGCCTGCTCCATCATAGCTACCATGTATTTGTAGACTCCAACCACTTCTCACCATTGTTACCACTCTGGTCTGAGCCACTACCATCATTTACCTGAATTAATGCCATAGCCTCCTGCTCATCACCACTTAAGTTTTGTGTGTTTTTAAACACAATAACAACATGTCAGATCATGTCCTCCACTCAACACTCTCCAATAGCTGCACATTTACTTCAATGAAATACAAAATGCTTACAGTAACTTACAGGATGTGTTTGGTCATTATCTCTCTGACCTCCTTTATCAATCACCCACTTGCACAAACCTTTACAATAGCTTCACTGCTGTTGCTCAAATACACTATCATTGCCTCATTATAGGGCCTTTTCTCTGCCTGGAATGCTCTTCCCTTAGATAACCATATTTATTCCTTCACCCCTTCAAATCTTGACTCAGATCTTTCCTTCTCCATGGTTTACCCTGATCATTCTATTTCATCTAGCAGCCTAAAATGTCATATCTCCCTCAACTTCTTTTGAATTTTCCCCCATAACATGTTCTAACATATTCTACCATGTATTATTCTATCACCTCCTGCTAGAATTGCTCATTGATATATCCCAAACACGTAAGACAGTGCCTGAAATATAGCAAACACATAATAATAATAAGAGTAGGTCTGAGGGAAGCAATTTTTTCTTGCTGCTAATAGACTCACTGCCTTTGCAAGGATGGGCAATGGTCTCATTTCTTGTTTAGGCTGCTACTTTAAATCATTGTTAAGTGGCTTCAATTAAAGACAGTTTGGGTTTTGAATCCAGTAAGGATCAAGGTTCTGAAATTTACATTCAACCTGGATTGAGCACCTGGATCTCTTAACAAAACAATATTGTTTTAAATCTGTTAGCAATCCTTGTAGTTAACCCTAGTTTGAGTTTTTCACAAAACATTACCAAATAAAACAAGAAGCATTCTGAATCACTCCCATAATTTCTTCTAACGTAACAGTCTTGATTGGCACAAGATATGCCTTGTGAGAGAGAGGAGGAGTCTGACCAAATGTCTGTGTATAAAAACAATCTTCAGTTTTCTAGTCTGAGATAGGTAGATTCTTTCTCCATAGCCCTAAGGCAATGCCACATTTGAGATTTCTTTGCCCACAGCACTACACATCCAGATACAAAATTTTATATCCTTAATAAGAAAATGACAACTGCATTAACAAATAAGTTTATTTTCATTTTTATATAAAGAAATACAGGAAGCAAGAAGACCAGAGTTGTTATGGCTGTTCCATTAAATTGGCAGAGGTGTATATTTGTTCTGTGCTTCTGCTCCACCATCCTTAACACCATTCTCAAAATTCCCATAAAACTGCCAGAGCTGCAGATTAAATGTCCACATTGTAAACAAAGGGATAAAAATGAAGTAGAGAGGAAAAACAAAGATTTCTTAAATGTCATACTCATACAAATACCATTTCCACTTTGTTGATCTGCAAGGGCATCTGACACAGGTTTTCAACCAAGAATTCTGTTACTAAAGAAGGAAAATGGACATCAGACAGAAAAACAGCAGTCTCTGACACAGACTCATTTCTTCATTGCAAAATAGTCTGTAATGTCAGTTTTTATTTTTAGTTTAATCAAAAGCTCTAAATCTAAATTTTAAAAAATTTCCAAGTAGAAAGATTTATTTTGGCTATCCATTTTTTTTAATTTCTAAATAATATTCTTAAATTGTGGTCAGAAACAGTAGAAATTATGAGTTTTGGGACTTTGTTACAATTCACTTAACACCTCTTCAACTATCCACTGGTTCAATCTACAGTGCTTTTTTTGTATAGTATGAATTTCCTTTTATAGTATATTGGATGAAATCTGAATGAAAGCTTTCTCACATTTATTATAGCATACAGTGCCCCCACTCAAATAATTGAGGTTAAGTGTTAAATGAAAGATTTCTCAATATTCACTATACTTATAAGTCTCCTCTCATGCAAATTATCTAACACTATAATGACAGCTAATATTTGTGATACGCTATGTTTAAGGCACTGTTCTAAAAGCTTTACATGTAATAACTCACACAATACTTTCAATCTGGTGAGGAAGGTATATTTTCTTACAAATGATTAAACAAAAATGGAGGTTAATTATCAATGTCACAAAGGAAAGCAACTGATAGTCAAGACGTGCTATGGCTAAAGTCCTTCCTATATTTACTACACTAACAAATTACTGTCTATTAAAATTTGCTAAAGTTTAACTGGTTTTCAGTAATGAAAGATTTTTGTACATGGATTACATTATTATCTTTCCCTACATAAATTCAGTGAGGCTGAGCTTTATGAAGCAAGTCCCCCATATTCAAATTTTAAGAATTCTTTGATGATAATGGATTAACGACCACGGAAGTCTGCCTGTATTAATCACAAAGAATCAAAACATTCATATATAAACTTGTGAACCATGAGTAAAGTCTATCCCACTTTCCTTATATTTAAAAGATTTCTCACTGATATGAATTCTCTCATGTTGAGTTAGCTGTGAGCCACGAGTAAAGGCCTTCCCACATTCCTTACACTGATATGGTTTCTCACCAGTGTGAATTCTCTGATGCCGAGAAAGGTGTGAGCTCTGAGTAAACGCTTTTCTACATTCTTTGCATTCATAGGGCTTCTCACCAGTATGAATTCTTTGATGTAGAGTCAGTTGAGAACCATGACTAAAAGCCTTCCCACATTCCTTGCATTCATAGGGTTTTTCTCCAGTGTGAATTCGCTGATGTTGAGTAAGCTGTGAACCACGGATAAAGGCCTTCCCACATTCCTTACACTGATAAGGTTTCTCACCTGTATGAATTCTCTGATGCTGTATAAGCAGTAGGCCACGAGCAAAGGCCTTTCCACATTCATTGCATACATAGGGTTTCTCACCAGTATGAAGTCTTTGATGTTGAGAAAGATGTGAACTCTGAGTAAAGGCCATTCTACATTCTTTACATTCATAAGGTTTCTCACCAGTGTGAATTCTGTGATGTTGAGTAAGCTGTGAGCCACGAATAAAGGATTTTCCACATTCCTTACATTCATAGGGTTTCTCACCAGTGTGAATTCTCTCATGTTGAGTAAGTTCTGAGCCACGACTAAAGGTCTTTCCACATTCTTTACATTCATAGGGTTTCTCACCAGTATGAATCCTCTGATGCCGAGTAAGGAGTGAGCCTCTATTGAAGGCTTTTCCGCATTCCTTACATTGATAGGGTTTTTCACCAGTATGAATTCTCTGATGTTGTGTAAGTTGTGAACCATGACTAAAGGTCTTTCCACATTCCTTACATTCATAGGGCTTCTCATTGGTATGAATTCTCTGATGTTGAGTAAGTTGTGAACCACGGATAAAGGCCTTCCCACACTGTTCACATTTGTAGGGTTTTTCACCAGTATGAATCCTCTGATGTTGCATAAGTAATGAACCACGAATAAAGGCCTTCCCACATTCTTTACATTCATATGGCTTTTCCCCATTATGAATTTTCTGATGTTGAGAAAGCTGTGAGCCACAAATAAAAGCTTTCCCACATTCCTTACATTGATAGGGTTTTTCACCAGTATGAATTCTCTTATGCAGAATAAGCTGTGAAAGCTGAGTAAAGACCTTACTACATTCCTTACATTCATAGAGTTTTTCGCCAGTATGAAGTCTCTGGTGTAGAGTAAGTTGTGAGTTCTGAGTAAAGGCCTTTCCACATTCTTTACATTCATAAGGTTTCTCACCAGTATGGACTTTTTGATGTCGGGTTAGTTGTGAACTACGAATAAAGGCTTTCCCACATTGTTCACACTTATACGGTTTTTCACCAGTATGAATTCTATAATGTAAAATAAGTTGTGAACTCTGAGTAAAGGCTTTCCCACATTCTTTGCATGCATAGGGTTTCTCGCCAGTATGAAGTCTCTGATGAAGACTGAGCTGTGAATCACGACTAAAGGCTTTCCCACATTGCTTACATTCATAGGGTTTTTCACCTGTATGAGTACTCTGATGTTGAGTTAAGTGGGAAGCTCGCCTAAAGGCCTTCCCACATTCCTTACATTTATAGGGTTTCTCAAAATGACATGTGGGATACTGAGATAAGTAAGAATGCTGATTGAAAATGGACATTTTTTCATATATGATCATTACTTGACTGAAATATTCCTTTTGATTTTCCAATGTGCCTCTGACTTTCAAATAATCTCTAGAACTGGACTCCTTAAAATCATAGTTTTCAAGCCTGTTACTCATTTCCCATTGGGATAATTCTGTTTCATAAGTGTCCTTTCTTGGAGGTAAGTATTTATTTGCACACCTTGAAGGCAAATCTGAAAGATAAAAAACAATTAAAAAATGTTGGTTGTCATTTCAGAAGTAGAACTTCAATAGTAAAAAGGACTACATAGGAAAAAAAATACACATAGGGAAATTATACCCATGAAAAATATATAGACTACATTATGTTTATAAAATATTGTTTACTATGACCTATAGTAATACCTAGTTACTTTTCACATCACAGTCTACAACATTTATAGTTTCATAAAGCAATACCTACCCTGCTTTCTATTTTAGTTTTCTCTCTCTCTCACATAAACATGCATAATCAAAATTCACTAATTTCATGTTGCAGTAATATGTTGCTACCTAGAAATTTAAAAAAATATCAGCTAAGAATGACCTCATATATTTACATGCAAAAAAGGTACATAAGAGATGAGAGAATAATGAAAAATCTACTGAGAAGATAAGGGGAGAGATTAAGAAATTTTTTTTTAAGTCAGTGAGTGTCAAACTTTGGTGGGAATCAAAATCACCTGGGAAGTCTGTTAAAATTAAATTTACCCAGATAACAAACCAGACTAACTGGATCTGAATCTAGTGAATCAGAAAAAGATTGTGGAAATATTTAGTTTTAATACATTCCACCAACTGATTCTCATTCAGATTCAGAGTGTGATTTGCTGTCTCTGACTGGAACTTTTAAATGACTTTCAAATTAAATTTAGAATAAAATCCAAATGGTTTTCATGACTTTGACAAAACCCTTCAAAGGCCTTCACAGTCTGGTCCCTACTTATGTCTCTGATTTCCCCATGAATCTTTTCTGCTTTGCCATTTTCCAAACATACTCAATTTCTTTTAGCTACAAAAAAGTCACACATCCAATCTGAACTTACGACTAGTTAGAGCTGGTTCCACATCTTTGAACTGTTCTATATGAGATACTCTATACAAAATTACTCTCATCCTTCAGGTTTCAATTTAAATATAAGTTCCTGAATCTTAAACACCCATTTCTGGTAACAGAAGGCTAAGTAATTTAGACTAACCTTCCAGATGAGAGTAATTACACAAATTGGACAAAATATAAAAGGCACCGGACTGAAAGCAATAAAAAGTTAATATTGAAATAAAGAATTAATGGGATAAAAGTTGAAAAATATGAAAACTCAGAGGAAAAAACCTAAACATTTGGTGGCTACTTGTCCCCTGAGGGAAGTCTTACAATCTGGAAAAGGCAACTGAGAAGTGGAGAAACTAGGCAGTGTTTTAGACCATTTATTTCATAGAGCTTGGACAACAACAACTGTAGCATGGGGCCCAACATTAATCCTCCATACATTGGGATGGGAACTCTCAGGGCTACCATGAAAAACAAGGGAGAAACAGCAGACCACTCTGGGCAGAGTCTGTAGTTAAATCATATTTGAATGATCTCAAACCCAGAAATTTGGATTAAAATAATTCAAAATTGCATGCCACAAGCAAACCTAAATCTTCATTGAAGATGTATGAAATCATCCAAGTCTTCTAAATAATTTTGTAATTTTTATTTATAATGTATAGCACTCAACAAATAACTATGTGAAGGTACAAAAATAATTGAAAAACAAGAGAAAACAGATAAAAGAAACAGCCCTTATAAGGGCTGAAGTCATGTATCTACCACCACAGTAATGATACCCAACAGTCTATTACTCCTACATACTCTTGTGCTGTCCTTCTGTAGTAAATCTCTCCTCACCCTCATGGTAAATTGATTAGAAACTGTTCATCTGTGGTTTCCTCAATACCTCCTAATGAAGAGAAATAAAAGTCCTTCCGTAGTAAATCTAAAGTAGAAATGAAAAAAAAAAGAGTATAATACCTCACCAATTGCTTTCCGTCTTGCATAATGCTTCTTAGATACTAGCCTTGGCTATCTTCTTAAATACCAGGTCTCCCTATTCTTTTCAACCAAGGTAGCAAGTTGCTTTTGTTTATCATTACTTCACAGTTTCATTTGTTTCTTTATACCCTGTCTCATATCTTCTCCTATTTACTTTCTTATCCAAGGCCAGTTTATTTGTTCATCCAAGAAGAATATCTTTGTAATTTCTGAGGCACTGATACAGGTCAAAGACATAAAGAAAAGTTTCTGTAATCTTATATAATGTTTGGGATGAAGGAGAAAAGAAAAAAAGCAATTATTGACTATAATGGAAGGAGTCTGGAGTAATAAAGATCCAGAAATTCTATGTTAAAAAGAAGATGTTGGGTGGAAATACTTAAAAAAAGAACAAAAAAGTCTCATACACTGCTAATGGGAATGAAAAACTGCACCCATGATGAAAAACAGTTTGGTAGGTTGTTTTTTTTTTTAATAAAGTTAGTCATACACTTCACATACAATCTAGCAGTCATAATCAGAGGTATTTACACTTGTGTCCAAACATCTATACAACAAAGATTACAGCAGCTTTATTCATAATTGCCCAGAAGTAAAAACCCAGATGTTACACAAAAGGCGAATGAATCAATAAACTTTGGTATTTCCATACAATGGAACATTATTCAGCAATAAGCAGAAACAAACTAATGATTCATGCAACAATATGGATAAATCTTAAATATATTTTATTAAGTGAAAAATACCAGACCCCAAGAATATATATTTTGATTCCACTTACATGATATTCTGGAAAAGACAAAACAATAGGAAAAGAAAATATGTCAATTTTTCATAGGCTGGTGAGGGGGAGGAGTTGACAACAAAAGGACAGCATGAAGTAATTTGAGAGTGTAACGGAA
This sequence comes from Trachops cirrhosus, assembly GCA_028533065.1. Taxonomy (NCBI): domain Eukaryota; kingdom Metazoa; phylum Chordata; class Mammalia; order Chiroptera; family Phyllostomidae; genus Trachops; species Trachops cirrhosus. Next base: position 33,055,065 of record CM052550.1, read on the forward strand.
CTGTTGTATATTATGACTGTGACAGTGGATACACTTTATATGTAGATAGTGCATCAGATTTCCTGAAGAACACCAGTAAATGTTGAATAAAACATGACAACATTCTAAAATATGCAAAGCTTAAAAGAAAGTAGATTCACAATGAAACAAGAATGAAAAACTAAAATGGTAAACATGCTTTAAAACAATAAAATGGCAAAAATACATACATATCAACAAACTAATCTAAATCTAAAGAACAAACTAAGCAAACAAGAAGAACACAGACAGAATCATGGATACAAAAGGCATTTTGATGGTTGCCAGGTGGGAGGGATGTGTGGGGGAATGGGTGAAGAGGTGGGGGGATTAAGAAGTACAAATAGGTAGTCACAGAATAGCCATAGGGACATAAAGTACAGTATACGAAATGAAGTAGTCAAAGAACTTATACACATAACCAATGGATATGAACAATGGTGGGGGGATTGCCTGAGGGAGTGGCGGGTGCAGGGAAAAGGAGGAAAAAATCAGGACAACTGTAGTAACATAATCAATACAATATAAGTTAAAAAGAAAAAAAATAAAACCATGGCTAACCTCAGAACATTTACAGTCTTCAATTGCTTACCTTAAATGATCTAAAAAAGTGAAATAAGCCAGTCAGAGAAAGGCAATACGGTATGATTTCACTTAGATGTGAAATCTGATGAACAAACTGAACTAACGAGCAAAACAGAGACAGACTCAGATATACAGAGCAGGATGAGAGCTATTGGGGCAGGGGAGGTTAGGCGGTGGAGAGATTGAGCAAGAAGGAAAAAAGGACTCATGGGCACGTATAACAGTGTGGTGATTTCAGGGGGATGGGGGTATAAGGGGGTTAAATGGTAATGGGAAAAGTACAATAATTTTAAAAAAAATCCAAGAGACAAGTCTTTGGACCAACAATAGGTCAGGGATTAAGAAAAAAACTTCATAAAATTGGGCCTATATTTACATGAATGAAAAAAAAATCCTCTGGTCTCAAAGATAAATGACAAGAGAAGTCTTAGTTTGGGCCATTTAAAAAAAATTGACTTTTACTCTGAGAAGAGAAGCCATTGGAGGGTTATAAAAAGCAGCATGACAAGATTCAATTTTTGTTTAAAAATGAATCATTTGGATTTTCATTAAAATTAAAAGATAACAGATAATGGGAAAGTACAAAAGCTGGGTAGATAGAAGTTAGGGGGCTACAGAAATAATCCACATGGCTCAGACAAGATGATTATGGAGAAAGAGGTGGAGAAAGTGAGATGTGATATCACTGTATTGACCATGTAATACGACAAAGATGTTGAGGAAATCAAGTGTTCTACCTGAACACCTAGAGCAATGAATGTGCTACTTACAGAGAAGCAAATTTGGGAGAGAGTATCAAGAGTTTGGTCTTGAATTATTTGATATAAAAAAGATGTTGGGTAGATAGCTATATGTACAAATACTGAGTTCTGAGAAGATATTTGTATGAGATATGTAAATTTGGGAGTCAGCAACATATAGATGACATTTAAAGCTATGGGATTTGATGAGGTTGAGGGAGTTTCTGGATATAGATAAGAAAAGTAGGAAAGAAAAGGGAAGTTTGAGGATTGAGCCCTGAGGCACTTCAAAATTTAGAGGTCAGACAGATGAGAAGAAACTGCAAGGGAGACAAAGAAAGACCAGCCAATGAGGAAAGAGAAAAATTAGGAAAGTGTGGAATCTCAGAAGCCAAGTGAAGAAATATTTTGGTTCTGAGGAATGATCTATTGTGTCAAACAGTAGAAGAGGAAGTAAAATGGTGACTTCTAATTTAACAAAGGTTACTAATGATTTTCATAAGATAGTTTTTGTGGAGTAATGGGGGCAAGTTATGATTAAAGCAGATTTAACAGAGTATGGAGGAACAGAGTATGAAGGTAGGGAGCATGATAAATGCTTTTGAAAGATTTTGTTGTAAAAAGTAGCAAAGAAGATGGATAGCAGCATCATGGCTGAGTGAGAAGACTCCTTTGTTACTCCCCTTAAATTTACAAATCAAACAACTATAACTTAGCAAAGGATCCCCTGCTCAACAAACCCACACACCTGAAAGATCCACATATCAGTACCTCTGAAGGTGAGTATATTGGAATGATTAGAGGAGGTGGAATGGGAGGAAGGACAAAACAGTGGCCACAGATGCAGTTTGGCCTCCCCCACAACTCCAATGAGTGTGGGAGCAGTGGAGAAGTTACCCTATGGCCCTCAAACTATGGTCTGGAACATAAGAGGGACAAATGCAGTCACCTTTAGGAAAAAGACATCTCCTGCCCTGCCCCCCCATCACTGCAGAGCCCAGTAGAGGTGGCTGAGAAGCTTAAACAGCACAGGGGTGGTGGCAGGGCAATAACCATTGCTGGTAGGAGGGGGGAGCCACAAAATGATTAATTGCCTCCCTTGTTCCACCCATCATGGTAGAGCCTGGTAGAAAGCTGATATACCCAAAGGAGTACAGCATTGCCAACAGCCATTGCTGGCAGAGGAAGAGCCCTAACTTGTGAACTTAACTCCCTTACAGACCTCCCTTAACCCGTTTATAGAGAAGCAGGTTTGGGAGAGAGTATCAAGAGTTTGGTTTTGAATTATTTGATATAAAAAAGATGTTGAGTAGACAGGTATATGTTTTTTGATATTTGTATGAGATATGTAAATTTGGGAGTCAGCAACATATAGATGACATTTAATGCTAAGGGATTTGATGAGGTTGAGGGAGTCTTTGGATACAGATAAGAAGAGAAGGAAAGAAAAGGTTGCTTTACATTTATTTTTCAAAACTTAAAAAATGTTATTTGGTTACTCCCCTTAAATTTACAAATCAGACAACTATAACTTAACAAAGGATCCCCTGCTCAACAAACCCCCACACCTGAAAGATCCACATATCAGTACCTCTGAACATAGGCGCACTGGAATGATGAGAGGAGGTGGAATGGGAGGAAGGACAAGACAATTGTGGCAGAGCCACTGCAGAGAGTGCAGACATCTCCAAAAACACAGTGGGGTCAGTGGCCATTATTAAAAAGGAAGTAGTGCTGTGAGCTCACAAAACCAATTCTCTACCATTCACCACATTCCTCCACATTATGGTGTCCTGTAACTGAGGCAAGCCTGTAAAAGAGGGGACTCCCACCAAACTGGTGGTTACATGGCATTTTCCTTAACCAAAGCAATGTCACTCCACCATAATCCCAGAGGTGGAAAAAGTGCAAGTGATAGAAAGCAAAAATCTGTGCTATAGCACCTTCTATTGGAAAACAAGATAACTACCCTACTTACCAGCCTGCTAAAATGTACAAAGTAAAACAATATTTAAACTACCTCAGATGTGCAGGCACAGACACAATCCACTAAGTACCATGAAAAACCAAAGTAACCTGGGAGCATCAAAAACAAAATAAAAAGTCTTCAGTAATCAAACTCAGTCATGGAAGAATGTGGTTTAAATGACAGAGTTCAAGATGGCAGCAATGAAGAAACTCAGTGAGATACAAGAAAACTCAGAAAAGCTGTTCAATGAGCTCAGGAATACAATTGATAAACAAAAAGAGTACTTTACTAAAGATACTGAAACTATAGAAAAAACAAATTCTGGAGCTAAATAAATCAATAAATGAGATCAGGAATACATTAGAGAGCATTAGAAATAGAGAAAACAAGAAGTGAGAATTAGCAAGCCCAAAGATGGAAACCTAGAAATTACCAAGGAAGTAAAGAGACAGAGTTTAAAAAAATTTTAAAAACTCTATGACGAGTATCTGATTGCATTAAAAGAACAATATAAGAATAATGGGTATAAGAAGAAAAGAGAGGGAGAAGGGAACAGAGAGCCTACTCCAAAAAACAATATTGATGGAAATTCCCAAGCCTATGGAAAGTACTGGACTTTAAAATAAGGGAAGCTAACAGACCACCTAATTATATCCTTCTCCAAGGTCCTTCTCCAAGACACATATTATTCAAATTGTCAGAAATTAATGACAAAGAATTCTCAAAGTAGCCAGGGGAAGAAGGCCTGTAACTTACCAAGGAAAGTCCATTAGAGAGATTATCATCAGATTTTCTATTTCTAACATTGCAAGTCAAGAGAGAATGAAAAGAAATATTCAAAATATTGCAAAAGAGAAACCATCTGGCAAAGATAATATATCCAGCAAAGTCATCCTTTACATATGAAGGAGATATAAAAGATTTCCCAGACAAGCAAAAGCTGAGAGAATTTATCACCACAAGACCTGCATTATAAGAGACCTCTTCTACCAAAAACAAAAATAAAATCAGAAATGATAGATAAGTTACAACAAACACCACTGAAATACAAAGGACCACACAAAAATACTATGAAAGGCTATACACCACCAAATTTCACAACTTCAAAGAAGTGACAAATTCTTAGAAATATACAACCTCCTGAGACTGAATCATGAAGAATGTGAAAACCTAAATAGATCAACCACTAGCAAGGAAACTGCAAGAGTAATCAAAAACCTCCCTCGAAACCAAAAGTCCAGGACCATATGGCTTTCCTGGTGAATCCTATCAAACTCAAAGAACATTTAATAATCCTTCCTAACATCTTAAAAAAAACTGAAGACAGAATACTTCCTAATACATTTTACAAGGTCAACATTACCCTGATACCAAAACCAGACAACGACCATACACACAAAAAAGAACTGCATGCCAATATCACTGATGAACATAAATGCAAAGATCTTAAACAAATGGAAAAAGAACAATACATTAAAAGGATCATATATCACATTCAGGAGGAGGTCATTCCAGGATGCACAGAAAGTTGGTTCACCATCCTCAAATCAATCAATGTGATACATTGCATTAACAAAATAAAAGATGAAAATGATATTATCATATCAATAGAGGAAGAAAAAGCATTTGGCCCTGACCCGTGTGGTTCAATGCTTTGGGTGTTGTCCCGCAAAGCCATTTCTATTCCTGGTCAAGGCACATGTCTCAGTTGTGGGCCAGGTCTCCTGCTGGGGTTTGCAAGAGGCAAGTGATCAATGTTTCTCTAACACAACAATGTTTCTCTCCCACTCTTTCTCCCTCCCTTCCTTTATCTGTAAAAATAAATAAAATCTGAAAAACAGAAAAAACATTTGACAAGATATTGCATACATTTATGATTTAAACTCTCAATAAAATGAGTATAGAAGTTATTGTAAATTACAAAGGTCATTTATGACAAACCCTCAGCTAACATACTCAATGGTAAAAAACTAAAAGCATTTCCTCTAAGATCACAAACAAGACAAGAATACCCACTCTCACCAGTGTTATTCAGCATAGTAATGGGAAACCTATCAATAGCAACTGGGCAAAAGAAAACAATAAAAGGCATCCAAATTGGGAAAAAAGCATAAAACTGCCACTATGTGCAGACAATATGATTCTATGTATAGACAACACTAAAGTCTGGACCAAAAAACTTAGAAACAATAAGTAAACACAGTAAGAGTTTCAAATTACAAAATCAATGTACAAAATCTCTTCTGTTCCTACATACTAAGAATATAATACCAGAAAAAGAAATAAAGAAAACAGTTCCATTTAAAATTGCAACAAAAAGAATAAAATACGTCAGAAAAAATGTTAATGAAGGAGGAGTACACTCAAAGATATTAATGAAAGGAACTTAAAACACACACACACACACAAATGGAAAGATATTTCGTGCTCATGGACTGTAACAATGTTAAAATGGCATTATTACCTAAAGCAATGTACAGATTTAATGCAATCCCAATGGCATTTTTCACAGAAACAGAACAAAATATCCTCAAATTTATATGGAACTACAAAAGATCCAGATGCCAAAGCAATCCTGAGATAAAGAACAAAACTGGAGGTATCACACTCACTGATTTCAAACTATACTACAAAGCTATAGTATCAAAACACTATAATATTGGCAGAAAAATAGACTATGGACCAATGGAATAAAATTGATAGCCAACAACCCCACATGTAAATACGCAAATAAATGCTGAACAAGGAGCCAAAGATGTACAATGGAAAAAAATTCTCTTCAGTAAATGGTGTTGACAACATACAAGACGTGGTGGGAAGAGTGCCCCTCAGTTAACCAGCTGGAGGGAAGGACCCACCAAAGAAAGACCCAATGAAAATAAAACCCAATTATATCCAGAGAGCCAACATAAATGACAACCCAAGAGTAGCAAGATTGGGAGATTAAGGAGACAGCACCACTGAGTCTAACAGGTCTCCTACCATAGAAGTTCACACCACAAACCCAGAGAGTCAGCACAGATGAATTTAAGAAGCAGAGGCTAACAAGAAGAATCTCACAAACAATGTGAAGACAAAGAAACAAACCCCAAATGAAATGAAAGGAGGAAGCCTCACAAAGAATGCTAAATGAAATAGAGGCAAGGCTATCAGACATTGACTTCAAAGCAATGGTTATAAGGAAGATCAATGAGATCACAGAGAATTAACAAAACTACAGGGAAACTATGATGAACTCATTGCAAACTATATCAACATGAAAAGGGAAATAGAAACTATCAACAAGGGCCAAGAGGAAATGAAGAATACAATTTCTGAACTGAAGAACACAGTAGAAGGAATCAAAAGCAGGAGAGAAGAAGCACAGCTATAGGACAAGGTAGAAAAAAACACACAGAAAGAGTAAGAAAATGAAAAGAAGGCTCAGAAAGAATGAAGAGGTGTTAAGGGAACTGAAGGACAACATGAAACATAATAATATCTGTATAATAGGGATACCAGAAGAAGAACAAGAGCAAGGGATAGAAAACCTGTTTGAAAAAGTAATGATAGAAAAGTTCCCTAATTTGATGAAATAAAAGTATCACAAATGCAGGAAGCTCAGAGGGTCCCAATCAAGAGGAACCCAAAGAGGCCCACCTCAAGACACATCATAATTAAAATGGCAAAATTCCAAGACAAAGAGAGAATCTTAAGGCAGAAAGGGAGAAACAGGAAGTAATGTACAAGGGAGCCCCAATTAGGCTAGCAGCTGACTTCTCAATGGAAGCACTGCAAGTCAGAAGGAAATGGCAAGAAATATTCCAAGTAATGAAAACCAAAGGCCTCAAATCTGAGACTACTTTATCCAGCAAGGCTCTCAATTAAAACGGAAGGCCAAATAAGGAGCTTCCCAGACAAAAGAAGCCTCAAAGAATACACCTCCACCAAACCAGCACTGCAAGAGAAGCTAAAGGGTGTACTTTGAGAACAATAAGAAAAAGAGTGAGAGAGAGAGAGAGGAACAAAGTTAACAAAGGAACAAAATGGCAATGAATAAGTACCTATCAATAATAACCTTAAATGTAAATGAATTACTGGTAAATGCTCCAATCAAAAGACCTAGAATAGCTGAATGGATGAGAAAACATGACCCACACATATGCTGCCTACAAGAGACCCACCTCAGAAGCAAAGGACCTACACAGACTGAAAGTGAAGGGCTGGAAACAAATTTTCCAGGCAAACAGACAGGAAAAAAAAGCCGAGGTAGCAATACTCATATCTGACAAAATAGACTTCCAAGAAAGGGCCACAAAGAGAGACACAGAAGGTCACTACATAATACTCAAGGGAAGAATCCACCAAGAAGACATAGACATTGTAAATATATATGCACCCAACATAGCAGCACCCAAATACATAAAGAAAATCTTGGAGGACTTCAAGAAAGACATTGACAGCAACACAATTATAGTAAGGGATTTTAACACCCTACTATCAAAAATGGACAGATCTTCCAAACAAAATATCAACAAAGATATTGCAGCACTGAACAATATACTAGATCAAATGGACTTAACTGATATATACAGAACCTTTCTTTCAAAAAAAGCAAAATACACAATCTTTTCAAATGCACATAGAACATTTTCTTTTTTAAAATTATTTTACTGTTGTTCAATTACACTTGTCTGCATTTTCCTCCCACCAATCCACCACACCACAGCCAAACCCACCTCCCTCCCTTGTTTCCACTAACCCCTTGGTTTTGTCCATGTGTCTTTTATAGTAGTTTACCAGGAACATTTTAAAAGGTAGACCACATAATAGGGCACAAAACAAGCCTCAACAATAATCATGAAAATTGAAATCATAACAAACACGTTCTCTGACCACAAGGGACTAAAGCTAGAAACCAACTTCAAGGAAAAAATTCAAAAACATCAAACTCATGGAGATTGAAAAGCATGCTATTAAACAATGAATGGGTTAATAATGAGAACAAGGAAGAAATAAAAAATTTCTGGAAACTAATGAAAACGAACTCACAACAATCTAAACCTTATGGGACATAGCTGAGGCAGTCCTGAGAGGGAAGTTCATAGTGATACAGGCCTACCTAAAAAAGAAACATTTCAAATAAACAACCTAACCCTACGCCTACAAGAACTTGAGGAAAAACAACAAAGACAGCCCAGAGCAAGTAGAAGGAAGGAAATAACCAAGATCAAAGTAGAATTAAACGACGTAGAGACTAAAAGCACAATTCTAAGGATCAATAAATCCAGGAGCTGGTTCTCTGAAAAGATAAACAAAATCGACAAGCCTTTAAGCAGACTCATCAAGAAAAACAAAAGAGAGCACCCAAATAAACACAATCAGAAATGAAAGAGGAGAGTTTACAACTGATACCACAGAAATACAAAGGACTGTAAAAAATTACTATGAAGAACTATATGCCAAGAAATTTGAAAACCTAGGTGAAATGGACAAATTTCTGACAAAAAATAATCTTCCAAGACTGAATGAAGAAGAAGAAAGCCTGAATACACTTATAATAGCTGATGAAATCAAAGTAGTAATCAAAAAACTGCCTGCACAGAAAAGCCTGGACGGGACAGTTTCACAGGAGTTTTTTACTAAGCATTTAAGGAAGAGCTAACCCCTATCCTCCACAGACTATTCCAACATATCCAAGAAGACAGAAAAGTCCGAAACTCTTTTTTGAAGCCAGCATCATCCTAATCCCAAAACCAGATAAAGGCACAAAAAAGAAAGAAAACTACAGGCCAATATCGCTGATGAACATAGATGCTAAAATCCTCAACAAAATATTGGCAAACCACATCCAGCAATATATTAAAAAGATCACACACTATGATCAAGTGGGATTCATCTCAGGGATGCAAGGATAGCACACTATTCACAAATCAATAAACATAATACATCACATAAACAAAAGCAAAGACAAAAATCACATGAATTTATCAACAGATGAGGGAAAAGCATTTGATAAGGTATAGCATGAATTTATGATAAAAACACTTAGCAAAGTAGGAACAGAGGGAGCATTCCTCAACCTAATAAAGGCCATATATGAGAGACCTACAATCAACATCATACTCAATGGTCAAAAACTTAAGAGCTTTCACACGAAGATCAGGAACAAAACAACGATGTCCACTTTCACCACTCCTGTTCAACACAGTATTGGAAGTCCTAGCCACAACAATCAGACAAGAAAAAGAAAAAGCATCCAAATTGGGTACAAGGAAGCAAAACTGCCATTGATAGTGTACATAGAAAATCCTATAGACTCCACCAAAAAACTACTCGACGTAATAAGTGAATTTGGCAAAACAGCAGGATACAAAGTCAATATTCAGAAATCAAAGGCATTTTTGTACACTATCAATAAAATACCAAAAACAGAAATCAGGAAAAAAATCCCATTTTATATATAGCAACAAGAAAAATGAAGTGTCTAGGAATAACCTGACCAAGGAGGTAAAAGACCTGTAATCAGAAAACTATACAACACTGAAGAAAGAAATTAAGAAAGATACAAATAGAAGCTTATATCATGTTCATGGATCTGAAAAATTACCATCATCAAAATGTCCACAGTACCCAAAGAAACTTATAGATTCAGTGCAATCCCCATTAAGATAACAATACCCCATTTCACAGATATAAAACAAAACACTTCAAAAATTTATATGGAACCATAAACGACCCTAAATAGCTAGAGCAATTTTGAGAAAGAAGAACAAAGTAGAAGGGATCACAATACCTGATATCAAAGTGTATTACGAGGCCACTGTAATCAAAACAAGTCTGGTACTGGCATAAGAACAGACACATAGACCAAAGAAAGCAAATAGAGAGCCCAGAAATAAACCCAAGTCTCTATGGTCAGTTAATATTTGACAAGGAGGGCAGCAGCATAAAATGGAGTAATAATAGCCTCTTCAACAAATGGTGTTGGGACATCTGGACAGCTACATGCAAAGAAATGAAACTCCATCACCAACTTACACCATACACAAAAATAAATTCAAGGTGGATAAAACACTTAAATGTAAGTCATGACACCATAGAAGCTGTAGAGGAAAACATAGGCAGGAAAATCTCAGATATTCCACACAGCAATATTTTCACCAAAATATCCCCAAGAGAAAGAGACATAAAGGAAAAAATAAACAAATGGGGTCTCATCAAAATATAAAGCTTCTGCACAGCTAAAGAAAACAGCATTAAAATGAAAAGAGAACCAACCATATGGGAAACATATTTGCCAATGATACCTCAGGCAAGGGTTTAATCTCCAAAATATACAAAGAACTCACACGACTCCCCTCCAGGAAGACAAACAATCCAACTTAAAAATGGGCAAAAGACCTGAATAGACACTTCTCCAAGGAGGACATACAGAGGATCCAGAGACACATTAAAAGATGCTCAATATCGCTAGCTATCAGAGAGATGCAAATTAAAATCACAATGACATACCACTTCACACCAGTGAGAATGGCCATCATAAACAAAGCAATAAACAACAAGTGTTGTAGAGGTTGTGGAGAAAAGGGAACCCTGGTGCACTGATGGTGGGAATGCAGACTGGTTCTGCCATTGTGGAAAACAGTATGGAATTTCCTCAGAAAACTAAAAATGGACCTTCCCTTTGATCCAGCAATCCCACTGCTGGGACTACATCCTAAGAACCCTGAAACACCAATCCAAAAGAACCTATGCACCCCAATGTTCATAGCAGCACAATTTACAATAGCCAAGTGCTAGAAGCAACCTAAGTGCCCATCAGCAAATGAGTGGATCAAGAAACTGTGGTACATTTACACAATGGAATACTACACAGCAGAAAGATTAAAGGAGCTCCTCCCCTTTGCAACAGGATGGATGGAACTGGAGAACATTATGCTAAGTGAAATAAGCCAGGCAGTGAAAGACAAATACCATATGATCTCACCTTTAACAGGAACCTAATCAACAAAACAGACAGGCAAGCAAAATACAACCAACGACACTGAAAATGACAACAGGCTGACAGTGACCAGAGGAGAGAGGGGAGGGGATAATGGTGCAAAAGGGTGAAGGGTTTACAGGAACGATTATAAAGGACACATGGACAATGACAAGAGGGGTGGAAACAGGGGAAGGAGGTGGGGAAAGCTAGGATGGTGGGGAGGGGTGGGGGGAAAACTGTATTTGAACAACAATAAAAAAATAAAAAATACAGTTAAAAAAAAATGGGAAAAAAACCCTAAGTGTCCTTCACTGGATGAATGGATAAAGAAGATATGGTATATATATCTAAGGGAATACTACTTAACTATAAGGAAAAAATGAAATATTGCAATTTGTGACAATATGAATGGATCTTGAAAGTATTATGCTAAGTGAAATAAGTCAGATGTAAATGGACAATAACTATATGATTTCACTCATATGTGGGATATATAGAAAAGCAACAAATAAAAAAAAAACAACCCATATACACAGATAACAGAATGGTGATCACCTAGGGGCAGAGGGACTGGAGGAGAATAAAAATTGTAAAGAGGGTCAAATACATGGTAACTGCAAAAAGCCTGATTTTGCTTCCTGAGTACATAACAGAATATACAGATGTCATATCATAAAACTGTAAACCTAGAGACTGCCAGTCAAGATGGCAGAATAGGTAAACTATGCTCCCTTCTCCCATGACCATATCAAATTATAACTAAATTATAGAACATCTATCAGTGAGAACCACCTGAAGATTAGTTGGACAGATTTCATATAACTAAAATTATAAAGAAAAAGCCAACCTGAGACTGATAGGAGGGGCAGAGATGCAGAACAGAGGATCCACACCTATGGTGGGTCGATGTAAAATCAGAAAGAGCCCTGGCTGGTGTGGCTCAGTGGACTGAGTCCTAGCCTGAGAATCAAAGGGTCACCGGTTGGATTCCCAGTCAGGGCACATGCCTGGGTTGCGGGTCAGGTCGTCAGTAGAGGCGCACAAGGCAACCACACATTGGTATTTCTCTCCTTCTTTTTCTCCCTCCCTTCCCCTCTCTCTAAAAATAAATAAATAAAATCTTTTAAAATCAGGAATGGTCTCTGAGTTGTGAAGGTCCACCCTGAGGAGTGAGGAGTCCCAGACCTATACCTGGCTCTCCAGCCTAGGGAACCTATGCAGGGAAGAGAAGTCCCCATAACTTTTAGCTGTGAAAACCAGTGTGCATTGTATCATACAATGAATGAGGGCTGCAAGAGAACAAGGCACAGGTCTAAAAGGGACCATGCACAGACTCACTTGAGCACAAGGAGGGCAGCTGAGAAAGCTCCAGGGACATGCAGGGACTATCAAAATTCACGAATTTCATGAAGAGGGCTGGAGGGGCAGGGGTTGGGGCAACTGTCTCTGTGGACAAGCACTGGCAAGCACCACTGTTCCTTTGCTGATCCTTCCTCTACCCAGCCAGCCCTGTGCAGGCAGGTGAGGGCCAAATCTGTGCTCTCCATTAACCTGCCGAAAACCATTTGCTCCATCCTGGTGATTACCTGAGACCCCACTCCATGCAACTCACTCTCTTAACCTGAGCCTCTTCTCTTCAAGGGGCTCTCCACATAATCAGCCTACCTCAGATCACACTGCAAACTTTCCCAAAATCTCACAAAGGTCACCAACTCTAAAGAAGTAGCAGATAACCTCAGCATGCCTGGTAGTTCTTGCTAAGTGGCTCTAGACTATTAAAAGCAACAACTGGTCTGAACTTGCACTGTAACTCCCATCAGGTGGTACCAAGCCTGTCATCAGGGTGGCCAGTCTTGGCATGGAAAGCAGTTTCAAATAAGCTGCCACAAACCAGGCACAAATGGTGGCTGGCCTCAGTACACGTTGTGGTTTCTACCAAATGGTCCGAAGCCCAGCACAAGAAGCAACCAGCCTCAATTCACTTTTTAGTTCCTACCTAGCAACAAAAAGTGGTGGCTGATGGCCTGCACAGATGTCCCTCCCAAAAAGGCTCCAAAATGAACACACACAGAAGCCTGCTTCAAGCCATACCAGAGCACTGCCCAACCAGCTGCACAAATGACACACCCAAAAAGCAAACTCAGCTGTCACCAGAGACCCAGTAAAGCAACAACCACTATATAGAGTCAGTTCCCACACAACAACTAGTGAGCTGCATTCACAACAAGCCTTCACAGCCAGAGAGACTAAAGGCCAACCCTAACCATTGATATGCCAACAGCAACTGAGGCTCAATGATAACAGAAGGGCATATACAACCCTTATAGAAAATACCCAACCACAATAGGAAGGAACAAACAACCCTCACAAGGGACACCCATGGAGTGCCTGGCCGTGCTAAAGAGGGAGACTGAGCCACTGGATGCCATAGGACACTGTCTACATAAGGCCACTCTGTCAAGATGGGGAGGCAATACATCCAGTTAATGATACACAGAAACAAACACAAAGTTTCAGCCAAAATGTGGAGACAAAGAAACTTGTCCCAAATGAAAGAACAGAACAAAGCTCTAGAAAAAGAACTAAATGAAATGAGACAAGAAATATATCAGGTACATAGTTCAAACAGGTTATAAGGATGCTCAATGAACTTAAGAAAAGTACAGATGAACTCAGTGAAAACTTCAACAAAGAGACAGAAACATTAAAAAGAGGATGGAAAACATAAAACAAACGAATGAGTCAGTATGAAGAATATAACAACTAAAACGAAGACTACATTAGAAAATATCAATGGCCAAACAGAGGAAACTGAGGACTGAAGCAGAAATCTTAAAGACAGGGTAGCAGAAAACACCCAATTGGAATGAACAGCAAAAAGAAAAAGTAATTTTTAAAAATGAGAATAGTTTAAGAGACCTCAGGAACAACATAAAGAGTACCAACATCATAAGGGTACCGGAAAGAGAAAAGTAGAGAAAAAGGGATTAAAAACCTATTTATAGGAAAGATAAGTGAAAACTTTCCTACCTGGCTAAGAAAACAAACATACAGTTTCAGGAAGCATAAACAAGCATAAACAAGATGAACCCAAAGAGGCCTACACCAAGACACATCATAATTAAAATGCCAAAGGTACAAAGAAAGAATCCTGCAAGTAGCAAAAGAAAAGCAGTTAGTTACCTACAAGAAAGCTCCCATAAGACTGTCAGCTGATTTCTCAACAAAAATTTTGCAAGCCATAATGGAATGGAATGAAATATTGAAAGTGATGAAAAGCAAGGACCTACAACCAAGAGTATTCTAACCAACAAGGCTATCATTTAAATTGAAGGAGAAAGAGTTTCCCATACAAGAAAAAGCTAAGGAAGATCAACATTGAACCAGTATTACAAGAAATGTTAAAGGGATTTCAACAATAAATTAAAGGATGAACACAAACACACAAACAAAAGAAGTAAAAAGAAAATTACAAAAACATAACAAGGAAGGCATCAGTAAACATTGTAGTGATTACAGAATACGTTCAGACTTAACTGATCATCAGCTTATAATAGACTGCTATAAACACAGTTTGGTATATATGTAAAGCACATGGTAACCATAAACCAAAAATATATGAGAGATATACAAAAAATAAAGAGAAAGAAATCCAAACATCACACTATAGAAAGTCATCGACATACAAGAGAAGAAGCAAGAGGAAAAAAAAGGAACAGAGAAGTACAAAACAAGCAGAATACAATGTTTGAAATGGCAATAATTGTATAACTATCAATAATGACTTTAAATATAAATGAACTAAATATTCTAGTGAACAGATAGGGTGGCTTAATGGATAAAAAACAACATCCATTTTTATTTGGCCTATAATAGACACAATCCACACTGAAAGACAAACATAGACTGTAAGTAAGTAGTCGGGAAAAAATTTCATGCAAATGGAAATTGAAAAAGGCTGGGGTAGCCATAGTTATATCAGACAAAACAGACTTTAAAACAAAAGCTATAAAGAGACAAAGTAGGCCTGGAGGGATGTTCAACTCACAGCCCATGGGCCGCATGTGGCCCAGGATGGCTATAAATGTGGCCCAACACACAATCATAAATTTACTTAAAACCTTTTTTTTTCTCATCAGTTTTCATTAGTGTTTATGTATTTAATGTGTGGCCCAAGACAACTCTTCTTCTACCAGTGTGGCCCAGAGACACCAAAAGGTTGGACACTCCTGATTAGTAGGGCATTTTGTAATGATAAAGGGATCAATCCAAGAAAAGGATATAACCCTTGTAAACATGTAGTCACCCAACATAAGAGTACCTAAATATATAAAGTAAATATCGATGTATATAAATGGAGAGATCAACAGTAATATAGTCACAGTAGGGACTTTAACACCCCCAATAACATTAATGAATATATCATCCAGACAGAAGAAAATAAAAAAGGAAACAGTGGTCTTAAATGACACATTAGTCCAGATGGATTTAACTGATAATTTAAAAATATTTCACCCCAAAGTATCAGAATATACATTATTTTAAAGTACACACAGGACATTCTCCAGGATAGATCACGTTAGGCCACAAAGCAATACTCATTAAATTTAGAAGATACGATCATATCACGCACCTTTCCCAAAGACAATGGTAAGAAACTAGAAATTAATTAAAATAAAAAAAACTGAAAAACAAACACGTGGAGGCTAAATGACATGCTACTGAACAATGAACAAGTTAACAACAAGATCAAGGAAGAAGTCCAAAGATAGCTTGAGGAAAATAAAAATAAAAACACAATCACCACAAATATGTGGGACACAGCCAATGCATTTCTAAGAGAAAAATTTATAGCAAAACAAACATACCTCAAGAAAGGAAAAATTTCAAATAAACAATGTAACCCAACACCTACAAGAACTAGAAAAGGAAGAATAAACAAAGGCCCACGTGAGTAGAAGAATGAAAATAACAAAGATCAAAGTAGAAATAAAATAGAGTTAAAAACAACAATAGAAAAGATCAATGACACCAAGAGCTGGTTCAATGAAAAGAGAAACAAAATTGATAAACCTTTAACCAGACTCATCAAAAAAAAAAAAAGAAAAGAAAAAAGAGAGAGAGAGGGCCCAAATAAATAAAATCAGGAATGAAAGAGAAGTGAAAACCGACACTATGGAAATAAAAAGGATTATAAGAAAATACTATGAACTATTATACACCAACAAATTAGACAACCAGGGAGAAATGGATAAATTCCTAGATGCATGTAATCTTCCAAGGGTGAATCGGGAAGAGACAGAAAATCTGAACAGACTAATAATTACTAACAAAATCAAATCGATGATGAAAAAAACCCCAATAAACAAAAGCCTTATACTAGATGGCTTCACAGGCAAATTTTACCAAACATTAAAATAACATTAACACCCATCCTTCTTCAACTATTCCAAAAAATTGATGAAGAGGGAAGGCCTCCAAGCACATTTTATGAGGCTAGTATTATCCTAATCCCAAAACCAGAAAAAAAGATTACAAAAAAGAGGAAATTATAAACAATGTCCCCAATGAACACAGATGCAAAAACCCTCAACAAAATATTAGCAAACTAAATTCCACAAAACATTAAAAAGATCTTACACCATGATCAAGTGGGATTTATTCCTGGGATGCAAGGTTGGTTCAGTATTTACAAATCAATTAATATGTAGAGCACATCAACAAAATGAAAACTAAAAATCATATGATATCAAAAGGTCCAAAAAAAGCATTTCACAAAAGCCAGCAACCAATATTGATAAAAACTCTTAGCAAAGTGGGAATAGAGGAACATACTTCCATACCTCAACATAAGAAAAGCCATACAGGACAAACACAGCTAACATCACACTCAATGGTGAAAGGTTAAAAGTATTTTCCTAATGATCAGAAACAAGACAATGATGTTCACTTTCACCACTTCTATTCAACACAGTATTGTAAGTCCTAGACACAGCAATCACGGAAGAAAAAGAAATAAAAGTGTCCAAATATGAAAAGAATTAAATTGTCATTATTTGCACATGAAATGATACTATATAGAGAGAACACCACAGAGTCCACCAAAAAAAAAACAATACAACCCTATTAGAACTGATAAGTGAATGCAGTGAAGTAGCAGAATATAAAATAAATACCCAAAAATCAGTTGCATTTTTATACACCAATAATGAACTATCAGAAGGGAAAACTATAAAAGCAATCCCATTTATTACTGCATCAAAAAATACCTATGAATAAATTTAACCAAGAAGGTAAAAGAAATGTACTTAGAAAATTATAATACACTAAAGAAAGAAATTTAAGAAGATACAAATAAATGGAAGCATACCTAGTGTTCATGAATAGAAAGAATTAATATCAATAAAATGTCTACACCACCCAAAGCAATCTATAGATTCAATGCAATCCCTATCAAAATACCAATGGCATTTTTCACAGAAGAGAATAAATAGTCCTAAAATGTATATGGAACCACAAATGACCAGGAATAGCCGAAGAAATACTGAGAAAGAAAAACAAAATTGGAGGTATTGCACCACCTATCAAACTACACTATGATGACAGCATTTAAAACAACATGGCACTAGTATAAAAACTGACACATAGATCAATGGAACAGAAAAGGGCCCAGAAATAAACCCATAGCTAAATGGCAAATTAATCTATCACAAAGGTTGCAAAAATACACAATGAATGGCAAAAGACAGTCTATTTAATAAACAGTGTTGGAAAACCTGGACAAAAACATGCAAAATATGAAACTAGACCTTCTTACATGAAAAATAAATTCAAAATGGATTAAAGACTTAAATGTAAAACCTAAAACCATAAAAGTCCTAGAAGAAAATAGAGACAGTAAATTTTTCAATATCTCTCTTAGCAACAGTTTTTGTATATGCCTCCTTGGGCAAGGGATACAAATGAAAAAATAAATAAATGGGATTACATCAAATTAAAAGTTTTTATACATCAAAGATAACCATAAAAAGAAATATATATAAGAGAATGTGCTTATTGCAATTGATTGGGTTCACTTGAATTGTTAGTGAAATGCACTGATCCAGCCTATCACTATATAAATAATATAAGATCTTCTGTTGTCATTAAAAACATACATTTCTTTATCTATTTTTCTTTTTTTTAATTGTTCCATTACAGTTGTCCCAACTTGTCCCCATTGCTCTCCCCTGCCCCACCCACCGCCTGCTCCCTCAGTTAGTCCCCACCCTGTTGTCCATTACTATGGGTCCTTTACACATGTTCCTTGACTAGACCCTTCCCCTTCTTTCGCTTGTTATCCCTCTCTCCTCTGATCACTGTCAGTTTGTTCCTTATTCCCATGTTTCTGGTTCTATTTTGCTCACTTGTTTCATTTGCTCACTAGGTTCCACTTACAGGTGAGATCATATGGTATCTGTCTTTTGCCACCTGGCTTATTTCACTTAGCATAATACTCTCCAGTTCCATCCATACTGTCGCGAAGGGTAAGAGCGCCTTCTTTCTTTCTGCTGTGTAGTATTCCATTGTGTAAATGTACCACAGTTTTTGAACCACTCATTTATGGGACTGCATCAAATTAAAAAGCTTCTGCACGGCTAAAGAAAACATCATCAAAATGAAATAGGAACCAACTATATAGGAAAGCATATTTGCCATTATACTTTGGACAAGGGTTTTGTCTCCAAAATATATAAAGAACTCATACGACTCAACACCAGGAAGACAAAACAACCCAATCATAAAATGGGCAAAGGACCTGAACAGCCACTTATCCAAGGAGGACATATAAAAGGATGCTCAACATCACTAGCCATCAGAGAGATGCAAATAAAACCACAATGAGATACCACTTCACACTGGTAATAAGAGCCATCATAAACAAATCAACAAACAATGAGTGCTGGCAAGGATGTGCAGAAAAGGGAACCCTCATGCACTGTTGGTGGGAATGCAGACTGGTACAGCCACTATGGAAAACAGTATGGAGTTTTTTCCTCAAAAAAACTAAAGATGGAACTGCCTTTTAATCCAGTGACCCCACTGCTACGATTATACCCTAAGAGTCTGGAAACACCAACTCAAAAGTGCTGGAAACAGCCTAAGTGCCCACCTATATCTATTTTTAAAAAATGTAAGCTCCTTTAGCAGACCTAAATTTTAACAATGCATAGTCTGTTTTTTCTTACAATATTATAAGTGTCCCAGAGTTAAAACCTAGCCCCTTGACCATCAAAGAAGATAGGAAGACAGGTAATTATATATGAAAGGTGGACAAGATAATGTGCCTTATGGAGAAACTATGTCTACTCCCAGTAATTTAAGAAGTAACTTTGAGAAAAAATTCAGTTAATTACTTAAAAACAACCTTGAAATAACATCAGTTAAGGCAGCCATTCCAAAGAGAGAACCTAAAATACTACAAAGTAGATATCCTTACCTAGTGACACCAAGTTACTATAGTTCTCCAACATCACATCTCTGTATAAATGCCTTTGAGCAAAGTCCAGGCATTCCCACTCTTCTTGAGAGAAGTCAATGACAACATCCCTGAACATCACCAATCTCTGAAACAACAAACATAATACTAGTAATGGAAATTTAAAAAAATGTTTTTTCAATGGAAGGGGAGATGATGGGGAGCTCTTAACCATGGAGGTAACAGAGCAAACATGCTAAGAAGCCTCTTACATGGACAAGACACTACAAAAATTGGCACTTCTGAAGTGACACGTGTCTTTTTAGCCTGTTGCTGTAGACATTTCCTGAATATAGACCATCTCATTACACACAGAGCCTGAGAATTAATAAAGTTAATGAAATAAAATTAATTTAAAAATACAATATTCCAATAAAAAGAAATAGAATAAAGAAATGGCTCATATAATATCTGTCTTGTACATCACACATTCCCAATAAATGAAAGTTTCCCTTTCCTATTCACTATTTAAGAAATGAGAGTCCCTGAGACCCCTACCCTACCCAACTTGCAGGGCTACCCAAGCTGCTGTCACTGGCTTTTCCATACAAATGGCCTGTTTTGGCTTATGCTGTACTTTCCTAAATTCTCTCAAAGGTTCACAACCCCAAACGAGCAGCATCTGGCCTCTGAATGCCATGTATCTCTTGCTAAGTGGTGCCAGACCTGGCACTAGCAGTAGCTAGAACTGGTCTACAACTTGGCTTCTTCTGGGTACCTCCAAGCACAGGCCAAATAACAGCAATCTGCAGATCACTTTGTAGTTCATGCCAGGTGGTCCCAGAAAAGACACAGGTAGCTGACCTTGGTCGGCACCATCCAAAAGGCCCCAGAGCCCACACCCTCAATGGCCATCTTCAGACTATACCGAAGTACCACCCAACCACCTCTACAAGGAACACACTCAAGGGGCAGACCTAGAGGGCACCAGAACCTCGCTGAAGTGAGTTCTGCACCATGGGGTCAACCTCAGCACTGCAGTTCCTCCACTGTAGTTATGCCTAGTCAACCCTTCCCACTGATGTACCAATAGCAATCCAAGCTCAAGTACAATAGGAGGTTGCACACAGCCCACAGAGGGGGCACTCATGGAGTGCCCAGCTCAAATGACAGGAAAGACTGCTTCACTTGATTCAACAGGGCCCCTCCAACATAAGCCTATCCTACTGAGACTGGGAGATATAGCAGACCTACCTAACACATAGAAACAAACACAGAGAGGCAGCCAAAATGGGGAGAAAAAGAAACATGTCCCAGCTGAAAGAACAGGAGAAATCTCTAGAAACATAACTAAATGAAATGAAGGAAATCAAACTACCAGACACACAGTTCAAAACCACGGTTATGGGATGCTCAAGGAACTTAGTGAGAAATTCAACAGCATAAAAAAATGTAGAATCCATAAAAAAAGAACCAGTTATAAATGAAGAATACAATAACTGAAATGAGGAATATACTAGAAGAAATCAACAGCAGATTAGATGAAACAGAGGATCAAATTAGCAATTTGGAAGAAAAGATAGCAGAAAATACCCAATCAGAGTAGCTAAAAATAATCCAAAAAATGAGGATAGTCTAAGGGACCTCTGGGATAACATCAAGCATACCAACATTTGTACCATAGGCATAAAAGGAGAAGAGAGAGAGCAAGGGATTGAAAACCTACTTGAAGGCATATAAGGAGAAGAGAGAGAACAAGGGGTTAAAAACCTACTTGAAAAAACAATGACTGAAAACTTCCCTAACTTGGTAGAAAGGACAAAAAAGACACACAAGTCCAGGAAGCATAGAAGAGTCTCAAAGAAGATGAATTCAAAGAGGCCCACACCAAGATACATCATAATTGAAATGCCAAAGGTAAAAGACAAAGAGAGAATCTTAAAGGCAGCAAGAGAAAAGCAGTTAGTTACCTACAAGGGAGTTCCCATAAGACTGTCAGCTGGTTTTTCAACAGCTTTGTATGTGAATATAGGTTGGATTAGAAAGACTCAGTTAGAGAAGACACTATCAGTCCAGAGAATGGAATAAACTGTGGAGCTCATTCCTGACTGGGGTCAGCTAGGAAAAAAGTTTCAGGAATAAGGAATGTAAACATGCACATACCCTGTAAAAAAGTGGCTATTTAAAGAGGACAGGAGAAAACCCCATTTACCTGAGCCATGATTTTTATATTTGTAAGAAATGATCAATCCTCTCCTGGATTCCTATCTTGGAGAAGCACAGTGTCTGGAAAAGGCAGTGCTGGAACAAAGAAAACAGAACCATGAGACCATACTTTTCACAAAGCACCAAAAGAATTAAGTTAGAATTACCTTTGTTGCCCTCCTCTTCTTGTCTCTTGCTCCCACTCCCAAAATACACACTAAGTAGGGGGGATATAGGTGGTGGTTCTTACCCCTGTCAAACTCAGTGCTCTCTATATTCAAAAAGAAAATATTTATAAAATCTTCTCTATCACTTCTGAAATAAAACTTATAATGATCCATTTATATATTCTACCAAAAATAGAGATAATGGCCAATTATTATATTTCAATATATTTCTTTAAATATTAACTTTTTAATTTATTTTATTTTTTAAAATTGTTGTCCAAGTAGTTTTCTGCCTTTTCCCCCCACCCCTCCTCACCACCCCACCCTTCCTTACCAACCTATCCCTCCCCACCTCCCTCCCGTTTCCAACCCCCCTTGTTATTATCTATATGTCCCTTATAATTGTTCCTGTAAACCCTTCACCCTTTTCCCCCATTATGCCCTCCCCTCTCCCCTCTGGTCACTGTTTGCCTGTTCCCAATTTCAATGTCTTTGGCTATACTTTGCTTGCTTGTTCATTTTGTTGATTAGGTTCCTGTCAATGGTGCGATCATATGGTATTTGTCTTTCACCACCTGGCTTATTTCACTTAGCATAATGCTCTTCAGTTCCACCCATGCTGTCACAACTCAAACCACTACAGTAAAAGGCATAAGTAATTAAATGCTTACAACCACTTAAAATGGACAAATTTAGATTTATAAGATGACAATATTCAACTAAGTATTGTTGACATATTTTTACTTATATTTGACATTTTGAAATAAAGGCTATATTTATATATGTATGTGTGTGTGTGTATATACAAAAATGTGTTGCAGAATAAATGAACTTCATTATCTACAAATGGAGGCTTCTACAAGTATGTAGTATTCAGAAGTCAAATGTCATAAGCAGTTTTGCCATTAGTGCCAAAACTTTTTATTGCTTTAAAAAGTCTCAGTGAATTTCTGAATAAAATAAAGTCCATCTTTTTCAAACAAACTAGCATTCCTGAAAGATTTAACTAATAGTAAAACCATGCAATAATACTAAAATAAATATAGAAATTTGAAATAAATCATGCAAAAATGCTTTATGTAAAAGGTTCTAGACCCTTATAATTAGAAACACATTTTTTTCCCTCAGCTATGATCTTCATTTTGCTGGTCATAGAACAATTTTTTGTTGTGCACTGCAGGACATCTAGATTAGAATTTGGCCCACTGACTATTTTTGTAAATGAAGCTTTATTGGAACACATCTACAGTCATTTGTTTATATACTGTCTTTGGCTACTTTCACACTAGAGTGGTATAGCTGAATAGTGGCAAGAGAGACTAAATGGCTCAAAAAGCCTAAATTATTTACTGTTTATTCCCTTATAGAAAAGCTGTCTAACCTGTGATCTAGATCCATGTCTTGCTTTAGTTTTTCAAAAGCTAGAAGCCTTCACCCAGTTATTATAATACCTAAAAGCACTCAGATATATTTCTAAAACATTCCCTAGGAAAAGTCACTGCTTCTACAGAGAATCATAGATATAGATGCTCAACAGACATTTAATTAGAAATTCCACTTCCTCTATATATTAGGAGGGTGCAATTAGATAATTGCGTCCATTCTAACAACCAAAAATAATTCAGATAAGATTAAAAATCATAATTCCTTTTAAATTCATCACAGATATTTTTAACTGAAAATTATAAGCACAAAAAAATTTAACTGAAATTATAATAAAAATCTAAAAAGCATCAAGCTTTTCGGAAGAGACATATATGGATGCCCTCACCCCTCACAGGGCTTCCACTATACTGCAATTACCTTGAAGATTAATAGTCCAACCATTCCAATAAAGAGACAACGTCAAAACAAGGTAAGCAAGTCCAGCTATATGCTCTTTACAAGAAACAGACTTTAAATATATAGGCACTAATAAGTTGAAAGTAAAATAGTGGAGAAAGATACAACACACAAATACTAAGTATAAGAAAGTTTGTGAGATGGAAGACGGCGGCGTGGTAGGAAGGAGCAGATTCTACTTCCCCGTACACACGGGAGAAAATCCTAGCTGATCTATGGAGAAACAGAGCAAACAGCCAACATTATCACAACATATATGAAAATAGGAGATCACAAATTGTAGCAGACATTGAAAAACCCAACAGTAAGGAGACTACATCAGGATAATAAGGGCCCAGGGATCAGCTCGGGGACCAGGGAGGTTGCAGCTCCAGGCCTGGTGCTCTGGGGTCTGCCTCGGGGCTCCAGGGAGAGAGCTGGGTCAACCGCTCCCTCCCTGGCCAAACAAGGACTGAGCAGCACCGGGGGAGGCCTGTTTACTGGAGGGCACAGAGAGGGGAGTGAGGATGAAGAGGCACCCACACAGGGACTGTGAGCACCCACACATAGCTTTGGTGAGAGTGTGCACCCCACCCGCTGCGGCCAAGGGCGCCCAGCTGTGCAACCAAACGCGCCGGGCTATGCAACCAAAAGCGCTGGGCTGTGCGACCAAGGCCGCACGCCTATACGCCCACGCCCCCAACCCGGAGAGAGGGTGGTTTTGTGGAAGTCTCGGAAACCACAGCAGTGAAAAAGGAAAAGGTGTGGGTGCTCCCTGGGACCTATGGTGCCCAGCCATGAATTTGGGGGAAGTGGGTGCCCCTTAGGATCCACAGAGTGCACACCTGTGAACCTGGAAAAGGTGCGGACACTCCGCAGGACATCGGAACACATGGCGGTGAACTCCCGAGACCGTGCATAGGAACACCTAGAGCCCACACACAGGACCCTTCAGAGAGGCACCAGTCAGGCTCTGGGGAGAATGCACAGCTACCCTATGAACAGTACGCCAGAGGCTGACTGAGTTCTGAATGGAACAGAGAAAAACTGTCTCCAGTTGCCCCTCAGTCTGCTGATGCCAGCTAGAAAAACCAGTTTGGCCAGTCTGAAACCAACAATAGGTGTTTGTTTTTTTTGTTTGTTTGTTTTTCTTTTCTTTTAATTATTTTTTAAGTAATCTTGTATCTTTTAATTCTTATTATTTTTAGATCTATCAATTCTTTATCCTTCTCTTTCTGTCATTCCAGTGTTGACCCTTCTCCCTTGCTTTCCAAATTTCTCTCTTCTTCTTCCTTCCATCTTCTGCTTTGTTCCTTTTTTTTTTTTTTGGAACCTGCAAATAACTGCATAATTGTATTATCATTATTTCATTATTTCTACATTTTTTATTTCAATAGTATTTTGGTATTCCTCTTCTTTCTGTGTAGTCTTCTTTGCTTGGCAGGTTATGTTGTATCATTTGATTGGTTTCCCCTGTTATCTCATTCATAGTGTATTGCTAATTTACTGCCTTTTATTTGTGTGGAATTTGTACACTACTCAAGGCTCAATACTCTCTATTCCTGTTATCTAGATCTCATAGATTCTATCATATCATTGTTTCTCTAATATTACTGTAAATAATAGCTATTCCATACAATTGTAAATACTTCACGATACCCATCCCAGATCTTAGCCCACTTCAGGTTCCTGAACTCTATTACTGTAGTGGTTAACTCTATTCTCTCACACACTTCACCTATTTACTACTCTTTACTCTCACCCTACCTCAGAATCTGACCTCCCACAACCCCCCTGCTTTCTAGAGCCAACTCACAATCCTTTCTTTCCCAACAAGAGTCTTATTTTCTTTACATCCTTTCTAAAAAGTGGCTAGTGGGGTGGAAGATAACAATTAACACTATACATAGCCAAAGGATCTCCTATCTCCTCTTTACTGGCTGCTACTGCAAATATCATAGAATACTCTCTTGCTGCCTTAAACCATTTTGCCTTACCCTTCCAACTGATCACAAAAAAAGTAGGCGGAAACTGTGATCACCTGGATACCCGAAAGAGTCTGCACCACTGAATCTCACAGGTATTATACCACAGAAGTTCACACCATAAACCCAGGGACCCAGAACAGATCAATTTAAGAAGCAGAGGCCAACAAGAAGAGTCTCACGAAAAATGAGAAGACAAAGAAACAATCCCCAAATGAAGGGAAAGGAGGAAGCCTCAGAAAGAATGCTAAATGAAATAGACACAACTCAACTATCAGA
>CM052550.1:33081757-33096608 GCA_028533065.1 Trachops cirrhosus
AAAAGTTGCCCAAGCTCCCTTTCCAGCCCAGCAACTGCCTCTGCCTAGAACGGGCCTCATATGCATCACCTGGAGGGTCCTTCATGTCCCCTGCTGACAACCAGGGCAAAGCAGAGTAGGTACTGGCCTAGGTTCCCCAGACTGGGCCTAGAAGACTGAAGGATTTAACTAAGGCTGAAAAAAAACTAATAATAATAATAATAATAATAATAATAATATTTAACAGTATAAACACAAGTTTTTTTCTAAAGTTGGGTATGGAGAAAAAGATAAAGAGGGGAGAAAATGAGGAAATGCACCAATTTTATTATTAGCGTTGTAATTCAGGTAGAATTTATGTCAAAAGCATTAAAATAAACTAAAAGTAGGCTATTCATAGACATTTGTCCCAAAGAGAAATCTAAATAAATAGAAACCATATAGACAGTTATTGATTGCTGCATTATATGACAAAATACTGGGAAAAAAATCCAAATGTCTACCCATAGGAGATTGACAAAATAAACTATTACTCTCACACAAAATATCCCTATAAAAAAGAAAGTGGAAGATTTCTACAGGCTGTTATTGAATGATTTCTGGGATACATTAATGTGTGAGGGAAAAAAAGGAAAATGCAGAACAGTATACATAGGATCCTACCTTTTAATTAAGAATGAGACATTAAAAATATATATACATATACATATAAACACATAAACCAAACAGAAGAATAAACCAAAGATAATTACAGGTAGTTATCTACATGTGGAAGAAGGAAATGGGGTTGATAGGACAGGAATGGACACCAAACTTCTCTGAATTCTTCTTGTTCTATAGTTTAGATTTTGGAAATATATAAATATTTTAGGTACCTTTAAAATAAAATTCAATCAAGGGCTAGGGAACAATTTCTAAAAGTAAAAGCAATATGAAATGAATGAGCCTAACTCTATCTCTCAGGTGAGTAGCTTAACTATATGAGAGGTGTTATTTTAGGTGAATTTAAAAACAGTAATTTGATTACAGATCCCTAGTAGATTATATCCTACAAAACTCTAGGAAGATTGTTTTTCTGTATTTATATAGTGAATAAAAAAATCCTTTGGTGAATTTATATGGTAAAAAAATGCTATGTAAGAAATAACATAATATCGAATCATTTTTAAGTTAATGAATCTCAAATCCATTCTTCCTCAATTTAACCACTATTGGGAAGCATCTATCACAACTAACTGCACATGATCCTTGCTTCCAATCTACAGAAAACTGCCCCTCCCCTCTATCATTTGCAAAGGCTTAGCTAGGAAATTTCAAAAAGCAAACAAAGATTCCTATGTCCTTAAACAAAGGCAGTTCAGCAAACAAAGAGGAAACATCTACTCACCTTGGTTTGCTTTTGAATGCGTAACAGCCATTTTTTCCTCCTCTGGGCTCTACTGTCAGAAAAAAAGAAAATGGAATTATTAGACCTTTCTTAAGGTATATTCTAAATTAGAACATACTCTCTTCTGTCTCCCACTCCCCAATCCACCCCTCATTTAACATGGGGGAGGTCAGAAGGAGACTAGAACAGTTCTTCACTTTTTGTTTCAGAAAGAAAATCACAGTTATCTTGGGCTAGAATGTACTTCTGGATGCAAAGTTGACCACTACAGACAGACCCCTACAGGGGTGTGTTACAGGTTCTTAAGTGTGCAATTTGCCTCTTACAGCACACTCTGCTAAAGCATTCCCACTCCTGAAATCCTATTACATTTACAAGTGGTCTTTCTCGAAGGTGTTATCAGCTCTAACATTTTCATCTCAAAACCAGGCCTGTGGCTTAGAAAGAGCTCACGTATTCTTCATTCATGGTCTCAAATTTCTGACTTCCTTTCTGTCACTTCCTGCATCCAATATCCTTAAGAGGGCACCAGAAAACAGCAGGGAACCTTCAACTACAACCCTAGAGTGAACTAACGATGGATACAGACATAAAACAATCAATACAGGCCATGTGTGAATGGGGGAAAGAGGGAGGGTAGTCGCTGTGGCAAGGAGGGAAAGAAGTCGGGTCCTCCCTCAGTAGAGGACACAGCCAGATGGGTCTCATTATCCATAGGCAGATTCTATCCTGGAATGAACCCCATTAACACCAAAACAATTTTACATCTGTACTCCACAAAACTCTCATAAGGGCACAGACTATAAAATATACAAATGACGACACAAAGGGACACAATAACATTTCCATAGTCACACCACCAGAGTCACATTTACCGCGTTAATGCTACACTGTCAGACCACCTGGTCTTAAACAAAACCCAATCACACACAGAGCACACACACAACTCTACTCAAGCACACACAACCACCCTGTCAGGAACACACAACGGCCAAAAACACCTTTTAATAGCAGCACTTTTACTTTCTTCATAGGCACATAGCACTCCCACAACATAGCACACTGAGCCATCCAATCAGATAGTCAAACACAAACAAGTACCAGGTAGAAGAAACAAGCCGACACGAACGCTGTCACAGAGACGCTTACAACACCCCAAAGTCTCAGGCAAAATCCAGTAAAACACACGATACAGTTACGTACACAACCTCAAAGTGCACCCTGTCACAACAGCACCGTCGCACACCTCAGTCACAAGCAAGCCCAGTCACAGTAGTATTATCAAACCCTCATAGTCACAAATAACTCACACAAACACTTAAACACAAAACCACAGTCGCACACGCCCCTTAACCTATACAGTCACCAAAATCAGTCAGGCTTGTCGCACAATACAAATTCTCAGGAGACACCGCCACACTTGCACTTCCAGCTCTTCTTCCTTCGAGCTTTTCCGCCCACCTTGCCAGAAGGTACCGTTCGGGGCCCAAAGTCTGGCGCTCGGGTTCCAGGTGGGTTTCGGCTTCGGGCCTCACCAGACCTGGCCCAATCTCCTCCACGGATACAGCTCTCTCCCCACGCGAGGCCCCCACTTCGCGCGAACAAACGGAAATGAAGTCGCGTTGGAACCCGGTGGCTCTGGGAAATGTAGTCCAAGGCAGGGAGGCTATAGTGGACCAGCCAAGACTCTGAAAGACACAGTCCACCTAGCAGGGGTCTCCTGGACCCCACGCCAGTACCTACTCCCGCCAAAGTCCGCACCGGAGATTTCTGGGAGGGCCCTCCAGCGCGCAGTGCGCAGGCGTCGGGGGCGCGCTGCCAGGGCCGTAGAGGCCTGAGACCTGGAGTCTTGAGTAGTCCCAGGGTCTTACCAGATCGGGAGCAAGTGCGGGGAAGGAGCTGGAGCCAGGCAGCGACTTGCTAGAGGATGCGACTAGCTTGAGACCCTTTTTGTGCCTCTCTTGGCACTTTAGTGTGTGAATGAGTGTGAAACAACGCGAGATGTTGCCGGACAGTGGCAGGTTGTTAACACGTGTGTGATTCTACGTGTCTGTGGGATTATTCTGCAATTGTAGTTTGTTTTGTGACCATAATTGAGTGTGGTTGCGTGACTGGTGATAGTTGGTTTATGTAAATCTGCTTTCCTTGTGCCTGTATTTCAAAGTGTCTGTAGGAGTTCGGCTAACAAAAGAGCAATGTGTAACTGAAAAAATGATGGGTGGTCAAGTTATTTATTCCTTGAACACTAATTTGATGATCTAGAAAAGGTTATCAATTTATCTGGCACATAAATGATTTTTCAATCAGAGCAAATACATTGTTTGCTCTGTTCTTCCCAGTTATGGGAAAGACTATGAAATAAACATTTTTTTAAAGAAAGATTATTTCAAAGCCTCTCCTAGGCTAACCTCTTTTCCCTCCGACACAGCCCCCCCAAAGTAGGCATCCATTCTTTTCTACTATTAGGGGGACGTTCTTTGGTAAGGTTGAGAGGCCATCGACTAATGTAATAATAAGGTAAGTTTATACCTGAGAAGAGTGAATTTTAGCAGAGGCCAGCATTAGTCGGGTTTCCTGAATTCCAGGTCAAACCCTTGTCCCCATTTTCTGATGAGCAAATCTTTGCTCATAAAGAGAAAGGAACTTAAGGATGTATGTTTTGTTGGTAAGCTTGAACTTGTTTTCACTTTAAGACTTCATGGTCTTTTTTAAAAGTATAAAGAATCACAAACTTTTTGAAATTCCAACATAGAGAATATAGAGTTATAATTCCACCATCCTTCAGGAGGAAAAAAATTAATAAAACTTACTCTGACCCTGGCTGGTGTAGCTCAGTGAATTGAGTGTGGGCTGCGAACCAAAGTATTGCAGGTTTGATTCCCAGTCGGTGCACATGCCTGGGTTGCAGGCCAGGTCCACAGTGGGGACCACATGAGAGGCAACCACACATCGATGTTTCTCTCTCTCTCCTTCTCCCTCCCTTCCCCTCTCTAAAAATAAATAAATAAAATCTTTAAAAATAAATAAAATAAAATCCACTTTATAGAAGGCAAAATGATAAAACAAAAACAAAAACAAAAAACTTACTCTGGCTTGCAGGACTCTATACCAAATACTTTGATCTCTTCCCAGTAATGTGACTGGAATAGCAAGTTCAGCAGGACTGTTGAATAAATGAATCTGTGTGCATGATTCAGTATAGCTATGTGCAATAAGGATGATCAAATTGCACTGACTTAGAGTAGGTCAAAGTGTCACAGGGGAGTAAGACTTTTGTTAGAGTATGCATGAGAGATTTAGATGTGGGATATTTTATTTTAGTGGTGATAGATTCTGGTTTCAAATTAGACAGCATGCATTGATTTGAAGACACATTTGTTTGATCTTGGGTCATCTCTTGGCTTTTGAAGAGTTGTGATGACAGCTTGGAAGAAAAAGGAGGTTATCGAGCCCTGGCTGGCGTAGCTCAGTGGATTGAGCGCGGGCTGCGAACCAAAGTATCGTAGGTTCGATTCCCAGTCAGGGCACATGCCTGGGTTGCAGGCCAGGTCCCCAGTGGGGACCACATGAGAGGCAACCACACATTAATGTTTCTCTCTTTCTCCCTCCCTTCCCCTCTCTAAAAATAAATAAATAAATAAATTTAAAAAAAAAGAAAACCATTAAAAAAGAAAAAGGAGGTTATTGTTTAAAAGTGAAAAACAGGAATTATTAATCTGAGATGAATAGATTCCATTTGAATGGGCTTCTTATTGTTTATTAAACTTGTGATATTTGTATGTGTAGATATAATGTGAATTTTTTTTAGCAAAAGTATAGGCAATTTTATCAGATTCCCAAAAAGGTTAAGACCATTAGAAATATGGACTGCAGGGGTGAGGACTTTTTCTTGGTATATAGTGTGATATATTTAATATAAAAATACTGTATATATTTTATGGAAGGAGACACACCAAACTTCTGTCAATGGGATTTTTTGTGGTGAGAAGAGAGGAGGGAGAAGTGTCAAAGGGGACTTTAAGCATTACTAATAATCTCTTTTTCTTTCTTTATAGGGAAAATAAATTGCTCATTTAAATTTAAATCTTAAAAATTCAGAAGAAAATGAAGACTTTTAAGATATTGGAGCAAGAAAGGGAGGCAAGGGACCTAAGCTCTGTAGAAGCAGACAAAATCCAGAAAAACATGCCTCTTACAAAGAGTGCAGAGAAAAAGGAATATTCAGGTGATAATTTTTCATAGATCTCACATTCCATTTTTATCAACTGGCAATTGCAGATTTATGTCTTTATGACCCATTTTGACCTTGCAAACCTTGAAGGGTTAGTTATCTTTTTAGCTCATCAACTGGATCCAGCCCTGTGGTAGTGGCTGCCTGTGAACAGTATTAGTAAGTATGTTCTCTTTCCCAGCACTAGATCATTTTCTTTGAGACTTTATGGATACTGGCAAATGCTTTTTACTTTCTTCCAAAAGATTGGATTTACATCAGTACATATGAGTCAGGCATTCAGTTAGTGATTCTGGGAAAGTATTATAGTTATTTTTCCCTAAGTTTTTATTTTGAAAAGTTTTAAAGCTACAGGAGAAAGGACCATGGACAAAGACAATGGGGTGGGGGGAGGATTGAATGTGGAAAGTCGGGGGTGGATAGGGCAGGGAAGTGTAATGGGGGACAAATGGGGATTACTATAACTGAACAACAATTTAAAAAAGCTACAGGAAAACTAAAAGCATAGTATACTGATGTGTACTGTATGTGTACTGATGTGTACTGTATGTCCGTCATTTAGAGTCACCAGTTTTTAACATTTTATACCATTTGCTTAATCTCTGTCTATAACTATTTATATATTTTTGTTTTTTGCTCAACATTTATGAGTAAATATAAATGAGCAGACATCATATACTTTACCACTAAATATTTTCATTTGTATCTCTAAGAACAAGGTGGTTCTCCCATGTAACCTCAATATCTTGAATACACATAAGAAATTTAACATTGATTTGTAGTGTCATCTGCTATATAATCCATATTTAAATTGCCTCAATTGTTCCCCAAAGGTCCTATGTGAGGGTTTTAAAAAATGATCCAAAAGTCAAATCAAAGTCACATATTACATTGGATGGACTTGTCTTTTAAAACAACAACAACAACCATCAAAAACAAACATCTGTTTCTCACAGTTCTGGAGGCTGGAAAGTCCAAGACTGATTTGGTTCCAAGACTGATTTGATACAAGCAGATTTGACGCTGGTGAGAGCCCTTTCCTGATGTGTAGATGACCACTTCTCACTGTTTTCTCACGTGGTGGAGAGAGGGCACATATTTTTAGTTTCTTTAATGTAGCAGGGGTGTCCAACGGGCCAATGGCTATGAATGCGGTCCAACACAAAATCATAAACTTACTGAAAACCTTTTTTTTGCTCATCAGTTTTCATTAGTGTTTGTATGTTTAATGTGTGACCCAAGACAACTCTTCTCATCCAGTGTGGCTCAGAGATGCCAAAAGGTCGGACACCCTTGATTGCAGAGCGAGTTTCCCCTCACTTGTGTTCCATAATGTCAGCTTTGAAGAGTTGAGGAGTCTAGAATGTTCATCGTGTAAAATACCTAACATTCTGGATTCATTTGTTGTGGCATGACTCGGTTAACTTCAAATGTATTTGGCAATTATACTATGTATGTGTGGTGGTGTGTTCTTATTGTATCACATCAAGAAGCACATAATTTAGGTTTGATCCATTACTAATGGTACTAAATTTGTTCACTTTGATTCAAGTAATGTGGGCACTTGATTATTCCATGGTAAAAGTTACATTTATTCATTGTTAGTCAAGAAGTAATCACGCCCTGGCTGGTGTGGCTTAGTGGATTGAGTGCTGGCCTGTGAACCAAAGAGTCAGGGCACATACCTGGGTTGCAGGCCAGGCCCCCAGTGAGGGGCAAGTGAGAGGCAACCATACATTAAAGTTTCTCTCCCTCTCTTTTGCCCTCCCTTTCCCTCTTTCTAAAAATAAATGAATAAATAAATAACTAACTTTAAAAAAAGAAGTAATCTGATGGAGATATTTTGAGGTCATGGTATACAAAACCTTTTACCTAGTCATTTCAGCATCCATTGATGATCCTGGCTTAAATAAGTTATTAAATTAGGGGTTGCAATGGTGATTTTTAATTTTCTCATTCCTTCTTTATTATAAAAGATCTTTGCCTTTTCCCCCTTTTCTTCTCCCTCTGCTTTTTCTCTCCTGAGTTATTACTCATAGATTACTTTTTCCTGTAAAGTACTTTAGTACAAGAAACAATATATTTTAGCCCATTTATTATCATAATTTTTAATTATATTTTATTGATTATGCTATTATACTTGTCCTATTTTTATCTCCCCTTTATTCCCTTCTGCCCTGCACCCCCTCCCTCCATCATTCTCCCCCTTAGTTCATATTGACGGGTCGTACATATAAGTTCTTTGGCTTTTCCATTTCCTATACTATTCTTAACCTCTCCCTATTTTGTGCCTACCAATTATGCTTTTTATTCCCTGTACCTTTCCCCCCATTCTCCCCTACTCCTTCCCCACTGATAACCTTCCATGTGATCTCCATTTCTGTGATTCTGTTCCTGTTCTAGTTGTTTGCTTAGTTTGTCTTTGTTTTTGTTTTTCCGGTTCAGCTATTAATAGTTGTGTTTGTTGTCATTGTACTGTTCATAGTTTTGATCTTCTTTTTCTTCTTTTTCAGATAAGTCCCTTTAATATTCCGTATAATAAGTGCTTGGTGATGGTGAACTCCTTTAACTCGACCTTATCTAGGAAGCACTTTATCTGCCCTTCCATTCTAAATGATAGCTTTGCTGGATAGAGCAATCTTGGATGTAGGTCCTTGCCTTTCATGAGTTTGAATACTTCTTGCCAGCCCTTTCTTGCCTGCTAGGTTTCTTTTGAGAAATCAGCTGATAGTTTTATGGGAACTCCTTTCCTCTTGCTACTTTTAAGATTCGCTCCTTATCTTTAATACTGAGTAATTAATTATGATGTGTCTTTATGTGTTCCCCCTTGGGTTGCACTTCTTTGGGACTCTCTGAGCTTCCTGGACTTGAATGCCTAGTTCCTTTACCAGATTGGGGAAGTTTTCCTTCATTATTTGTTCAAATAAGTTTTCAATTTGTTAATCTTTCTCTTCCCCTTCTGGCACCCCTATGATATGGATGTTGGAACATTTAAAGTTGCCCCCTTTGTTCCTCAGCCTCTCCTCATCCTTTTTGAATTCTTGTTTCTTCGTTCTGTTCTGGTTGAACGTTTATTTCTTCCTCCTGTTCCAAATCTTTGATATGAGTCCTGGTTTCCCTTCACTCTTGGTTCCCTGTTTATTTTTCTTTATTTCACTTTGTATAGCCTTCATTTTTTCCTTTATTTTGTGACCATACTCAACCATTTCTGTGAGCATCCTGATGATCAGTGTTTTGAACTCTGTATCTTATAGGTTGGCTATCTCCTCATCACTTAGTTCTTTCTCTGGAGTTTGATCTGTTCTTTCATTTGGGCTACATTTCTTTGTTTTGGTGTACCTGTTACATTGTAAGGGGTCAGAGCCTTAGCTATTCACCAGGGCGGGGCAACCCACTTTGCTGTGTTGTGGCTCTGTATGTGGGGGAGGGGTCTGAGAGGGAACAATGGCTGTTGCTGGGCTTGCCCCACTTTCCGTCACTTGTCTGGATACCTCTGCCTTTCTGGTGCTAATTCCCAGGTGGGAGGGTTTGTGTGTGTTCCAGGACCCCATGTGTCCCTACAACGGACTCTCCTGTGAGACTGGGAGTTTCTTTCACTG
Source organism: Trachops cirrhosus (assembly GCA_028533065.1). Classification (NCBI taxonomy): domain Eukaryota; kingdom Metazoa; phylum Chordata; class Mammalia; order Chiroptera; family Phyllostomidae; genus Trachops; species Trachops cirrhosus. Next base: position 33,090,954 of record CM052550.1, read on the forward strand.
CCACAACCCCTACATATTTTTACAGCTGGAGTTTTTGAGGCTTTATTTCCCATGCTGGAAAACCCCATGCAACCCCATCATGAGTTGCACGATCTGTCCTGCTCCCCAGTTGTTCTTCCCAGTTATTCTGCGCACAAATGTGGGACTGCTGGTCAGCCAGCCACTGCCTCACCCACCCAAGTCTACTAGTCCTCGCCTTGCTGCATGTCCTCTCTGTCCTGGCTGCCTGTCCCTACCCTCCTACCAGTCCGGATGAATGTTTCTTCTTTACTTCCTTGGTGGTTGGACTTCCATACAGTTCAATTTTCTGGCAGTTCTGGTTGATTTTTGTTTTTAAATTGGCTGTTATCCTTCTTTTGGCTGTGGAGAAAGCTAAGAGTATCTACCTATGCCTCCGTCTTGGCTGGAAGCTATATTATCATCATTTTTTGTGTTGCTCAAATGTCACCTCTCAAGCTGGCTCCTGTATTCCCATTTGTCTTTGAGCACTTTCTTTCTTTTTGAAAGATATTCTGGATACATTGTACATTCCCTGTCCCAGACCTGGAATGAGCCACTTTTGGAGGAAAATATTTGAGATGATGTTTTCAAATATATATCCTGAACAAAGACATAATTAAGTAATTTGTGGTACAGATGCAATGGAATGATATGCATCCAATAAACTTGGGTTTTTAAGATTTTAAGTTTTAAATTAACAAAAATGAATCTTAAAATTTACTCAGTCTTATATTAGTGACAGCTATCCATGTTGATTATTAATGTTCTATATCAAAAATGTGAATGACTGATTAGCTAGTATTCCAATGTTAGTATTTACAACAATTTATTTCTTCTTCTACAGTGAATATTATGTTGTCATTTTTTCAGTATAATAAATGACATTTTCCTGAACATTCTCCTGCCTTAACTTATGTGTACCTGTCAGGTTACCACTTCTGAGAAATCAATAAAACTGAAGAGTCAGGTTGAAAATTAGGACATTTATCAATTTATTATCATATGGAGGATATTATATATTTGGTGATGGGTATTTGAGAAATATAAAAAGATGAAAAGTTGTTTTTAGTCTATCAAACTGAAGTAACTGAAGTAACTTTAAAGAGTATATAAAAGTTATTACCAAGTTATAAATGCATATTCTAGAAGTTAGAGGAGGGATATACTCATGCCATAGATACTACTGTAATAATGTTTCTCATATAGATGTGTTTCTCATATCTAAAATATAAAGAACCCAAGGGATCACTTAATATTAATGGATCTTATGAAGTCAGCTCTACTTGCAGATTTTATTTTGAGGGCTTATTAATTAAATGACATTGAAGGTAATTGAAGAAGGTGGCTTGATACTAGCCCAGGATGATTTGATCCAGTTGGGCTAGTCAGAAGTAAAGTTAAATAGACTAGCACTGATTTAGTTACCGAAAGGCTTAAATATCTTATAGTAATTATTATCAGGATGGGAATTTAACACATAAATGTATACTTCACAAAACAAAAATTCATTCAAGTTTTGGGAACTCACAATAAACTCCACTTAGTAAAAATACAACAATTATTTAAAAGTTATCTGGAGTCTCTATTCCTTCTATTATTGTTCAAAGATAACTTATATTTAACCAAGGATAAAAATGTTATAAAAATATATATGTTCTTAAGCATAATAGTCATTATTGAAAAATTCAGAAATAAACTGAAGAAAAGAAAATTTTTAAAAATCTCTGATAGTTTCACAACCAAGAGATAGCCATATTTTAGTTTTATCTTTCCAAGTGCCATCTAAATATTTGTATCATCATGTAAAATGAAATCATACACTACTTACTATTTTGTAACCTGCTTTTTCCATGTTTTGAACTATAAAATGTTGCAGTAAATTTCATATGCCTTCAACTGTTCACAGTGTTTAAAACAGATTATTAGTGTTTTTGAAGAAATAATAGAATACATTTTGATTATCATCAAGATGCTAAAATTTAATGTGGCATATGGATGACCCACCCCCCTGGTGCTGTTTGTTGGGGGGCTAAGTGAATCCCCACCCCACAGTGGGGCGATATGGCATACAGAAGATGTTAAAATTTGTTAATATGGTGTATGTTTTATTGGGACATTCAGGGGTGAGCAAAAGTAGGTTTATGGTTGCAGGTACAGGAAATGCAGAGTCTTCTCTTGTATTATTATATAACATACAGTTGTGAGTACACCAAACCTAGAATTTACTCTTGTATTATTATTTATTATTCTATTATTTATTTGTGTTACAACTTTTTTGTTTTGTTTTGTTTTTTGGCAGTTAATCATACTTTTTATTAAATTTACTTTTTTAAAATTTATTTTTTAATCATTATTCAAGTACAGTTTCTATCCTTTACTCCCATTCCAGCCCACCCACCCATCCCTCCCCTCTTCCCTCCCATTTCCAAGCCCCCTAGTTTTTGTCTATATGTCCTTTATATTTGTTCCTATAAACCCTTCCCATTCTCCCCTGAAGTTCCCCTGAAATTCCCTCCCCCTCCCATCTGATCACTGTCAGCCTGTCCTGTATTTCAGTGTCTTTGGCTGTATTTTGCTTCTTTCTTTGTTTTATTGTTTAGACCTACTTTTGCCCAATGCTGTATATCTTAAAGATTACATAGTATCTATTGATTATAATTTTAACCATTCTACACCTGTCAGAACCCTGTAACATATCTGAATAGTTCCTCATTTATGATGGCATTCTTCTGGATCTTGGGCCTGGCATTGGGTGATTAAGAACTTCTTGTTGCAAGGACCAGGGGCTTTCAAGACTTCTCCTAAGGGGAGCAGAGATAATTGAACTCAGAGGAATGTATCTACAGATTGTATGTTGGAAAACTAGAGGGATCTCAACTGGCTAGAGAAGGACATATTCCCAAAATTTTAAATCTATCATCTGGAACACCTTGTTTTTCACTTTGTGAATCTGAAACCTTACTCCATGTTCTCCAGAAATGCTTAGAGCTTTGCAGAGAGGTACAGACAACTCTGCTGGTATCTTAATTTTTCCATATTTCATACCTTTCTCTAGCCTTTTCCGGGTTAGCCTTGCTTCCTTGATAACCATGGAAAAGGCCTTTAATTATTCAACAGCCACAATATGACCAGTTCCTCATCTTTTACTATATGCAAGGTGGTTAGTTTCTAAGTTCATTATAATTTTCTTATTGGATCATGAGATAGATGTGGTTGAAGGACAAGTGACAAGAGTATAGGAAAGTGAGGAGAACTCATCCAGTATGAAACCATTAGCTAATAAAACCAAGTTTTGCAAATAACAGGAATCATATCTTACATTGTCATTTGAGAAGTTGCCTTAGACTCTAAGTCCAACATTTTGGCATCTCTGGGCCACACTGGAAGAACAAGAGTTGTCTGGGCCCATGTTAAATGTACAGACACTAACAAAAACTGATGAGCAAAAAAAGTTTTTAAGTAAATTTACAACTTTGTGTTAGGCCCCATTCATAGTCACCCTGGGCTGCATGTGGCCCATGGGCCTCAGGTTGGACACCCCTGCCTTAGAGGTTCCAAGTACAAAGAGAAAATTGAAACCATTACATAATACCAACCAAAAGAATTTACCCCCTCCTTTTAATTCATAGCTTTTAAAGATAGTTTTTTTAAAATATTAAGTTACTCTTTCAACTCATAAATTTAAAGATAGTTTCTAGTCCTGGCTGGGTGGCTCAGCTGGTTGGAGAGTCATCCCATACACCAAAAGGTTGCAGGTTTGACTCCTGGTCAGGTGACATAGCTAGGTTGTGGGTTCTATCCCCAGTTGGGGCACATACAGGAGGCAACTAATGGATATTTCTCTCTCTTCCTCTCTCTAAAATCATTAAACATATCCTCCAGTGAGGATTAAAAAAGTGTTCTGCCCTGGCTGGTGTAGCCTAGTGGATTGAATGTGGGCCTGTGAACCAAAGGGTCACCGATTTGATTCTCAGGACACATGCTTAGGTTGCAGGCCGGGTCCCCAGTTGGGGGCACATGAGGGGAAACCACACATCGATGTTTCCTTCCCTCTCTTTGTCCCTCCCTTCCCCTCTCTCTAAAAAAAAATAAATAAAATCTTTAAAACATAAAATTAAAATGGTTCTTTTAAACATTAATATATACAAGAATATTTATGGAAATTTGTAAAATATAACAAATCATAATACAGTAAAAACCTGCGTACCAACTACCTATTTTAAGAAAAGAATATGACTGTTAACTTGGAAGATCCCTAGATATCTGTATCCATTCTTATTTTTATTAAGATTATTTAAGCATATTTCTTTATCCCTTTCTTTCCCCTCACACACAACAATTTTGTTGTGGGGTTTTTTTGTGAATTTTTGCTGAATTTTGTGTTTATAAGCCTGTTGCTTTTCTTTATAGTTTCCACCATATAACTGCATATTTTAGTTCCATGTAAATATTTTATATATTCTGTGACTTGCTTTTTTTGTCTACATATGATCCTGAGATTTAGTGTTACAGCTATAATTCATTTTCACAGCTGTATAGCATTCTCTTTCGTGACTGTATCACAATTTTTAACTCATTCTGTATTGATAGAAATATAGGTCCTTTGAAAGTATGATATTAGAGTTCCAGCCAAGATGGAGGCATAGGTAGAAACCCTTTGCTTCCTTGCACAACCAAAAGGAGGATAACAACCAATCTAACATCAATAAACAACAAAAAGCACCAGAAAATCAAACCATGGAACTCTGACAACCAAGGAATTAGGAAACAGTGAACTAGAACAAACCAACCAGTAAAGCAGTGGATGGAGAGAACCTGTGGTGAGGTGGTGGACCATGGGGGTAGAGCTGCTTGTGGTGAGGAGGCAGGCTTCACATGAGGGGCTAACTTAAGGGGAAACTGAGGCTCAGAGGTGGCTGTGGACTATGGCGGTTGCCACAGTGGAAGAAACTCACAGGAGAGTTCATTGAAAAGTGCACCAGAGAAGAGCAGGTGAGTTACATTGTTCCCCCTCCGGCCCCTCCCCCAAAGGCAGCACACAGCAAGGAGCTTTGCCCTGCCCTGGTGAATACCTAAGGCCCCGCCCCCTTACAACATATCAGCTGCACCAAGACAAAGAAATATGGCCCAAATGAAAGAACACAGCAAAGCTTCAGAAAGAGAACTAAGCAAGGAGGAGATCACCAACCTATCTGGTGGAGAATTTAAAGCCCTGGTAATCAAAATGCTCACAGAACTGTCTGAGCTTGGTTGGAAAATGGAAAAACAAATGAAGGAACCCAAAGTGAAATAAAGCAAAATATTTTTGGAACCAACAGTGACAGGAAGGAAACCAGGACTCAAAGCAATGATTTGGAACAAAAGAAAGAAATAAACATCCATCCAGAAGAAAAGGAAGAAACAAGAATTCACAAAAATGAAGAGAGGCTTAGGAACCTCTGGAACAACTTGAAACATTCCAACATCCAAATTATAGGGGTGCCAGAAGGAGAAGAACAACAGCAAGAAATTAAAAACTTATTTGAACAAATAATGAAGGAAACCTTCCCCAATCTGGCCAAGGAAATAGACTTCCAGGAAGTCCGGGAAGCCCAGAGAGTCCCAAAGAAGTTGGACCCAAAGAGTAACACACCAAGGCACATCATCATTAAGTTA
>CM052550.1:33096708-33116150 GCA_028533065.1 Trachops cirrhosus
ACCTACATCCCAGATTGCTCTATCCAGCAAAGCTTTCATTTAGAATGGAAGGGCAGATAAAGTGCTTCTCAGATAAGGTCAAGTTAAAGGAGTTCATCATCACCAAGCCCTTATTTTATGAAATGTTAAAGGGACTTATCTAAGAAAAAGAAGATAAAAAATATGTACAGTAAAATGACAGCAAACTCACAATTATTTGCTTGTGGGTAGCAGGGGAAGTGACTGAAAACTGGCCGACAGCCAAGCAAATGGCATTGTTCCTTCTCTGACCCCTCCCCATCATACAGCACCACAACACAGTGACAAGGGTTGCCCCAACCTGGTGAATACCTAAGGTTCCATCTCTTACAATGTAACAGGTGCACCAAGACATAGAAACATGGCCCAAATGAAAGAACAGATCAAAACTTCAGGAAAACAACTAAGCAAAGTAGAGATAACCAATCTTTCAGATGCAGAATTCAAAACACTGGTAATCAGGATGCTCACAGAAATGGTGAGTATGGTTGCAAAACATAGGAAAAAGTGAAGGCTGTGCAAAATGAAATAAAAATATACAGGAACCAACATTAAAGAGTAGGAAATTGGGACTCAAATCAATGGTTTGGAGGAGAAGGAAGAAATAAACATTCAACCAGAACAGAATAAAGAAATAAGAATTCCAAAAAATGAGGAGAGGCTTAGGAACCTCCGGAACAACTTTAAACATTCCAACATCTGAATCATAGGGGTGCCAGAAAGAGAAGAGGAAGAGCAGAAAATTGAAAACTTATTGAACAAATAATGAAGGAAAACTCCCCCAATCTGGCAAAGGACATAGACTTCCAAGAAGTCCAGGAAACCCACAGAGTCCCAAAGAAGTTGGACCCAAGGAAGCACACACCAAGGTACATCATAATTACATTATCCAAGATGAAAGATAAGGAAAGAATCTTAAAAGCAGCAAGAGAAAAGGAGACAGTTACCTACAAAGAAGTTCCCATAAGACTATCAGCTGATTTCTCAAAAGAGACCTTGCAGGCAAGAAGGGGCTGGAAAGAAGTATTCCAAGTCATGAAAGGCAAGGACCTACATCCAAGATTACTCTCTGTAGTAAAGCTATCATTTGGAATGAAAGGGCAGATAAAGTGCCTCCTAGGTAAGGTCAAGTTAAAGGAGTTCATCATCACCAAGCCCTTATTATATGAAATGTTAAAGGGACTCATCTAAGAAAAATAATACTACCAAAAATATGAACAGTAAAATGGTAACAAACTCACAACTATCAACAACCAAACCTAAAAAAAAACAAACAAACTAAGCAAACAACTAGAACAGGAACAGAACCAGAGAAATGGAGGTCACATGGAGGGCTATCAGCAGGGAGGGGTTGGGGGAGAATGGGGAAAAGCAAGAAGGAATAAGAAGCATAAATGGTAGGTACAAAATAGACAGGGGGAGGTAGAGACTAGTATGGGAAATGGAGAAGCCAAAGTACCTATATGTGTGGCCCATGGACATGAACTAAGGTGGGGGAATGATGGTGTGGTTTGAGGAGTGGAATAGGGCATAGGAGACTAAAGGGGAGAAAAATGGGACAACTGTAATAGCATAATGAATAAAATATATTTGTTAAAAACTTTGTGGGGTAAGGACATCAATGGGTAACTTTAGGATGACTGGATTGTAAGGTATCAAAGGTCTTGGAAAAGATAGGGGCAGTAAAACCATCAGTAAATGTTTGATTTGTTGTAAGCTTATTGGTGCATATATTGCAGAGGATGCAAGTGTTGCTGAGGGGAGAACAAATAAAAGTTTATGTCCATTTATCCTGAGTATTAATGTATGGTAAAGTGAAATTAAAAAAAAAGTTATTTCTGGTACTGAGGTGAACTTTATGAAGATGTAGCTTCCCAAAGTGCTTTCAGAGACCTGGAAAAGAGAAGAGTATCTGGGCTTGTCATAATGGGAATGTTCTTGAAACTTATACTTTCTATCAGAGTGGGTGTTATGGCAGATCCAACAGACAGAAAAATTGTTTCTTAAAGTGATAATATTTTAAAGGTTGACAAGAGAGTTTTATCTTCCATCCCCTAGATGGTGGGGAGAAGTAAAACAAGTAGGACTAGAATTACAAATTTAGGAGCAAGGGAGACAGTTTTAAAGTGGGGTGCCAGGCAGTGCACAAGTAAGGAGTTGAATGATGGCTACAAGAAATCATAATCATAGAAAAACTTGAAAATGTCAGCAGCCAGGTGGTGGGTCATCTACTTAAAGATCAAGGAGTCTTTTTGGGTTGTTTGTCATAGAATAAATTTATTTAAGTCTTTTAGGAATTTACATGTATAGTTATCCTCCTGGCATTCCAGCAAAGGCTCAAAAGAGAAAGATTTTGTTCTAGATAAGTGTATCCAGGGTTGTATACCAGGTAGCTTGACTGCCAGGGGGGTTCCAAGCAAAACTTGGTAGGGTCCTTTCCATTTTAGAGTTCAAGAAGGGGAAAGCCTTTATCTTTCCCCAGATTCATTACCTGAACAGGGAGTTCAGGCCTAAGTGACATCTTTTATGTCTCAATATAGGCTTCTCCCAGTAAAGATTTTTTATATTAAAAGATAGCTGGCATCTTGACCTAGTTGGAGAAACTCATGAAAGAATTTTGTAACCTTCCATTGATTTTTAGTTGAAGCAGAAGTCTTTGAACTTTCATCTACCAACCTTCATTATTTGGGGGAAAACATTGTCTTCCTGCCCAGGTATTTTTATTAGGGGCATAATAGCATGTGATGTGCAAAGGAAGAGCATATGGAATTAGAGCTATGATAGAGGCGTCTGACCTGCCAGCCTTTCTGCAGCACTGTTGGCAAGGGAGTTTGCTTGATTTCAGATATTTCCATTGTGTGCCTTTAGGTTTCTTACAGTGGAGCATGACTACTTCTTATAGAATGTTTATGTCTCTAGTAACCTTAGAATCTCTGTGCCATGTTTAATAGATGGAGTTTTTGCTGTTAGTAATGCCCTCTTTCCAGATGGCAGCATGAACATGTATAAGAAGAAAGGCATATTTGGAGTTTGTGTAAATCATGACTCTTTGTTTTTTCCTAATTCGAGAGCTTGAGTCAGAGCTATGAGGTTCATGTTTAGAGCCAAAGTTCCCACAGAAAGAGGCTTGGCTTCAGTGGTCGCCTGGAAACGCACGATTGCATAATCTACCCTCCTCTTCCACAGTCGAACGAACTGCTTCCATCGGCCAGCCACTCTCTATCCAGGTTGTCACGGGCTGTGTCCTTTAAGTTAGGTCTGCTGGAGAATACCTGTTGAATAGTTTCTACAGAGGAATGTAAGATGTGACTCAGGGCCCATTTGAGTAATTAAGGTATTTGGTTTAATGTTTAGTATACTTTTAGAGTAAGTTATTGGGAAGATCCTGGTATTGATTGTCTTTTTTTTAGCCAATGGTACCCTTTTGCCTCAAGAACAGTTTAAATCTGATGTGAAGTTTGGGCTATTCAACTTTGGCCTGTGATCAGCTTAGAAGCTTCATCAGTTAATGAGGCAGTGTTGCTACTGCCCATAGACAGCCTGGACATCCAGGTGCCACAGGGTCTTAATGTCATGAGAAGTAAATTGCTGACCTAAAGACATTGCTTAGCTTTTGATTTAGGACTCCTAATGTGATTCCCTTGTGTTTTTGCTTCATATAGAGTAAACAAGCTTTCTAGGTCAGGAAGACCTAATGTGGGTGATTCAGTTAGGACTCATCTGAGGGCCTTGAAGATTTGATTTGAACCCTGATTTTACTCTAATGTATCAGAATCAGGTTCTTCAAGTACCTCCTAAAGAAGCTTAGGGATTGGCCTAAACCCTGGGATCCAGTTTTCACAGAAACCCTCCATTGGAAAGTTCTTTTTTTATATACTTATATATTTTATATATTTATATATTATTTATTTATTTATTTTTAGAGAGGAAGGGAAAGAGAAAGAGAGGGAGAGAAACATCAGTGTGTGGTTGCCTCTTGCACACCTCCTATAGGGGACCTGGCCCACAATTCAGGCATGTGCCCTGACTGGGAATCAAACTGGCAACCCTTTGTTTTGCAGGCCCAAGTTCAGTCCACTGAGCTACATCAGCTAGGACCATTGGACAGTTCTTAATTGTTTCTTTGTTTTGGGCACTGAAAGATTTAAAATAAAGTTTTATTTGTTTTTTAGAGAGAAAGCAAGATTTCTTGGTTAGATGGAAGTCTAAAATTTGACATTTAGGAGGAAATCTGGGGCTTACTGGGAGACACTCAATTGACTTTTTTCACAGATAATGAAGGACTGATATAGTGCTGTGGTCAGAGTCTTGTTTGGGGAGACTACTGATTAGAATATTATCAACATATTGAACTATGGTCCCATGCAGTAGTTATGTTTCCTAGGGACTTTTTTTAAGTGCTTGTCCAAAAATATGAGGACTATCTCAGAACACTTTAGGAAAAACTGGACAAATCCTGACACCCACAAAACAGGTGGGTGTCAGGATTTGTCCATTCAAAGTCAAACAGGTGCTGACTATCCAGGTGAAGTGGAATGCAAAAAAATAAAAATGCATCTTTGAGATCTAGCACCATAAACCACTTGGCCTCATGGAGAACTTGGGATAAGAGAGTATATGGATTTGGGGTACAATGGGGTGAATGAGAATCATAGGCTTGTTAATGGCTTGTAAGTCCTGAATCACATTACACTAGCCATTTGTTTTTTTAAAAGCATATAAGAATGTGGTAAAGGAAACGACAAGAAAACTATGAATTCCTGCTGAAGGAACTTGTCAACAAGAAGTTTTAGTCCCTTATGGGCCTCTATTCTCAGAGGGTACTGCAGTTTACAGAGGTATCCAGACATTTATTTTAGCTTAATTTGTACAAAGGGTACCTGGGTAGTCCCTTGTCCCAGACTATTGGGTTGACAACAGATGGTACAATATATGGCTTGGGATGGAGTCTAACTGAAGATGGCCTGAGTCTTGGTTAGAGACCAAGAGAAATATGAAGTGGCATTCCTTCTGGGTTAAACTGAGCTATTAGTACCTAGGGCCATCATTAAATCCCTTCCCATATAGGGAGAAGGACATTCTGGCATTTCCGGAAATTGAGAAAATAAACAGTCTTGAAAGTGGCAGCTAAGAGGTGGGGTAAAATATTTTCTTTTAGGCTGCCTGCCAACCTTTATAAGGGTACAATCCTCAGATATCAAATGTCTCCCTTGTTCCATTAAGACCAATGAAGTGGTTCTGATTTCAATTAAAAAATTAAATTCTTTACCAGGTAAAGGGGTGTCAGACTCATTTTCACTGGGGGCCACATCAGCCTTGTGGTTGCCTTCAAAGGGCTAAATGTAATTTTAGGACTGTATAAATATGACTACTCCTTAACAGTTAAGCAAGAGCTTGGTGCTGCCGCTAGGTAGAAACAGGGTGCCGGACAGGATAAAACAAGGTGGAGGGCCGGGTTCAGTCCGCAGGCCTTGTGTTTGCCACCTGCGCTTTACCTGTCACATCAGGGAATATGCAGAGTTCTTTTGTAGTCATGAGCTGTTTTTCATGTGGAACCACTAGGAACCCTGAACACCTTCACTTCTCTTCAGATAAGGTTATTATGCATTCAGGAGACCCCCTCTCTTTTCAGAGCTTGGGACAGTCCTTTTTCCAATGACCTACCCGGTTGCAAAAAAGGGCCAAGGCTGAGGGAAATCTTTCCTAGAGACATTTTTGCTCCAATGACCCAGATCATCAAACATAGAGCAAGTTTTCTTGAAGGACTCAGAGGGTGCCCTGTTCAGTGTCCCTATATTTTCTTTGGGTACCCTCAAGTCTGCAAGGTGCCGACAATGGCAACTGCTACCAATGAACATGCTGCTTGGTCTGTCTGGTCTCACATCGGGTTCTTTTGTCCCTCTTGGTTTGGTCTTGATTATTGAAGACTCCAAAGGTCATTTTCAATAACTGTACTATTAGGATCTGAGGGCCAAATTGAAGTTTTTGTAACTTTCACCTGATATCTAGGGTGAATTGACTAATAAAATGTAGACTGAGTAGGTTTTGTCCTTTAGGGGTAGAAGGATCAATATTGGTATATTTTCTAAAAGCTTTAATTAGTCTGCTCTAAAATATGGCAGACTTTTTTCCTTTTCTTGCATTGCATCTTTTACTTTTTTATAATTTACAGGCTTCATGACACATTTTTCATACCACTTATAAGGCAGGGTATTATATGATCCCTCCTAATGAGGTCTACCTTTCCCACCTGGTAGTTCCAGACTGGATCTGAGGCAGCAACTGCAGCCACACCACAGGTGTCTATTTGGTTGGGCTCCTGCTATGCCATCCACATGTACTTGAGCTGCCAATGAGACCCAGTTTTGTTTTGTTTTGTTTTGTTTTGTTTTGTTTTGTTTTTCAGATTATAGCAGGTAGAGAAGACAATATGGATGTCTCTCCAACTCAGATCAAAAGATATTATCAAAGCTTAAAATTTATCTACAAGCAGACTGGGGTCTTCAGAGAACTGGCTTGTGTTTATTTTATATTGGGCAGGGTCAGTCATGTTGTTCCCACGTCTTTATTTTCAACTTCTCTTACAGGACATAAATTGGTTCTGCCTGAGTGACAAGAGGTTCCATTCCTGGTATGTCTTGTGGGATTGGACTATAGCATTGGTAGCGAAGGATACAGTGTTGCCTAAGGAGGAAGCTTTGTAGGGGGTCTTATAGGCTGCACAGAAGTTTTCTCAAGGGGTTGTTCCAGTGGCGAGGCTGCCCTGAACCCTAGTTTCTGTGTCCCTCTGGATTACCTATTTTGTGTGATGTAGACTAAGCCTAGAAAACCATCTAGCATATCAGGATTCCCCTGGCGAGGGCTAGAAAAAGAGGTATGGGCACAGCACATTTTACAGGAGCCTCTCTACTCTCTGTCTTGGTATAGGCTCTTTAAGGCTTGTATGTAAGGAATTTGTCTACTTTTCCTGGTATTTGCTTAGCTGGAAGTGTAACGGTGTTAAACCTGTCATAAACCCTACAAGAGAGTCTACTGTGCAGTTCCAAGTGGTTTTACTTTTTACTGGTGCACTGTGGACAGCTAAGTGTTTAGCATTGGTGGAAGAGATGTGTGGGTCTGGGCGTAGGATAGTTAGAGCTACGAGCATTTAAAAAAATCCCTTTAAACACCTTCCCTTAGAGTAAAAAATGAGTTCCTGATAAGGTGTTTCTTTGTTCTCGTGTTACAGAAAGTGTGCCTCAGAGGTGAAGTGGGGCTTCCTGCAGCTGCCAATTTAAAGCTCCAGCCAGTGCAGTTTTTATTCTGTAAATTTGTGCTTTATATTTGGAAATAATATTTATAGAGACATAAAATGAAGGTTTTATATATAATGATGAACTTAATCTATTTTATTTTAAAATTATTTTTATTTTGTTTTTGTTTCTCATCCTCACCCAAGGATATCTTTAGAGACAGAAAGAAAGGGAAAGAAACATAGAAAGGGAGAGAAAGACTGATGTGAGAGGGACACACCAAGCAGCTGCTTACCACAACCTCACAGCAGGCAATTTTTGTTTTTAACTCATATTCAGTCGCAATTTTCTTCAGTGTGCTAACTGATATAGTTGGGCTTAACTGAACCACCTCCTTTGTGCTTTCTACTTCTCCTACCCATCTGTGTTTCTTTTGCTCATTGCCTATTTGTGAATTGACTTAGGACTTAATTAATCAACTAATTTTATCCACTTTTGCTAGTTTGAATCACAGACTCTGTTTTTGTTGTTTTAGTGGTTCCCCAGAGCAGTGTTTCTTAACTTTAGCACTATTGATATTTTTAGCTGGGTAATTCCTTGGACAATGTGTTGCTGTAGAAAGTTTGTCAGCATTCTTGGCTTCCACTCACTATACAGCAATAACACCAGCCCCTTCTCTTAATGACCAGAAATGCCTCAAGACATTCTGTATATATGCACGTGCAGGCAAAATCCATTTCAGCTGGGAAAAAAAAAAAAACAGCCCTAGAGATTACAGCATGCATAGCCAACTTTTCAAAGTCTAGCAATAATCAAAACACCTACCCTCCCTGTGCCTAGTATAAGAACCTTCAAATCTTGATACTCAGAGTGCAGACATTGTACCAGCTGCCTCAGCATTCCCTGGGTTCTGCTTAGAAATGCAGAATGCCTGACTGAAAACCAGACTTGTTTGATTTTATATTTGTACTTCTTTTGTTTCTTATGCTGAAACTCTAGTTTTTAGTGGTATTGACATTTATTTGTATATGTATATAATTATATTTACAACAGTATTTTAGGATATTTGAAAAATATTTGTTAAATATAGTTATATAAAATGTATCATATCAATAGCATATATTATATAATTACACATTGTATATATCAGGCAAACAGAAAACATTTGTAATAATCTAAAATGATTAACATACTTACTAATATTTAGTTTACCAAGCATAGCATAATGTTTCTTGATGCCACTTTGGGTTTTGAAGGAATATTCTGTGATGTGACCTGAGGCCTGCCACACAGCCCTTTGACATCACCAGCTCTCACTTGTTCAGAAGTTCTTCAGTCACGGGGTACATGAAAAGGAGCACCAGCCTTGGGATGCCATCTCTGAGTTCTCCACTTTTGGCTTTTCCACCTCGAGGGTAAGTCAGCTTCTGTAAACCAGCAGTGGGAAGAAACAAATCAAATGATGACTGTGCATTATTGTTAAGTTTATTGTCAGGAGCAGTTACTAATCACAGCCAGCTATGGACCTTACTTGCTCTGTAAACCTGACTTTTTTAGTAAGAGCTGAAATTTGCTGCTCCAGGTCTTTGATCCTGGAGCTAGGTCAGAGTAAAGCCTGGGTGTAGAGCCAGGTTGAGCCACGTTGCCCTAATTTCTCTTCTCCTCTAGCCTAAGCCAGCAGCAGTGCATCGGTCGTCTTTAGTAACTTGTTTTCCAGCACAATTCATGAGAAACCCACACTAACATTGTCTCTCTTTTGGATCACTCCACTTTGGCTGAGTTTTGGTATCATTATTATGACCACCAGCTTCTCCACTCAGCCCTTCAAATGCTTCAACCAAGAAGACCTGAATGTGGGCAAGTTTGAGGAGCCATTTGGTGTCTTTGGTTGCTTTATCTTCAATAGTCTAAGTAGAGGTTCAAGCAGAGTGCTCACTCTAGACTCACTCTGCCCTCAACAGAAGGAGAATTACCATGGCTTTCTGAGCACCTTATCTCTAATGAACAAAATGTTCACACTGAGGAAAAGATTCTGCATATGGTTCTCATGTATGGATGAAAGAATAGCACCAGGTTTTTCTCCCCAAACAAGTTGTCACAGGCCTGAAAAAAATGGCACATATCCTTATGATCAAAGGCAAATTCCATATACACTTCTGTAGAAATGCATCAGTGTGGTTTAGAGTTTCCTGCTGAGCCATACAAAAATGGGTCCTGGATGTGTGTGTGTGTGTGTGTGTGTGTGTGTGTGTGTGTGTGTGTTGTGCAAGGTAGTCAAAGTGAAGGTGATAGGGTATTTTTTAAGATTTTATTTATTTAGCCCTGGCTGGTGTAGCTCAGTGGACTGAGTGCCAGCCTGTAGACCAAAGGGTCACCAGTTTCATTCCCAGTCAGGGCACATGCCTAGGTTGCCAGCCAGGTCCCCAGTTGAGGGCATGTGAGAGGCAACCACACATTGATATTTCTCTCCCTCTCTTTCTCCCTCCCTTCCCCTCTTTCTAAAAATAAATAAATAAATAATTTTAAAAGATTTTATTTATTTATTTTTGTAGAGAGAGGGGAAAGTAGGAATAAAAGAGGGAGAGAAACATCAATATGTGAGAGAAACATTGATTGATTGCCTCTTGTATACCAACCAGGGCCTGCAACCCAGGCATGTGCTGTGACCAGGAATCAAACTGGTGACTTTGCATTGTGGGACTACACTGAAACAACTGAGCCATACCAGTCAGGGTAGTGATGAGGTATTTTTATTTATTTCCTCCTGTCTGGATATTGGTTTTTCCTTCATTTCCCATTCACTCTACTCCAATCTCTTTCTCACTCTCTGTCTCATTTTTTCTAAAACAGCATAAACCTTTCCATCATGAACATTCCCATCGTTACTATAGCTTCCTTTGCACTACAGTGAAGTCATCAAGCAAGCCCCCATATAGAGACTTTATACAAAGACTCCTCTTTTCCATGGCGCCATTCTGGAGGGTGGGGGACATAGCAGTGTCAAGTTCATTTTATTTTCTGACAAAGAAATATCATAGGATGGATTCTGACATCTTTTTAGGCCTTGCCTTGTTTACCCAGCACCCACATAAAACCGTATAGTGTATTTTGCTATGTATAATGTGCACCCACGGTTTTGTGTGCATTATACACCAGATTATTATACCCATGGTATGTAATCATTATACCTGCGTATAATGTGCATCCTTATTTTTCTCTAAAAAATGTAGGCAAAAAAGTGTGCAATATACATGGCAAAATATGGTATACAACTTGACCCCAATACACTGCCAGTTCTACTTCTCCTGGGCTCTGATTATGTTTTCTACACTGTAACATCGACAGCAAGAACAAAAAACAGTGTTTTCTAGAAAATGTTTTTGTCTCTGTTTCTGAACCTCTCTTGAGTGGTACTGCCTTGTTGAAAAAGTGAGTGAGCAGAGCTTGCACAAGCCCAGGGTCAATTTTCATGTTCTCAGCTTGGAAGCCTTTTCCACCCAGCAGCTTCCTGAAAATATGAAGAGAGATTTTTTCCAGACCTGCAAATAGCATGTCCTCTCTTCCCTCCCAGCTTTGTGAGGCCTGCCCTCTTCTCATTCTTTCCTTGTCCAGAGTTTGTAACAGTCAAATAGCTCAGGTTTCTTCAGACATAGTTGTGTACATGCCTTTCTTGATAAACCATAGAGACTTTACCAAGTCTCTACATTGCAATAGAAAGAGAAGGGAAGTCCCCTTCGAATGCTTTTATTTGGGGGCAGAAAATTGAAAAGGGCCCACAGGAGTATTTTTTCCTAATAGCTGTGATGCTTCCCTGCACTTGGACCTGGAAGAGCCATTTCCCCTAGTACTACAGAGTATACACTGGATAAAGGAATAGCAGCATGGGAGCTGCTACACTTTATCATTAAGGCTAAGTTATAAGGTTGGGAGCTGATTCCATTGAAAAAGTAAGGTGCTTTTGAAGGTGGGGACAGCTATTCCCCATGAAGACTTTTAGGGTCACAGGTTTCTGGCCACCCCTCTGATGTCAGAGTCTAGTCAAACCAAAATTCTAATTCCTAATAGTGTGACACGTGGAGCTACTTTTTGTTTTCTTTTTCTGGAAGCTCAGTGGAAAAATTTCTTTACAAGGTCTGTAACTTCATTCCCCCAGAAGTATGTAAAGTTTGAGGCATTGATGGGGAAAGGGGAAGGACTGCTTTAGCCAAGTCTTAGGGTTGAATCTTAACTGAATTTTCTAACTTGGACAAATATCTGAAATTTTGTTATTTTCAGTGTTTTACTGTAGTAAAATAAACATGTTTTACCATTTTAATCATTTTTAAGTGTACAGGTCAATGGTGTGAAATACATCTATAATGGCGTGCTACCGCCCTCACCGTCTATCACCTTCACTCATTGTACCTTGTAAAACCGAAACTTTATACCCCGCAAACAATAACAATAAATTCTCATGCTACTCACTCCATAACCCTGGATATCGTTACTCTGTTTTTACTTTTTATGATTTTGACAAAGTATCCAATATAAGTTAAGTCATATAGTATTTCTCATTTTATGACAGGCTTATTTCATTTGGTATACTGTCCTCAAGTTTTATGCATCTTGCATTAGATTGCAGAATTTCCTTCCTTTTAAGGCTGAATAATATTTCATTGTATATATATATGCCACATTTCACTTACCAACTCATCTCTCAATGGATATTTTACTTGCTTCTATGTTAGCTATTGTGAATAATGCTTCTTTAGGTATACACATATCATTTTGAAACCTTGTTTTCAAATCTTCTGCATGTATACCCAGATGTGGAAATGCTTGCTAATAGAGCAATTCTATTTTTAATGTTCTTAGAAACCACCATTCTGTTCTCCAGTGACTGGACAATTTCACATTCTCACCAACAGTGCACAGTATTTTCAGTTGCTCAACATTATCACCAACACTTGTTATCTGTTTTTTAATCATTTAAAAAATTTTTTCACTTATAGTTGACATGCATTATTATATTAGTTTCAGGTATACATTCCAGTGATTAGACATTATGTAACTTACTAACTGATCATCCCAATAAAATTTGCACCCATCTGATACCATACATAGTTATTAGAACATTATTGACAATATTCCTGATGCTGTATTTTATATCTCTGTGACTGCTTTGTAACAACCAATTTGTACTTTTTAATTTCCTCACCTTTTTCACTTATCCCAACAAACCCCTTCCATTTGACAACTGCCAACACATTCTGTGTATCTACCAATCTGTTTCTCTTCTGCTTTGTAATTTATTTTGTTTTTTAGATTCAATTGTTGATTGATATTTATTATTATTTTAAATTTATTATTTTAATTTATTGTTCATAATTTTGGTCTTTTTCTTCTTCTTTTTAATGAATACCCTTTAACATTTCACATAAAACTGATGTGGTGGTGATTAACTCCTTCAGCTCCCTTTTTTTTTTGAAAGGGAAGTACTTCATCCATCCTTTGATTCTAAATAATAGCTTTGCTTGATAGAGAGATGTTGGATGTAGGTCCTTGTATTTCATCACTTTGAATATTTTACTAATCCCTTCTAATGTGAAAATTTTCTGTTGAGAAATCAGCTGTTAGTCTTATGAAAGCTCCCCTGTTGGTCACAAATAGCTTTTCTTTTACTGCTTTTAAGATTCTCTCTTTATTTTTAACTTTTAGCATTTTAATTATTGTGTGTCTTGGTGTGGGCCTCTTTGGGTTCACCTTGTATGAGACTCTCTGGGCTTCCTGGATTTGTATGTCTACTTTCCTTTCTTTCTTTTTTTAAGATTCTATTTATTTATTTTTAGAGAGAGGGGAAGGGAGGGAGAAAGAGAGGGAGAGAAACATCAATGTGTGAGAGAAACATCGATCGGTTGCCCCTTGCATACCCCCAACCAGGGACCCAGCCCGCAATCCAGGCATGTGCCCTGACCAGGAATCAAACTGGCAACCTCTTAGCTCACAGGCCAGCACTCAATCCACTGAGCTACACCAGCCAGGGCTGTATGTCTATTTTCTTCAGCAAGTTAAAGAAGTGTTTTGTGATTATTTTTTTCAAATAGGTTTTCAGTTTTTAGCTCTCTTCTCCTTCTAGTGCCCCCATGATGCAAATGTTGGTATGCTTGAAGTTGTCCCTGAGGCTCCTTACACTATTCTCAATATTTTTGAATTCCTTTTTCTTTTTTCTTTTTTTAACTACTTTATTGTTGTTCAATTACAGTTGTCTGCATTTTCCCTCCACCACTCCCCCCCACCCTGGCCAAACCCACCTCCCTCCCTTGCTTCCACCCTCCCCCTTGGTTTTGTCCATGTTTCCTTTATAGTAGTTCCTTTTTTTGCTGTTCTAATTGGATGTTTTTTGCTTTTTTATATGCCAAACTACTACTTGATTCCTGGATTCATCTTCTCTACTGTTGATTCCCTGTAATATAGTCATTTCGGTAAATGTATTGTTCATTTCTTACCAGTTCTTTCTTATGCTTTCTATCTCCATTTTTGTTTTCTGTTTATTGAAGTTCTCACTAAGTTCATCTACTCTTTTCCTAAATTCATTGAACGTCCTTATAACAAATGTTTTGAGTCCTGCGTCTGGTTGATTGCTTGTCTCCATTTTACTTAGTTTCTTTTTTGGAGTCTGATTCTGTCCTTTTATTTGGGACATGTTTCTTTGTTTTCTCATTTTGGCTGTGCACAGAGCCAAACTTACTTCAGAAGCAGGGCTCTGGTGCCTGGTGAGTTTGCCCCTTCCATGTGTCACTTGTAGAAGCGGTTGGGTAGCTGTGCTTTGATACAGTGGTACTGTTTGCTTGGCTTGCTGGGTCTGCATCCTCCCTGTAGGGGCAAACCAAGGTCAGGCATTGCCTGTGTTCTTCTTAGTGCTACCTAATATGAGCTACAAAGCAAACTACAGATGGCTGCTACTTGTGCTGAGCTTAGAGGTGCCCAGGCAAGTCCCAGCTGCAAACGAAGTCTGGCTGCTGCAAGTACCAGTCCTGGGGCCACTTACTGAGGGGTAGGGGACATGCTGAGGGTAAATGCTGCTTGTTTGAGAGATTTTTTAAAAATGTAAAGCATGGGCCAAGACAGGCCCTTTGTATGGAAAAGCCTCTGGAAACAACTTGGTTGGGGATGAAATTTGAGTAGGGTAAGGCCTCAGGGAATCACCAGGATAAAGTAAACAGTGGGAGCCAAGTTGAAGGAGTCTCAGATATGGTGCCAGCCTGCCTGCTATGCTGAGGACTCATTAATGAAGCAATGTCCTCTGCCAACACCTCCACCTGGGAGAAGGCTGCCCTACCCCCAGCCATTGCCTGGATGCCAAACAATTCTTTTCCTCCTTGTATGTCTTTGGTTCCTTTAAAACTGCTTCCCCAGCTCTGGAGCTCAGTGTGAGTAAGTGTATATGGGGGGTTTCTAAGAGGAACTTCCTGGGATTCCAGGAGCCTTCCTTTTCACTCAGCTGCATTTCTGCAGGGTTTTATAGCCAAAAGGTATGGTGACTTCTTTTCCTGGCACTGCAAACTTGGGCTTTTTGGATAGCTGTGGGGCTGAAACCCTTTGCTTTTCAGGGGGGACCTGTGCAGCTAAGATATTCCCCTGCAGTTTTCTCTGCCACACATGCATTTGAGACCAGCACATCCTGCATCTCCAACCCTCCTACCCTTTGACCTAGCTTCTCCTTTAATTCTCTAGTTTTAGGACTTCTATTCAGCCATATTTCAGGTTGCTTTTAGTCATGGTTATTCTGTAGTGTACTTGTAATTTTGATGTGGTTGTGGAAGGATGCAAGTGCCTTCTTTACCTATGTCACCATCTTGGCTGGAAGTTAATCTTTTTAAATTAATTTGCGAGAGAAAAAGTGGGGAGAGAGAGAACGAAAGAGAAATAGGATAAGAGAAAAAGAGAAATATCAATATATTGTTCCATTTATTTATGCATTCATTGGTTGATTCTTGCATGTGCCCTGATGAGGAAATGAACCAGCAGTCTTGGCATCTTGAGACAATGCTCTAACTGAGCTACCTGGCCAGGGCCCTTTTTTCTATTTTTTGGTACTAGCTATCTAGTGAGTATGAGGTGGTATCTCATTGCAGTTTTGATTAGCATTGTTCTAATGATTGCAGATGCTGAGCCTCTTTTTATGCTCTTATTCGTCACTTGTACAAGATCTGTCAGGAGAAAGTTCAACCATTGTTAATATAACAAACATAATTTGCACAACATCATTGTAACCTGGCAGCCAAGGAGAGTAGATTGGAATGCACATGCATGAACAACGATGACTTCACTGTACTAGTCAGTGGGTTGGTAGACGTTGTTGAATGAGCATATTGTACTCTGTGGCTACTGCATTCAAAATGAGCAAGGAGCCCTGGCTGGTGGGGCTCAGTGGATTGAGAACCACCCTGTGAAACACAGGGTCACTGGTTAAATTCCCAGTCAGAGTACATGCCTGGGTTGTGGGCCAGATTTCTTTGTGTGGAGCACACAAAAAGCAACAACACATTGATGTTTCTCTCCCTCTCTTTCTCCCTCCCTTCCCCTCTGTCTAGAAATAAATAAATAAATAAATTTTAAGAAACATAAAAAAATGAGCAAGGAAAGCAACAAATCTGCATCATATTTTGCATTAAGCTTAAACATTCCTCCATGGAAACTATTCGGTTGATTCAGAAATCTGCAGCTATGGGCAACTGATGAGTGGCAGCTTCATCACAACAATGTGCCCTCTCATGTATCACATCTTGCACAGAGTTTTTGGTAAAACATCAAATCACCTAGGTGACTCAGTCCCCCTACAACCCATATTTAGTGCCCTGTGACTTGCTGGCTTTTCCCAAAACTAAAATCCACCTTCAAAAGGGAAGACCTTTCAGACCATCAATGAGATTCAGGAAAATATAATGAGGCAGCTGATGGTGATCAGGAGAACTGTGTGAGGTCCCAAGGTGCCTACTTTGAAGGGGACTGAGGTTCACTGTTCTATGTACAATGTTTCTTGTATCTTGTATCTTCTTCAATAAATGTCTCTATTTTTCATAGCACATGGCTGTATACTTTCTGGACAGACATCATATATCTCATTTGGGATAATGCCTATTGAAATTTTTTGTTGTTTTTCATTTTTATTTTTTTGTCAATTTTTGAATTTTGTTGTTTCTGGGGGGTTTTTTGTTGTTGAGTTTTAACTGTTCTCTATGCATTATGGATATTAATCTATTTGGGGGTATATGAGTTACAAATATTTATCCCATACTGTGCATGTTTTTTGATGCACAAAAGCTTTTAAATGGCCTGAAATCCATTTTCCATATTTTTCTTTTGTTACCTGTGCCTTTAGTGTCATATCCAAGAAATCATTGACAAATCTAATGTCATGAAATTATGCCCTGTGTTTTCTGTTAAGATTTTTATAGTGTCATGTTTTACACATAGGTTTTTGATTCATTTTGTGTTCATTTTTATATGACACCAGGTCAGGTTCTAACTTTATATTTATATTGTTATCCCAGCACAATTTGTTGAAAAGATTTTTTCCTGTTGAATAAGCTTGGCACTTATGTCGAGAATTATTTGATCATATGTAAGGATTTATTTCTCATCTGTTTGCTATTTTATTGGACTATATATCTATCTGTTCTTTTGTCGATACTGCACTGCTTTGGTTACTCTAGTTTTGTTGTAAGTTTTAAAATCGGAAGCTGTGAGTCCTCTAGCTTTTTTGTTTTTCATAATTGTTTGTTTTTTTGAAATTTTATATCAAGTTCAGAATGGGTTTTTCTATTTGTACAAAATATCACTGGTATTTTGATATGGATTGCACGAATCTGTAGTTTGCTTTGGATGCTATTGGCATTTTAATAATAGTAAGTTTTTCAACCCACAAACATGGGATATGGTCCCATCTATGTCTTCTTCAGTGTCTCTCAGAAATGTTAGTAGTTTTCATTATAGAAGTCTTTCACCTTTTTGGTTAAGTTAATTCCTAAATGTTTTTATTCTTTTGGATGATTTGTAAGTGAATTTTTTTAAATTTTTCTTTTCAGGTCATTTATTCTTAGTATAAAAATGCAATAATTGTTCTGTTGGCTTTTTGTGGTGCTACTTTGTTAAACTCATTTATTCTAATACTTTTATTTTAGAATCTTTAGGCTCTTCTAAATACAAGATTGTCATCTATACAGATAAATTTCCTATTTCTTTCTCAATCAGGAGGCCTTCTTCATCTTTCATACTTGCTCTACTTAGGACTTGCAGTACAGTATTGAACAGAAGTGGTGGAAAAAAATGAGTGGAAGTGGTGAAAGTGGACATTCTTGCCTTGTCTCTAATCTTAGAGAAAAGGCTTTTAAACATTCACTCTTGAGTAAAATGTTGGCTATGGGCTTGTCACATAAGGTCTTTATTATGTGAGGTATATTTCTTTTATACCCAACTTGTTGGGTGTTTTTATCTGGGAAAAAATGTTGAATTTTGTAAGTGCTTTTGGTATTAATTCAGATAATCATATAATTTTTATACATTATTTTATTAATATGGTATGTCAAATTTGTTGATTTGCATATGTTGAACCATGTTTTCATTCCATGATAAAACCTACTTGATTATAATATATAATATTATATAATGTGTTGTTTAATTTGATTTTCTAGTAACTTGTTGAGGTTTTGCAACTATATTCATCAAGTATACTGTTGCCTAGTTTTCTTGTAATTTCCTTATCTGTCTGTGGTATCAGGGTAATGCTGACTTTGTAAAATGAGCTTGAAAGTGTTTCTTTTTCTGTAATGTCTTGAACAAGTTTTAGAAGAAATGGTCTTAATTCTACTTGAAATGTTTTATAGAATTACCTTCAAAACATCTGGACCTGGGCTGATCTTTGTTGGGAGGTTATTAATTACTTTTTGTCTCCTTACTCATTATTGCTCTGTTCATATTTTCTATTTTTTCATGATTCAGTCTTGGTCAGTTGTGTGTCTAGGAATTTATTCATTTTTTAATATTATTAAATTTCTTAACATAAAGTTAATACTATTCTCTTATAATTTTTTGCATTTCTGTGATATCACTCATAATGGTTCTTTCTCATTTGCAATTTTGTTCATCTTTGAAAAAACAACCCATAGTTTTATTGATTTTTGTTGTATTTCTTATCTTTCTTTATTCTTCAATTGTATGTTTTTTGTTAATTTTGGGCTTAGAAGTTTTTTCTCATTTTCTGATATATACAGTTAAGTTGCACATAAGAGGTATTTCTTTTCTTTCCATGTTGGTATTTATTACTATGAACTGCCTCTTAGAACTCCCTTTGCTGAATCACATGAGTTTTGGTATATTCTGTTTTTAATTTCATTTGTTTCCATATACTTTCATATTTATATTTTAATTTCTTCATTGATTTATTAGTTGTTCAGAAGTGTGTTAATATCCACATTGTTGTAAAATTTTTAGTTTTCCTTTGTTATTTCTTTTGACTTTTAGTTTCATACCATTATAGTAAAAAACACCTGATATGACTTCAATCTTTTAAAATTTATTGACTTTTTTGGGGTAAACTTATTACTATGCTGTAGAAAGTTTCATGTACAATTGAGAATCATGTATTCTAGTTACTTATGGATGTGAGGTTTTACATATGTGTATTAGGTACATCTGGTCTATGATGTTTTTCAAGTCTTCTGTTTTTTCACTGATTTTCTCTCTGGATGTTTATCAATGTTTAAAGTGGTATTAAATTATCTTACTCTTACTATATTACTTTCTACTCTTCCCTTCATATCTGGTAATATTTGCTTTAAATATTTAGGTGCTTTACATCCCCTAGAGCAAGGGACATAAAGGAAAGAATAAACAAATGGGATCTCATCAAAATAAAAAGCTTCTTCAGGGCTAAAGAAAACAGTATTAAAATAAAAAGAGAACCAACTGTATGGAAAACATATTTGCCAATGATACCTCAGACAAGGATTTAATCTCCAAAATATATAAAGAACTTACATGACTCCACTCGAAGAAGACAAGAAACCCAATTAAAAAATGGGCAAAGGACTTGAATAGACACCTCTCCAAGGAGGACGTACAGAGGATCCAGAGACACATGAAAAGATGCTCAATATCACTAGCTATCAGAGAGATGCAAATTAAAACCACAATGAGGTACCACTTCACACC
>CM052550.1:33116650-33135958 GCA_028533065.1 Trachops cirrhosus
CCTGCAACTGAGACAACTCTATCCAGCAAGGCTCTCAATTAAAATGGAAGGCCAAATAAGGAGTTTCCCAGACAAAAGAAGGCTAACAGAATATAACCCCACCAAACCGGTATTGCAAGATATGCTAAAGGGACTGCTTTAAGAAAAGAAAGAAAAACTGTGAGAGAGAGAGAGAGAGAGGAACACAGGTACAAAGGAAGTAAAACGGCAATGAAGAAGTACCTATCAGTAATGATCTTAAATGTAAATGGATTAAATGTTCCAATCAAAAGACATAGGATAGCTGAATGGATAAGAAAACATGATCTGCATATATGCTGCCTACAAGAGACCCACCTCAGAGTAAAAGACTTATACAAACTGAAAGTGAAGGGTTGGAAAAAAAATATTCCAAGCAAACAAACAGGAACAAAAGCCAGGGTAGCAATATTTATATCAGGCCAAATAGACTTCAAGACAAAGGCTATAAAAAGAGACACAAAAGGATACTTCATAATATTCAAGAGAAGAATCCATCAAGAGGACATAAATATTGTAAGCATATATGCATCCAACATAAGAGCACCCAAATATATAAGAAAAATCTTGGAGGACTTCAAGAAAGATATTGTCAGTAACACAATTATAGTCGGGGATTTTAATACCCTACTGTCAACAATGGATAAATCTTCCAAATAAAGTATCAACAAGGATATTGTGGAACTGTAGGACACCTTAGATTAAAAGAACTTAACTGATATATACATATATATATATATATATATATATATATATATATATATAACCTTTCATCATGAAAAAGCAAAATACACATTCTTTTCAAATGCACATAAAATATTTTCAAATATGGACATTATAGGACACACAACAAGCCTCAATAAATTCAAGAAAATTGAAATCATATCAAGCATTTTCTCAGATCACAAGGGCCTGAAACTAGGAGCCAACCTCCAGGAAAAAACTCAAAAACACTCAAACTCATGGAGATTTAATAGCATGATATTAAACAATGAATGGGTTACTAATGAGATCAAGAAAGAAATCAAAATGTTTCTGGAAACAAATGAAAATGAGCACACAACAGTCTAAAACTTATGGGACACAGTGAAGACAGTCCTGAAGGGGGAAGTTCATAGCGATACAGGCCTACCTAAGAAAAATAGAAACATTTCAAATAAACAGCCTCACCCTACATCGACAAGAACTGGAGGAACAACAACAAACAAAGCCCAGAGACAGTAGAAGGAAGGAAATAACCAAGACGGGAGAAGAATTAAATGACATAGAGACTAAAAGAACAATTCAAAGAATCAATAAATCCAGGAGCTGATTCTTTGAAAAGATAAACAAAATCAACAAGCCTTTAAGCAGACTCATCAGGAAAAAAAGAGAGAGGACCCAAATAAACACAATCAGCAATGAAAGAGGAGAGATTACAATTGATAACACAGGATTACAATTGATAACAAAGGATTGTAAGAAATTACTATGAAGAACTACAAGCCAAGAAATTTGAAAACCTAGGTGAAATGGATGAATTTCTAGAAAATAATAATGTCCCAAAACTGAATGAAGAAGAAGCAGAAAACCTGAACAGACTGAAATTGAAGCAGTAACCAAAATCTCACGGAACCCAGAAGCCCTGGGCCAGATGGTTTCACGAGGAATTTTAAAGAAGAGCTAACCCCTTTCCTTCTCAGATTATTCCAAAACATCCAAGAAAGGGAAGTTTGCCAATCTCTTTACATGAGGCTCACATGACCACTTCATTCCAATCCAATAAAGCACAACAAAGGAAGAAAACTACAGGCCAATATTGCAGATGAACATAGACACTAAAATCCTCAACAAAATACTGGGAAACTGCATCCAGCAATACATTAAAAAGATAATACACCGTGATCAAGTGGAATTCATCCTAGGGATGCAAATATGGTAAAATATTTGTAAATCATTAAACATCATACATCATATAAACAAAAAGACAAAAATCACATGATCATATCAATAGATGTGGAAAAGAATTTGATAAGGTACAGAACCCATTTATGATAAAAACACTCAACAAAGTGGGAATAGAGGGAGCATTCCTCAACATGATAAAGGCCATATACAAGAAACCTACAGCCAACATCATACTCAATGGGCAAAAACTAAAAACTTTCCCACTAAGATCAGGAACAAGACAGGGATGTCTGCTTTCACCACTTCTATTAAACATAGTATTAGAAGTCCTAGCCACAGCAATCAGACAAGAAAGAGAATAAAAGGCATCCAAACTGGAAAGGAAGTAGTGAATCTGACATTGTTTGCAGATGACATGATAGTGTACATAGAAAGCCTGGTAGACTCCACCAATAATCTATTCAACCTAATATGTGAATTTGGCAAAGCAGTGGGATACAAAGTCGATATGCAGAAGTAGAAGGCATTTTTGTACTCCAACAATGAAATATCAGAAACAGAAACCAGGAAAAAAATCCCATTTGCTATAGCAAAAGAATAATCAAGTATCTAGGAATAAACCTAACCAAGGAGGTAAAAGACCTGTACTCAGAAAAGTAAACAACTCTGAAGAAAGAACTTAAGGAAGACGCAAATAAATGGAAGCAGGTAACATGTTCATGGATTGGAAGAATTAACATCATCAAAATGTCCATACTACCCAAAGGAATTTATAGATTCATTACAATCCATATTAAAGTGCCAATGACATATTTCACAGACATAGAACAAACATTTGAAAACTTTATATGGAACCATAAAAGACCCTGAAGAGCTGTAGAAATTTTGAGTATGAAGAACAAAATAGGAGGGCTCAAAATGCCTCCAAAATGGCATCAAAGTATATTGCAAGGCCACTGTAATCAAAACAGCCTAGTATAGACACATAGATCAAGGGAACAGAATAGAGAGTCCAGAAATAAACCCAAGTCTCTATGGTCAATGAATATTTGACAAAGGGAGCAGAGCCATAAAATGAAGCAAAAATAACCTCTTCAACAAATGGTGTTGGGAGATCTGGACAGCTACATGCAAAAAAATGAAACTGGCTCACCAGCTTACACCATACACAAAAATAAAATCAAGCTGGATAAAAGACTTAACTATAAGTCACAACACCATAAAAGTTCTAGAGGAGAACATAGTCAGGAAAATCTCCATGCAGTAATATTTTCACTGACATGTCCCCTAGAGTAAGGGAGATAAAGGAAAAAATAAACAAATGGGACTTCATCAAAATTAAAGGCTTCTTCACACCTAAAGAAAACATCAGCAAAATGAAAAGGGATCCAACCATATGGGAAAGTATATTTGCCAATGATACCTTGGACAAGGGTTTGATCTCCAAAATATATAAAGAACTCACAGGATTCCACTCCAGGAAGACAAACAATCCAGTTATAAAATGGGCAAAGGACCTGAACTGACACCTCTCCGAGAAGGACATACAGGGGGTCCAGAGACGTATGAAAGGATGATCAGCATCACTAGCCATCAGAGAGATACGAATTAAAACCACAATGAGATACCACTTCACACCAGTCAGTATGGCCATCATAAACTAATCAACAAACAACAAGTGATGGTGAGGTTGTGGAGAAAAGGGGACCCTAGTGCACTGTTGGTGGGAATGCAGACTGGTGCAGCCACTGTGGAAAACAGTATAGAATTTCCTTAGAAAACTAAAAATGGAACTGCCTTTTGACCCAGCATTTCCACTACTGGAATTATTCTCTATGAATCCTGAAACAACAATCCAAAAGAACCTATGCACCCCAATGTCATTGTAGCACTATTTACAGTAAGTATTAGAAGTAACCTAAGTGCCCATCAGTAAAAACTGTGATACATTTATACAATGGAATACTACATCACATAAATAAAGAGTTCCTCCCCTTTGCAACAGCATGGATGGAACTGGATAGTACTGTGCTAAGTGAAATAAACCAGGTGGTGAAAGAGAAATACCATATGATCTCACCTTTAACAGGAACCTAATCAACAAAATTAACAAACAAGCAAAATATAACCAAAGACACTGAAATAGAGAACAGGCTGACAGTGATCAGAGGGGAGAGGGGAGGGAGTTTCAGGGGGAAAGGGGGAGGGTTTACAGGAACAAGTATAAAGGACACATGGACAAAAACTAGGGGGGGTGCAAATGGGAGGGAGGTGGGGAGGGCTCGGGGGTGGGCTGGGATGGGAGTAAAAGACAGAAAACTGTACTTGAACAACAATTAAAATTTTTTTAAAAATAGATGTTAGGAAGAAAAAAAAGAACTGACAGTAACCAGAGGGTGGTGGGAGGGGATAAGGGGGGAAAAGGGGAAAGGGTCATCAAGGAACATGTATGAAGGACCCATGGAGAAAGCCAAAGGGGTTAGGATCAAAGGTGGGAGGTGGGGATGGCTGGGGTAGGGCAGGGAGTTGTGGTGTGAAAATGGAGCCAGCTGCACTTGAACAACAATTAAAATAGAGGAAATAATAAAATATCATGACAAGTGAAAAAATAAAATAAAAAATAAAAAAATATTTACCTAGAGTGGACATTAAGGAAGAAGAATTATACAACCCATTGATTCTGAAAACAAATTAAAGACATGGCACCAAGTATTTTGGTCTTAAGAACGCTGGGATAAATATGCATTAGTTTGAGAGTGTGTGGCAATACGATGCAAGAAATTACACAGGAGTGACTTTGAACTATAGCAATAATTTCAGTTTTACAAAAGATCAACATAATAAATCTTTAATTTTTTTTCAAAAATAGAGTGCTTTGGCAAAAAATAATACATACCAATATTTATGCAGCTCAAGCCATTTACAAGGAATTGATTAAAACCAAAAAATAGCCTAATGGATGCAGGAAACAAGTATATGAAGTATTTGAAAAATAGATACAGACACAGAGTGCAGGAACACCTTCTGGAACTGCAGATGTTTTAAAGTGAGGAGAGAATTAATGACTGCAATCACGCTGAGAAGCTATCATTAATGGTTCCTTGGTTTCACCCTTTCAGAATATTCCTCCTGACATCAAAGCCATTTTTGGTAAATATAGGAAAATTTAAAAATATTTTTTGTTACCTGCACAGTATAAGGGAAGACATGCCAGGGGAAAATCTTACAGATGTAATGACTGTGGGATGGCTTTTAGCAAATATTCAATACTCAGAATTATGAGACAATTCATTCTAGACAGAGAGACCTTGCAAACATAATGAGTATGTGGCAAAGCCTTTTATCGGTGCTCACATCTTACTACACATCAGAAAGTCCACAACGGAGAGATACCATATAAATGTAATGGTGTGGCAGTGTGTAGTGGATTCAAGTTTTTCATCGAGAATCCATGCTGGAGAGAAACCTTACAAATGTAATGAATGTGGCTAGACTTTTATCTAACTTGCCAACCTTACTAGGCATCAGAAAATATATACTGGAGAGAAACCACACAAGCGTTATGTGTTTGGTAAGGCTTTTACTGAACATGAATGCCTTATGAACCATCAGGAAATTCACACCGCTGAAAAACCTTATAAATGTAAGAAATTACATAAGCCTTCTTTCAGACATTTACAACTTTGGAGTCATAAGAGAATCCATACAATAGAAAAAACTTGAAAGTATATTGAGTGTGGTAAAATATTTAGACAGAGTTCCAACATTACTAAAGGTAAGAAAATCCATACTGAAGAGACATTTCCCAATTATAGTGTATGTGACAAAGCTTTTATTATAGACTATTTGTGAGTCTAACTGAGAATCAGGAAATACATACTGAATAAAAACATTAGAAACGTAACTTATGTGGTAATGCTTTTATTCAGAGCTCAAGCTTTGTAGATCAACAAAGAATTCAAGTGGAAAAGACTTACAAATATGACTGAGATAAAACTTACGCAAGTGTTCAAGTCTTACTCAATATCAGAGACTCCATTAAGGAGAGAAACTCATGTATGTGGCTGTGTTGCCAGACTTCAAGGCCAGGCAGGCCATGGTATTCGTGCAGATGGAAAGATACTCACAGAGCCGTTGGGATGTCTGGCATGCCTTTATTCATGGGTGGGAGAGCCACGCACACTGCAAGCTGCATGTCTATCTGCGTGTCTCGTGTAATGGCCCTTGCTCCCCAGCATGGCACCCATCGTGGCATCTGTCCCCTTGCATGCATGTCTCTCACCATCGCCCCCAGCAGGGAGTCCCTACCTGTTTAAGTACTAGAGGTGAACAAAGCTGGAAAACTGCTAGAACATTACATAACATAACATAATTCTGTGCATGCCAGCCCACTTCATGTTATGGGAACAGTTTATCGGACCCAGTCTCAAGGCTATGGGAACACTGTTTCCCTTAGCTGCCCAGATGCCTGGGTAAGGAAGCCAGACTGCCTCCACTTACCCTACAGTGGCAAAGCTCATAACCAGGGCTCACACATCACTTGATATCAGAATATACATGTTTGAGAGAAATCAACCAGTTATATGGCAAGGCTTATCCAAAGTTTAAGCCTCATGCAACATAACAGAATTTTTACTAGTAAGAAAACGTACAAATATACTGAGTATGATCAGCTTTATCAAAAATGTACAACTGTGTGGTCATGACAAATTATATAGGATGGAAATCATACAAATATGTAAAGATTTTTAAGTGTGACCTAAAAAGGTATCTCTCCTAATTCTGCCTTCTTGATGTTACCATTGGTACTATCATTGTGTCTTTCTTTTATTACTACAATGGAAACTGAAACTAGTATCTTCAACACCTTGTAGGCCATGGTCAGTAGATCAAAACTATTTTTTAACTATTTTCTGAATTCAACATTGAGATATTAGATTATGTTTGATTTTATGAGATATAATTTATGTGCAAAAATTTACACACAACAAAATTTATACATTTAAGTATACAAAGCAGTGGGATTTAGTGTATTCACAATGTGTTCCAAACAAAATATATTCATTATTCATCACCCTCCCAAAAAAACTTACACCCTTACAGGAGTTATTTCCAATGACAACCCCCATCCACATGCAAGCATTAAGCTACATTTTGTGTTGATGAATGTATTTATCCTGAGCATTTTGTATAAATTAAGTTATACAATATGTAGTCTTATGTCTCCTTTCAGTGAATGATTTCAAAGATTATTTTATAACATTTATCAATACCTCATATCTTTTTATTGCTGAGCACTATTCCATAGTTTATTTATCCATTCATCATATAGTGGATGTTTGACTTGTTTTTATTAAAATGTTTCTATGACTGATCTTAGTTAAAAGTTAAAACAAGTATAGCTACTTACAAAAATTGATACAGGAGTTAGAAAGAGAAGAAAATGGAACAAGTGCCATTAAGAACACAAAGTGGGTGATTCAGTCTGAAACATGTTCATTTCCCATCAATCATAAAAAACTAGTTCTGACAAAAATAAAAAAAAATTTACTCTATCTTTTTGTCTGTTTTTTAAGAACTATAGTGAAAACATAAGGATTAGGATAGTAAAAATCAAATAAACAATTACAACCAATTAGACAACCACAATGGCAGTATACATATCAGATAACTTCTTAATTTACACTTTTCCATTATTTAAATTGATGAAAAACAAGCACAGTTTACTTATTTTATACACTTAAGTGTTGATACACATATAGTGTACTTATTTGTCTGTATATGCAAGGTCTGTCTGGAAAAAGTTTAGTCATCGTTAATATAATGAGAACAGTTTGCATGACATCAATGTAACCTGGTAGCCAAGAAGAGTGGACTGGAATGTGCATGCATGAATAATGATGACTTCACTGTACTAATCAGTGGGGGTGGTAGACACTGTTGAGTGAGCATGTGTACTGTGTGGCTATTGCATTCAAAATGACTGAGTGAGGAGAGCAATGAATCTGCATCAAATTTTGAATTAAGCTTGAACATTCGTCCATGGAAATTATTCAAATGATTCAGAAGGCCACAGCTATGAACAACTGGTGGTTGGCAGTTTCATCAAGACAAGCACCTGCTCATGCATCGCATCTTGTGCAGAGTTTTTTGGCAAAGCATCAAATCACCCAGGTGACTCAGCCCCCCTACAGCCCAGACTGGGTGCCCTGCAAATTCCAGCTTTTCCCAAAACTAAAATCACCTTTGAAAGGGAAGTGATTTCAGCCCATCAGTGAGATTCAGGAAAATATGACGGGTCAGCTGATGGCAATTAGGGAAACTGTGTGAGGTTTCAAGGTGGCTACTTTGAAGGGGACTGAGGTATCATTGTCCTATGAACAATGTTTCTTGTATCTTATATGTTCTTCAATAAATGTCTCTTTTTCATATTACACGGCTGGATACCTTCTGGACAGACCTCATACATTCATAAAAACAAGTGCATATATGTCTGCACAAATATCTTGTTTGTGATCTGCTTTGTGGTACATTAAAGTAAAAAATGGGATTTAAAAACATTTTTCTCTGTTTTATTTTGGAGTATGTTTCATATCATTTATTAAAGCTAATCCTTCTGTTTTTCAAAATTTTAACAGCATAGAATAAGCCCTGGTGAGGATGTAGAGAATAGGGAACCTTCATACATTGTTGGTAAAATTGTAAATTAGTGTAGCCACTAATGGAAAACAGTCTAAATATTCCTTTAAAAATTATAAATTAACCATGATTCGGTAATTTTACTTCTAGGTATTTATCCAAAGAAAACAAATACACTAAATGTGAAAGATATATGTACCCCTACATTCATTGCAACAATACTAATAATTGCCAAGATGAGGTGCCACCCAGATGTCCATCATTAGATTAATGATTTTTGACAGGAACAAATATAGAGGACACATGGACTAGGGGGGTTGGAAAGGGGAGGGAGGAGGGGAGGAATGGGTGGGTGGGCTGGAATGGGAATAAAGGATAGAAACTGTACTGAATAAACTAAAATAAAAACATTAAAATAAAATAAAATGCAAAAAAAAGTTAATGATTTTTGATGAAGAGAAATAGAGAAATTGACTTGAGATTATAAGGAAAAATGAAAACATCTTTAATATATATTACATTTCAGAAAATTTATTAATTTTGAATAAAACTAAACAAAGCATTGCAATAGTTTTTAGTAATAAAATGCACAAAGGTAACAATATTCCTTATTTTCCAACACAAAGTGTTTCCCCTGAACCTCTCCCTAAGATTCAAAATGTTTACATTCAGAAGAGGACACTGTTTCAAAGGTGCAGACCTTTTCCAAAATCCAACCAGGCCTCTTGCCCAATGATCCAAATTTTCCTCATTTCCTCACCCACACTGATGAACTTCATCAGTTTCTATTGACATAGTACAGCATGGTTTTCTCAAGTTTAATATCTTTCTTATATATAATTACATCTTATATACAAAAGACACTTTAATAAGTTTCATTATAAATATAACTAAGTTTTACAAAGTGTAAAGGCAGTGTCTGTCCCTTAATCCACAATATTATTTGGAGTCCAGCATTCACACAGGCTCCACCTGGGAAAGCTCTGGTCCACAGGACACAGCTACTCCTGCCCTTTTCCCCTCTTCAGTCTCTGCCACTTCTCAGTCACGGGAGGCTTGAGGTCTTGTCTTCTCTCCACTATGGGGTGCATGCACAGTCACTCTCATCAGAGAATAGAGAGACAAGAAAGTTCTCATAGACCGCCAATGGGACACGTGTCCTCTGAAGTTTTCTGAAGCCTGAGGGCTCTGACCAGCAGGTGTAGTCTTCTCTAAAAGGCGGGGGGTGGGGTGGTTGAGCTTCTGATCTCTGCCATCCCTCATCGAATCTTTTGAAGACAGTTCTCTCCAGCTAGGATGAAAAATTTCTGTATGGGATGGGCTGGAGAGGGTGCATGTCTGGAAAGTACTCAGATGAGGAGAGGTGGCTAAAGCCTGGAGGTGGCCACCAGGGCTGGTGTCTTCCCAGTCACTTGGGCTGTTTATTTGGATCTAAGTCATAGTTACTAGAGGAAGCTGAAAAACCCAGACAGCCCCCAAACCATGTCTGAAAACTCAGCTGCATGGGCAGAGTATCTAGATGAGGCTGAGTTTAATTTTCTTTGTCAGGTTCTTAAAAGTCTGCATGGAGACTTGGAATATCTTCGGCTTCATATCTAGATGCTACATATACAATTCTGATTACATTTTTGTGTTGCAGGCTTGTTGTGGAGCTTTCTGTTCACGTGAGTTTGTTTAACTAGTGCCTGGAGCTTGCAGACATGACCCAGGACTAGAGTCTTTGTGGGAGACTACAAAACATTGAGAGAAAACATCAGCCTGCTGGCTGTGGACTTGACTCTAAAAGGTGATCCTGGCTGAAGGTCTTTAAAACTCAGTGGGTAAGCCAATATAATCACCTCACATATTTGGTCTGGTTCACAAACACTCAGTTCATGTGCTTTCTAAAGAGACTGTGTAGGGCAGGATGACCTCATATCAGGTGTCTTTTCCAGTATTTGACCTTGGAGGTCATGACCCAGGACATATCTCTTCATGGTTGTTTGGACAGACATTAACATAGTGGAACGGAGTGGTAGAAGGAACTTTATATTAGATACCTCAAGAGTCATAATTATCAAATCATTCAATGAAAGACTGACAAATAAAACCCTATCACAGAAAATGTGGAAATAATAAGCAACTTGAGACAAAGGGGATATGGTTGGCTAATATAGCAAGAAAAAATAAATATATACTGAGATTTTTCCCTATATCTGCATTAAGAAAGAAACAATTTAAACAGACAACACACACACAATATTAGATTTCACAGAAAAAACACAAGTAAATAATCATTGTACACTTGCAGAGATACCCACCTCAGTGGTGATCAGAGCAACATTACAATTCCAATCAGGTATTATTGACTATCAGTTACAACAATTCAAACTTTCTGTATATTCTGTTAACACAAAGGGCAAAAACATTTCTCCCTGCAATGTGGAGGACATAAGTAACAACTATTTTTTGAAGGGCAATTTGAGGGTATTTACAAAAATTGAGAACATGCCATGTATTGACACATATCATAGAAAGCATCAGATAAAACACTTCACACATTCACAGAAATGCCCCCACTAGCATTTGCTGGCCTACTTGCACAAAAAAGAAAAAAAAATCAAACTGTAATATGAAAAAGTCACAAGTAAATCAGGACTCTGGTAGACCAGTCTGAGTTGAACATAACTCCACCCACATAAGAAGCACAGAAGTGAAGCAAAACAGGGATACAAAAGGGAGACAGATGAGGGATCAGGAGCAAGACTCACCTCACAGAAAAACCTGATTCTGGGAATTTTTGCCAGATCTTCTGCAGTTTCTCTTGGGACATTTCTGCAATAGATTTTTCCTGCTGCTCTTTTTGCCTGAAGATCAAATAAAACAACTATCTGCACGGTCATGACCTTTCTTTCCACAATGTGACAGAACCAAGCACCCTCCTGGACCCCAGTCCCAGTCCCTAATTTGGGCTAAGGGAGGTATTGAAGACCCTGTGAACTCTGCAAAGCAACTTGTTTTGTTACCTGATACACAGCCCACACGTCAGAGAAAAGACCCATTTTCCACTGTGGTTTCAGCGTTCGATACCCTCATTTAGACTCTACTGCTTCTCTGCCTGCCACGTTCAACTGTGATGGAGGGGAGAGATCTCAGTCAGGAGGCCCCCTTCCCCACCTCTGTTCTTGTCTCACTTGCAAGAGACAAATTCAATTGAGAAACAACACATATAGTGGAAATGAGGTAGCAATTTTATTTATAAAACACATACGAACACAATGCTGCAGGCAGGCACCTAGCTAGTCTAAAAGCCCCACGTATAGAGGAAAGAAAGTTGTAAGTTAGTAAGTTTGTTCTATACACCTGAGCTGAGGCTACAAGTGGATATTTAGCTACTCGAAGTACACTGACTATTGGTGTTCAAGGAGTTATACACCTTCGTCATCTTCTAGGTTCTCCCTCCTTCTTTCCTTTGGGAATAATGTACAGCTACAAAAGCTTTCTTTCTCAGTTAGTAGAGGCTTAGTTACTGAAATCGCCACAGAGGCTCCCTTTCCCATCACAGAGGCTCAAGGACTCCCGTCTATCCCTGTGCTATCCCCGGTTGTGATATTCAGAACACCTGGCAACCTTAGTGAGAATGTTACAGATACCCCACACCCTTCCCCAGCACAGTCTCTAGGACTCCCCTTCTCCTGTGCTATTTTTGCTTGTGATGTTCTGGACACCTTGGTAATCTTATCATACCAGCCCAGGACCGCTAAATTAATTGGTGAGACATGTCTCCCTTTTGTTTCTAGCCATGTATTGTTTGTTAGATTGTAATGGTGAGGGCCCTGACTTATTTCCCCTCTGGCTGCTCATTTCTAGCTGCTCCCTAACATTTCCCCCATCAAGTAATAGGAACCCAAATCTTTAGGGACTTTGGGCAATGACAGCCCTGGCTTCTTGCTGAAAGGGGTCGCTGTCGTGGTTTGGGTTCCTATACTTCCTGGCTGTGGGCCAGAGGAGGTGTCCATTAGTGATGTCCTTCTAGGGGCCCGTAATAAGAGATTGAAGGTTGTTGGCTGGGTTTTTGTTGTTGTTGTTGTTGTTGTTGTTGTTGTTGTTGTTGTTGTTTAAGTGGGGATGGGCTGGATTCCCAAAGAGTCATTACCTTGACCTGGAATTGTTGTGTCCTAGAGGTGACAAATTTGACAAGAAATTAGTGGAGTGGAGAACCTGGGACTTTATTTGACACGGGTTAAATTCAACAGGGATAGAAAAATTTCTTCCTGGGGTAGGAGGCTGAGCATATTGACAGGCCAGAGAGAGAGTGTCAGAAATATGAGAAAGACAAGTATATTAAGGCCTAGTTGTTGTGTTACTTTTCTGAAACAGGTTTTTGAAGCGGAGTTTGAGGTCCTTTGCTGGCTCACAGGAGTAGGTGGTATTGTCCTGCTGTTTTGGAAGTCCTGAAGGGGTTGGCTCTTTCTACAATGTGACTCAAGAGTATCCAGCTGGAGATGTCAGGGACCTTGATGGCTATTAGGGATGACATAAGAACAGGGAGGGGTCCTTTCTACAAGGGTTTTAGTTGAAAACTATGGAAACCATCCTTTTATTGTCTGTTTTGTTTTTGTTTTTAATAGGGGAATAAAAGATATTTTAAAAGTAAAACAATCAGATATACTTTTCACCTTTTCTAGCCAAAAATTTTAATAAATTTAAAATGAGAAATAATTTCATATATTCTCCAGATGTCTTTTTCCTAAGAACTTAAATACTCATTCAGTATAGATGCTCATACAGATATTTCCTATAAAGCTACAGATTTTATATGAATACTAGTGGTAATGTAATTTTTTTCCTCCAAGAATTGGGTAAAACCTGAACTTATGCCTTCAGTTACTTTCTTATCTCTGATGCTTTCAATAGGATGATTTTGATGTTGGTTTTGTTTTTCATATTGATTAATATATTTAAACTTTAAAACCATTGAAATCAAATCCAAAATAAGTGTTCTTCTCTTCTGTAGGTACTTTATATAAAATATCTAATTGTAAATTATATCTAGTTTTTAATCCCACAGAAGCTTTAGAATGATTGTGTTGTTTTTTATTGTTTTTTATTATTTAAATGAAACATATTGTTACAGTGTAGACTAGTGTTAATAATCGCTTCATTTTCAATATATTTTAGCAGGTTTGAGGCAATAATTATTTTTCTAGGGGAGGACATTGCGTTGCTATATTTATGGGGACTGAGTAGGTATTATTCTGTTGGAACCGTCCTTTTAGACCTTTAAACAGACTATGTCTCGTGGCTTAACTTGTTTGTGTTGGTACCTTAAGTTTGTTTCTGTACTCCTATAATGTTTTTTAAATGTATTTTCTTGATTATACTATTGCAGTTGTCCCACTTTTTCTCCCCTTTATTCCCCTCCACTCTGCACCCCCACTTCCACCAAGCATTCCCTGACCTTAGTTCATGTTCGTGGGTTGTACATATAAGTTCTTTGGCTTCTCCATTTCCCATACTCTTCTTAACCTCCCCCTGTCTATTTTGTACCTACCAATTATGCTTCTTACTCCCTGTACCTTTTCCCCCATTCTTTCCCCTCCCTCTCCCCAATGATAACCCTCCATGTGATCTCTATTTCTGTAAATCTGTTCCTGTTCTAGTTGTCTGGTTAGTTCATTTTTGTTTTTATTTTTGTTTTTTTTAGGTTCAGTTGTTGATAGTGGTGAGTTTTTTGTCATTTTATTGATCATATTTTTGATCTTCTTCTTTTTCTTAGATAAGTCCCTTTAATGTTTTATATAATAAGGGGTGGGTGATGATGAAGTGCTTTAATTGACCTCATCTGGGAAGCACTTTATCTGCCCTTCTATTCTATATGGTAGCTTTACTGGATAGAGTAATCTAGGTTGTAGGTTCTTGCTTTTCATGACTTGGAATACTTCTTTTGAGCCGCTTCTTGCCTATAAGGTTTCTTTTGAGAAATCAGCTGATAGTCTTATGGGAACTCCTTTGTAGGTAACTGTCCCCTTTTCTCTTGCTGCTTTTGAGATTCCTTATCTTTCATCTTGGATAATGTAATTATGATGTGCCTTGGTGTGTTCCTCCTTGGGTCCAACTTCTTTGGGACTCTCTGAGCTTCCTGGACTTCCTGGAAGTCTATTTCCTTTGCCAGATTGGGGAAGTTCTCCTTCATTATTTGTTCAAATAATTTTTCAATTTGTTAATCTTCCCCTTCCCCTTCTGGCACCTCTATGATTTGGATGTTGGAACATTTAAAGTTGTCCCTGAAGTTCCTAAACTTCTCCTCATTTTTTGGAATTTGTATTTCTTCATTCTGTTCGGTTGAATGTTTATTTCTTCCTTCTGCTCTAAATCATTGATTTGATTCCTGGTTTCCTCTCCTTCACTGTTGGTTCCCTGTACATTTCTCTTCATTTCAATTTGTATAGCCTTTACTTCATCCTCTACTTTGTGACCTTACTCAACTATTTCTGTGAGAATCCTGATTACCAATGTTTTGAACTGTGCATCTGATATGTTGGCTATCTCTTCATCATTTAGTTCTATTTTTGGAGCTTTGATCTGTTCTTTCATCTGGGCCATATATTTTTTTCTTGATGCATCTGTTACATTAAGGGGCAGTGTCTTAGGTATTTGCCGGAGTGGGACAACCCATATCACCACATGGTGGTGCTGTATGTGGAGGAGGGTTCTGAGAGGAAACAATGCTGCTTGCTCGGCTCTCATCAGGCTTTCGGTCACTTCCCTCACTACCCACAAGCAGATTGGGCCCTTCTGTTGGTGATTCCCAGGCAGGTCAGTTTGTGTGCATTCTAGAACCCTGTGGTTCTCTCCAATGAACTCTCCTGTGAGGCTAGGAATTTCTCCCCTTGCCACAACCCCAAAAGATTTTCACAGTCAGAGGTTTTGAGGCTTTATTTCCCTGAGCTGGAAACCTGGGTTGTGCAGTCTGTCTTGTTCCCAAGTTGTTTCTCCTGGTTTATCCACATGCAAATGTGGGACTGCCTGATTCACCAGCCACTGTCTTGCCTGGTCCACCAGCTGCCGCATTGCCCACCCAAGTCCTCCAGCTGCCACCTTGCTGCGAGTCTTCTGGAGGGTGGAAATATTTGCTAATCTTTGTTAACACTTTTTCAGGATGGATAGAAGCCTATACCACTATAATGGAGAAATCCTCAGAAGTAGTGAAAGCCTTACTGAAGGAAATAATCCCTTGCTTTGGCCTCCCTGGCAGCATACAGAGTAATAATGGACCTGCTTTTGTTTCAGAAATCACATAGAAGGGTAGTAAACTTATAGAAATCAAGTGAAGACTCCACATAGCATGGAGACCTCAGGCCTCTGGGAAGGTAGAGAAGATGAATTACACCTTGAAGAAAAATATAGCCAAGTTGTGTCAAGAAGCTCATCTTCACTGGACCAAGCTTTATCTATTGTCCAGCTCAGGCTAAGGGTGGCTCCTTGAAGTGGGATTCAATTGAGTCCTGATGAAATTGTGTATGGGGACCATTTCAGGCTATGATTGGGGTGGGAGACACGTATATAGATCAAGAAGTGAAGGTAGAGAAATATGTACAACAGTTAAGTCAGACCTTAGCTGTAATTAATGACCTTGCCTGTATTAGAGACTTCTCCCCTTATGGTTTACTACTTTCCTTTGAGCCTGGAGATAAGATGCTACTCAAGACCTGGAAGATGGGATCTCCAGAGAGCCAACCAGAAGAAAAATGGACTGGACCTTGGGATATACTCCTCACCACCCCAACCATGGTGAAATTGACAGGAATAAAACCTCAGAATCATCACACCCAAGTAAACAAAGCACTGGAGGAACAATGGACTGGAAAACCACAAGAAGACCTGAAAGTCATCTCTCAAAAACAATGGCTTCTGTTCTTTTCACTACTTTTAGTTCAACCCCATGTTATGGACAACTTACTGTTGGGAACTACCCTGCCTGGTTTCAGAAGCTGTAACCCACCCCCCCACCATGGCTAAGGCTGAGTAAAAACACGTTCGAACCATAAGCCTAGTAAGGAGAGAAAGCTTATCCTCCCAGCAGGGACACAGCCTCTGCCCCCTTTACTTCACCCTGTTGACCACAGGTGGATGACTGGTTAGCCAATGACAGGTAAGATTCCTCAAGGGAAGGACAACCTAAGACAGGCATGGTCACAAAGGGGCCATTGGGGGAGGATTTAGGGAACTATAGAAAAGGGGTGATGGGCCTTCATCCCTCGGCTTTGACATAGCCTGAGTCCTCATTCTACCTGTAAAAAGTCTCCTACTGTCTTGGGTGCCTGCAACCACCACCAGATTTTAAGCCTGAAATAATGTGGGAGGTGTGTGTGGCCCTGTGCTGGAATGGGTGGTTTCCAGGGGCAATCAGGCCTAAGAAAGAATGCATAAAATCCTGTGAAACCTGCTTTGCTAAGAATACCCTCAATTTAAATGATAAAAGTCTAAGCATAAAATGAGTTCGCTTCCCAGAGTTTTATGGCCTTTTAGCTATCTGACCCTGACTCAGAATAAGCCCTCATAATTCTTTGAATGTTATCTATTGTTTGATCATTACTGCCTGATAATGATTGATGAACTTTATGTATACCCACTGTATTCCTGTGCAAATTGAACCCAATAAAAGCCCATTGAGGAATAGGCTCAAGGCCCTTCTCCCCTGAAAGACTGGCCACTTTTCCTCCCCAAGCAGATCATGTCTTGGTAGATTTATTCTCATCCATGTCAGCAGGGCCGGGGGTGGGGGGTGCTTTGAGGGTGGTGCCCCCCACACACACCTTATCACTTTCAGACAAGATGAAAATGTTTGGGTATACTTAGCAAAAAAAGTTCTAAACTTTTCTGACTCTTGTCCTGCAGAAGGAATTTATGTTGAACAAGCTTTCACTTCATCTCTTGTAGGTGTTTATACTCCCTTAGAAAGCCTTCAAAATTATACTGTGTTTGACCTTGTCAATAAGAAAATGACCTACTCTGATATTTATAATTAGGGGCCTGTGGTAAATCTAAAGGACAGGGAAATATTTTCCTTAAAGGTTGCTAATGTAGCCCCAGCTAGACAGTATGTAACTTTTGTCAACTGTACTAAAAACTGCTCTGTGCTCTCAGCAGGTGTGAAGATGAATTTTACTACCACCACTAGTGTATATAATACTTTTGCTTATGTTAAATTGCCAGCTGGATGGTTTCTAAAATGTGGAAGAACTGCTTACTCCTATGTTCCAGCAAACAGCTCTGGGGGACCATGCTCTCTAGGAAAACTGATGATGTTTGTGCCTCAGAAGCCCCATCCCACCCAGGTTCAACAGGAACTCTCCCTTGCACCTGATTCAACAGTGATTTACGCCTTTTAGCCCCACTGAATATGTGTCTTTAACCATATTTGTAATGCCAGCCATGGTAACCTATTTGAATGTAGAAATAAGTAGACTGGCCTGTGCCATGGCAAAAGCTTTGAATGCCACCTCACAACCCATCAGTGCCATTAGTCAAGAACTAGGACATGTCAGAGAAGCAGTACTGGAAAATCGTGCAGCTATAGACTACCTTCTTTTACGGCATAATCATGGATGTGAAGAATGTAAAGGACTCTGTTGTTTTAACCTGATAGTCCACAGCTCATAGAGCATGAAGTAAAGCAAGTAAATGAAGTAATATCCAACATAAAACAGAGAGAGGGATTCTTTGGTATTGGTTTGTCTAAACTAACTTCCTGGCTGCCTCGTATTACTGGTGCTAGAGAGGCATTTGTAGTTTTTGTTTTTTTCAGTATCATAGTTTACTGTAGTATACAATGTGTCCACTATGTATATCTACAATTAAGTATATTCCTAAGTCCCCTTAGACTGAGTAATGCTAAGATATGTGCTCAACAGCAGAATGAGCACTTCCATATAAAACTGATCTCATAGATACAAAGTAGTTTAAGTTAACCGTGGGGGGGTGGTAACAAGGAACTGAATGTTTGGTGCACCCTGACTCCAGGAGACCACAGACGATTTCACCTTTGTGCCTCAGGAGGACTGCAAGCAATTCAAGACTGCAAGCAATGGCTCAGGAGATATCTGAGCCATTGTACTCCAGGGTGAGATGACCACTACCCAGGACACAGCTAAAGACCACCATTGAGGGCAAGAATGCTACAATTTTTTTAATCCAATTAACTTTTCCCTGAACTCCAAACCCCTTATCTACACTTTGTTCTACTAATAAAAAGGCCTATTTTAAAATGGAATTTAAGATGGTCTGTTAGGGTACAAACCCATCATCTTCTCAGATCGCTGACCATCTGAATAAAGCACCCATAAAGATTCAATCCCTGTCTCTGCTTGTTGGGTCTGGTGGGTGACAGGCAGCAGGAACACTAGCGTTTCCTGTTCCAAGGGCTTATCCTTTTCTGCCTCCAACACAGATCCAGCATATCT
This sequence comes from Trachops cirrhosus, assembly GCA_028533065.1. Taxonomy (NCBI): domain Eukaryota; kingdom Metazoa; phylum Chordata; class Mammalia; order Chiroptera; family Phyllostomidae; genus Trachops; species Trachops cirrhosus. The sequence continues at coordinate 33,135,640 of CM052550.1, forward strand.
GAACTCCTCCTCCACAGTACTGCTGTGTCTCCTTTAACCCTGAAGGTGAAACAGGCCATAACACATTACTGAGGAGGCTGTTACTCACTGCGTTCTGGGCAGCCGGGGACAAAGTGTGGAATCCGAATCACTATCAAAGTCATGGCACCAAAATATGTTATAGAGAGAGAGACCCAAATAGGAGGCCCCCCCTTCTTCTGCCTCAGTTCCTGAGCACTCACAAGAGACAAATTTAAGCGAGACACAAGACATAAAGTGGAAATTAGATAGCAAGTTTATTTTGAAACACATATGGGCACATACAAATGGGTACTGGTCC
>CM052550.1:33136458-33154359 GCA_028533065.1 Trachops cirrhosus
TCAGAGAGTCCCAAAGAAGTTGGACCCAAGGAGGAACACACTAAGGCACCACATAATTACATTACCCAAGATTAAAATGAAGGAGAGAATCCTAGAAGCAGAAAGAGATAAGGGGACAGTCACCTACAAAGGAGTTCCCATCAGACTGTCAGCTGATTTCTCAAAAGAGACCTTACAGGCAAGAAGGGACTGGAAAGAAGTATTCCAAGTCATGAAAGGCAAGGACCTACATCCAAGATTGCTCTATCCAGCAAAGCTTTCATTTAGAATGGAATGGCAGATAAAGTGCTTCTCAGATAAGGTCAAGTTAAAGGAGTTCATCATCACCAAGCCTGTATTTTATGACATGTTAAAGGGACTTATCTAAGAAAAAGAAGATAAAAAATATGTACAGTGAAATGACAGCAAACTCACAATTATTAACCTCACCTAAAACAAAAACAAAGAAAACAACTAGAACAGGAACAGAATCACAGAAATGGAGATCACATGGAGGGTTAGCAACAGGGGAATGGGAGGGGGAGAGAGGGGGAAAAGGTACAGAGAATAAGTAGCATAGATGGCAGGTAGAAAACAGACAGGAGGAGGGTAAGAATAGTATGGTAAATGTAGAAGCCAAAGAACTTATATGTATGACACATGGACATGAACTAAAGGGGGGGAATGTGAGTGGGAGGGGGTGTGCAGTGTGGAAGGAAGTGAAGGGAGAAAAATGGGACAACTGTAATAGCCTAATGAATAAAATATATTTTAAAAAGGAAAAAAATTATATAATGAATAAAGTTTAATTTTTTTAAAGATTTTCTTTATTTATTTTTAGAGAGAGGGTAAAGGATGGAGAAAAAGGGAGAGAAACATCAGTGTGTGGCTGCCTATTATGCACCCCCTACTGGGGACCTGGCCCACAACCCAGGCATGTGCCTTGACTGGGAATTGAACCCAGCAACCCTTTGGTTCACAGGCTGGCACTCAATCCACTGAGCCACACCAGCCAGGGCTGAAATTGAATTTTATCACATCATTAGAGAACACAGTGGTTGGCAGGGGTTAGGGATGGGATTTGTTAGGAGAAGCATCTTGCCTGTGGTCCCAATTACACAAAGCTACACATGTGAAAATTGCCTGCATGCATGCACACACACATACTCACTCTTTTAATGGGTAAAATACCCCCAAATTCATATCTCGAAGTTCTAACTGGTACCTTGGAATGTGACTTTATTTGGAGATAACACCTTTAAATAGAAAATCTAGTTAAACTGAGGTCTTTAATAATGGGCCCACTCCAATAAAATTGGTGTCCTTATTAAACAGGGTAGTATGGACACAGAGACATGCATAGACAGAGAACATACTAATTTATTCCCCACAACACTGGGTATATCTGTTATAATAGTGGGGTTTTTTTCATTTCTTTCCATTACAGTTGACATTCAATGATATATCAGGTTAAGATGTACAGCATAATGGCTAGGCATGTAACTTATGAAGTGATCCCCTGATAAGTCTTGTACCCACCTGATATCATATGTTGTTATTACAATATTATTTATTATTAAATGCAATATTAAATTGCTTAAATGCTTCAACCAAAAGACATAGGTTAGCTGAATGGATAAGAAAACAAAACTCATATGCATGCTGCCTCCAAAAGACACATCTCAGATTGAAAGATACACACAGGCTAACAATAAAGGGATGGAAAAAGATATTTCATGCAAATGGAAAGGGAAAAAAAGCTGGGGTAGCAGTATTTATATCCAATGAAATAAACTTTAAAACAAAGGCAAAGAAGAGACAAAGAATACTATGTAATGATAAAGGGAACAATGCAACAAAAGGATATAGCCCTAGTACACATTTTCACACAGTACGTGAAGCAAATCTTGATGGATCAACAGAAATACAATCATAGTTGGGGATTTTAACACCCCATTGACTTCAATGGATAGAAATAAGTGGAAGCACATATCATGTTCACGGATAGGAAGAATTAGCATTATTAAAATGTCCATACTACCCAAAGCAATCTATAGATTCAACACAATTCCTATATTCCAACGATGTATTTCACAGAACTAGAACAAATATTTCAAAAATTTATAGGGAACCACAAAAGGCCCTGCGTAACAACAGTGATCCTGAGAAAGAAGAACAAAGTTGGAGGAATCACACTACCTAATATCAAACTTTACTATAAGGCCATAATAATCACAACAGCATGGTACTGGCATAAATATAGACACATAAATCAATGGAACAGAATAGAGACCCCAGAAATAAACCCACACCTATATAGTTAATTAACATTCAACAGAGGAAGCAAGCACATGCAATGGGCTAAAGATAGTTTATTCAATAAATGGTGTTGGGAAAACTGGACAGATATGTTCAGGAAAATGAAACTGGAACAACTTCTTGCACCATACACAATAATAAACTCAACATGGATCAAAGGCTTAAATGTAGAACAAAACCCATAAAAATGGTAGAAGAAAACATAGGCAACAAAATCTCAGACATTGCTCATAGAAATATTTTATCAGATCTCTCTCCCCAGGCAAGGGAAACAAAAGAAAAAAATAAACAAATGGGAGTACATCAAACTAAAAAGTTTTTGCACAACAAAGGAAGGAAATCGTCAACAAAATCAGAAGACAACACACACAATGGGAGAAAATATTTGCCAATACATCTAATAAGGGGTTAATATGCAAAATTTATAAAGAACTTACAAAACTCAACACCAAAAAAAAAAAAAAAAAACAAGCTACCCAATTTAAAAAATGGGCAAAGGACCTGAATAGACATTCATCCAAAGAGGACATACCAGCAGCCAATAGTCATATGAAAAGATGCTCAATATACCTAATCATCAAAGAAATACAAATTAAAATTACAAGGAGCCCTGGCTAGTGTGGCTCAGTGGATTGAGTACCAGCCTGCAAACCAAAGGGTCACAGGTTCAATTCCCAGTTGGGACACATGCCTGGGTTGCAGACCAGGTTCCCGGTTGGGGATGCATGAGAGGCAGCCATACATTGACGTTTCTCTCCCCATCTCCCTTTCTCCTCTCTCTCTAAAAATAAATACATAAAATCTTTTAAAAAACACAATGTGATAAATTCTCACACATGTAAGAATGGCTATTGTCAGTAACTCAACAAACAACAAATGCTGGCAAGGATGTGGAGAAAGGGGAACCTTTTTGCACTATTGGTGGGGATGCAGATTGATGTAGCCATTGTGGAAAGCAGTATGGAAGTACCTCAAAAAATTAAAACTGGATCTGCCTTTCAACCCAGCTATCCCACATCTGGGAATATGTCAAAACACTAATTCAAAAGAACATAAGCATCCCTATGTTCATTGCAGCGTTATTTACAATCATCAAGATATGGAAGCAGCCCAAGTGTCCATCAGTAGAGGAGTAGATTAAACAACTATGGGAATATTTACACAATGGAATTCTACTCAGCCATAGAAAAGAACAAAATTTTACCCTTTGTGACGGTATGGGTAGACCTGGAGAACATTATGCTAAGTGAAATGAGCCAGTCAGAGAAAGACAAATGCCATATGATTTCACTCATATGTGGAATCTATTAAACAAACTGAACCAACAAGTAAAATGGGGACAGATTCATAGATGGAGAACAGGATGACAGCTACAGTGGGGGATGGGGAGGTTAGGGACTGGAGGGATTGAACAAAAAATAAAAAGAACTCATGGACGTGGAAAACAGTGTGGTGATTGCCAACATGAGGGTGGTATAAGGAGACTAAATGGTAATGGAAAAAATGCAATAAATATTAAATCAAAAAAAAAGAAAGAACAAGTCAGACTCACAGGAACAAAGCTTAGAAGGGTGTTGCCAGAGGCTGGGGGATGGGAAATGAGAAGTTGCTATTCAACTGGTAGAAAATATTAATTATACATGAAGAATAACTATCAGAGATCTTTTGTACACAGTGTGCCTATAGTTATCACTATTGTATTGTGCACTGAAAATTTCATTGAATGGGTAGATTCTTACCACAATAAAATAACAATTATAAAAATATAGTGAATTAGACTACTGGCCAAGATGGAGGCATTAAATAGATACACTTTGCCTCCTCACACAACCAAAAGAAGGACAACAACAAATTTAAAAACAAAACATAACCAGAACTTCCAGAAAATCAAACTCTATGAAGGTCCAACAACCAGGGAGTTAAAGAAGAAACATTCATCCAGACTGGTAGGAGGGGCAGAGACGGGCAGGCAGGGCAGAGAGGACATGCGACAATGAAGCGGCTGGAAGACCAGGTAGATGAGGTGGTAGCTTGTGGACTGGGCGTTCCCACCTTTACATGCAGGTAAACCAGGAGGAACAACTGGGGAGCAAAATGGACCATGCAACCCAGAGTTCCAGTGGAGGGAAATAAAGCCTCAAAACCCCTGGCTGTAAAAACCTGTGGGGGATGTGGTGGCAAGAGAAACTCCCAGCCTCCCATGGAGAGTTTCCTCTAGCATCCTAGAATGTACACAAACCCACCCATCAGGGAATCAGCACCAAAAGGACCCAATTTGCTTATGGGTAGTGAGGGAAGTGACTGAAAGCCCGCCAAAAGCCGAGCAAGTGGCATTGTTCCCTCTCAGTCCCCTCCCCCACATAGAGCACCACAACCCAGCAACATGGGATGCCCCACCTAGCAAATACCTAAGGCTCCACCCGGTACAACATAACAGATGTGCCGAGACAAAAAAATATGTATATGTCCCAAATGAAAGAACAAACCAAAGTTCCAAAAATAGAACTTAAGCAATGAAGAGATAGCCAATATATCAGATGCAGAGTTTAAAATACTGGTAATCAGGATGTTCAAGAAATGGTTGAGTATGGTTGCAAAATAGAGGAAAAAGTGAAGGCTATGAAAAGTGAAATGAAGAAAATCATACAGGGAACCAACAATGAAGGGGATAATACCAGGACTCAAGTCAATTTGGAGCAGAAGAAAGAAACAAACATTGAACCAGAACAGAATGAAGAAACAATAATTTAAAAAAATGAGGAGAGGCTTAGGAACCTTGGGGACAACTTTAAACATTCCAACATCCAAATCATAGCGGTGCCAAGAAGGAGAAGAGGAAGAGCAAGACATCGAAAACTTATTTGAAAACATAATGAAGGAGAACTTCCCAAATCTGGCAAAGGAAATAGACTTCCAGGAAGTCCTGGAAGTTCAGAGAGTCCCAAAGAAGTTGGACCCAAGGAAGCACACACCAAGGCACATCATAATTACATTTTCCAAGATGAAAGATAAGGAGAGAATCTTAAAAGCAGCAAGAGAAAAGGAGACAGTTACCTACAAAGGAGTTCCCATAAGACTATCAGTTGATTTCTCAAAAGAAAGCTTGCAGGTAAGAAGGGACTGGAAAGAAATATTCAAAATCATGAAGAGCAAGGACCTACATTCAAGATTACTCTATCCAGCAAAGCTTTCATTTAGAATGGAAGGGCAGATAAAGTGCCTCCCAGATAAGGTCAAGTTAAAGGAGTTCATCACCACCAAGCCCTTATTATATGAAATGTTAAAGGGACTTATCTAAGAAAAGAGATCAAAAATAGGAACAATAAAATGACTACAGACTCAGAACTATCAACAACTGAACCTAAAAAGACAAAAACAAAAACAAACTAAGCAAACAGAAACAGAATCACAGAAACGGAGATCACATGGAGGGTTATCAGTGGGGAGGGAGAAGGAGTGAATGGGGGAAAAGGTATAGGGAATAAGAAGCATAAATAGTAGGTACAAAATAGACAGGGAGAGGTTAAGAATAGCATGGGAAATTGAGAAGCCAAAGAACTTAATATGTACAAACCATGGACATGAACTAAGAGAGGTGGGGGAATGCTGGTGGGAGGGGGGTGCAGGGTGGAGGATAATAAAGGGGAGAAAAAAATGGGACAACTGTAATAGCATAATCAATAAATATATTTTAAAATACATAAATAAAATAAAGATAAAACAAAAATGCAGTGAATTAATGCTTTGTGGAAGTAGTCTCTTAAATAAACAATTCAAAATATAATATAGTTTGAATTGTTTATTTTTAAAATTTTACATTAACTTTTACATTAACATCAGACTTTGACTGATAGCAACTGAGGCCAGAAAAATGCAAAACCCAGGATAAGGGAAGACTACTCTACAGTATTGTTAACTGTATTCATCATGTTGTGCATTATTTCTCTGAATCTTAACTTTCTTATAACAAGGAGTTTGTATCTTTTGACCACCATCACCCAATCAACCACTGCACTACCCATCAGGCCACCACAAAGCAGATTCTTGTTTCTGAGTTTGGTTTCTTAGATTACCCCATGTAAGTGATATCATATGCTATATGTCTTCATCTGACTTATTTCACTTAGCATAATGCCCTTAAAGGTACATCTATATTGTTGCAAACAGCAGGATTTCCTTCTTTTTTTTTTTTTTGGCTTATTGGTATTCCATTATATACATATTCATCTGACAGCAAACACTTAGGTTTTATCCATGTCATGTCTATTGTGAATGTGCAGCAATAAATGCAATAAATGTGAGGGTGCAGCTATCTTTTGGAATACTGATATCATTTTCTGAAGGAAGCAATATTTAAAAAGTATATCTCATTCTACTGTTACTTGTCATTGTAACCCTTGTGGTTCAACTGTTTGGGGAACCCTCTCTTCTCATTTCATGGTGGAGAAGGAAACAAAACCCCAGGCTAATTGGGAAAATATGGCAGTGGTTTCTTACCTCTCCTGAGAAATCTATAACAAAAGATGCCACCTGAAGCAGACCCTGACTTCAGAGTAGTGGGAAATAAATTAGTTCCAGAATTTACCAGGACAGGGAATATGCTACTCTTTCCAACGGGACAGAAATGGACCACAGTGGAGAGAGCTCTTTAAAAAAAAAAAAAAAGACTTTATTTTTTAGAGAAAGAGGAAGGGAGGGAGAAAGAGAGGGAGAGAAACATCAATGTGTAGAGAAACATTGATCGACTGCCTCCCACATGCCCTCAGCCGAGGACCTAGTCCACAACTCAGACATGTGCCCTGACTAGGAACCAAATTGTGACCCTTCAGTTCGCAGGAGGGTGACAGGATGACGCCCAGCTCACTGAGCCACACCAGTGAGGGGACAGAGAGCTCTTACAGGTTGATCTTTTATCCTGTCCAAGTTGAAAACATGGAGGGATAACTGGTAGTGGGTATCTGTTTTAAAAATTCTGGCTGTCACTTGTTTGCAACTTCTCTGACCCATTGTTGACCTGTCACCTGCTCTATGGTAGATACAGAGACACTCCTCAGCCTACTCTTCACCAAGTAGATATAGTCAGAGGAAGGTGCTGGAAGATACCGTGGAGAGCAGAAGAGGTCAGAGCATTTATATCTCTTACTTTTTCCTCAGTTGGCATCTAAGTCAGGGTTGTGTCATTGCTCAAACAGTAGCTTTGGCTCCAGGAAAGCCACTTCCTCCCCCACTGGCGCTCTTGTCCTGGGGTGCTGAAGGAGATTCCAGCTGGGGTTCACCCCTGTGTCTCCTCAATATTGTCTCTAAGTAAAACACCCAGAATAAGTTATTTTCCTTACTGGACATTGAATAAAAGAAAGAAAAGAGAAATACGTGGAGTATGAAGAGGTGTATCTAAAATTTAGTAAACAGGATATGAGAAACTGTTACAAATGAGTCTGCTGTATTTGGGTTTGGAAAAAGTTTACTTTGGAAAGATTTTACTCTTGAATCAGCTTTTAACTAAGAAAATATCTTTAAAAAGTCTTCATAAGTTAAACTGCAGCAATATGTTGAGTGATCATGAAAGTTATTTAAGATAAGAATTTCAAAATTTTGAACTTCTTTCTCTGACTGATGTGGCTCAGTGGATTAGACCTTGTTTTGCAAACCAAAAGATTGCTGGTTCCATTTCCAGTCAGGACCCATGCCTGGGTTTTGTTATCCAGGTCCCTGGTTGGGGTTGTGTAAGACGTAATCGACCAATGATGTTTCTCTCACCCATCAATGTTTCTCTACTTCTCTTTCTCCATCCCTTCCTCTCTCCCTAAAAATAAATAAAATTTAAAAATTCAAACTTCTCAAAAATATTTTTAAAAATAGATAGGCTTTGTAAAAACTATACCATAATCAATGCACTTTGAAGATGTGAGAAATTGCAAGTATGTAAAGTAGATGCAAGGAACAGTTATCTGGGTCACCATAATTCATAATTCTGAACACTCACACACACCGTCACATAACCTCACATGTAAACACATAGAAAAACTTATGATTTGTGAATTCAGATACAACTTGCTTTATTACTGAACATTTGTAATGACTTCCTTTGTGTGTCATTAAATGTGCATTTATGGCATCATTTTCAAAGACTTCAGTTTGTTTGCACAACAAACTATTAATCTGTTTTCTATTACTTACTTTTTTCATCTTCAAACAATGCTGCAGTGTAAAATTTTATGTTACTGGTCTCTCCTGGATGGTGACTCTATGGACCTGCAGGCAAGTGTTCACACCAGAACTGTCCTGTATTTCCTCATGGCCCAAGTGACAGAAGGCAGCACATGGATCTGGGGACTGAATGTACTTTAAGGAAAAATTCTGAAGGCAGATTGCTCACCTACACTGGTGCCATATGTAGTTCCCCCTTTTCCCACTGGTGCCTGAGACACAGACAGCAATCCTGCCACATCTATTCTAGGACAAGCTCCACCTTGAGGAATCTGACTAGCGAACCTTCCCAAGTTAGTTTTGTAGCATTGAGCTGTGTGTATGCATGTAGAACAGATAGATGGTCAAGAGCATGTAGAGGTGAAGTGCCTGGGGTCTGAGTCCCATCTAAGTCATATGCCATGGATGGGTACTTGTATCAGCAATGGAAATTGTCCCCAGCAGACCATAGACACCTGCACAGTAGTGATGAATATAAGAAGCATTCAACCATTCTTTAAAAAACAGCAAGAAGATCCCTTACAGGGGTCACGATCAAGAATATCATATACGAAGCACAGAGAAAATATTCAGAGTGCCTACCCAAAAACTGAGGAGTTAGAGACAGGATGACAAAAATAGGGCACTTTCTGAACAACAACATTCGCCCCCCAAGACACCCATCCCTAGAATGGCTTCCAGTAGAACGAGCAAGAGCCTGGAAATGAAGTGCTGGTAGACCAAGACACACAGCAACACTAGAGGTGGAGCAGAGGTGAGTTTTCCATAAAGGTACAGTGAAGTTGATTAGCACAAAGAGGTTTTTCTTGATTAGCACACCATAATGAAGTGTGAGGTTAGCACTGGTGGAAACAGTGTGTAGAGTGGAAGAAGAATTAGTTTTAATCACCTTTTTTGGCCTTCGGAGGGACTTTCCCAGAAGTTGAAAATGAGTTCCCAATAAGGTGTTTATGTGTACTTGGCTTTGGTAAAGTCCACTCTGGGTAGATAGAAACATCCCAAAACTGCTGGTATTAAGCTCTAGCTAAACCCAGAAAACTTTAGGAAATCCTAGAAAAAAAGATACATAGAGAGGGGGAAAAAATCAAACTGAGTCATAATGCCAAACCCAGCAACAAACTTCCACAAAAATGGCGACTGCAGTAAGACCCAGTCCCAGCAGCCAAGCCATATCCCTCCACCTTCACCAGGGCTCCTCCGGCTCAAGTTCAGGCTGTGGTTCTACCTTAAGATGCTGAATCACACTGGGGAGCAAAACCACCCAGAACACAGGCTGTCCCATTTCAGGGTCACAGGGAAGACCCGTTTGGAGACATTCACAGTCACATCCTCACAGCTAACCTCAATGAGATATGTCCACTGACATATCTGTGAGCAAGGCTCCTGATCTTGCTTGGTCAGCCTGGGAATACCCAAACTTCCTTCACTGTTTGAAACCCCAACTATCTGCCCATTCATCTTTTCTTCTTTGCTTTTATCTTCCCTTTTGCTCTTTTTTTTTTCTTTTTTCAATTTTTCCACCAATATTTCTTGTTCCTTTCTCCCATTCTCCTTTCATCTATCATTCCATCAGCTGAACCCACAAGAAAACACAGGTTTCATGCCACAGCCTAAGTGTGCAGGTGCCCACCACCAGAGGGTGCTTTCCATGCTTGAGTGTATTAAGAAGGTCACTTGGAAAGTGCGGTGGTTATTGTGAGGTCACCAGAGCTTGTGTTTCACGCATGCGCAGTTGAAAGACTGGCTTTAGGAAAAAGCAAAGCTACTAAAGGAAAGGAAGGAAAAGAGGATAAAGAAAATAAAGCGGAAAAAGTAGGGAAGTTGCAACCCACTTTGTCTTCTCGAGTGTTTTTGTTGTTACTTTAAATAATTTTCTATTTTTAAATTACACTGAAATACAATATTATATTACTTCCAGGTATACAACCCAATAATTAAACATATAACTTACAAAGTGATCACCATGACAAATCTAGTAGCCATCTGACACCATACAATGTTATTACAACATCATTGACTCTATTCTCTATGCTGTACTTTATGTCCCTGTGACTATACTGTAACTACCATGTTGCACTTTTGAATATTTTCACTTTTAGAAAGACTCTAAAGATAAGATTTTATAATGTGAATAACAAAATAGCAATAAATACACATCTTCTTGAGATTTTGAGATTTTAGGTCTCTGGGCCATGGCTGCCACCACCAGCATGGCTGCAGCCACAGTGGAGCTGAAGTTGGTAAGGATAAGCAGAAAGAACTGGCACCTCTGTTATCCAAACTGAATCACTATGAGTAGCATGGCATCAGATATGAAAGGTGGCGATAAAGATTACTAAGTCCCCTTGGAAGTGACGGTCATGGCATATGAAAATATATTGATCCTATACATAGGCAGAGGAGGTTTTCCTTCTGAAGCCACACCCCAGGAATCCCAGATGCTCCCATTGCCTTTCTGGAAATTGCTGAAGGTTTTCTTTATTGAGATCTTCATCCCTCACTGTTTTTCCCACACAACCCACACCACCACATCATGCAAGAAAATTATCAAGTTTCCAGGCTGTGGAGGGTGCTACCTTCCCAGACAGGCACACCAGTTTCCAGGCACCACCTCCTTATATACACACAATGATGGGCTCAAGAAGACCTATAGGACCTTGGGCTTTTTTTCTCAGGCATTGATTGTTCTCCTGACTGATTTTTGTTTCCAGTGATTGCCACTGTTCCTTTGACAGCAGGCAAGCCATATGGTGCTACTCTTTCTTTCTCTGCCTGTTCTCTGTGGACTGAGGAAACAGGCAAGAGGAGAGCTTGATCTGAAATTCTGAAAGACATGTAGTCTCCTCACATCTTTCTCATTTTCTAGGCATATATTTCTCCCAGACAATTGCCCTGGAATGCCAGAAATCAAGACTTGGGCCTGAAGGGTGCAATCTAGAGTTGGGGGTGGGACAATCGAGGGTGGGATTTGCCTACTTGGTGTATCCCGTGTTCTCTAGGTGACCTTCCTAGTGTGGCATGTTCACTGAGCTTAATATATGTCAGTCTTTTATCTTGATGAGGTTTTCTTCTTCTGGAGGAAAGGGTTCAAATTGTGATGTGAGACCATGGTTTGTTTTGTTTGTTTAAGAAAGAAACAAAACCTGCATCAAACAGGCTAGAAGAGGGATCCTTTTTACCTTTTTTAAAAAGATTTTATTTATATATTTTTAGAGATAGGGAAGGGAGAAAGAGAGGGAGAGAAACATCAGTGTGTGGGTACCTCTTGTGCACCCCATACTGGGGACCTGGCCCGCAACCCAGGTATGTGCTCTGACTGGGAATGGAACCAGCGACCCTTTGGTTCACAAGGTCGGCATTCAATCCACTGAGCCACACCAGTCAGGGCTCTTTTAATCTTCTCTTAGGCTAGAATTGGCCAACAAGGTCCAGTTGGAGTCACATGTTCCTGTAAGAACCTGATAGTCTGAGACTTTGTTGAAAGAGTTGGTCTATTCTGGTAATTGGCTGTGATCGGAGGCCCAGTGTTTTGGGCCAGAAGGCAGGGATTTCTGGAGAGAAGACAAGAATCCAACACTGTGGCAAGTACTAAGTATGTCTGAAGGCTGGCTCTCATGAGTTGCTTTAGGGCAAGGCACTATGTTTTTGTGTATTAAAGCAGACAAGCAGGAGTTCCTAGAGGTAAAGTGTCCATGGTCTCGATTCTGACACAGCTGTGTCTGTGTCTCATCTAAGGCACATTACCCCATAAGTGGGCACTTGGATCAAAGACTAAAATTCTGCTTCAGACTGTTGCCACTGGCAAAGCAGTGATGAAAATAAAAACATTTTGAATGTTCTGTTGTAACCAGGAAACAAACAAGAATATAACATACAAAACTACAAAAGGAAAACTGCTGAGTGACAATCCAAGGTCTGAGGAGGTTATAGACATATTAAGAGAAAAAAATAGACAATGATTTTAATTTACCCACCCCCCAAAATACCCACCCTTGGAAAGATTTACCAGTCAAAAGAGTAAGAGCCTGAAGATGAAGTGCTGGTAATACAAGATAGACAGCAACACTGAAAGTAGAGCAAGGTGAATTTGTGACACTGGAAATAGACCAGTACAGAATTTTCCATAAAGTCTACTGTGGAGTTGATCGTACTTTTGGATTATGGCATTATGGTGAAGTAAGAGTTTACACTTGGTGGAAATGGTGTGTGGGGTTAAAGAGCATTAGAGTTTTTAACACCTTCTTTAACCATTTTGGGCACTTTTTCTTGAATTTCAAAATGAGTTTCTGATCAGATGTTCCTGTGTACTTGTGTTTGAAAAGGTGCCTCTCATGATGAAGAGGAGCTGTTTACAACTGCCGATCCAAGGCCCTGACACATTCAGGCATGCCTTTGGAAATCCCTGGAATAAAGACATAAACAGAAGAAAATCGCAGTGAGCCACACCGCCAAGCCCAGCTACACAGTAACAAGGTCTCCAAAATAATGGTGAAGACAACAGGAGAAAGACCAGCAGGCAGGCCATATCCCTCCACCTGAATGGGCAGTCCCTTGGCCTAAGGCTCAGGCTGAGGTTGAGGTGCTCGTCTAGGTGATAAAGCTCAGGAGGAAGCAAAGCCACCTAGAAGAACACAGGTGGACCCATCTGTGAGTCATAGGTCAGACCCACTTATCAACAGTCTCAGGAAACCCTCAAGGCCAACCTCAGGATAAGATACTTCTCTTAGGTTCCTGATCTTCCTGAGTCACCTTGGCCAGACCCAAGCTTCCTTCATTCTTGGGAGCCTTAACCATCCATTTTGCCACCCTCTTTTTTTTAAACTTAGTTTCATTCTGCCTGTTTTCTCCATTTTATTTTTTCTTTCTGCTTTTACTTTTTTCTTACTTTCTTTTTACTTTCATCCTTCCTTTTTTTTCCCTTTCATCACTCATCCATCCATCAGCTTGACACAGGGCACAGACCCCCACCGGAGCACTGGCCACAACCTGCACCTATGCCTGCCCACCGCAAGAGGGCAAAGCTGCTCCCAAGATTTTGTTGACAGCTCATACATAGCAACTGTGGTGATCACTGTGAAGTCAGCTGAGCTGCTGTTTCACTCATGAGCAGATGGAGAACTGTCTTGAACAGAGTATAGCAGGGCTGCTAAAGAGAAAAGAGAAAGAGAGGTTTGTAATGCTGAGGCAGTGGGAATGTGCAGAACTTTCTCTTCCCAGGTTTCCAAGATCCCAGATCCCAGGGCTGCCACAAACACCTGAGCTTCAAATGCATTGGAAGGTGGAGTTGGTGGGGAGAGGGGGACACACCAGGCACCTGTGTGACCCAAACTGCTATGAGCTGGATGGGAGTGGATTCATACAAAGAAGATGGCAATGAAGATCCCTGAATCTGCTGGAAGTGATTGTCATATCAACCAAAAAATAGTATATCAACCCTGAGACAGGTATATTACCTGAATGTAGGCAGGGGAGACCGGAGCCTTGTTGCCACACCCAGGGGTCCCTGCCTATCCCATTGACTCCCACGAATCTGTTGAAAGCCCTTCATTCAGGACCCCCTTGCCCACAGTACCTCTCCCAGAGCCCCAAATCCCCACACACTACCAGCAAAAGAGTTACTTTCCCTTGGATGTCTGAGAGAGTCTGGCGAGTGCTACATCTCTATACAGGCACAGGAGATGACAGGTATCTGCTTTCTTGGACAGGGGGTTTGATGCTTCCCAGAAGCATTCTGTCAGCCTGGGTTCTTTCTCAGTTGTCCCTTTGACATCAGGCAAGCCATATGGTGTTCCTCTTAACTCTGCCTGCCATCTGGAGATGTGAGCAGTATTTCTCAATTTCATCACTATCCATATTGGGTTGGCCAAAAAGTTTTTTTACTTTCTTTCCTGTAAATTGGCTCTAGTAGTGCTCAGGTTTCTTTAGCTTCATTTGAAACAAGTTTGTTAGATTGTATTTTGACAGCTGTCATATCAGCATGCACTTTTAAACACTTATCAAAGTTGGTAAATTTTTGTAGCCATTTTAATATTGATGATGGAAGAAAATATGCAACATTTTCAAGATACTATGCTTTATTATTTCAAGAAAGGTAAGAACTCAATTGAATACAAAAAAAAGAGATTTGTGTGGTGTATGGAGAAGGTGCTGTGACTGATCAAATGTGTCAAAATTGGTTCGTGAAGTTTCATCCTGGAGATTTCTCGCTGGGTGATGCACCACAATTGGGTAGATGAGTTGAAGTTGACAGCAATCAAATCGAGACATTAACTGAGAACAATCAATGTTATACCATGCAGGACATAGCTGACATACTCAAAATATCCAAATGAATAAAGTTATCGGTAAAAAATGAAAAATGTGTTCTTTATTTTACAGGAAAAAATCATACGAACATTTTGACCAATCCAATGTTTTTAGCTGCATAATTTCTCAGACAGGCTGTGCTGTAGGAAGTTTAACAGCAACTTTGGCCTTTACTCACTAGATAGCAGTAAATCAAATGGCCCTACCCAATCCATGACCAGAAATAACCCCAGATACCACATATATACCCTGTGAGACCATTTTCAGCTAAGAACCACTGCCCTTAAGATTACAACATACTTCTGATCTAATCAAGATGGCAGCATAGGTAAACATGGCTTGCCTTCTCACACAACCACATCAAAATCACAAATAAACTATAGAACAGCCATCACATGAAACCATCAGAAACTGAGTTGAATGGGAATCTGACAACTATGGAATTAAAGAAGCCATATCCATCCTGACTGGTAGGAAGGGCAGAGATGGGGAACAGGCTGGTCCCATGTCTACATGTGGTAGATAAAAATTTAGAAAAGATATCTTAGGAGCAAGGAGTCCCAGCACCATATCAGGCCCCCCAGCCTAGGGTTCAAGTGCCATGAAGATAAGTTCCCATAACTTCTGACTAATAAAACCAACGGGGACTGAGTCAATGGAAGAAACTCCTGGAGTCCCAAGCAGTTCCTCTTAAAGAACCCATACAGGAACTTACACAGATGCACTTCCTCTGAGCACCTGTACCTGGGTAGCAGCTTGAAAGGCACCAGTGGCATACAGGAAGAAACTGAAGTGTATGGTATCAAGTGTCTGGTTCCATACAAATTTTTGAAATATTTGTTCTATATCTGTGAAATATGCCATTGGTATTTTTAATAGGGAATGTGTAGAATCTATAAATTGTTTTGAGTAGTATGGACATTTTGATAATGCTAATTCTTCCAATAAATGAACACAGTATACACTTCCATTTATTTGTGTCTTCCTTAATTTCTTCAGTGTTCTGTAGTTTTCTGAGTATAGGTTTTTTACATTCTTCGTTAGGTTTATCCCTAGGTACTTTATTTTTCTTGTTGCTTAGTAAATGGGAATTTTTTCTTGAATTCTGTTTCTGGTATTTCATTGTTGATATACAAAAATGCCTTCAATTTCTGAATATTGACTTTGCATCCCACTGTTTTGCCAAATACACTTACTAGGTCAAGTAGTTTTTCAGTGGAGTCTATAGGGTTTTCTTTGCATACTATCATGTCATCAGCAAACAATGACAGTTTTACTCGCTCCTTTCCAATTTGGATGCCTTTTTTTTCCTTTTCTTGTCTGATTGCTA
Organism: Trachops cirrhosus; assembly: GCA_028533065.1. Taxonomy (NCBI): domain Eukaryota; kingdom Metazoa; phylum Chordata; class Mammalia; order Chiroptera; family Phyllostomidae; genus Trachops; species Trachops cirrhosus. The sequence goes on from CM052550.1 coordinate 33,152,600, forward strand.
TGGCTAGGACTTCCAATACTATGCTGAATAGAAGTGGTGAAAGCAGACACCATTGTCTTGTTCCTGATCTTATGGAAAAAACTTTTGATTTTGCCCATTGAGTGTTGATGTTGGCTGTAGGTTTCTCATATATGGCCTTTATTATGTTGAGGAATGCTCCCTCTGTTCCTACTTTGCTGAGTGTTTTTATCACAAATGGGTGCTGTACCTTATCAAATGCTTTTTCCACATCTATTGATACGATAATGTGATTTTTGTCTTTATTTTTGTTATGTGATGTGCTATGTTTATTAATTTGTGAATATTGTACCAATCTTGCTTCCCTGGGATGAATCCCATTTCATTGTGATGTGTGATCTTTTCAATGTATTATTGGATGCATTTTGCCAGTATTTCATTGAAGATTTTAGCATCTGTGTTCATCAGTGATATTGGATTGTAGTTTTCTTTCTTTGTTGTGTCTTTGTCAAGTTTAGGATGATGCTGGCTTCGTAAAAAGAGTTTGGGAGTCCTCCCTCTTCTTGGATTTTTGGGAATAGTCTGTGAAGGATAGGGGTTAGCTCTTCCTTTAATGTTTTGTAAAATTTTCCTGTGAAACTGTCTGGTCCAGGGGTTTTGTGTGCTTAAGAGTTTTCTGATTACTTCTTCAATTTCATCAACTGTAATTAGTCTATTCAGACTTTCTGCATCTTCTTGATTTCATTTTGGAAGATTATATTTTTCTAGAAATTTGTCCATTTCACCCAGGTTTTCAAATTTCTTGGCATATACTTGTTCATTATAATTTCTTACAATCCTTTGTATTTCTATGGTATCAGCTGTAATCTTTCCTGTTTCACTTCTGATTTTATTTATTTGGGTCCTCTCCCTCTTGTCTTTTTTTTTAAATTTTTTATTTTAGTTTATTCAGTACAGTTTCTATCCTTTATTCCCATTCCAGCCCACCCACCCATTCCTCCCCTCCTCCCTCCCCTTTCCAACCCCCCTAGTTTTGTCCATGTGTCCTCTATATTTGTTCCTGTAAACCTTTCTCTTCTCCCCTGAAATTCCCTCCCCTCCTTTTGTCTTGATGAATCTGGTTAAAGGTCTGTCAATTCTGTTTATCTTTTCAAAGAACCAGCTGTTGGACTTATGGATCCTTTGAATTGTTCTTTTAGTCCCTGTGCCATTTAATTGCTCTGATTTTGGTTATTTCCTCCCTTTTACTCACTTTGGTCTTTCTTTATTGTTGTTCTTCCAGATCTTGTAGATGTGGGTCTCTTGTAGACAGCATATATGCAGGTTTGGTTTTCTTATCTGCTTACCCCCCTTATGTCTTTTGATTGGAGTTTAGAATCAACTTACATTTAAAGTTATTATTGATAGGTACTTATTCATTGCCAACTTTCCCCTTTTTACCTATGTTCCTCTCTCTATTTTTCTTCATCTTCTTTTTTTGTTTTTTTAATGTACTTTATTGATCATGCTATTACAGTTGTCCTATTACCCCCCCTTCATTCCCCTCCACCCTGAACACCCTCTCCCACCCACATTCCCCCCTTTGGTTCATGTCCATGTGTCATAAGTTCTTTAGCTTCTACATTTCCCCTACTATTCTTGCCCTCCCCCTGTCTATTTTCTATCTACCTTCCTTGATACTTATTCTTCATACCTTTACCCTCTCTCCTCCTCCCAGTCCCTTGTTGCTAACCCTCCATGTGATCTCCATTTCTGTGATTCTGTTCCTGTTCTAGTTGTTTGCTTAGTTTCTTCTTGTTTTT
>CM052550.1:33154859-33165686 GCA_028533065.1 Trachops cirrhosus
TTGAACTGTGCATCTGACAGGTTGTCTATCTGTTGGTCGCTTAGAAGTATTGGCTCTGGGGCTTTGATTCATTCTTCCACTTGAGCCTTTTTTTTTTTTGGGGGGGGGGGTCTGGTCATGTCTGTTACTTAGTGAGGGGTGGAGCCTTAGGTGTTCACCCAGGTGGGGAAACTCTGTCACTAGGTTTTGACGCTATATGTGAGGGTGGGGTCAGAGAGGGAACAATGGCACTTGCTCCACTCTGTTGAATTTCAGTCCCCTCTGCCGCTTCCCACAAGCAAATTGGACCCTTCTGGTGCTGATTCCCAGATGGGTTGTCTTGTGTATATTCTAGGACCCTGTGGGTCTCTCCAACAAACTCTCCTGTGAGGCTGGGAGTTTCCCCTGGCACCTCAACCTCCACAGGTGTTTTCAATCAGTGCTTTTAGACTTTATTTCCTGGCGCTGGGGCCCTGGGTTGTGAGGTCTGTCTCACTGTCTGTTTTCACCTGGTTTATCTGTGCATGAAGGTGTAACTGCGGACAGCCAGCTGCCTTGCGTGCCTCAGTGGATCTGCTGTTCGCTCCCTGCGCCCATGCCCAGGGTCTGCCACCGGGGTCTGCTAGCCACCACCTACACCCAGTGCACCCAGTTCTGCCAGCCACCGCTTTTTCCTGCATCAACCCCTTTCCAACAGCCACTGACTCCGCCCCTCTTACCAGTCTGGATGAATGGTTGTTGGGACTTCCATACAGTTCAATTTTCTGTCTGTTCTGGTTGTCTTTTTGTTTCTAAACTTTTGTTGTCCTTAATTTTGGTTGTGCGAGGAGACACAGTGTGTCCACCTACACCTCCATCGTGGCCAGAAGTCCCTAATTTATAGTTTTAATTGGAACATTTCACCTAAAATGGTCATATGGTGTGCTTGAATGTGATATTGTTGTTACAGAATCACATGCTTATGATTTTGTGATAAAAGATTTTATAATAAAATGGGGTGTTGTTTTTGCCGCCCAAGAAATGGAGACAACTGTACTTGAACAATAAAAAAGAAAGAATTGAACAAAAACATAAAAAATGTAACTACCTTGTGACCCAGTAACTCAACTTCTGGAAATTTATCAAAAGAAACCTGAAACACTAATTTGAAAGAATATATGTGCCTTTATGTTCATTACTGTGTTGTTTACAATGGCCAAGATTTGGAAGCAACTGAAGTGTTCATTAGTATATGAGTGGATAAAACAACTATGGTACATGTGCACAATAGAATACTACTCAGCTGTAAAAAAGGAAAGTTCTATCCTTTTGACAGCATGGGTGGACTTGGAAAACAATACGCTAAGTGAAATAAGCCAGTCAGAGAAAGACAAATACCATGTGATTTCACTCAAATGTGTAATCTAATGAACAAACTGAGCTAACAAGCAAAATAGACAGACTCATAGATAGAGAGCAAACTGACAGCTCTGGGCAGGGAGTTTCAGTGGTGGAGGGATCGAGCAAAAAAAGGAAAAGAATTGTGGACACAGACAACAGTGTGGTGATTGCGGGAGGAGGTGTGGGGTAGAGGTGAAAGAGGGGATAAGGGGGATAAATGGTAATGAAAACATACCAAGAAAAATAAACTAAAAAAAAGACTATGTCATATATAATTCCAATTACATATGCTGACAGCACAAATTAGGAAGCTAATTTATGCTCTAAAAAACTAGGATAGTGATTTCCTTTGAAGGTAGTGTGAGCACAGATCATGAAATGGGACTTTGAGGGTACTTCAAAGGGATAATTGGAGGGATAATGATGTTACTCTCAATCTGGGTGCTTGTAACAAAGGATTATTTCACTTAGGAAAATTCATTGCTCTGTTCTCTTATATGTGCCTGTTGGGAGAGAGAATCTGCCATAGGCCTTTAGCACTTTTGCACATTTTGCCGTGTGCTATAGGCTAAATTGTGTTCCCCCTGCCCCCTCCCCCCCAAAAAAATATCTTGATGTCCTAAGCCCAAGTGTCTCAGAATGTGAACTGTATTTTGAAATATGTCCTTTAAAGAGGTGATTACATTAAAATAAGTTCTTTAGGTTGGGGCCTAATCCAATCTGAGTGGTGTTTTTATAAGGAGATTTAGACAAGACACTGGACATGTGTATACAGAGACACAGCCATGTGAACATAAAATGAGAAGATGGCCATCTGCAAGGCAGGGAGAGAAGACTCAGAAGAAAAAAAATGCCAACACCTTGATCTTTTATTTTCCAGAACTTGAGAAAGTAAATTCCTGTTTATTAAGCCACCCATTCTATTGTATTTTTTTGTGGCAGTGCTAGCAAATTAATACTCTGTGTGTACCAAAACATGAGTCCTCAACTACTCTTTTTAGGTAGGATATTTCTTAAGGTATTACTTGCAGCCAGAAAATCTAAGAGATGAGGAAATTCCTCAGCCTTCTTCACAGGCTGCAATAAAGTATCAAGCTCCCCAAACTCAGTCAGTGTTCCCCTCCTGCAACATTGCCAGGTGTCTGCTTAGGCTCACCTGGTGAGACTTAGAAGGCATGAGAACTAACATGTACATGAAGTTCAGGCTGTTTTGTGTGCTGTGAGTAAAGTCCTTTACTTTTGACCATAAATCTTTTGTTTTCTGTTGGTTCCACAAAGCAATTGCCTAGCTCAGTAACTTGCACACAGGGTAGAATCTTAGCCCCTTCAGAAACCTTGACAGTGTATGCTGTAAAAAGCATTTTTGCCTTAGGTCCATGGGAAAATAGACATCTATCTCCCAAGCTGATTTAGTGAAAAAGCTTCTGAGAAATCTCCTCTACAATCCAAACATGTTGAGCAAGTGTGAACAACAGCTACTCCTTTCTTTAACACCAAGGACTCCAGGCTCTTTCTGGAGTGGGGACAGAAATTAGCCATGTGTGTCTTATGTTTACTCTCCCTTGAAGTTTTCACAGAGGAGGCTCACAGCTTCCCTTACAATAGGGAAAGATTCTGGGTCAAGCTAGGAAAATTCCTTGGTAAGTGGAATGGGGAAACTGAAACAAGATAATCAAACAAGGCAAAACAATTTGACCAAGTTCTTCTCTAACCAAGACACTTGAGAACAAATGATTTATATTTCTATCCAGAGAATGAATAGCTTAAATCACCCTGGTCATGAAAATAGAGGACAGAGACCCAGTTAATGCCATTTGTGTCAGCCAAACCCAAGGAAGGACAGATGAAGTCAGGGAACAAATAACAAAAACCTATTAGAGACAGACAGACCCAAGATAGAAGTAAAGCAGTAGAGCTGACTAGAGAATGATCCCAAATGCCGCTATGCAATCATTTTGATGCATCAGCATATTAAAAACACACCTGGAAAGCTGATGAATATTCTGCTAAAACCCTCCCCTAATATTCTTGCCCAAAGAAAAGAGATAAAATCCCTCAAGATGAAGAAATGCCAGCACAGGCTCTCTGGAGCACACTTTTGCCTGTTCTCAGGCTTCGACTTTTTTTTTTTATCCTAAACTCTAAGGGTCTCCATGAGACTTTGCAGCCAGCAGATGGTGGCAGTTTGCCCAAGGCTTACTCCCTGAACTTGCCTCCAAAGCCCTCTTTTTTTGTCACTTGCCAGTGAGCTAACAGCAGCCCTGTCTCTTGGCTTACTCCTGTTGCTTTTTCTGTCCTAAGTCCTTTCTTATATCACTATTCCCAACTTTAATAAATGTCCTCTCAAAATCACCTGGACTACAGTGAAATCTTTCCTGCACAGAGTCAAGAACCCAAACACTGCCAGCCAGCCCTAGGCAGACCTGCTTTGGGCCTGGTCCCCATTTGGTGACAGTTAGGCCCAGGAAGTTTTTTATCTTCCCTGAGCAGAGTTTAATCTCACTGAACAAGAGACTGAATTTACCTCTTTGGTGTTTCAAGTAGAATGATTTTTGCCCTTAGCTGTCTGTAGATAATGTTATTGGCACTCCTTCATGGGCCTGAAGGAAAAAATATCCCCTTGCATTTTCTACCAGGTTTGTTATACATTCATTTCCCTGCACTTACAGGCCATGCTTTACCTGGTTTTAGTCAGTCCCTCTCATACTTAGTGTGTAAGCTTCAATTTCCCCCCATCCCCATTTTGTTCCCCACTTCTCTCTGCTTTTGCTGATTTCCCCTCCCCTGTGCTTTTAGGAACAATAATAGATGCCTTCAAGAAGCTGAGTAGATGGTGACTAACAGCACAGGAAAGAGAAGGTTGTACAAGCTGGTATTGAACCTAATCTTAAGGAATACATAGATTTCTCTTACAGGCAATGGAGCAGACTAGATAAGCTGATAGAATTGTTTTTCTACAAAACATCTATTAGTAATGAACACAATATAGGAGACATCCTTTTAAATGCATAGCTTTCACAAAAATCCTAATGGAAAACCTAGGGAATGGAGAAAGAGAGAGAGAGAGGGAGAGAGGGAGAGAAATCAGTGAGGAGCATATGCTGTGATTAACCTAGGGAGTCTTCAGATATTAAGAATTATGATGGACACCTTAAATTAACCCCAATTGAGTCACTTGCTTGTATAATGCTCTCCCCTTGAGTACAAGCAGAACTTGTGACTTGTTTCTAGCCAATGGAATATGGCAAAGGTGATGAGACAGTCCTATTATTGCATTACTTTATAAAAAACTGCATCTTAGCAGACTAGAGTGATAAAATCTGCTGCTGGCTTTGAAAAACAAAAATAAGTTGCCATGTTGTAAGAGGACCTGGAAGAGGTCCACATGGGCAGAGGCCATAGGCAGCCTCTAGGAGCTGAGAATAGTCCCCAGGTGACAACCAGCAAGGACACAGGACCCCTCAATCCTATAAGGAGATGAATTCTGCCAACAAGAGCTTGAAAGAGGACCCTGAGCTCTAGAAAGGAACACAGTCCAGCCGATCCCTTGACTGCAGCCTTGTGTAACCAAGCGGAGAACCCTGCTAAGCCACATACACACTTCTGACCAAAGAAAACTGTGACATAATAAATGTATGTTTTTATAACCTGCTCATTTTGGGGTGATTTGTTATATAGCAATAAATAACTGAACAGGAATAAAATAGTTTACATTTTTAATGTCTGTAACATGATAGCCTTAGGAATGAGTGATTCAGACAGAGAATTGGAATTAAGAGCCCTACATAAGGATAGGTGCTAAGATGGAAAAAAATGTATTCCTCTAATATTCACAAATTATAAATCTTCCTTCGCTGGATTTTAGTTGAGTTTAACTTCTGTGCAAGGTACAGAAATACCAAATTAGGAATAAACAAATAAAACTACTCAACTGGTTGAAGCGATGGGTTGGTTACAAGGCCTCTTGCGATCCAACTTCTGCTCCAGGGTTTCTTTCCAGTAGTCCCAATCTTCTGATCTCCTGAGCTCCCAAGTTTTAGAGCCTCTCCCCGCCCCTCAGGACTCTTCTTCCCAAGATCCTCCACTGGACTTCTGAACATCTTCGTGTTCTAGCTCCTCCCTGACTCTTGCAGGCTTTCTCCCTGAGTTCTATACCCTATCCCAAGGTGCCCTTAAACTCCCTTGAGGTCTCAGGCCCCTCCTCTAGCTTTCAGTTCCTCTCTTATGTCCCCAGAACACTAACATGGGCATAGCCAGAATCTCATTTGAGCCTCACAATGAGCTTCTTTGTGTACATGATAAATCAGGCTTAGAGAGGTGTAATCACTGACTCAAGATTATAGTTAAATTGAAAGGGAGGGATTCAGATCCTGATTTGAATCTAAAATCCACATTTTCATCATACACATCTCCCATGAAAACTGCTATCCATTAGAGACAAAACTACGTTCAGAACTGTTAAGCATTTCACTAAGGCAGGCATTATTAACACCATCTTACTTTGAGGAAACCAAAACTAAAATTAAAGAACTAACAAGTGGCAGAGCAAGGACTAGAATGAGAATGAGAGTTCTGAATTCAAAGTTGCCATTCTTAACCATTATTTCATTCCATATCCCTATTATGTCAATGAGAACACTGAGGCATAGAGATATTCAGGAACTTAAGTCTAGTTCAAAGTTTATAAAGGGGAAAAATTGTTTTTTCCTTTCATATTAATGCTAAATAAATAAATGCCCACCTATGTGAGACACTCTCCCTCCAAGATCCTTTGAGAAAAGAAAATAATAGCCAAAAAGTTTGAGAGCCAGGGCTGACTTTTCTATGAAATGGTGATCAAATGCCCTCCAAATGATGTAGCCCACTGTCTGAAAAAATTGTCCCCTTTAGGAAAAATGTCATCTGTTTTCTCTGGCTACTTCCAGGCTTGAGGAGGAAGAGACATGTCACAATATTGTTACAAATGATAAATGTCACTTTATTCAGTACAGAGAAGGAGGTTTCTGGACCAGAATGAAGATAAGCTCTTGTCTAGCCCCACCCACCTTGGACTGGGGAACAACTAAGGAGACTTAAAATCTGTGACTCAAGCTCATTTTCTAGTAAGACCCCAAAGTACTAACATTAGGCCAAATTAGAGAGTGGGAGTATGGATAGTAGGCAGCTTCTTAGTGAGGTAAGGATTGACTTGAGGCAGGCTTTTCCAGGCAAGTTCTAGGAACCCATAATGAGCAATGCCCACAGGTTGGATACTATGCACCTTGTTCTGCCCAGATAGGGGTACAACATCTTGGAACTTGACGGAATCTGCAGAAGCATGGGAACTACCAGAAAACAGGCCATAGAATAACCGTTCACCAAGTGCCAGCTCCTTGGTTTTCAGGGCCTTTTTGTAGATGGTCTCTTGGGGTTGGAGTTCCTTTCTCTGCAGCAACTCTAGTAGAAGCCTCTGGATTCTGGGGGACTTAACCTGGTACAAGTCCATGAGCTGGTAAAACTGTTCCATCCATGCAGCACTATCTTCTGCATATCGCTCTTGCAACATCTGCAAAACATGGTACAGTGCCACAAATGTCTCCCATAGAGGCACCTCTTCCTTTTCTTTAGAGTCAGGCTTTGCCTTCTTCTCCAACTGGGGCAACTTGGGGAGCCTGCCTTTACCCTTAAAGGCCCTGAGATCTTTCTGAAACATCAGTGCTAGGGTTTGTTTATCCACAGAGGCACGGGCACCTGTGAAAATTTCTCTTGGGGCAGGAAAAAAGTGTCTCATTTCCATCTCTTTGAGAGCACTGGATAATTGCTGTACCCGCATGCTCCTATAAGGTTCTCCTAGAAGATGCCAATTTATAGTCGTTGGGACTTGAATTATATTAGTAGTTGGTGGTAATGCTGGTGCAGGGATGGGCAGTGATTTCTTCTTTGCCTTGTGAAATTTGGGGGACTCATCCCTCTCCCTTGAGTCCCAGAAGTCCTTTTGGAATATCAAGGCCAAGGATTTTTTATCCTTTCTGATTGGATAAATGTGCTTTATCCCCTTGACAGCAGTGGATAGCTGTTGTGCCTGCTTCTTCCTGTAGTACTCAGCTAAGAGATGCCATTTGAGGGTTTGTGGGGTTTCAGTCCTAGTAGCTGATGGTAACATTGCTTCACGGATAGGGAATGGCTCTAGACAGCTATCTTTTCCTTTTCTTCTAGCTGGAGGGATCACTTTTAGGTGCAGTGGACTCAAAACATCCTTATAGGGTTGTGGTATATCTGTGTTACTTACTTCTAGGATCTGCCTGAAGTGTTTAGCAATGGCTTTAAGATTGGACAGATGTATCCTTTTCAAATATTCCTTTGAAGTGAAGTCTCTGAGGAGTTGGCTCAGTCTATGGAAACTGTCTCTGGTAAGTTTCTCTCCTAATTTCAACCTTATTAATGCATTATTAACCCAGTCCTCATCTGAGAAGCTTGCTTCTGAGTAGCCTGGCCTTTTGGCTGGCATAGACATAAAGGATGGGGCTGGGGCTGGGGCTGGAGCTGGAACTAGAGCTGGAGCTGGGCCCTGTCTCTCACTTTTCCCCTTTGGGGAATCCCAATACTTCAAGAACCACTTCCACTTGCCACCTTTGGGCCTACGTTTAGGTTTCTGTGGTTTTATGATAAGATCAGGTAAGGGGAACCCTGGCCTGTGGAGGCCTTTTGGGATCTGGGTCTCTAAGCCTATTTCCATGGCTGGTAAAACTATACCCCTGGATTTCTCCAAGAGCACATTCTGTTTCCCCCGTGAACTTGTCATAGGGTCTGCGCCAAGTTGACTTTCTTGTTTTTCCAAATCCAAACGATCCCCTAATATTTTGGGGGGCATGCCCTCTTTTTTTCCTAGGGCTACCAGGAGTGGTATTTTGAAGGGGCTCTTTAGATCTGTTGGCCAAATAGGCTTATCCATAAATGTGGGATCTCTCTTCCCATCAAGCAATCTTTCTTTCTTAAAAGGCACTTCACTTCTAGCTGTACCCTCCCTTTCCTCAGCAAGAATCACACCTTCTTTCTCTACTTGTGAGAACCTCACTCCTTCCTTTGAGAGCTCTGTTTTCAATACGCTCTCCTCTTGTGAGACCACACTCTCCTCTTGCTTTTCTTTACTTAAGCTGCCCTCATCCTTCTGCCTTTTCTCCTTTTCCTCCCCCTCCTCCTTTTTCTCAACCTTCTCCATTTCTTCCTCTTCCTCTTCCTTTTCACTTAAGCTCTCCTCCTCGCTCAGGCTCTCTTTCTCCTCCTTTAGGCTCTCCTCCTCCTCCTCGATCAGGCTCTCTTCCTCCTCCTCTTCCTCCAGGCTCTCTTCCTCGATCAGGCTCTCCTCCTCCTCCTCTTCCTCCAGGATCTCCTCCTCAGTCAGGCTCTCCTCCTCCTCCTCCAGGCTCTCCTCCTCCTCTTCCTCCAGGATCTCCTCCTCCTCCATACTCCCCTCCTCAATCACGCTCTCTTTCTCCTCCTCAATCAGGCTCTCTTTCTCCTCCTCTAGGGTCTCCTCCTCCTCCTTCCTCTCACTCAGGCTTCCCTCCTCCTTCTCTAAGGTCTCCTCCTCCTCCTCCTCCTTCCTCTCACTCAGGCTCCCCTCCTCCTTGCTCAGGCCCTCCTCCTCTTTCCCCTTCTCAGTTGGACCTTCTTCTATTTCTTTCTCAGTCAAGCTCTCAGATAAGCCCTCAAACAGTATATCTCTGATAATCCCTAATAACCACTTTACTGGGATCTTTTCTGGCATATTCTCAATTTTCTTCCAAAGTTTCTTTAGCTGCCTTTTTCCTAATATATTTTGCTCCTGGATCTCCTTTAACATACTCTCTACTTGGATTTTATCTAATGATATTGTTTCCTGGACCTTGTGTAATAGCCTTCGGTCTTCCTCCAAGCTCTTTTCATCGGTCAGTGTCCTCTCTTTTGTGGGCAGTCTATTACCTTCTACTGTTCTCTCTTTCTGATCCAGCTCCTTCTCTTCTTTGGTTATTTCCTCCTGTTCCCTAGGAATTTCCCATCTCTGGCCATCAATTTCACTCCTTCCCACAACGGATGATCTCTCTTCCTCAGGTATTTTTATTTCTTCCAATGGCACTGTACTAATTTCTCTAATAGTTTTAGCCAGGAGCCTCAACAAGTGACGCTCATTCTTCCTTAAATCTTTTCTCCTGAAACTAGCTTCTTTTCCTTCAGAACTAATCTTCCTTTCCATAACCAGTTTCCTTGTTGCCTGTTTTTCTTCCTCTTTGGTTCTTTTCTTTTGTCTCTTGGCAACACCTGTCTCCTTGGTCCTGTCATATGCCAATTGCCTCTCTTCCTGGGACAATTTACCTTCTTTTTTCATAAGTTCTTTCTCTTCTTGGGTTATTTCTTTCTTTCTCTTAGTTATGCCAGTCCCTTCTCTGGGTTTTTCCTTTTCTTTCTTAGAAATATGCCTCTCTTCCTTAGCCAGTTTACTGTCTTTCTTGGTCAGTCTTTTCTCCAATTCCCTTTCCTCTTCTTCCTGGGATTTTTTCTCCTTTTCACCAACTTGTTCCTCCTCTTCTAAGGAGAATTTCTCTTTTTCCCGAGTCCATTCTTCTTTCTTCTCACTATCTTTTTCCTCTTTTTGACCCCATATTCTCTCCCTCTGGGCCGGTTTCTCCTTTTGTAGAGCTAGTTGTCCTTTTTCAAGGGACCATTGTTTTTTTTCCTCAGTGGTTTTTTTATCTTTCCCAATCCATTTCTCCTCTATCTTAGCTTCTTTCTCTCTTTTCATGACTTGTTTCCCTTCTTCTGGGGACACTTCCCCAGTTTCCTTCATCTTTTTCTCTTCTTCTGGGACAGGTTTTACTTCTTCTGTGGCCTGTTGGGTTTTTCTGACAGCCTCTCTCTCCACTTTTCGAGCCAATTCCTCCTCTTTCTGATCCTGTCTGTTTTTTGCCCAGACCTGTTTCTTTTCTTTCTGTGACCATTTTTCCATTTCCCTAGCCTCTTCCTCCTCTCTTAGGTCCACTTTCTTTTTCCCCCTGGCCTGTTGTCTTTGTTTTACTGTTTCCTCCTCGACCTGAGCCCTTCTCTCCTTTTCCCAAGCCCTTTTCACCTTTTTCTGGGTCCGTTTATCTTCTTGTGACAATATCTTCATTTCCCCAAACCTTTCATTTCCTAGGCCCAGTTTCTTCCTTTTCCAGACTAATTGTTTGTCCTTTGCCTCTTTCTCATCTTTCTTGTCCTGCCTCTCTTGCTGGTCTTTCTCCTGTTTCTCAATTTGTTTTTTTTCTTGAATTTGTTCCTTTTTATGGGCCTCTTTTTTCTCCTTTACAAACCATTTCTTTTTTTCTTGTGCCAATTGAATCTCTTGCTCTTCCAAACTTCCTTTTTTTAATGTCCATTTTCCCAATTCCCCTGAAAGCCCTTCCTCTTCACTGAACAAATGTTCCTCTTTCTGGGCCAATTTTTCCCTCTTCCAGGCCTCTTCCTCACCATGTT
>CM052550.1:33165786-33179978 GCA_028533065.1 Trachops cirrhosus
CCAGGCCTCTTCCTCACCATGTTTCTCCACACCCAGGATGTGTTTCTTCTTTTTGTGGGGCTTTCTCTTTCTTTCCTCAACTTGTTTCTCTTTTTTCTCCTTTACAAACCATTTCTCTTTTTCTTGTGTCAGTTGAATCTCTTGCTCTTCCAAATTTCCCTTTTTTAATGTCCATTTTCCCAATTCCCCTGAAAGCCCTTCCTCTTCACTGAACAAACGTTCCTCTTTCTGGGCCAATTTTTCCCTCTTCCAGGCCTCTTCCTCACCATGTTTCTCCACACCCAGGATGTGTTTCTTCTTTTTGTGGGGCTTTCTCTTTCTTTCCTCAACTTGTTTCTCTAGGTACAGGATTAGTTCCTCCTCATCCCAGGCCAGCTCCTTCTCCTCCTCGCCTACACCCAGCTTCTCTTCCTCACCCAGCTCCTCCTCTCCCTTACCCCACTTCTCTTCTCCCTCACCCTGCTTCTCCTCTCCCTTACCCCACTCCTCCTCTTCTCCGTCACCTGGCTTCTCTTTCTCACCTAGCTTCTTATCCACACGTGGCTCCTCCTCTTCCTCATCTGCCTTCTCCTCTTCCTGGGACTTCTTCTCTTCCCAGATAAGTAACCTCTCTTCCTGGGTCCACACACCTTCTTCCTGAGCCAGCATGTTCTCCTCCCAGTCCCACTTCTTCCTTCCTGGTGTTGCTTCCCCTTCTTTCCAGGTCACACTCTTTCTTGCCCCTAGTAGTTTCCCTTCTTTTCCAGCCTGTTTCTTTTCTCCTAGCACTAACTTCCATTCTTCCCTGGTTAATTCCTTTTGTGAGGAAGCCAGTATTTCTTCTTCCCAAGCCATTTTTTCTTTTTCATGGGTCAGCTTCTCCTTATCTTTGGTGAGTTTCTTCTTTTCCTGCATTAATTTCTTTTCTGGCTTACTCAGTTTTTCTTCCTCAGCTATTTTCCCATCTTGCCTGTCCAGTTTCCTTACTTCCTTTTCAAATTTCCTTTTCTCTGAAACTAGGTGATCTTTTAAGAAAGCAATCTTCCTTTTCTTGACTTGAGAAAATGCCTTGCCCTTCTTCACTACTTTTTTGCCTCCTTGTTCTCTCGGTTCTATTGTTCCTTCTTCCTTTACAACCTCTTTAACCACTTTTTCTGTTATGATAGGTTGTTCTTCCACCACTTTGTGAAACAATTCTGATGAGGCCTTTAAAAGGGGACAGATCTCTTGGAAGATATCCCAGCTGGGCTGTCGGGGAGCAAGCACTGCCTGAGCCAAGTCCACCAATTCTTGACTTAGATCCCTGACCATTCCTGGATGGGAACTTGCTATTCTTGAGGTGGCAAGGGAGCAAATGTCATCCCGCCAACACCTGATGTCTGATCTACCTGTGCGTCCAGGGGTCCCAGCCAAACCACGGCCACTCTTTTCAAGTTTCTTTTCTGTATCATTTTCTTGTTCAGTTATCTCTATAACTTCTTCCTTGGGTTCTCCTGCAGTTATCTTTGAAATACGTTTCAAATCTTTTTTCTCTTTCAACTTCATATCTGCTTTATCACGGCTTTTTTTCATTGCCCTTTTCCAAAGCCTTTTGACGTGTTTTTGTCTTTCCAGCTTAGGAGTCATCTCTTCATACTCTTCCATGCCATGTTGATCTATGGCCTCCACAACCACTGAGGCCTCCACTGCCTCTCTGACACCCATGGCTTCTGTGGCTTCCATGACTTCTATGGCTCCCATAGCTTCCATGATGTCCAACGTGATCTCCTTTGATTCAGCATCCTCTTGGGATTTGACTGGGCTGAAAGCTCTTAATGGCAGCTCTGGCTCTACGGCACCATCCTGGGTATCAATTTGCTCTGATCTCCTAGCCTCTGTTTGTTCACCTTCATCCTTTGAAGGCACCAGCACAGAGCTAGACTTTACAAATTCTGTCTGTTTCGATTTCCTGGAAACTCTCAGGTCCTTTTCAACTGCAGAGATATTGGGAGAAAATAGTTAAGAAAATGACAGATGTCCTGAGTGAGATCCTTTGTAATACCTAGTTCAATGAACTGCCATAAAAGGTACAAAGACAAAGGGACTGAGGCTTTACAGTACAGAAATGTGTGCTGTTTTATGCCAGCTTTCATATCCTAAATAAACAAGACCTTGGTGATTGTTGTGGGGTAGATCTTTCCCAAGAAGGCTACTTTCTGTGAAAAAGAGTCTCCTTACCTAACTTTGTTCCCACTGGTATCTTTTTATATACCTTGCTCTTATTGACTCTGCCTTTTGATGTCCTGATATGAAACCCAAATATGTCCCATATATTACCCCATACATACTAAGATTTCTGCTCTTTGATTGAACATATGCCATTCTTTTCTTCAGTGTGGTGATCTTTTCAGGTTCTGACAAAAGTATGATTGTTTGTTCAGCAAGGGTCTCAAGTTCACCAGCCTTTGATATATCAGAAGAAAATGTAAATTGTTGGTCTCTACATGACAACATCAGGTTTTCATTCAGCTGCTGCTCCACCTGACTAAGTAGGTATTGGATATCTCTAGCTTCAATCCCCAGAAGCTGGTCCAGAGAGGTTTCTCCAATAAATTCCTGCCTAAAGAAGTCAAGGGAAAAGATAATACTGAGTCAGATATAAAGCAGAAAAAGGAGGAGGGGAGAGAAAGGGAGAAAAAGAGGGGGGAAAGAGGGGAAGGAGGAGGAAGAGACAGAGGAAGAGAAACTACAATGGAAGAGGCAGGGATAAAATAGATGTTTAAGACAGAGTAGTCTGAAGTAAAGGATGGATAAAGACAAATCAAGGCCAGCAAGGAATAGTCAGGGTAACACAAGATGCTTTTTTGGTTGGGAGATGTGCGGACCTGAGTCTGGAGTAATCTTTATTTAAAACCCAATTTGTCTTCTATTTGGGTAATAAGAGCTGGAAATTGGAGCTTTTAAAAAAATTTATTTACTGGAGGACTTCCAGCTAAGATGGAGGCATAGGTAGATACACTTTGCCTCCTCATACAACCAAAAGGACAAAAACAAATTTAAAAACAAAAATAACCAGAACTGCCAGAAAATTAAATTGTATAGAAGTCCAACAACCAAGGAGTTAAAGATGAAATATTCATCCATACTGGTAGGAGGGGTGTAGACAACTCACAGCAAGGCAGTGGCTGGCGGACCAGGTGATGGGGCAGTTGGCAGAGTGGGCGCTCCCACATTCATGTGGATAAACTGGGAGGAATGACTGGTGACTGCGACAGATCATGCAACCCATGGTTCCAGTGTGGGGAAAGAAAGCCTCAAAACCTCTGATGAAAAAACAGTAGGCGTTGAGGCAGCAGGAGAAACTCCCAGCCCCACAGGAGAGTTCACTGGAGAGACCCAAAGGGTTCTAGGATGTACACAAAAGCATCCGCCTGGGATCAGCACCAGAAGGGCCCAATTTGCTTGTGGGTAGTGGAGGGAGTGACTGAAACCTGGCCGAGAGTGGAGCAAATGGCATTGTTCCTTCTCAGTCCCCTCCCCCACACAAAGTGCCACAATGCTGTGACATGCATTGCCCCATCCTGGCAAATACCTAAGACTCTGTAACAGGTGCTCCGAGACAAAAAAAAAAAAATGGTCCAAATGAAAGAGCAGATCAAAACTCCAGAAAAATTACAACTAAGTGATGAAGAGATAGCCAACCTATCAGACGCACAGTTCAAAACTCTGGTAATCAGGATGCTCACACAAATGGTTGAGTATGGTCTCAAAATAAAGAAAAAAGCAAAGGCTATGAAAAGTGAAGTAAAGGAGAATGTACAGGGAACCAACAGTGAAAGGAAAGAAAACCAGGACTCAAATCAACAATTGGGACCAGAAAGAAGAAATAAACATTCAACCAGAAAAGAATGAAGAAATAAGAATTCAAAAAACTGAGGAGAGGCTTAGGAACCTCTGGGACAACTCTAAATGTTCCAACATCCAAGTCATAGGGGTGCCAGAAGGAGAAGAGGAAGAACAAGAAACTGAAAACATATTTGAAAAAATAATGGAGACTTTCCCCAATCTGGCAAAGGAAATAGACTTCTAGGAAGTCTTGAAGCTCAGAGACTCCCAAGAAGTTGGACCTAAGGAAGCACACACCAAGGCAAATCATAATTACATTAGCCAAGATGAAAAATAAGGAGAGAATCTTAAAAGCAGCAAGAGAAAGGAGACAGTTACCTACAAAGGATTTCCCATAAGACTATCAGCTGATTTCTCAAAAGAAACCCTGCAGGCATGAAGGGGCTGGAAAGAAGTATTCAAAGTCATGAAAGGCAGGGACCTATATCCAAGATTACTTTCTACAGCAAAGCTTTCATTTAGAATGGAAGGGCAGATCAAGTGCTTCTCAGATAAGATCAAGTTAAAGGAGTTCAACATCACCAAGCCCTTATTATATGAAATGTTAAAGGGACTTATCTAAGAAAAAGATAAAATATACAAACAGTAAAATGATAATAAAGTCACAACTATCAACAACTGAACCTAAAAAACAGAAACAAAGCAAACTAAGCATACAACTAGAACAGGAACAGATTCACAGAAATAGAGATCACATAGAGGGTTATCAGCAGGGAGGGGGAGTGGGGAGAATGAAGGAAAAGATACAGGGTATAAGAAGCATAAATGGTAGGTATGAAATAGAGAGGGGGAGGTTAAGAATAGTATGGGAAATGGAGAAGCCAAAGAACTTATATGTATGACACATGGCCATGAACTAAGTTGGGGGAATGCTGGTGGGAGGGGGAATACAAGGCAGAGGGGAATAAAGGGGAGAGAAAAATGGGACAACTATAATAGCATCATCAGTAAAATATATTTAAAAAACCAAAAACTTGTATTTATTCATTTTAGAGAGAGGAAGAGAAAGAGGAATATGAATTTGTTGTTCTACTTATTTATACATTTATTGGTTGATTCCTGTATGTGCCCTGACCAGAGATTGAACCTGCAACCTTGGCATATCAGGATGACACTCCAACCAACTGACCTACCATGCCAGGGCAGTCTTGAGTAATCTGAAGGAAGTGAGGAAATGATGGAAGAGTAGGCTAGTCAATGGTCAGGGAAAAAAGGTGTGAGCACTGGGGAGAAAAGCAAATAGAAACAAAGAATATAGGGAGAAGGAAAGAATAGAAAAAGAGTTGTGGAAAAAGTGAAACAATGAGATTCTAGAGGTTAGCAGCAAGAAGGAATGGAATAGGTGAAGGCCACCACCCAACTTACTGCATGTCCCGGAAAGTTTCCCGTTTCTTCAGCAGGCTTACCAGCATGGTCTTAGTTTGGATGCCTGTGACTCTTATCATAAGGTGTAAGGCCTTAGCCCTCACGTTTTCATTGCTGTCCATCAATCCCATAGCCAGTGGAATAGCAAAGAGAGGGCTCATGAGGCCTATCCTCTCTAGCCCCTCCCAGGCTAGCTCACGGATCCGTGGATTGGGATGGGTTGTATCTTCTAGGAGGCGACAGGCAGTCTCAGAGTACAAACTTGAAGATACTTGATAAGTGGCAAAAATTTGTGCCAGGACACTAGTATATATCTCGTATTGCTCTACAGAACAGTAAATTGTGTGGTTGAGGATGGTCTCAATTAAATTATTTATAAGTCCTTCATCAAATTTTCTTCCTATCCAATTTAGGTTTGGCATCTTTACAAGAACATCAAATAAAGTATGTTTCCTCTTCTTGGATTTATCCTGTTTACTACTTGAGATTTTCTCTTTTACTAGAGTCATAGGTGACCATGCCTGGCGTCTGAAGAGTTCAATCCTGTTCCAATCCTTATTTCGGTAGTGTGGGTACAGATCACAGAGTAGGAAGATTGGGGTACCCTCAGGCCAAAGGCGGGCACGGACCCCTGAGTTGGGAATATAGCCATCAGGAGCAAAGGGCCATTGCCGCCCTTTACCAAAGAAGCACCGTAATATGTGATAGGGGTTCAATCCATCCCAGCCAGCCAGCCATAACTGAGCAGGAACCGAGTATGGGGGACGATTTTGCTTGGGGTGAAGAGTAGAAAAATCAACATCCTTATCCTCCAAAAAATGTAATTTGGGTTCTTTTTGAATCACAGAAGACGTATGCCTCTCTTCCTCTACAACATGGGGCACAGTATTGTCAAAGGCAATGGCCCGTTTGTTAACAAGGGCCTCTAGCCCTTGTAATTCCTGCAGCCCTTGTCCAAGGTACACAAACTTGGGTATAAATACTATTTCAAATGAAAAGAAAAAGCTAGGCAGGAAGGGTTTAGGGACTTCCTGTATTTCATCTGCATTGTTTAGGACAGCTAGGTGAATAAGCTGAGCTGGAGGGAGCAATTTTAAGCAGGAGACCAGATAAAGACTCTGATTGAAAGCCAAAAGCAGATCACCCCGATTATTGGCAAAGCACAGTGGGCCAAAATGCAGTGCTGAGTCCAACTTAGTTATAAGTCTACCATGGAAGTCCCAGATTCGGACTGAGCCATCAATGCCCCCTGTGACAAAAAGTTTCAGGGAAAGGCAGACATCAAATGAAGTAATAGCACACTGGTGCAGGCATTTTGTCTCTTTAAACATAGAGCTTTGTTTTGATTCTGAAGATGTCAGAAAATCTTGGTAGTGCCAGAGGCACCAGCATTGGTTCTCAGTGATGGCACCCACAGAACCCGGCAAGAGTATTACATGTTTTAGGGGACAACTACAGAGAATTTTGCTGATGGGCTGCAGAATTACCTTGTTTTCCTGAAGTGCAGTTTCTGTCAGCTGAATGGTGTTATCCATGCCATAGGAACATAGCAAGGAGTTTTTCTGGGGACCTTCCAGGGTGGACAATGCTAACACTGCCCCAGAGTGAACAGTCTTCTCTATTCGGGCACAACTATAATGGGAGAGGATTCTCACAATGCCACTTTCATGTCCACAGAACATCAATCCTACTAGGCCCTTACGCAAATGGGACTGCGCATAGGTGAGGCATCTTACTCTATCCCCACGGGTTACTGAAGTACACACAAGATACTTGGCTGTGCAAGGAGAGCGTGTCGCATCAAACACCAGAACTTCTGAACTGTCTGTTGCCACAAAGAGTTCCTCTTTGTCTGAGTCATAGGCCCAAACCAAAGCCTTATCCGTGACAAGTAGAGGCCAGGTGATAACAAGGAGCTCTCCTGTTATTGGAGACAAGAAGCGCACCAAACCATCCTTCGTGGCACATAGAATTCGAGTGCAATTATGGCCGCAGCAGATCCGTTGCACTTGCTGGAGAGCAGAGCCACAGACATTGAAAAGGCTATAAAAACAGGGTAGGTTGTGCAACGAGAAAGTGTTGGTAGTCTGGTAGAAAAAAGTGTTGTTATCAATAAACTGCAGTTGCCGCAGATCCTCATCAATATTCAGCTGCCGCAGCAAGTTCCCAAAAGCAAGATTCCATTCCCTTACCACACCTTCACTGCCTGCAGTTAGTAAGGTGTGGGTCTCTGGACGACTATGGACACATATCACTGATGAGGAATGGGCCTGGAAGCTGTGAAGGAAATTACCCTGGTCTAGACCCCAAGCATGGATCTCTCCATCTCTATTTCCAGCATAGAAATATCCCTGAGAGACACAAGCAAAGGAGCAGGTGATGGAGGAGCCACTGGCTATGGGAGTAAAGTTCTTTACCTCTTTCAGATGACCCTGACCTTGGTCTGTGAAGACTCTCACCTTATTCTCACAAAGGGCCAGGAGGGAGCCCTGGGGGCCATTCAGGGAAAAACCCTGTACAAGCTCATGACCAAGCATGGGCACTGTTTGTGCCATCTGGAGGCCCCTGCCATTTGGTAATATAAACCAGGTAACCACAGCCCCCAAAGTACCAGAAAGCAGTATCTCAGTTCTTGAGTTGTAGCAGAGGCAGCTGACAGAGAATCGACAGGGCACTGTACCCAGATATGTGAATGCTTGATGGTGATCTCTAAAGAGCCACAGGCGCATGTCACCACAGTAGGCAATTAACATGTGGTAGGAACCTGTGTGGACCATTGCTTGAATAGGTGGCACTTGATCCATTATGTGAAACTTCTTCTTCTCTATCATTCCTTCCATTTCTGTATTTTTTTTCTGTATCCAAAGTATTGCCTAAAAGAGGATGAGAGATGAAAGCCTGACCATGGAGGCAGATTTTCTCCCACAAGCAAGGGGTAGGAAAAAGTTGAATGTTTGGATCACTGCTCCCTCTTGTGGGACTAAGGAAAGATTGGGCAGTTTGACTTTGGGAGTTTCCTGGTACTAGGAGTTAGGTGTATGATAGAAGCACCATGCTTAAGGCCCTTTCCTTGTCCTTTAGTCTGCTTTATGAGAAAAATGAATTCTGTGGACCTGATGACTAGAGGTAAGCAGGGATAACTATGTCCAGGTCAATTTGGGATATGGGAAAGGTATGAACTAACTCAGAATCACCCTCACAATTCATTCTGAGATCAGGACAGTTTAGCTGTAATGCACATAAAATGGATTAAGAAGGAGGGGGTGGGAAAAATGAGATAGCTTTACCTGCATTTGTTTTGAATATGGTTCCCTCCAGTTTAAGGAGACAAAATAGTTGGCATTGATGGAGTAGAAGCAAATGAAAGGCTTGTTCTGGGGATGGTGAGGCTCCTGGTACAGTGTCTCAGGCCAGTCACTCAGTACAACTGTATCATTCTTTTGTTTTCCATCAACCTGAGAAAGAAAAGTAGCCTGAGTACCCACTCATTCACTTAAAATTTACTGACAAATTAATGGACGTTTGCTGTTTATTAGCTAACCAACATTTATTTACCCACCCTACTTCTGGAAGGCACTATTTGGGGGAGTCACCCTTACTCATAATATATCCTAATTAATCAAAATACTTCCAGCCTTTCTCAACCACGGTTCCATAAAAGAAGTAAGCCCTAATGTTCTAAACCATTTCATTGTATATCCATTCTACACAATGAATTAATTTCTCCACTACACATCTAGACTGCTACTAGTTATGTACCATCTTTAAGAGAACTGTAAAAATAGCCCCGCAATTCATTTTCTGTGTTCAATGGTTCTATGAGGAACCACATTTGAGAAAGGCTGGTATGTTTTATCACAGACATGGGATGCAATACTAAGCAAAAGAGACATGGCCTTAGCTTTCAAGAGATAAGTCCAGTGGGGGAAGAGGGGAACACATGTTAAAAAAACTAACAAATTATTGGACAAAACAAGGGCATCAAAAGAAAGGGATAAAATCATATATGAATATGACTAAGGAACCCAACTTTGTCAAACATCTCTACTTGTCACAGTTGAAATAACTCTTCAAATCTCCTGTCTATACCCAAAGGACCACTTCCGTCACAATCACATTCATGATATACTGTCTATGGGAAATTCATACTTCACAGATATAGAATGTCCACCAAGTATAACAGCTAGACCCTGTGGCTTGCCCCACCATCACTATTCTTGGATTGAGACCAGCCTGTGAACTGAAAGGTTGCTGGTTTGATTCCCGGTCAGGGCAAAAGCCTGGGTTATGGGCCAGGTCCCCAATTCAGGGTGAGCAGAAGCAACCTATTGATGTTTCTCTTGCACATCAGTGCTTCTCTCCTTCTTTCTCCCTCCCTTCCTCTCTCTCTAAAAATATAAATAAATAAAGTCTTTTAAAAATTTTTAAAATGTTCATCATGCCTGCTTCTTGCATACAAAAGGATTTGAGACTATACTGATGCCAATATTTACAACCCAGAATGTATCTTCTCCCTATAGTTGTCACTTTCAGATCTTTCTGTATTCTTAGAGAATACAGAATACAGAGAGTTAGAGAGCTTCTAGAACCCACTGTTATTGCTGATTCAGTGACCACAGCAGAGTTGAGAGAAAGGACCCTGGTGTCTACGCTCCCAATTCACTATCCTTCTTCATTGAATTAGAAAGCTTATTTACATACCCCCTATTCTATTGTTAATCACCATTCCTTTTCTCCTTTCCAGACTTCATATATAAACAATTTGTTCAGTCATTCAACAATATCAATGCTTTTCTATAGCGCACTCTTGAAAAAGACTAAGAATATCTTGAATCCAAGCCATATATCTGTGCCTGGCACTACTGTTGGGGTTGCCTGCTCCATATCAATTCCTCTTCCTTCCTCTTGCCTCTTCTTCTATCCCAACAAAACTCTGATCTTCTTTAGAGTAATCATGAACTTCAAAATTCTGGCAACACAAGAGTGGCACAATGGTCCTCTAAGGCTGGCATAGCCCTGTGCTCTCTGACTTTCTCTCTTCTACCTACTTGCAATTTAAAGCTGATATCTGGAAGTGCAGCAACTATTTTGTAACCTTAAGATAATAAGCTAAAATATTAAAAAATGTGGAAAAGACAGAAAAAGAACATGGGTCCTATGACAAAGATGCCTCCTGCTTGTTTAATCCATGTAAGCCATTTTCTATATTTATAACAGAATGTATATAACTAATGTTATCATCATAATCTAGAAGGGGGAGTTGTTTAGCAATATGGGAGGGCCCTCCCCAAGCTGTGTACATGTTGCCCATGCCACAGCAGGCCTTGGCAGCAGTAGGTAATTAGTCCACACCACCAGTGTACATATCTCTCATACACATCACCTTTACATCCTGCAGGATACTATTTATGAGGAGTTTCAAGTCCTTCCACTTAGGAATAAGTCTAGGTGAAGACAACGTCCTTGTGATATTCCAGCTCTTCACAGACATCTTGGATTATAGCACCTGTGGAAGGTAACAGCAACTTAATCACAACATCTGATATTATACTGGAAATTAAAGAATTGAGAAAAGGAAGAACAACAGAGAACATTAGAGAAGGAAAGAAGCAAAAGCACTCCTTTAGAAACAGGAGAAATTCTTATTTCAAAAAGAAGGGAGTGAGAATAAATTGATACTTATAACAACATGGAAACTCAAAAACATTACAGTGACTAGAAGTCAGATGCCGAAAAACACATACTATATAATTTCACTTATGTGACATTCTAGAAAACAGTAATCTAACCTATAGGGACAGAAAGCAAATTAGTGGTTACTTGGGGCCAAGAGTTTGAGGGATCACCTGGGAGGGGGTAAAAGGGAACTTCTTGCAGTGATAGGAATGTTCTATATCTTGACTGTGGTAGTGGTTACATAGATATATAAGTCTGTCAAAGCTCATCAGAACATACACTTATTAAGGGTATACTTTATTACATGCAAATTATACCTAAATAAATTTGATTTTTAAAAGAGGACAGGAGCAAGGTGGGAGTTTTGTGAAGTTTAGAAATAGGAAAAATGTGGCAAAACTGTTAAGCTTAGGTGAGTCAGTTGTAGAATAGTTGAAATAATATAGGTGCCTGGCTTTCTAGCTTTCCTTTAACTGTCTTCACTGGGATGCTTATTTTTGTAGACATAATTATACCTATCCTTCTTTACTACTGAAATCTTCCTGTATGTGAAAGTCACTCACTTGTTCAACAGATATTTACTCAGTGTTCATTATGTACCAGGCTCTGTGCTTAGTGCTAGAGATAAAGCAGTAAATGAGAATTATCTACCTGCAAGGAGTTTATTATACAATATGGGAAGCAAACACTAAACAAGTTTAAATAAGCATCTAGTTCTCACAAGATACCAGACTAAAATAATTTGAAAGCCTCTCACTACAAATTCCTAGAAATTCTGAGTAAAATAACTAGCTAATTACCAGGAGCCAGAAATGAAAAGTGGGCTGGGAAAAGAAAGAGTAAGAAATGCAAACTGTTTCTGTGATGGTCCTGAAAAGATGTGGTTATTAGAGCCCCAAAATGACCATATGGCTAGGACTAGGGTAGTACTGCCTTGGCAAAGAGAGGAGATAGTATTTGGGCCAATAACAGATAGGGAGCTGATTGACACCCCTCTATTACCTTGAAGAGAGCTACTTCCCTAGACAGAGCTAGCTCATGACCAGCTTCCTGATACCTTACACACCTTTAAACATTGTTCCAGGCATGAGGTACCTAGAACCTAGATACCTCCACATTCTGGGGGATACCTATCGAGTTCTCCAATGATTCTTTGACATGTACCTCACTTGTATGGACAAGAAAGAAAAATGAGAGCAATAGGGAAATACCACAGAGCATACCAACAATTCTCTCTAAAGAAATCATAATTTTAATACAGTTTGATATTAGGTATTGTGATCCCTCCTACTTTGTTTTTCTTTCTCAAAATTGCTGCAGCTATTCGGGTCATTTATGGTTCCATATAAATTTCTGAAATGTTTCTTCTATATCTATGAAATATGCCATTGGTACTTTAATAAGGATTGCATTGAATCTATAAATTGCTTTGGGTAGTATGGACATTTTGATATTAATACTTCCAATCCATGAATATGGTACATGCTTCCATTTGTCTGTGTCTTCCTTAATTCCTTTCTTCAGTGTTGTGTAGTTTTCTGAGTACGGGTCTTTTACATTCTTGGTTAGGTTTATTCCTAGGTACTTTATTTTTCTTGTTGCTATATCAGATGGGATTTATTTTTTCCTGATTTCTGTTTCTGGTATTTCATTGCTGGTATACAAAAATGTCTTTGATTTCTGAATATTGACATTGTATCCCACTGTTTTGCCAAATTCATTTATTAGGTTGAGCAGTTTTTTAGTGGAGTATATAGGATTTTCTATGTACAATATCATGTCATCTACAAACAATGCCAGTTTGGCTTCCTCCTTTCCAATTTGGATGCCTTTTATTTCTTTTTCTTGTCTGATTGCTATGGCTGGGACTTCCAATATTATGTCGAATAGGAGTGGTGAAAATGGGCATCCTTGTCTTGTTCCTGATGTTAGTGGAAAAGCTCTAAGTTTTTGCCCATTGAGTATGATGTTGGCTGTAGGTTGCTCATATATGGCCTTTATTATATTGAAGAATCCTCCCTCTATTCCCACTTTGCTGAGTGTTTTTATCATAATGGGTGTTATATGTTATCAAATGCTTTTTCCGCATCTATTGCTATGATCATGTGATTTTTGTCTTTTGTTTATGTGATGTATTACATTTATTGATTTGCAAATATTGTACCATCCTTGCATCCCTTGGATGAATTCCAGTTGATCATGGCGTATGATCTTTTTAACGTATTGCTCGATGCGGTTTTCCAATATTTTGTTGAGAATTTTCAGGACACTGTAACCAAAACAGCCTGGTACTGGCATAAGAACAGACACATAGACCAGTGGAACAGAATAGAGAGTCCAGAAATAAATTCAAGTCTCTATGGTCAATTAATATTTGACAAAAGGGGCAGCAGCATAAAATAGAGCAAAAATAGCCTCTACAACAAATGGTGTTGGGAGATCTGGACAGCTACATGCAAAAAAATGAGATTTGACCACCAACTTACACCATACACAAAAATAAATTTAAGGTGGATAAAAGACTTAAATATAAGTCGTGACACCATAAAAGTCCTAGAGGGAAACATTGGCAGGAAAATCTCTGACATTTACCCAGCAGTATCTTCACTGATATGTCCCTTAAAGCAGGGGACATAAAGAAGAGAATAAACAAATGGGAACTCATCAAATTAAAAAGTTTCTGCATGGCTAAAGAAAACAGTATTAAAATTAAAAGAGAACCAACCATATGGGAAAACATATTTGTCAATGATACCTCAGACAAGTGTCTGATCTCCAAAATATACAAAGAACTAACATGACTCTACTCTAGGAAGACAAAAACCCAATTAAAAAGTGGGCAAAGAACTTGAACAGACACTTCTCCAAGGAGGACATACAGAGGGTCCAGAGACATGTGAAAAGATGCTCAGCATCACTAACCATCAGAGAGATGCAAATTAAAACCACAATGAGGTACCACTTCACACTGGTCAGAATGGCCATCATAAATAAAACAACAGACAACAAGTGTTGGAGAGGTGGTGGAGAAAAGTACCTAGTGCACTGTTGGTGGAAATGCAGACTGGTGCAACCACTATGAAAAACAGTATGGAATTTCCTCAGAAAACTAAAAATGGAACTGCCTTTTTTTTTCTTTCTTTTTTTTATTTTAGATTATTCAGTACAGTTTCTATCTTTTAATCCCATTCCAGCCCACCCACCCATCCCTCCCCACCTCCCTTCCATTTCCAAGCCCCGTAGTTTTGTCCATGTGTCCTCTATATTTGTTCCTGTAAACCCTTCCC
>CM052550.1:33180478-33240294 GCA_028533065.1 Trachops cirrhosus
TGTCAAATATTAATTGACCATAGAGACTTGGGTTTATTTCTGGACTCTCTATTCTGTTGCATTGGTCCATGTGTCTGTTCTTATGCCAATACCAGGCTGTTTTGATTGCAGCAGCCTTGTAATACAGTTTGATATCAGGTATTGTGATCCCTCCTACTTTGTTCTTCTTTCTCAAAATTGCTTCAGCTATTTGGGGTTGTTTATGGTTCCATATAAATTTTTGAAGTGTTTCCTCAATATCTATGAAATATGCCATTGGTATTTTAATAGGGATTTCATTGAATCTATAAATTGCTTTGGGTAGTATGGACATTTTGATGATGTTAATTCTTCCAATCCATGAGTATGGTACATTTTTTCATTGTTTGTATCTTCCTTCATTCCTTTCTTCAGTGTTGTGTAGTTTTCTGAGTACAGGTCTTTTACATTATTGGTTAAGTTTATTCCTAGGTATTTTATTTTTCTTGTTGCTATATCAAATGGGATTTTTTTTTCCTGATTTCTGTTTCTGATATTTCACTGTTGGTGTATGAAAATGTCTTTGATTTCTGAATATTGATTTTGTATCCCACTGTTTTGCCAGATTCATTTATTAGGTTGAGCAGTTTTTTGGCCGAGTCTATGGGATTTTCTATATACAGTATCATGTAATCTGCAAACAATGCCAGTTTTGTTTCCTCTTTTCCAATTTCCATGCCTTTTATTTCCTTTTCTTGCCTGATTGCTATGGCTACGAATTCCAATACTACGTTGAATAGAAGGGATGAAAGTAGACAACCTTGTCTTGTTCCTGATCTTAGTGAGAAAGCTTTTATTTTTTGCCCATTGAGTATGATTTTGGCTGTAGGTCTCTCATATATGGCCTTTATTATGTTGAGGAATGTTCTCTCTATTCCCACTTTGCTGAGTGTTTTATCATAAATGTGTGCTGTACTTTATCAAATGCTTTTTCCACACCTATTGATGTGATCATGTGATTTTTGTCTTTGCTTATGTTTATGTGATGCATTACATCATTGATTTGCAAATATTGCGCCATCCTTGCATCCCTCGGATGAATCCCACTTGGTCATGGTGTATGATCTTTTTAATGCATTGCTGGATGTGGTTTGCCAATATTTTGTTGAGGATTTTAGCATCTGTGTTCATCAGCAATATTGGCTGAAGTTTTCTTTCTTTGTTGTGTCTTTCTGGTTTTGGAATTAGGATGATGCTGCCTTCATAAAAAGAGTTTGGGAGTCTTCCATCTTCTTGGATTTTTTTTAATAATCTTTGAACTATAGAGGTTAGCTCTACCTTAAATGCTTTGTAGAATTCTCCTGTGATACCAACTGGCCCAGGGCTTTTGTGTGCCAGGAATTTTTTGATTACTGTTTCAATTTTGTGAGCTGTTATTGGTATTTTCAAGCTTTCTGCTTTGACTTCACTGAGTTTTTGAAGATCATATTTTTCGAGAAATTTGTCCATTTCACCTAGGTTTTCAAATGTCTTGGCTTGTAGTTCTTCATAGTAATTTCTTACAATCCTTTGTATTTCTGTGGTATCTGTTGTAATCTCTCCTCTTTCATTTCTGATTGTGTTTATTTGGGTCCTCTCTCTTTTTATCTTGATGAGTCTGCTTAAAAGGCTTGTTGATTTTGTTTATCTTTTCAAAGAAACAGGTCCTGGATTTGTGGATCCTTAGAATTGTTCTTTTAGTCTCTATGTCATTTAATTCTACTCTTCTGATCTTGGTTATTTCCTTCCTTCTACTTGTTTTCGTCTGTCTTTGTTGTTGTTCTTTGAGTTCTTGTAGGTGTAGGGTTAGGTTCTTTATTTGAAATGTTTCTATCTTTTTTAGGTAGGCCTGTATCACTATGAACTTCTCTCTCAGGACTGCCTTTGCTGTGTCCCATAAGTTTTGGATTGTTGTTAGGTCATTTTCATTTGTTTCCAGAAACTTTTTGATTTCTTCATTAATCTCATTCTTGACCCATTCATTGATTAATAGCATGCTATTCAATCTCCATGAGTTTTGATTGTTTGGGTTTTTTTTTTCCTTGAGGTTGTTTTCTAGTTTCAGTCCCTTGTGGTCTGGGAAAATGCTTAATATGATTTCACTTTTCTTGAATTTGTTGAGGCTTGTTTTGTGTCCTATAATGTGGTCAATCTTTGAAAATGTTCTATGTGCATTTGAAAAGAATATGTATTTTGCTTCTTTGGGGTAAAAAAACTCTCTTTCTCTCTCTCTGTCTCTCTCTCTCTCTCTCTGTCTCTCTGTCTCTCTGTCTCTCTCTCTCTATATATATATATATATTTATATATTTATATATATATATAAAATCAGTTAAATCCATTTGATCTAGGGCATAATTCAATGCCACAATATCTTTGTTGATATTTTGTTTGGAAGATCTATCCATTTGTGATAGCAGGGTGTTAAATTCCCCTACAATAATTATGTTGCTGTCAATATATTTCTTGAAGTACTCGAAGATTTTCTTTATGTATTTGGGTGCTCCTATGTTGGGTGTATATGTATTTACAATGTTTATGTCTTTATGATTGATTCTTCCCTTGGGTATTATGAAGTGACCTTCTGGGTCTCTTTTTATGGCCCCTTTTTTGAAGTCTATTTTGTCTGATATGAGTATTGCTAGCCCAGCTTTTTTTTCCTGTCCATTTGCTTGGAAAATTTGTGTCCAGCCCTCCCCTTTCAGTCTGTGTAGGTCTTTTTTTCTGAGGTGGGTCTCTTGTAGGCAGCATATGTGTGGTTTATGATTTCTTACCCATTCAGTTATTCAGTGTCTTTTGATTAGGGCATTTAATCCATTTACATTTAAGGTATTTTTGATAGCTACTTATTCATTGCCATTTTTTTCATTCCTGTGTTCCTCTCTCTCTCTCACTGTTTCTCTTCCTGTTCTTAAAGCAGACCCTTAACATCTCTTACAGTGCTGGTTTGGAGGAGGTGTATTCTTTTAAACTACTTTTGTCTGGGAAACTCCTTATTTGGCCTTCCATTTTAATTGAGAGTCCTGCTGGATAGAGTAGTCTCCATTGCAGGCCTTTGGTTTTCATTACTTGGAATATTTCTTGCCAATCTCTCCTGACTTGTAGTGTTTCCATTGAGAAGTCAGCTGCTAGTCTTATTGGGGTACCTTCATATTGTTACTTCCTGTTTTTCCCTTGTTGCCTTTAAGATTCTCTCCTTGTTTTGGAATTTTACCATTTTAATTATGATGTGTCTTGAAGTGGGCCTCTTTGGGTTCTTCTTGATTAGAACTCTGTGTCCTGGATTTGTGTGACTTTTTCTCTCATCAAATTAGGGAAGTTTTCCATCATTACTTTTTCAAATAGGTTTTCTAACCCCTGCTCTCCTTCTCCTGCTCCTTCTCCTTCTCCTTCTTCTTCTGGCATCCCTATTATATGGATATTATTACATTGCATGTTGTCTTACAGTTCCCTTACCACCTGTTCATTCTTTCTGAGTCTCTTTTCCTTTTCTTGCTCCTTCTGGGTGTTTTTTTCTACCTTGTCCTCCAGCTCGCTGATTCGATCCTCTACTTCATCCAGCCTGCTTGTAATTCGTTCTAGTGTGTTTTTTTTTATTTCCAAGATTTTATTGTTTATTTCTTCCTCGTTTTTGTTTATAGTTTCTCTTTCCTTTTTCATATTGTTGTAGTTCTCACTCAGTTCCTTGTAGTTGTCTGTGTGTTCCTTGAGCATCTTTATAACCATTATTTTGAATTCTATATCTGATAGTTTGGTTACCACAATTTCGTTTAGCTCTTTAGTGGGGAATCTTCCATTCCTTTTGATTGCATATTCTTTTTTTGTCTCCCCATTTTAGGTGACTCTTTTTGTTTGTTTCTGCACTTCCTAATATTTTGCTTTGCTAGCTGTCTTTGTAGGGTGAACTTCTATGGTAGGAATTCTACGGGGTTAAGTGGTATGGTCTCTTTGATCTACTGTCTGGACATTCTGGGTTTGCCCTTTCTTCTGTTTGTGTGGGCTCTCTTGTTGTACTTGGGTTTTTACCTTTTGGTGATTCCTTTGTTGGTGTTTTCTCTTCTCCAGCATGTATTCTGATGTTTGCAGCTCCCACCTGTTCTAGTATGTGATCAGTGACAGGGGATAAGCAAAATGGATTAAGATAGTGGGAGAGTATTATATGGAATTTAAAGGACCAGGAAGTAGAGAAGTGATAGGAGATTCTTTACATAAGTATAGTGTTAACTCTGATATTTCACCCAACTAGCCACTTATTATAAAAGGTGAAAGAGAGATAAGACTTTTGTTCGGGGGGAGGATGATTGTAAACTGAGTCCAGAAAAACAGAGTGCTTGTGCAAGGTTAGATTATGAGATACTGTGAGAGTAAAGGATAGACAATAGGCCTAGTGTGAGAGAGAATAAATTTAACAACAACAATAATAATGCTCAGGAATAAAGTGAAGTGGGCTAAGATCAGGGAGTGTTGCTGTGTAGAATGTACAATTGTATGGAACAACAATTATTTACAATAGTACTGGAACACAAATAATATGACAAGAAATACATGAGTTGGATAACCAGAAATAGAAAGTACTTGATCAAAAGTTGTGTGTTATTGGAACACGGTTGAGGTGAAAGAAGGAAAATTAAAATACAATAAAAAGAAGATAAGGAAAACCAGTCAATCAATGCAATTAAACAGAGAAATAAAATGAAGAAAACTAAACATAAAGAAGAGAAATTTAAAAATACTAATAAAAATAAAAGTGGTGAAAATAATGAAAAAATAATAATAATACACATAAACAATAAAATGCAAGCTCTATGGGATAACAAAGTGACATTGTCTCATCTTCTCAATTTTGGGGGTTAGTCTTGTGCTCTCCCTTTTGATCTGTCTCTGGGCCGTTTGTAACTCCCGGTCTTATTGTCTCACTTCGGGGAAGAAAAGAAGGGGAAAAAAGAGAGAGGAATGGACCAAAAATAAGCCTCCTGCTGACTTTAAACCTGCTCAGCGAGTTCTGCTGGTCTTCCTGGATGCCACAGGAAGAGGGAGACTGGGCTTTGCTTTTCTCCCTTCCTATGGTTTTGACAGGATGGGGACCAGGTCTGGGCCACAATATTCAGTTTCCCAGCCTCTGGCCTAGGTCCTCCATGAGCTGCCAGGCTCCAATCAGCCACTCAGCCCCTGGGCATGCAGCACAAGACAAGCTCAGGCATGTGGTTCCATTCAGCCACTCAGTCTCTTGGTGAAGGGCACACAGCTCAAATCACCCTTAGGGTGAGCCAGCTGCTTTTTGAGGGCTCCTTGCAAAGCAGCTGCTCGCCATTCTTAACGAGTGCACACCTTTTCACACAGCCCAACTTTCCAACCAGTCCAGAGACTATGTGAGTCAGGGTCTGACACAACCCAACTCCTCCCTCCTCCAGATGCCACCTACCATCTCAATTTTTCTGGGGCCAGCATCCACAGTCCCAGTGGATGTATACCACCTCTGTGTGTCTCCCACTTTATCTCTATTCCCACCAGTGACTTCCAGCATCCAGATCCCTCCTGGTGCCAGGCACTCCCTCCCTGCTCTGGTAGGGGAGGGAGCTGGTGATCTAACTTTCCTCCATATATCCTGCAGCAAGCACTGGGTTCAGGGGCCACAGCAGCTTAGCACCCTGAGCAAAACCCAGGGACCTTCGTACCGTTCCAGCACAATCTCCTCACCATCTGTTTTTCAATGTCCTCTACCATTTTTGGCCTCCGCACTTCATATAAGCAAGAATTCCATTGGCTGTTCACTCTGTTCTTCAGAAGATAGGTTAGGTGTTCCAGCTGGGCACAGGGAGGACTGGGCTCTGCTTCCACCTACCTTGCTGCCATCTTCTCCCCCAGGAAGTGATAATTTTAAGCATTTAAATGAAATTGACCTTTTTCACTGCACTGCTCCAAATTATTCCGAGTATTAAAGAATGGACAAGTGAATTTTATGTTAATCTGGCCAGTCATGGCCAAAGTTAACCAATAAAAGGGCAAAGCTTAATTGCCATAGTGTGGACTTCAATCATTGGAAAGACTGGGAAGATGATTTAGATGAAGACATTTCTAATTTTGATTATTTCTCTGAGATGATGAACAAAATGGGTAGTAACGAGGATGTAGATTTACCAGAAGTACAATAGATGGAGCAGATGATGATTGACAGGACAGTGATGATTAAAAAAAATGCCAGATCTGGAATAAGAAATGCTGTCCTCATCAGAGTTTGAGAAAGAAAAATAACTTCTCTGAAAGATTTCATAATTAAGAGAATTCCTGAGTTGATAGATCTGAAAGCAGATGCTGCATTTGCTTCCTTTAACCCACTTTCAACCTGTTTGTTTTCTTAAAGGCTTCATTGTATGGAATGGTTTTAAGTCAGCTAAAGCAATAACCTTATGCATGAACATTTCCCAGACTTCCATAATGCTGCTCAGGTCCTGGTCAATTGTACCTCAGTTGCGTTAAGTAAACATTCCACCTGAGTCTTATTTACTTCATAACATATATACTGACACGATAGGAAATTCTTGATTAAAGAAAGATAACTAAGTTTTAGATTTTGGAACATGAACTTAAACTGGCTGAAACAGATTAGCTGATACCTTAAATTAGTAACCTGTTTTTCTTCTGGTATATTCTTTGGGATTGTCCCACTAAAGTTTTATTTTCCAAAAAATTTACTGCACATTATTATGCAAAAGTGATCACTTGTCAGTGTTCCAGATGTATCTTAGCTAAAAACTAGTGAATACCCTACACTTAGGTGGATTTTGAAGCCTGTACAATTGGTATTCATTGAGCCTCCAACTTTTACATCTCTTAGCATGGAAAATGAAGAAAGGCTGTATGTTGTTGCTCGAGAGTCCATATATTTATACCATATTTGTATTTGTACTGTCAGTATGGAAAATGAGTGAGAAAAAGTTAATATACTACTGATGAAAGACTTCTTGGCTCTCCTTTTAAGGGTCAGGTTTGCTCTGATTTCATGTAATTACCATTTAATGGAATAGAGTTGTTTTTATTTGAGGAAGAATTTATGAATATCTCTCTGCTTGAAAAAAATAAGCTTGCTGTAATGTCATAGGGAACCTTTTAAAAGTAGATCTGCAATAGTAATTGTAGGTACACTTTGCATCAACTGTAAAGAAAGTGTTGTGATTTGATTAAAATAAAACTAAATGTGTTGTCCACCTGTAAGAAATAAAATCTACTGAGACTTAATTTGTGACCTAACATAGAGTCTGATACCCTTTTTACCCTGGGTTAAACGAACTCACAGTACTTAAAGAGACAGACATTTTCATCTTCCTTCTCAACCTATCTTTTTTAAATAGAGCTGGTTCCATGTGCAACCGAGAAGAATGTATATGCTGCTATTGGGTAGAGTATTTTGTATATGTCTGTTAGATCAAGGAAGTATATTATGTCAGGTCCTCTACTTCTTTATTTTCTGTTTTTTTAATCCATCATTGTGAGTGGGGTATTGAAGTCTTCAACTATTATTATAGAACAATTTATTTCTCCTTTCTGTTCTGTCAGGTTTTGCTTCATATGTTTTGATGGGCTGTCAATAAATATTTACAGTTGTGACTTCCAGCCAAGATGGAGGTGTAGATAGACACACTGTACCTCCTCACACAACCAAAAGAAGGACAACAAAAATTTAAAAACAAAAAAAAACAACCAGAACTGACAGAAAATCAAACTGTATGGAAGTTTGACAACCAAGGAGTTAAAGAAGAAGCATTCATCCAGATCGGTAGGAGGGGCGGAGAAGGGCAGCTGGGTAGAGAGGACTCACAGCAAGGTGGCAGCTGGCAGACTCAGTAGGGGGCAGCTGGTGGAGTGCATGGTCCCACATTCATGGGCAGATAAACCAGGAGGAACAACTGGGGAGCAAGACAGACTGCACAATCTAGGGTTCCAGCAGGGAAATAAAGTCTCAAACCTCTGGTTAAAAACACCTGTGGGGGTTGAGGAGGCAGTGGGAGAAACTCCCAGCCTCACAGGAGAGTTTGCTAGAGAGACCCATAGGGTTCTAGAACATACACAAACCCATCCATCTGGGAATCAGCACCAGAAGGGCCCAATTTGATTGTGAGTGGCAGGGGAAATGACTGAAAACAGGCAGAGAGTGAAGCAAGCAGCATTGTCCCCTCTCAGACCCCTCCCCCACATATAGCATCACAAAGTGGCGAGCTGGGTTGCCCCACCCTGGTGAAAACCTAATATTCCGCCCCTTACTATGTAACAGGCATGTCGAGACAAAAAAAAAAAATGGCCCAAATGAAACAGATCAAAGATCCAGAAATAATACAATTAAGCGACTAAAAGATAGCCAACTTATCAGATGCAGAGTTCAAAACTCTGGTAATCAGGATGCTCACAGAATTGGTTGAATTTGGTCACAAATTAGATGGAAAAATGAAAGCCATGCTAAGTGAAATAAAGGAAAATGTACAGGAAACCAAGAGTGATGGGAAGGAAACAGACTCTAATCAACAGTGTAGACCAGAAGGAAGAAAGAAACAGTCAACCAGAAAAGAATGAAGAAACAAGAATTCAAACACATGAGGAAAGGCTTAGGAACCTCCAGGACAACTTTAAATGTTCCAACATCTGAATCATGGGGGTTTCAGAAGGAGAAGAGGAAGATCAAGAATTGAAAACTTATTTGAAAACATAATAAAAGAGAACTTCCCCATTCTGGCAAAGGAAATAGACTTCCAGGAAGTTCAGGAAGCTCAGAGAGTCCCAAAGAAGTTGGACCCAAGGAGGAAAACACCAAGGAACATCATAATTACATTAGCCAAGATTAAAAATAAGGAGAGAATCTTAAAAGCAGCAAGAGAAAAGGAGACAGTTACCTACAAAGGAGTTCCCATAAGTCTATCAGCTGAGTTTTCAAGAGACCTTGCAGGCAAGAAGGGGCTGGAAAGAAGTATTCCAAGTCATGAAAGGCAAGGACCTCCATCCAAGATTACTCTATCCAGCAAAGCTTTCATTTAGAATGGAAGGGCAGATAAAGTGCTTCCTGGATAAGGTCAAGTTAAAGGAGTTCATCATCACCTAGCCCTTATACTAAATGTTAAAGGGACTTATCTAAGAAAAAGAAGATAAAAGCTATGAGCAGTAAAATGACAACAAACTCACAGTTATTAACAACCATACCTAAAACAAAAATAAAAGCAAACTAAGCAAACCACTAGAACAGGAACAGAATCACAGAAATGGAAATCATATGGAGGGTTATCAGCAGGGGAGTTAGAGGGGGAGAGAGGGGGGAAAGGTACAGAGAATAAGTAGCATAGATGGTAGGTAGAAAATAGACAGGAGGAGGTTAAGGATAGTTTAGGAAATGTAGAAGCCAAAGAACTTACATGTACTACCCATGGATATGAATTAAAGGGGGGAACGTGGGAGGGAGGGGGTGTGCAAGGCGGAGGGGAACAAAGGGGGGGAAAGGGACAACTGTAATAGCATAATCAATAAAATATATTAAAAAACAAAAAGTATTTACAGTTGTTATATCTTCTTGCTGTATCAAAATATATTGATATACAATATACTTTTTACCTCGTTACCTTTTTTGATTGTCTGTTTTGTTGAATATTAGTATAGTCACCTTCAGCTTTCTTTTAGTTACTATTTGCATGGAATCTCTTTGTCCAGCATTTCATTTTCAATCTGTTTGTGTCTTTGGATTTAAAAAGAATATCTTGTAAATAGAATAAAGTTGGTCATGGTTTTTTAAATATTTTATTTATTTATTTTTAGAAAGAGGGAAGGGAGGAAGAACGAGAGAGAGAAACATCAATGTGAGAGAGAAACATCAATCAGTTGCCTCTCTACAAACCCTGACCAGACACCAAATATACAATCCAGGCATGTGCCTTACCCAGGAATTGAACTGGTGATCTTTTGCTTTGTGCAACAATGCCCAACCAACTGAGCTACACTGGTCAGGGCTAGATTATTTTTTTTGTGCATTCTGCCAATCTCTGTCTTTAGATAGGAATTTAATCTATTTACATTTAAAGTCATTACTAATAAGGATAGACTTACCAATACTTCTATCATTTTGCTATTTGTTTTCCATATGCCTTGTAATGTTTGTACCTCATTTCCTCCATTACTGCCTTCTTTTGTACTTTTTGTATTGAAATGTTTAACTTCTTTCCCATTTCCTTTTGTATGTGTTCTATAGCTATTTCCTTTGTACTTACCATAGGGGTTACATTTAGCACCCTAAAGTTATAACACTCTTAATTTGAATTTATACCATCTAAACTTCAATAACATACAAAAAACTCTGCTTTATAATTCTGTCACTGAATTACATCTTCATACATTGTGTGCACCAAAACATAAACTAATACTTCCTTAAATGCATCAGCCTCTTAAATTAGGTAGGGAGCAAGATTTGAAGTTATATATCAAAGTTACAATAATACTAGATTTTTACTAATAATTGTTTTTATTTAAATATATTAGTCTCTTAAATCATGTAGAAAACAAAAACTGTATTTACAACTTTTACAGTAATACTAGCTTTTGTAATTGCCTATGTACTTAAATTTCTTGTGTTCTTTATTTACTTATTTACTTTGAGTTACTGTCATGTCCTTTCAGGACTCTTTTGAGCATTTTTAACAGAGCAAATATACTAGTAATGAACTCCCTCAGCTTCTGTTTATCTGAGAATGTCTTAATTTCTTTCTCACTTTTGAAGAGCAGTTTTTCCTGCATATAGGATTCTGGATTGATAACTTTTCCTTTTAGCACTTTGGATATATCATCCTACTGCCTTTTTGTCTCCAAAGTTTCTGATGCTAAATCTACTGATAATATTCTTTTAAAAAAGATTTAAAAGAGAGGGAAACATCAACTTGTTGCTCCATTTATCCATGCACTTCATTGGTTGCTTCTTGCATGCCCCAACTGGGCATCAAACTCACAACCCTGGCATATTGGGACAATGCTTCAACCAACTGAGCTACCCAGCCAGAGCTACTAATAAGACTGTTATTGAGGATCCCTTGTGATGATTTGCTTCTCTCTTGTTGCTTTTAAGATTCTTTCTTTGTCTTTTGGAAGTTTGATTATAACTTGTGTTAGTTTCAGTCTCGTTGAGTTCATCCTACTTGAAATTTGTTGAACCTCTTGGACATTTATATTCATGTCATTTGTCAAATTTAGGAAGTTTTTAGCCCTGGCTAGGTGGCTTAGTTGGTTGGAGTGTCATCTTGTACACCAAAAGATTGCAGGTTTGATTCCTGGTCAGGATACATACCTATGTTGTGGGTTCAATCACTGGTGGGGTTATTTATATACAGGAGGCAACCAATCAATGTTTCTCCCTCACACTGATGTTTCTTTCTCTCTTGCTCTCTCCCCACCTCTTCCTCTTTCTCTAAAAATCAAACAAATCCTTGGGTGAGAATTTTTTAAAAATAGGAAGTTTTTAGCCATTACTTCTTCACATATTCTCTTTCTTCTTTGTTATTTTTCTCTTTCTTTTTTGAAAGTTCTATCTCTTCTACTTCTAAGACTCACACAGGCGTATGTTGGTCTCCTTGTTAGTGATGCTTAGGTTTTTACTTTTCTTCAGTCTTTTTTATTTCTGTTCTTCTGACTTGGTAATGTCCATTGTCTTATCTCCAAGTATGCTGATTCTTGTGCCTGCCCAAACCTGCATTTGAATCCCTCTATTGAATTTTACATTTCAGTTATTATACTTTTCAGCATTTCTCCTTAGGTTTTCTCTTTATTGATACTTCCATTTTGTTCATGTATCTATTTTTTTTTTACATTTTTACTTTCACTACATCGTTCTTTACTTCTTTGAGCTTAAGACAGTTAAAGCTTTTGTCTAGTGTACCAGCTCAGATATTTTTCAGAGACAGTTTCTGTTCATTTTTTTTCCTTGGAGTGATTCATATTTTTCTGTTTCTTTTAAGCCTTTTTTTTTTGTAGTTGAACACTGGATCTTTGAACCTAATAATGTGAAAACTCTGGAAATAAGACTCCTTCCCCCAGCTTTGCAGCTGTTACTGTTTTAGCTTTGTTTTTTGTTTTTGGTTTATTTATAGTTTGTCTCTATGCCAAGGGTCAGTGTGATGTGTAAACTTTAAGGTCTTCTTGGGTATTTCATGAGCCTTATTCCAGGGCATGTATGGTCACCTTCTAAGTTTCCCTGTATATGCAGTTGTTTCTGAATGTATAACGCTTGACTCCAAAAATGCAGGAAAAAAGAACAGGGAAACAAAGGGCACCAACCCCATAAAGTCCCTGGAAATCACTTCAGCCAGAGAGGGAGGAGCTTGCAACTGTGGAGGAGGTACATTGTCTAATGGCCACCCACCTGTTTGTCTGCACCTCTCTGATCAGAAGCAACAATTGGCAATGAGAGCACAGATATCCAATATTTGGAGAGTAGGGTCCTTTTTGCCTATTCTGGCTCCTACAAGTTGTGTACAAGCTGCACTAGGAACATATGCACAGCTACCTGCCACTGGGCTAGGTATGGGGGATGGGTAGCTGCTACTGTGCTAAGAGCTGAAACTGATCAAAATTAACTTCAATTCACCATCCAGGTCCTCCTCTGGAGGTTGCAAGCCTTCTATAGACTCCAGAGTTCCAACATAGTTATATCAGACAGATTCAGTCAATGCAATTGCCTAGGTAGGGAAACAGATTCCTGGTGCTTCTATCTGCCATCTTCCCAGAATCCTCTCCTGGTCTGCTTTCTTTTATAGAAAATCCCAATGAATCCATTACAAAAAGTAAAACAGGAAAAATAAACCAGAAAACACTGAAGTTGATTACCTACAAGAACACATAAAGCAAAATGGGGTGGATGGAATATAGGAGGAAATAATACACATCTCTGAGTATACTTTTTGTGTATGGTTGACTTTTTACTTTTTATTAATCGATTTTAGAGAGAGGAAGTGGGGGAGAGAGAGAGAGAGACTTCAATTTGTTGTTTCACTTATTGATACATTCATTGATTGATTCTTGTATGTGCCCTGACTGGGGATGGAACCTGCAACCTTGGCATATCAGGGCAATGCTCTAACAGCTGAGCTACTTGGCCAGGGTGAATACTTTTTGCGTACTGTTGACTTTTGAAAGCATGCTAACACTGTACACATTTAAGCAAAAAATAAGTTAATAAGAACTGGAAGGGAGGGAATTCTATAATTGAAAGCAAACTGACAGAAATGAAACCAATTATATTTCAAATGAATAACATAACCACTAAAGGAAGGAAGGATGAACTAGTCCAAGTATATTGTTCGTATAGTACTTGACAAATATACTCAGTCTTATCCAGGGTTGGAGGTATACATGGGGAAAAATTGCAGCCAAACCCTTAACTCTTTTTAATATATTTATACATTATAGTGGAATGGGCAAAGCAATTCTGAAACTATTTTAAACACATCAGAGACTTGAGTAAGTAAATGTGCTTATCATATTGGGAGTCAGAGTACTCCCTATGGAAGAAAGGACATACAAATATGAAAGAGGGGCTGGCAACAATGTCCCCTGTGGGTATAGACTGAAATTAGAGGTATTAGTATAAACACATGATCCATAAGATATGTATATGTATGCATTTACACACATTTATGTCTGCTGAAAGGACCACAAAGCAAAGTAGTCCAGTAGCAATGATCACACTTAGTGCCAAGATCTTGTCTCCTGGACCTGTCATAACAAATTATCACTAACTGGGGGGCTTGAAACAACAAAAATTCATTCTTTCACAGCTCAGGATGCCCGAAGTCCAAAATCACAATTTTAGCAAGATTGGTTCTGAGGGAGGTTTTGAGGAAGAATCTGTTCCATGCTTCTCTTCTTGATTCTGGTGGCTGCTGGCACTGCTTAGTGTTCCTTGGCTTGTAGTTGCATCACACTAATTTCCTTTATGTTTCCCTCTTCTAAACATTGGCAAGCCTAGGGCTCAGTTCTGAGATCCAAGCCATCTAGGAGTTTCTATGTGCTGTCAGGATCATTTCCCAATCTCAATCCAGTGTCTATTTACTTACCTTAGTTTGCACATGTAACATTCTTCAAAAAAATATAAGATCTTCCTCCCTTTAGGTCTTCCCCAAGGACAACTCCCTATTTATCTATTTCCTGTTTTAAGGCTGTTCATAGCTCTGCACAGTAAAGAAAGTCTCTAATATTACCTTGAGCACACATTCTGGAAGAAGGATGGGAGGCTGGAAACCCTTTCTCATACCCTGGAAAGGTCTGAAGTATAACGGTCCCTTCAAAAGTTAGACATCTAGCCTTGGCTGGGGTGGCTCAATGGATTGAGCACCAGCCTGCAAACCAAAGGGTCACCAGTTTGATTCCCAGTTGGGCCAAATGCCTGCGTTGTGCACTGCGTCACCAGTTGGGTAGTGCTTGAGAGGCTTCTCCCCCTCTATCTCCCCCTCCCTTCCTCTCTCTCTAAAAATAAATAAATAACATCTTTTTAAACACTAGAAATCTAGAACCCAATAAGGACAAGGTACTGGCTAAAGGTCATTCACCTATTGGCAATGTCTGAGCTAAAGCCCAGGTGTCTCTGTGTTCTTCTTAAGTGGTAATTTAACATGTTTGTGTTAAAGACTTCCTCAAGTCTCTCATGAAAGCTACAGACATATTCCTGAAGATGGGTAGGGTAGGGGAAGTACTTAGCACAATTATTTTTCTTCTCATTTCAGAAGTTTCATGGACCCTTGAAGCACATCCATTCCTCAGGTTGCAAAACTCTATCAGAAAAAATCAAAACATGCAGTCAGTTGTCAACAAATCAATGGTGTGAGAAAACTCAGGAGAGAGGAGTGTAAATGTCTAATATTAAAAGTGTCTTAGGAAGCATAACAATCAAACAAGGTATAAACCTTGTTTGAATTCTGATTTAAAGCATAAAAGGAAATTTTCGGGGACAATCAGGAAAATTTGCATAGAGTATTGGATGATATTAAGGAATTCTTTTGTTAGATGTGAAAATCATTATGTAAGAAAAATTTTATAGGACTTCTGGCCAAGACGGAGGCATAGGTAGATACACTTTGTCTCCTCACAGAACCAAAAGAAGGACAACAACAAATTTAAAAACAGAAAATAGCCAGAACTGCCAGAAAATCAAACTGTATGGAAGTCCGACAAACAAGGAGTTAAATAAACATTCATTCAGACGGGTAGGAGGGGTGGAGGCAGGCAGCCAGGGTAGAGAGGATGTCTGGCAAGGCAGCAGCTGGAGGACCAGAAAGGCAAGGTGGTAGCTGGTGGACCTGGTGGTCCCACATTTGTTTGTGAATAAATGGGGAGGAACAATTGGGGAGAGAGACAGACCATGCAACCCAGAGTTCCAGTGCAGGGAAAGAAAGCCTCAAAAACCTCTGTCTATAAACATCTATGGGGGTTGTGGCAGGAGGAGAAACTCCCAGCCTCACAGGAGAGTTCTTTGGAGAGATCCACAGGGTCCTAGAATGTAACAAACCCACCCACCTGGGAATCAACACCAGAAGGGCGCAATTTACTTGTGGGTAGTGGGTAAAGTGACTGAAAGCCAGTGGAGAGCAAGAAAGTGACACTGTTCCCTCTGGGAACCCTCCCCCACATACAATGCTACAACACAGCAATGTGGGTTGCCCCACCTTAGCGAATACCTAAGGCTTCACCCCTTACATTGTAACAACTACACCAAGACAAAAAAAAATGTGGCCTAAATGTAAGAACAGTTCAAAGCTTCAAAAATAGAACTAAGTGACAAAGGGATAGCCAACTGATTAGATGCACAGTTCAAAACACTGGTAATCAGGATGCTCACAGAAATGGTTGACTATGGTCACAACATAGGTGGAAAAGTGAAGACTATGCAAAATGAAATGAAGAGAAATGTACAGGGAACCAACAGTGAAGGGAAGGAAATTGGGGCTCAAATCAATGATTTGGACTAGAAGGAAGAAATAAACAGTCAACCAGAAAAGAATGAAGAAACAAGAATTCAAACACATGAGGAGAGGTTTAGGAACCTCCAGGACAACTTTAAATGTTCCAACATCTGAATCATGGGGGTGTCAGAAGGAGAAGAGGAAGAGCAAGAAATTGAAAACTTATTTGAAAACATAATGAAGGAGAACTTCCCAAATCTGGTAAAGAAAATAGACTTCAGGGAAGTCCAGGAAGCTCAGAAAGTCCTAAAGAAGTTGGACCCAAGGAAGCACACACCAAGGCACATCATAATTACATTCCCCAAGATGAAAGATAAGGAGAGAGTCCTAAAAGCAGCAAGAGAAAAGGAGACAGTTACCTACAAAGGAGTTCCCATAAGACTATCAGCTGATTTCTCAAAAGAAAGCTTGCAGGCAAGAAGGGACTGGAAAGAAATATTCGAAGTCATGAAAGGCAAGGACCTACATCCAAGATTACTCTATCCAGCAAAGCTTTCATTTAGAATGGAAGGGCAGATAAAGTGCTTCCTGGATAAGGTCAAGTTAAAGGGGTTCATCATCACCAAGCCCTTATTATACGAAATGTTAACAGGACTTATCTAAGAAAAAAGATAAAAAAATATAAACAGTAAAATGACAACAACCTCACAACTATCAACAACTGAACCTAAAAATATAAAAACATAAACTAAGCAAATCACTAGAACAGAAACAGAATCACAGAAATAAAGATCACGTGGAGGGTTATCAGTGGGGAGGGGTAGGAGGGAGAATGGGGGAAAAGTTACAGGGAAGAAGTATAAATGGTAGGTACAAAATAGACAAGGGGACATTAAAAATAGTATAGGAAATGGAGAAGTCAAGGGTCTTATATGTACAACCTGTGGACAAGAACTTAGCGGGAGGAATGCTGGTAAAAGGCATGGTGCAGGTTGGAGGGGAATTAAGAGGAGAAAAAAAAGGGACAACTGTAATATCATAATCAATAAAA
This sequence comes from Trachops cirrhosus, assembly GCA_028533065.1. NCBI lineage: Eukaryota > Metazoa > Chordata > Mammalia > Chiroptera > Phyllostomidae > Trachops > Trachops cirrhosus. Next base: position 33,197,438 of record CM052550.1, read on the forward strand.
TATACTTTAAAAATACTTAGAGTACCAAAGTATTCACAGCTGAAATGTGATGTCTGAAATTTTTTAAAAAATACTTTAACAAAGAGCTGGTGTGGCTCTGTTGGTTGGAGTATTGTCCCATAACCAAAAGGTTGCAGGTTCGATTCCTGGTCAGGGCACATACTTAGGTTGTGGGTTTGATTCCCCATCCAGCTTGTGCAATCCCCAGTCTGGGTGCCTACAGGAGGCAACCAATCAATGTTTCTCTTTCACATTGATGTTTCTCTCTCTCCCTTCCCCCTCCTCTCTAAAAGCAATTTAAAAACATCCTCTGATGAGGATAAAAGATATATTTCAACAAAGAAAAAAGTGAAGAAATTTTTGCAAGATGTTTACAATTGAATCTAGGTGATGTGATCTGGAAGGTCTCTAATATTCTTCTACTTTTGTGATTGAAATTTTTCATAAGAGAAAATAGAAAGAAGTCCTGCTCTCTGCCATTCTGGCGAAGATGAGGATCTCTAGGTTGTCACAGTCAGTACTCAGATTTTAAGGAATCCTAAAGAAACATCCATAGGTTTCCTGACTCTGGAACCACAACAGAGTGGGTTTTTTGTTTTGCTCTTTTCTGTTTGTTTGTTTGTTTTTACTACCAGAGGACCCACTGATATCCTGCAAAATGATGTAGATAGGTATTGTTATTTCCTTTCTTGGTCTTTCAAGGAATTTGTCCATCTTGTCTATGCTGTCAAACTTACAAGCATAAAGTTGTTCATCATCACCTTTATCCTTTTAATGTCAGTAGGACCTGTAGTGATAGTCCCTTTTTCATGCCTGATGTATGTAATTTGTTCACTATTCTCTTTTTGACACAGACAAGTAAACAAGTCAAAAATGAGAAATTATTCAGGTTGAGGCTTGCAGAACCAACTGAACCATGCTTACTTCTGATGACTTGCCCAGCTATTAGTTCCATCATTTTTTGAGGCTCTCTACCTCCTGCCCACAGCTCTCATATACTTCATGTGGCCTAATATGTAGTATGACATGAAAGAGACCAACTACACACCCAGGGCTGTCATTGCCCTTGGCCTCCAAGGTGAACCCAACTTTTCAGAATATTTTCTTTCCCTCCATCCTTGGCCTCACCTCAAAAGCAAACACAAGGGGAGAAAGTAGAATAACACAGGAGAGGTGGTATGGGGAATAGCAAATAGCACAGGTGGGCTACTTGCTAGAAGGTTTTGGAAAACTTAGCTTACCTGGAAAGAGGCAGTTCTAAAATCTCCATGATGCGGAGGCATCAGGGAAGGAACATGTTTACTGGAAGTGACAATTTTCTCCACTTTACTAGTCCTTTTTTCTTGTCTCAGTTGCTAGAGGAAAGGATCATAAGTTCCTAGGCAGTGGGTGGCTTATTTGAGCTTTCATTTAGTCTTTCAAACTATATCATCTTTCCCAAAACCTATGTCCAAGATAGGCTTCCCTTCTCTTCTTTCTGCTGTAACCTTAAATGGTCTTATCCTTAGTGCCATCCAGTAATGAGGTACTGGCTGGAACTTGTTGAAGCTTTTTCCTTTACGCTGAGGGTCTCAACACCCACCACACCTGCTGTTTTGGATCCAAGTCATCAGCATACAAAACTATGATCAGGGAAATAGAGCCTGCCTCCACTGTGTACCTCCCAAAACTAAGAAATAAAATCCTGGGTTTTCTGATTCTAAAATCCATTTTCTTTCTACTATATCAATGCCTCATAATAATTTTTGTGTCAGGTGCTTTCCTTCCTATATAGTCTTTAGAAGAGGATGATGGAAGACAAGAAAGAAAGAGGACAAGAACAGACCCTTCTGTCTGAAGGCCTCCAGAGAGTGAGCACCACTCACTTTTGGTAAGGTTTCTCACTCTTTGGAGTATATATCTGGTCTCCCTGGCTACCTTTCTAGAGAAGCAATGTTTGGGGAAAAGGGACACATCACAGAGCTGATTGGATATGAGAACCTCCTCTTTATTGCACATACAGAAGCTGACTTTTGGAGCTGGGTAGGATAAGGGCTTTGGCCTTTCCCTACCTCTGCATGAGACCTAGGAATAAAAGTCTAGATCTGGTGACAAGTCCTTTCTTCAGGTGGAAATGAAAAGTCCTGACATCCAGCCAGTCCCAAGTTAGGGGGCAGGAGCAATGATGTGGGGCAATTCTTTGGTGAGGTGAATATCAGCTTGGGGCAGGCTCTTCCAAGCAAGTTCTAAGATGCCATAATGGGCAATGCCCATGGGAAGCATGGTATGCACATTGTTCTGCCCTGAGAGGGACACCACCTCCTGGAATTCCAGAGGACCTCTAGGGATGTGAGAGTGACCACAAAACAAGTGGTATAACAACCGTTCCCCAGGAACTAGCTCCGTGGCCTTTAGGCCCTTTTTGTAGATGAGCTCACTGGATTGGGGTTTCTCTCTCAGTAGCAGCTCCTGTAGTAATCTCTGGATTCCAGGGGACTTGACTTGGTACAGGTGCATGAGGTGGTAGAACTGTTCCATCCAAGCAGCACTATCTTCTGCATATCGCTCCTGCAACATCCGCAAAACATGGTACAATGCCACAAATGTCTCCCATAGAGGCACCTCTTCCTGTTTTTTAGAGCTGGGCTGTGCCTTCTTTTCCACTTTGGGCAATCTGGGAAACCTGCCCTTATCCTTAAAAGCCCAGATGTCCTTTTGAAACATCAGTGCTAAGGTTTGTTTTTCCACAGAGGCACGGGCACCTATGAAAATATCTCTTGTGGCAGGATGAAAGTGTTGCATCTCCATTTCCTTGAGGGCACTGGATATCTGCTCAGCCCGGGCACTTCTGTAAGGCTCTCCTAGAAGATACCAATTTATAGCCTTTGAATCTGGAATACTTTTTGTAGCTAATGAGGACTTTGGTATGGGGAAAGTCAAAGGTTTTAAACGGGTTTCATCTTCCTTTCTTTTTATAGGAGGGATCACTTTCAGGTATTTTGGACCCATGGGCTTTGTACTGGTTTTTGATATTCGTGTGCTTTCCGATTCTAGGACCTGCCTGTGGCGGCAAGTGATATCTTCAAGTCTGGCTAGATGCGTCCATTCTAAGGTTCCCTTTGAGGTGAGGTCTTTGAGAAGCTGGCACAATCTGTGGAAATTTTCTCTGGAAGGTTGTTCTCCTGCCTCCATCTGTTCTAGGACATGTTGTATCCACTCTATATCTGAGAGGCTTATGTCTGCATGTATTTCCTCAGCCAGGATTTGGGACATAGGTAATTGTACCTCTGTCTGTTCCATCAGAGATGGATGACGATTCAAAAGCCACTGCCACCTATCCCCTAGTGGTGTGCCTTGGAGTTTCTGAGATTCTGTGGTCTTCCTCAATATGTGGGATAAATATGGGGTCTTTAAGTCTGGCTCTTGGGACTCCAAACCTGTATCCAAAACTTGTAGAGAAATGGGCTGATATTTCTTCAACAGTTCTTGTTTATCCATAAACCTTGTCTCTGCAAATATCCTGGGTGTCTCAAGTACAGTGGCCTTATCTTTCCAGGATGACATTGGCACTGGTATAGTCTCTTCCCTCCCCAGAGCTATTGAGATCAGTTTCTTGGAAGGAATTTTCAGAACTTCCAGATTTATATCACTGCCTTCGACCTCAGGGAATCTTTCTCTAATAGAAGGGACTATTTCTCTTCCTCCTAGGTCCTTTCCTCTTTTTTCTTGTAACTTAAATAGTTTCTCTTTTTTTAAAATCTCTTTTCCCTTGTCTACTTCCTCTTCCTTTTCTTTCTCACTCAAATTTTCCATCTCTTCCTCACTCATACTTTCATCCTTCTTCTCAAACACTTCCTCCTCCTCCTTTTCTCCCTGCACTTTCTTCTTTTTCTCCTCTTCCTTCTCTTCCTCTTTCTTCTCCTCCACCTCTCCAATGTCCTCCATCTCCTTTTCCTCCTCCTCTTTCTCCTCCTCATTCTCTTCCTCCCCCTTTTTCTCTTCCTCCTCCTCTTCCTCCTCCTCTAGTTCCTCCTCCTCTTGTCCCTCCTCTTCCTCTTCCTCCAATAAACTCTCTTGCTCTACTTCACCTAACAGGTTTTCTATTTCTCCATAAAAGTTCTCTTCACTTTCCACCTCATCCATTTGACTGGTAAATTCTTCCTGTGGCATATCAACTCTTTCTAACATTTTTCTCTTTCTTGACTTTTGTTTAAGGAATGACATTTCTTCTTCCTCTGTTATTTCTTCCTCCTCGTCTTCCTCTATGAATTCTTTGTGTTGCCTGGCCAATCTGCTTTCTTCCTCAGTTATTTGTTTCTCTTTCTTTATCAATCTTTTCATTTCCTTGGACAGTTTTCTCTCTTTTTTAGCAAGGTTCTCCTCATCTTTGGTCATTTCTGATTGTTCCTCAGAAATATCCCACTCTTTGGCATCAAGTGCATTTTGTTCTTTGCTCAATCTTCTCTCCATAACCAAGAATGACCTCATTTTCTGTGTCAGCTGTATTTCTTCCTGGGTTAGTTTCCTTTCTTCTTTGATAAGGTCTTGAAACACGTTTAAGGCTTTTTTGCTCACTCTTGATGGTTCCTTGGAAATGTTTCCTTTAGCCAGCTGTCTTGCTATTTTGGCTAGCTTCCTTTCTTCCTGAGCATATATTCTCCCTCCTCTAGTAAATTCTAATTTCCCCTCGACAATATCCCTTTGCTTTGTGGCCAATATCCTATCTTCATATACCATTATCTTCTCTTTTAGTGATAATTTCCTCTTAGTTAGTTCTAATTCATTCTCACTTAGTTTCCTCTGTGTTGAGGTTTCTTGAGTCTCTCCCTTGGAGAGAATCTCCTTTTCCTCAGCTAGTCTCACCTTCTCCTGGGCCAGTTTCTTCATTTCCATGTCCAATGTCTTTTCTTTCTTAGTAATATCCTCTTCTCTACTGAGCAGTTTCGCTTCTTGAAATATTGCCTTCTGCTCCATAGCTAATTTCATTTTGTCCTGGACTAGCTTGTGCTGTTTCGCAGCCAGATTTTCCACTACTTGTGCCAGTTTTCTCTCTTCATCTGCCAGTTTCTCCTTCTTCTGGAAAAGTTCCTCCTTTTTCTCCACTAGCTTCTCCTCTGCCTGAAACGATTTCTTCCTGTATATGTCCACTTTCTCCTTTACTTCCACTAATTTCTTTCTGTTCTGGACAAGGTTGTCTTTGAGCTGGTACAAGTTCTCTTTCCTCTGAATCAATTCTACCTTCTCCTGAGGCAGCTTTTCCTTCCCCTGGGCCAGACTCTCCTCTCTCCTGGTTAGTATCCTCTTATTGTTTGCAAGTTCCACCTTGTCCAGGATCAATTTTTCCCTTTCCTGGGCTAGTTTATTTTTATTCTCCACTAATTGTTCCCTTTTCTGGGCAAGTCTTTCTTCTTCCTCAGGCAGATATTCCAAGGCCTGGGCCAGTTTTTTCTCTTCCTGAATCAGCAGCTCTTCTTCCTGGACCAGTTTTTTCTCTTCCATAGCCAGTTTCTCCTCTTTCCAGGCCAGTATCTTCTCCTTCTGAGCCAGATCCTCATTTTCCTTAGCTAGTTCCTCCTCTTCCTGATTCAGCCAATCTTGCTTCCAAACCAGCTTCTCCTCTTCCCCTGTTAGCTCCTTTAATTTCCGGTCTAGTTCCTTTTCTTGCCATGCCAGATCTTGCTCCTCCTGAACCAGTTTCTCCATTTTCTGGACCAGTATGTTTTTTACCTCAGCCAGCTTCTCTTCTTTCTTTGCTATTTTCTCTTCTTCACAAGCCTGTTCCTCCAATTTCTTGGCCAGTTTCTTCCTATTCTGGGCCAATTTCTCTGCTCTTTGGCTTAGCCGCTCCTCTCTTTGGGCCAGTTTTTCCCCTTTCTGGACAAACTTCATCTCTGCCTGGACTGTTTTGCTGTCTCTCTGAGCCAGTTTTCCATAATCTCTGGCCAGTTTTCTCTCTTCCTGAGCCAGTTTTCTCTCTTCTTGTGCTAGCTGCTCTTCTTCTTGTGCCAGCTTCTCTTCTTCTTGTGCCAGCTTCCTCTCTTCTTGGGCTCGTTTTCTTTCAGCTTGGGCTCGTTTCCTCTCAACCTTGGCCTGTTTATATTCTTTCTGGATCTGTCTCTGCTCTACTGTCACAAGCCCTTCTTCATCTTTCTCTTCCTCTTCCTCTCCTTCTTCTTTTTCCCAACCCTGAGACAATTTTTCTACCTCCAGGGTCAATTCCTCTTCATCCTTGAACTTTTGTTCCCTGGATCTGCGTAAAAACATCTTTTCTCCAACCTGTGCCCCCTGATCCCATTCCAGCTTCCTCTTTCTCTCCTCTAACTTTTCCTCATCTGGAAATATCTTCTCTTTGTCCTTTTGTGGTTTTTCCCCTTCCTCAAGATGATCCATGTCCCAGGCTTTTTTCCATTCATCCCAGGATATCCTCCTTTCACTGCAGATCTGTTTCCACTCATCCCAGGACTTCATCCAATCCTGCAAAGACAGCTTCTTCTCATCCACAACTGGTATCATTTCTTGCTCAAGCACTTTTCCCTCTAGTTTGACCATTTCTTCCACTTCCTGACTCCCATCCATATCTCTTTTGCTCATTTTCTTCTCTTTTTTGTCCACTTGTATTTCCTTCATGACTGCTTTCATCTTTTGCTTAGAGGGTTTCTTAGAAGATTTATAATCTTCTTTCTTTAGTATGTGTTTCTCCTTGGTTAGGCCACCTGGTTCTAAAATAATAATTTTCTTTTTCTTGCCCTTTTTGGGAATTACCTGGGTTTCCTGTAAGTCCTGTATGTCTCCCACTTCCTTTTGCACTTGTCCCTGCCCCTCTGGTATCTCGTCAATGTCTCTGATCACCATATCCTCTCTAATTGCTCCTTCATGAATAAAAATTGGTTTCTCCTCTGGCCAGGCTACATCCCAGTCAAGGTCCTCAAGAAGAACCTCACTTTTTTTCTTTAGCAGGGGGCAGATCTTTTCAAAGAGCTCCCAGCTGGGGTGCTTATCTGCCAGCACCTCCTGAGCCATGGTCACTAACTCAGTATTTAGAGATTCTGACATTTTTGTTTGGGAATCAGATATCCGCAGGGTCATTAGACGACACAGATCATCCCGCCATGATGAACCATCTCCAGGGGTAGCCCTGTGGCCAGGAGTTCCATAGGCACCCCGCCCTCTGGCTTTCACATTCTTCACAACTGGTTCTTTTACATGAGACACAGGTTCCTCCTCAATTATAACTTCAGCTTCTTTTCTCTTCTTCTTTATGGGTTTCTGAACTGCTGTTTTCTTTCCTCTTTTGCCATGTATTTTCCTTAGCATCTTCAGGGTCAATGCAACATCCTTTGAGACAGCTTTCTCTGGAGGCTGTTGTTCAGCATCTTTTGAAATCTTTGGTACACTGCCGGTTGGAGACTCAGAATAGATGGCTGTCTCCACCTCAGTTGGTGCAACTTTACTTTGATCACTTTCACTGTCTAAGGGACTTGGCTCTGTGTCTGTCTCTTTCATCTTCTTGAGGATCCGAAACATTTTTTGGGCTGCACAGAAAATTAGGAGGTGTTGATAAAGACAGCATGGGAGGCTTAAATGAAACCCTCCCCAATATCTGGTATGAACTAGGAGGACTACCATAAAGAAATTACAACAGAGGGAGCTGAGGCCTTTAAAAAAAGACATTATCTTTGCCTTATTCCCCGTTTCCCCACCCAATAAATATCCTAGAGAGAGGAGCTTTGAAGTCTTACTGAGTTTGGGTGAATTCTCCCTAGATCTATGAAAAGACCTTTCCACTTATCTCTACTCCTATGTGATACCTCTTGACTCACTTTAGCCCGAAGTACCCTGCCTCTTGAAGACCGTGGGGCATGAACTGGATCCCCCCATACATACTATGCTTTTTGCCCCTTGCTTGGTTCCATCTTTGGCCTTTGCTGGGCTTTACGACAACTTCAGATTCTTCAGGAATTACATCAGATTGCTTGGTAGAGGACGTCATTTCAGAAACCCTTGAGACATCTAAAGAAAAAGCAGGCTTTTTATCTCCACGTGACAAAGTTAGGTTTTCATTCAATCGCTGTTCCACTTGAGTATAAAGGATTTGAAGATCTGTGGCACGCATCCCCAGCAGACTGTCCAGAGTTTCCTGCCCAATCATTTCCTGCCTATGAAAGTCAAAGGAGAAAAGGAGCATGCTGAATCAGGGAAAAGAGAAAATGATAAGGAAAGAACTGACATGGAACAAGCAGGGGGCTTGGCAAAGTGACCAACAGAGACTGTGTACATGAAGGTAAAGGATGACCAAGAAGAAAAAAAGTGTCTAGGAAGATAAGATAACAATAAATGGAGTGATCTGTAGGGAGGCTGCAACGGTAGGAGAAAAGGATGAAAGGCAGAACTCGAAGAGGTATGGGACAGACAGGAATAGGAGAAGAAACAGAGAAAGGATTGATCAGTCAGGGGATTGTCAAGATAGCCTAAGAATGGTAAAAGACTCGGAATAGGTAAAAAGACAGGATAAGCCAAAGAAGAAGGATGAAGAGATAGGAAAGAATGGAAGGGGGAAATGAGGAAGGGGAGAAGAAAATTAGAAGCTAGTAAAGAACTGAGGAAAGCACAAAGAACTTACTGCATCTCCCAGAAAGTCTCTTGGTTCTGGATCAAGTTTAACAGTGAGCTCTTAGAGTGGATTCCAGTGTCAGCCATGAGGTTCAGTGCCTTATTCCTCACTCTTTGGTCCTTGTCCATTAACCCTTGGGCCAGAGGAATGGCAAAGAGATGAGTAATCATTCCTAGACGCTTCAGCCCTTCCCAGGCTAGCTCTCGGATCAGTGGATTAGAATTGGTTGTATCATCCAGCAGACGATGGGCTGTTTCAGAGCGCAGGGCTGGAGACACCTGGTAAGAAGCAAAGATTTGCCCTAATGCACCAACACAGCATTGGTACTTCAATGGAGGAGGAGCATACATCATAATGTTCAGTATTGCCTCAATCAAGCTATTAATAGCTATTTCAGTCATCCTTCTTCCTAGCCAACTACGGTTTGTTGGGTCTGTAAGGACACTATAAGTTCCAGTCTTGGACATTCTTTTTTCTATGAAGTCTTCCTCTTCCTTTTCCTTTTCCTGTGCATATTCTTTTACATCATGAATAGGTCTTACCCTACTGTGCCAGAAGAATTGTTGAGATTTATCCCATTCCAACTTCCGCATGGGTGAATGCAGGTTGCACTGTAGGTATATTGGGCTGCCCTCTGGCCAAAGACGGGCACGAATCACTGAGTTAGGGATATAGCAATCAGGAGCAAAGAGCCATTTCCGCCCATAACCAAAGTAGCATTTCAGTATCTGATAAGGATTGAGTCCATCCCAGGTAGTCAACTGTAGCTGGGGAGGAACCATATAATGGGGATAAGGTTTGTTCAACCTTGTATCAGTTTCCTCCTTTTTCAAGGAACCATGTCTTGGGGCAGACAGTAATATGAGGCTCCCTTGCTCATCTTCTTCTATGACATGTGGCACAGTGTGGTCAAAGGCAATGGCCCGTTTATTGACAAGTTTCTCCAGACCCACTAGTTCCTGTTGCCCTTGTCCAGGGTAGGTATACTTGGGCACAAACATGGTCTCGAAGGAGAAGAAGAAGCTTGGTAAGAAAGGCTTAGGGATTTCTAGCACTTCATCTGCCATGCTCATAAATGAAAGGTAAACCAGCTGGGATCGGGGTAGCAGTTTTAAACAGGATACCAGATAAAGACTCTGGTTGAAAGTCACAAGCAGGTCACCTCGATCATTTGCAAAGCAGAGTGGGCCAAAATGCAGTGATGAGTCTAGCATGGCTACAAGTCTACCATGAAAGTTCCAGATCCGGACAGAGCCATCAATACCACCTGTGACAAAAAGACTCAAGGTCAGGCATACATCAAAGGATGTAATTGCACACCGGTGCAGAGGCAAGGTCTCTATAAACTTGGAGCCTTCCTGTGCCTCAGAGGACAGAAAATCATGGAATTTCCAGAGACGCAGGCAGTTAGTCTCTGTGATAGCACCCACAGACTTTGGCAAGAGTATCAGGTGTTTTAGGTGACAGCTGCTGAGAATGCTGGCCAGAGGTCGCAGGTGTACTTTGGTCCCATCAAGCACAGCTTCTGATAGGCGTATGTAGTCATCCATTCCATAGGAACAGAGCAAAGAGTATTCTCGGCCACCTAAAAGCCCTCCAGGCAGCGTAGAGAATGCTAATATAGCCCCAAAGTGCATAAATTTCTCTATTCGGGCACAGCTGTGCTGGGAAAGCACTCTTATCATACCACTCTCATGTCCAGAGAACATAAGTCCTTCCAGACCCCGACCCAGGTGGAAATGCCCATAAGCCAGGCATTGTACTGAGTCCTGAGCATTTGGTGAGGTGCATAAAAGATACTTGGCTGGGCAAGGGCAGCGGGTTGTGTCAAAGACCAGCACCTCTGAGCCCCCTGTTGCTACAAAGAGTTCTTCTTTATCTGGGTTATAGGCCCAGTCCACAGCCTGGTCCAGGATTGAGAAGGGCCAGGTGAAAACCAGAAGATCCCCTGTTACTGGAGACACGAAGCGCAACAAACCATCCTCAGTAGTGCATAGAATCCGGAACCAATTATTACCACAGCGGACCCGACGCAACTGCTCTGGAGCAGAGCCACAGACATGAAAGAGGCTATAGAAGCAGGGTAGACGGCGCAAGGAGAAAGTATGGGTAGTTTGGCAGAAGAAAGTAATGTTATCAATAAACTGGAGTCGATACAATTCCTCTCCAAGTTCTAGTTGTCGCAGAAGGTTCCCAGAAGTAAGGTTCCACTCCTTGATGAAACCCTCCTTGCCAGCTGTTAGCAGGGTGTGGGCTTCTGGCCGGCTGCGGATACATATCACTGACAAGGAATGGGCCTTGAAACTGTGGAGAGAGTAGCTCTGACTGAGGCTCCATACTTGGATGTCCCCAGTTCTATTTCCAGCATAGAGATAACCCTGATCGATACAGGTGAAGCAGCAAGTGATAGAGGAGCCACTAGTGGTAGAAGTGAATCTCTTCACCTCTCCCAGCTGGCTGAGGCCCTGGCGCTCAAGGACCCTCACCACAGTCTCACACAGGGCTAGGAGGGAGCCGTCAGGGCCATTCAACATGATGTCCTGGACAAGCTCATCGCCAGGCATGGAAACCATGTGGGCAATTTGGAGGCCCTTGCCACTCTGCTCAATGATCCAGACAACCACTGCCCCAAGGATGCCGGAGAGAAGCATCTTCATTTCTGGGTCATAGCAGAGGCAGTTGATGTTAAAGCGACAAGGCACTATACCCAGGGGTTTGAAAGACCGAAAATGGTCCCCAAAGAGCCGCAGGAGCAGGTCACCACAGTAGGCCACGAGGATATGAAAGGAGCCTGTGTGTACCATACACTGGATGGGTGGCACTCGTTCAGTCATGGAAAAGGTTCTCTTCTCGACCATGTCCTCCATTTTGCTCTTCATCCATACTACAGCCTAGAAGAAAAGAAGATGGGAACTGCCTAGAAAAGATGGTAGAAGAGGAAAGGGAAGGATATTCATCTGTTTTTCCCTGTTCTTGTGCTAAGGAGGAATTGGAGGATTCTAGAGTGATTTTATCCCATGGTTATGGTGGTTGGAAATACTGCAGGAGCAGGAAGACTAGAACATTTTCCCTAACCTTGCCCTACTTTAAGAAAACCATAAAATCTATTCAGCATGGAGACTATAATGGGAGAAAGGATGAGGGGGGAATCCTGGATCCAGGTCACTTTTTTTTTTTTTTTTTTTACTTTTTATAAGAGTTTACTTGAGCCAAAATGAGGACATGTGCCTGGGAGCAAGATCTCAAACGTTCCCCAGGTCACTTTCATTGAAGGTGTACATCTTCCTTTGTCAGTCTGGGGTGAGGACTTTACATGGATATGGCCCCTGTAAAATGGGCTAAGAAGAACAACTAGGAAGTTTTACCTGTATTTCTTTTGTGCTTGTTACCCACGAGAGGGAGGCAAAGAAGTTGGCATCACTGAAGTAATAGCATATAAGCGGCATATTTTGAGGATGGCGAGACTCTTTGAACAGTATCTGAGACCGGTCACTCAGCACAACTATGCCACTCTTTGTTGGGTCATCTAAAGTTTGCTGGGGAGAGGTATGGCATAAACTAAGAGACCAGAACACATAGGCACTAAATATATTCTTACTCAAGCCACAATTGAAGCAGTTTCCAGTCATGCCACAACCCCAGGGACCACTCCTGTTATACCCACACATGCACAACTTACCACCTGTGGGACACCTACACTTCACAAGCATGTAAAAAAAAAAAAAACCCATTATGAAAGTACCAAACCTCCATAGGGCTTCTATGGGCAAATTTTATAGTGTGAGCACAGTGGAAACTGATGTTCTTCTGACATGAAGTTAGCTATACCTATCTTCTAACTTTCTCCCTTCTGTCTAAAAGGTATATATGCCATAAGAGACACATTTAATAGATTAATCGGGAAAGTGAGTGCACTGCCATATACCTACATGCAATGTAACAGGATGTCCCAGGAAGTCAGTACAGCTTTATATTAAAGTTTATAACTGCACTAAGCAAGACTTCTAGGACACCCTACCTGGCCTTTAAATTTGACATAGGAAGTTTTATATATATATATATATACTTATATATATATATATATATTTATATTTTATATTTATATACACACACACACAAACATATATACAAACCATATTATCCCACAGTGGCAGAGGACATATGCTATGCACCATGAACCTGTGATTCTTTTACACAGAGCCCACCACAGCACAACTGAAGTTGGCAAGTGTTCTCTCTGGTGCCCTCTCTCTTCTCTTTTCGAAAAATTTCTCTTTCCAGAGGGTTGGTTCCTCTGACAATGCTCCAAAGTGTTCACCTTCCACTATGAAAATGTCCTTGCAAGAGATCTCTAGACTCATTTGGAAATTGGTGGCCCACTTCCTAAGGCAACAAGTGTCTTTATGGTCTCCCCTGCCTGCTCCCTGCTTACATGGAAATCTATGCTCCTCAGAAGTGCTTGTAACTATATTAAGATAGAGGCCAATAACATGTTTATGTCCTACATATACATTACCTGGTTATTATATAAGTCACTTATGAGGTATTTAAAATCCTTCCAGAGGGGAATCAGTCTAGGGGAAGACATCACCTTGATTATTCCCTCGTTTTGCTCAGTACCATTGCTTAAAAACCTGTGGAAATCCAAAAGAAGTGAACTTAACCACTACTACTTTTTGAGAAGCCAGGAATCAGAAAGCAAGATCCATGAACTCATGTTTATTGCACACTTTTTGAATGTCAGGAACTATACATAAGACATACTTTTTCATGTAATCCTCTCCCCAGCCCAGTGAGGTAGGTATTACTTCATTTCAGTGATGAGAAAATTGAGGCTTGGAGAGAGTACATAAAGAAGTTGGGGACTAAATCTTAGCTATCATAACCCAGTGGGATACTATGAGTGAGGGAAGCAGAGGGGGGCTAGAAAGGAATAATCATCCCGGGCAAACAGTTCTTTGCTGATGGCAGCCAGTTAAAAGAGCATTCTGCAAGGACTAGGAGTTCCCAAAGTTTCCGGGGAGGGGATGTGTCTTAAATGCAGATCCCTAGGGCCTGCCCTAGACTTACTGAAGCAGAACCTTGGAAGTGGGACTCAGGAACCTTCATATGTAACAAGCTCCCTAGGTGATTCTATGGACATTCAAGTCTGACTACTGAAATAGGAAATTAAGATGCTGAGCCCCCGGGACTGAGGGTCAGCCCACCTAGCACAGCTGGAGAAAGGATCCAGCCTTTTGGCCTTGCAGGTTTTCCCAGGCTGGTGGAATGAAACAGCTTCCTTACATGTGAATCATCTATCATCCTCTTTTGTACTCTCTTGTCTTTGACCTTCATGAGAACAAACCTCCACTTTCCTCAGTTGGATTGTGAATTCATCCTACATTTTTTAATCCTCACAGAGAAGAGGATATGTTCACTAACTTGAGAAAGAGAGAAAGAAACATCGATGTGAGAAAGACACGGATCCATTGCCTCCCACACACACCCCGAATGGGGATCAAACCCACAACCCAGTTATGTGCCCTGACCAGGGATCTAACTGGCAACCTTTTGGTGTACAGAATGACACTCAGACTAACTGAACCACCTGGCCAGGGCAAATCCTACTTTTAACTAGCCCTCTCTCGCAGGGAGTCTCTTGTTTACTGGTCAGACAATGGGTTTGTTTTCATTTGTGAAATGAAAATGCAAGTGTTACCTTCACAGGATTGTTGCAAAGATCAAATAATTCTGTTAATACTTTTTAAAGTATACTCTGAAGCAACAAACAATTATTGTGATTGCTGTTTTTAGACTGGTTTGTTTGTCAGACAAGTATTTATTTCCTTCCTACCGATACTTTGTCATTTCCTCTCGTTCTGGAAACATCAGTTAAGTTTATAGTCTGGCCAGCAGAGGGCAATGGAAGTGAGGCCATCCTTGTGCCTGACAGAGGAAGGAAACCAGTGAACTTTCAGTTTCAAGAAGCGATTCCCTAGGACTTCCAGCCAAGATGGAGGCAGAGGTGGATACATTTTGTCTCCTCCTACAACCAAAAGAAGGACAAGAAATTTAGAAACAAAAAAACAGAACTGCCAGAAAATTGAACTGTAGGGAAATCTGACAACCAAGGAGTTAAAGAAGAAACATTCATTCAGACTGGTAGGAGGGCCAGAGACAGGCAGCCAGGGTGGAGAGGACATGTGGCAAGGCAGCGGCTGGAGGACCAGGTCAGGCGAGGTGGCAGCTGGGACCGGGGGAGTAGGAGGTCCCACATTCGTGTACAGATAAACAAGGAGGAACAACTGGGTAGCAAGACAGATTACACAACCTAGGGTTCAGTGCAGGGAAAGAAAGCCTCAAAAATCTCTGGCTATAAAGATCTGTGGGGGTTGCAGCAGTGGGAGAAACTCCAAGCCTCACAGAAGACTTCATTGGAGAGGCCCATGGGGTCCTAAAACTTACACAAACCCACACACTTGGGAATCAGCACCAGAAGGGCACAATTTGCTTGTAGGAAGTGGGGAAAGTGACTGAAAGCTAGCCAAGAGCTGAGCAATTGGCATTGTTCCCTCATGGACCCCTCCCCCATGTACAGTGCCACAACGCAGAGACCTGTGTTGCCCCGCCCTGGTGAATATTAAGGCTCCACCCTTTACAATGTAACAACTGCACCAAACCAAAAAAAAAAAAGGCCCAAATGTAAGAACAGATCAAAGCTCCAAAAATAGAACTAAGCAATGAAGAGATAGCCAACCTATCAAATGCAGAGTTCAAAACACTGGTAATCAGGATACTGACAGAAGTGGTTGAGTATGGTCACAAAATAGAGGCAGAAGTAAAGGCTATGCAAAGTGAAATAAAGCAAAATATACAGGAAACCAACAGTGAAGGGAAGGAAACCAGGACCCAAACCAACAATCGGGACAGAAGGAAGAAATAAACATTCAACCAGAAAAGAATGAAGAAACAAGAATTCAAAAACATGAGGAGAGGCTTAGGAACCTCCAGGACAACTTTAAACATTCCAATATCCAAATCATAGGGGTGGCAAGAGGAGAAGAGGAAGAGCAAGAAATTGAAAACATAATGAAGAAGACCTTCCCAAGTCTGGCAAAAGAAACAGACTTTCAGGAAGTCCAGGAAGCTCAGAGAGTCCCAAAGAAGTTGGACCCAAGGAAGCACACACCAAGGCACATCATAATTACATTACCCCAAGACAAAAGATAAGGAGAGAATCCTAAAAGTAGCAAGAGAAAAGGAGACCGTTTCCTACAAAGGAGTTCCCATAAAACTATCAGCTGATTTCTCAAAAGAAACCTTGCAGGCAAGAAGGAGCTGGAAAGAAGTATTCCAAGTCATGAAAGGCAAGGACCTACATCCAAGATTGCTCTATCCAGCAGAGCTTTCATTTAGAATGGAAGGGCAGATAAAGTGCTTCCTGGATAAGGTCAAGTTAAAGGAGTTCATCATCACCAAGTCCTTAGTATATGAAATGTTAAAGGGACTTATCTTAGAAAAAGAAGATGATCAAAAGTATGAACAGTTAAAATAACAACAAACTCACAACTATCATCAACTGAATCTAAACAAAAACAAAAACGAACTAAGCAAACCACTAGAACAGGAACAGAATCACAGAAATGGAGATCACATGGAGGGTTATCATTGGGGAGGGGTGGGGGCGAGAATGGAGAAAAAGGTACAGGGAATAAGAAGCATAAATGGTAGAAAATAGATAGGGGGAGGTTAAGAATAGTACAGGAAATGGAGAAGCCAAAGAACTTATACGTACGACCATGGACATGAACTAAGGGGAGGGGGAATGCTGGTGGGAAAGGCATGGAGGACAGAGGGGAATAAACAAGGAGAAAAAAATGGGTCAACTTTAATAGCATAATCAATAAAATATATTAAAATAAAAAAGAAGTGACTCCCCAAAGTGTGATTCTCAGGTCAGGAGTGTCAGCGTCACCTGGGAACTTGTTAGAAATTCAAACTACTGGGCCCCACCCCAGACCCACTGAATTGGAAACTCCGAGGGCAATGCCCAAAAATCTGACTCTCAACAAGCTTTTCAGCTCTTACCTCACAGTAAAATCCAAGAACCACTGGTTTGGAGTGCTGTTAAGAGTTCCAGACCAGTTTGTCCTGGGCCTCCTAAGGCAAGGTCAGCAGAACCCACCCTCTATTATGGCTAAGCCTAGGCCCTGTGTTGCCAGAGACTTCACAGCTGGATTTGGGGCGAAGGAGCAGGCAAAATGTATCATCATCTCACCTGTAGAATGGATTAGCGCCTACAAAAAGGTTTCACATCAATTGCTTCATCAGTTCTTGAAAGAATTCTTAACGACAGATATCATCATCTTCATTATGAATACAAGGAACGTGAATTCAGAGAAGAGCAGTGTTCAAGGCTACACAGATTCAAGACTAAGATGCAATCCACATTTCAGGATTCTTCTCCATATCAGACAGAGTCAGGAAGAGACTCTTCTATCTGATGCTAAGGAAGCTCTCTGACCTACACAAACTTATGAATGGGAACTGGGGACTGGCTGTCAGACATCAGCATCCCTTCTGTCTCCTTTCACTCTCCCCAAGGCTGAATCCTGCCCTCCTGCCTTATTTTTTTACATTCTGTTCTTCTGAAACCCTGCACTTGCAAAGGCACCACCTTTCAGGAGCCAGTAGGATCTGCTTCATATCCTGCACATTAGTAGATGGCCCTGTAGGCCAGGTCCCACAGCTCAAATTTACCTCACTAGTTCCTTGAGGCCCCAGAGCTGCTGAGAGAGGCATCATTAGCAACAAATTTACAATCACTGCCATCAGTTTCCATTGCTCCTTATATCTCCTCTGGGTCCAATGTCTCTTGACCAGTTTACAAAAAGTAAGTGGTTGGGACCCTTTGGGAGCACATTCCTGGTGGTTAATGAAAAAGGCTTTCAACCCTCAAACCTCTGTTTATTTATGTTTTGCCACTCTCTCCTATCCCATACATCAGCTTCCTTAGCTAGTCCTCAGAGGAAACTTCTAAAATCCCCCACATTTGATTCCCTAATCCCATTATCTGTCCTTAGAAGCAAGTCTAGAGTGAACTCCAGATGCCTTAATTCCAATGGTCTTGACTGTTTTTTTAATATCTTAATAACTCAAAAATGATCTAATGGGAGAATTCAAGCCTTCCAGCCAACCTGGGGGTAGGAATAAGTATTCAGGGCTGAGACATGATATGTCTTTTTGACTATGGCAACAAACCAGGTTTGTGACTATGCACTGGCACTGGCACTACATGCTTTTTCTTAGCTGCAGCCCACTCCAACATACTGTCAGTGGTAGCTAGGTTGGAAGGCCAACATCCCATTAGCTCTGCCTTTGTAACAGAGAATTAGCTCTAGGGGGCACTACACAACACTATTGGCCCCCAGGGCTCCTTTTGAGTCATTCATTGGCTCCATATGCTCTGTTACAGGAGTGTGAGGGTATACAGTTGTTGCCCCAAACAGCTTACAGTTCAGCAGGGAGGGCATATATCAAAGGATAGTCATAAAATTGATTACAATGGAAATTCTAATTTTATTATTCTTTGAACCTTTCTGCAACTTCTCAATCTTAAAACATGAACTCATGCTAGTGATTCAGTTTTCCATATGATTTTGTAAAGATTTTATTCATTTATTTTTAAAGAGAGGGGAAAGGAGGAAGAAAGAGGGAGAGAAACATCAATGTGTGGTTGCCTCTCACACACCCCCTACTGGAAACCTGGCCCGCAACCCAGGCATGTGCCCTGACTGGGAATCCAACCAGTGACCCTTTGATTTGCAGGCTGGCACTTAGTCCACTGAGCCACACCAGCCAGGACTAGTGATTCAGTTTTAAGTAGGAAAAGAACAAAGTGCAATGAGTACATATAACAAGAAGGGTGATGTGTGTTACACTCTTTGAGGTAGGGCCCTGCGTGGATCCCGCAGCTTTTCATGTTTGGGGACAGGGGTGCAGAAAGCCCAGCTGGCATTAGAAAGGCCTAATGAGTTGGCTATAATGTCAGAGGGGCTGTAAAGCCAGAGGTCAACGTTGGGTTACTTACTTATACTTTTTTGAATGATATTACTGATAAGGAGCCCAAATCTGTTCCCAGGGCCTGGGAATGCTACTCTAGCCTTATAGGTGACTTCACAGGTAGAATAAACTTAACTATCTTTATAGAAAGAAACAGTTTTCAGGCTAACAAAGATACATTATCAGGGTGGACTAGTTTCTATTGAGTGGAAGAGTTACCTGGGAGTAATGATAACATCCAGAATTGATTAAGTTGTAAGGCGGGAGGCAGAAACTTTATACATTTTTTACTTTAATTCTTAAAATGATCCTAAGACTTAGCTATCACCCTCCATTTAATTATTAAACAACTTTTAAAAAGGGACATGGTAAAAATATTCAAAACATATTAAGGAGCATATAATGAAAAGTCACCTTTTCACACCTGATCACCTGTCCTGCTTCCCCTTCACAAAGGTACACTGGTTGTCTTTATAGTTTTCTCCACATACAAAAGCATATATGTAAAAAATATTCTTTTTCTTATACAAATGGTAGTATGCTTTATACACGGTTCTGAATATTTTTCTCAACATATCCTAGAGATGAACTCATATTAATATACATAGCTTTGTCTCATTTTCCAACAGTTGCATGGTTTCCACTGTGTGGCCAAACTATCATTTATTTATTATCTAAATTTCTATTAACAGACATTGGGTAGGTTCCAACCTTTTGCTATGACAACCCATGCCACAGATGAATATTTTTGTTAATGCCTGTTTTAATTTTATTTAACTAAAATTTCAAAATTGAAGCAATGTGAATTTTTTTCATTAGACATAACTTATTTTGGATATATTGGGTTAAAGTATGTAAATTAATTTCACTTGTTCATTTTTTTATCCATACAGAGGACATATTCATTGACTCTAGAGAAGAAGTGGGGGAGGGAGAGAGGGAGAAAGGGAGAGAGGGGTAGGGGAGAGAGAGAGCAAGCAATTAGGTCAGCAGCCTTAGCGGGACTGAACCTGAAACCTAGGTATGTTCCCTGGCCTGGAACGGAACCGGGACAATCTCCAAACCAACTGAGCCACATGGGCCAGGACTGTTTCTTTTTATTTTTAATGTAAAATTTAAAATCGCATATGTGGCTTGGATTATATCCCTATTAGGTAGTACTTATTTAGATGGTCACTGTCCACTGTGCTCTGATATACATACTGGAATTGGCTCCTTTAGGGTAGGAACCCAGTCGGTCTTGATTTCTCCTGTCTCCTCTGCTTAATACATTTCTGTTTACTGAATCAGCAAACGACCCCTACCCTCTCCCAAGAAGAAATATATGCTTGCGAGCTTCAAGTCTTACTGATCATCTTGGAAGGACGGATGATGTGGGAAGGGGACTGACTAGGTTTGACCAGAGGTCCTTGCAATTCCAGCCAATTCCTTGGGTAAAACCCTATGCAGTAGGAGTGGCAACATCCATTTAAAAAGGGGAGAGGGCGGATCGGATATTTATTATGTGAGGAAGTGGGCTGAATTTGGATGGAATTTCCCAGGCCATGGGTACTCAACAAACACTAGTTTCCCTCAGAACGTATGATCAACGAACGGTCAGTAGATAATGGCCTCTGGGCAGCTCCTTGGGTGGTGGTACTGAGGCTCCCCTCGAAGCAAAGCTCTGGAAGTGCCTAAGCCGTGGAATGGCTACCACACTCGAGTCCATAAACATTTGGACGTCCTGGCCTTCTGCGTGGTTCAGAAGGAGGCCGTCTCGGCCTCTTCAAATCCGGGGCCGCGCCTATTACCTGCGACGACAGGGCTCTCAACAAGGGATGGCTACGACGTGTGTGGTGGCACACCCAGAAGCTCCTGTGTGAAGAACCAGACCTAGAAGGAGTGCCTGAGAAGCTTAGGGGATGCTGCCGCAGGACTCCCGGGACACAGCGGTTAAACACCTAAGCCCGCGCCTGGTTGACCGACCCAAACGAGAGGGTGTAAGCACGCGTGCGCACTGGCGCGCGGCCGGCAGTAAAAAGCCCAGCGCGCGACCTAACGCGCGCGCGCGCTGAAGTAAAAGCAGTCCTTCCCACCCGGCCGGCGGCAATTTAGACCAGAGTTGGCCGGCGAGCGCGCGTGCGCGAGCGCGCACTGACGCCCTCCTCCACCCCTCCGCTCTATTGGAGGTCTAACGCAGTGCTGTGCTGTCCCGGCTTCTCCCCAACATTGCGCCCTCGGGGTAAGTACCTCGAGCCTAGCGGAGAGGGAGGGAAAGGAGCTGCCAAAGAGAAGGAGGCAGACAGGGCTGGAAGAAAGCGAAAAGCCGTCCTTGTGGAGCGAGGAGCGTGGCAACAGGGTTGGAGTCTGCAGAAGACACGCCTCCATCCTGTACTCCCTGCGGGGCTGGGGCTGCGGAAGTGCTCTGGAGACTGGAGCTGCACGGAGGTGACAGGTAAACTACCATTCCCAGAAGGTAGTGCGGTGTTGCGCCTACTGTTCCCGGCAGCACCTGCGCGCCAGGCCCCCCCCCCCCTCCTGTTTGCTGCCCCCTAGGGCAAAACTACAGTTCCCAGGAGGTCTCGCGCGAAGCGGGTTAGTAGTGGGTTGCCTGGAAGTCACTCGGGCCACCAGAGCTGGAGACGTCTCCAGCAAACGGCGCGGGGCCGGACTTTGGGGTCGTGGGTCCCGCAGGGCTGGCAGCCGGGAATCCTAGGTATGTGCCTCCAGGAGCAGGGGCGGCCTCACTCAAGGGTGGTGGGGAATCGGTGTCTACTCGGACCCCGAGGGTCCACATGAGCGGGAGACTCGGAGGACAAACGGGTGTGAGCACCGGTTGTGGTGGCGGCGGCGCGGGGACTCGCACCCTGCGGACCTGTCGAACTCGAACTCGGTCCCGCATGGCTCAACTTTCCAGACCTACTAACCGGCGCTGTGAGGAAGAACATGAGTGGGAGTCAGGGTGCAGTGGGTTCGCGTCCTGGCTCTGCCACTCCGGAGTTGCGACCTAGGGAAACCGTGCCGAATCTCCATTTCCCCTTTTGGTAAATCGGGTGAAGAAGAGTATCTTTCCTTTGCTGGGGATTCTGTTGAGATGTTGAGATCTGGCGATTACGTGTTTGCGTTATTGTTAGCTCCGGAGAAATGGAGTGAAGGTATTAGCGACCGCATAGGGTTAGTTGAAGGTGTGCATATAAAAAGCGGAGTCCATAGTTATCAGCTAACAGCGGCTACTGTTAGCTGAAATATTTTTGTTAAGAGCTTTGGTTTGGGAAGCAAAGAGACCCTAGTTCACATTTAGGCTCTGCCATTTACCAGCTGTGTGACCTTGTGAATTGACTTCACCTATTTGTGCTTTGGTTTTCTGATCTATAAAATGGGGACTTTTTTTTATAGTCACCTTATAGAGTTGTTTTGAGGATGCAATGCAAATACAATGTGTAAAATGTTTAGAAGAGCAGCTGGCACAAAGCGTTTAATAAATGGCCCCATTTATTCAGCGTTTTTTCAGTGTCCCAGAGACCCTTTGAGGGTGGGGCTCTGGCAGTAGTCTTAGTCTCCCCCAGTGGGCCAGATTCAAAACTGGTCTAGTTGACTTCCTGTCCTGCAGCCTCATGTTCCTCATTTGTAACATGGGATAACAATATCAGCCTCAGAGGGCTGTAAGGATTTGCTAAGATTGTATTCTCTCACTAAGTAACAGCTCTTATGTAAAATAATTGTTTTTCTTCAATGTTCTCCATCTGGTCCAGAGACTGCCTGACTGTGGGCTGTGACATGACAGCCCTGAGCTCCCCCACAGTTCACTCCTAACCTTAGTACCCCATCTGTGAAGTGGCAGTCATTGGACTTTTGTGCCAGGATTGTTTTGATGATCCCAGGAGATAATTCATGTTTAGTGTTTAGCACAGAGCCTGGTGCATAATAAGCACTTAATAAATGTATCTTGTTTTTCTTGATAGGCCTTTGCTGCTGCTTTATAGGGCAGGGCAGTGACAATGTTATTGCCCTCACTCCCTCCCCCATTTTGTTCACCCAAGTTTAAATTGTGGAACATACTGCTGTATAAGGGCCTGAAAAGGAAGAGGTGCCAACCTGCTATCAGCAGCCTCCTGCTCAGTCACACACTCCCTCTTCCCTCAAGCCAGCACATTCACTCCTGTGCTTTATGTCAGCAGTTGACTCTTTCTCAACACCTTATTAGCCCCCTGAGCTCCTTGATGCCTATGCTTCCTTGATGTCCCCTGGTGACTGTCCCGTGGGTACCGTGAACTCAACATATCCAATCTAAACTCCTTTTCCCAGAACCAGTAGTCACCATCTTGGCAAATGGGCCAACACTGACCCAATTGCCCAACCCAGAAATTTGGGAGTTGGCTTTTCTCACCCAGCCTTCCAAGGTCCATTTGTGTGGCAAGGTCCAGATGATTTTCTGGAAACGTCATTTCTTTGGCCCACCTTGATCTCCCATCTTGTGGGTACTGAAGGGCCCCCTGGGCCACTGGAGGTGGCCTTTTCTGACTATGTTGAGTTCTCGGGTTTCGTTTTTTGTTAAAGTCACCAACGATTAATGTATTCAAAACATTGTGTTAGTGAGGAGCAGAGAAGATGATATAGATTTAGACAGACTGCAGTGGCCACAGGTGTGGCATCAAGCAAGGCCTTGCTTTCAGGGCACCCATTTCTGCAGTTTTAGCCTGGCAGAGCTTGGCTGAGTCGTTCATTCCTTTCTGAAAAGTTGTACCTTGTCAGCAGGTTAAATGTCCTGTATGGGAAGGTCCTCCCTGGCATTTCGGGTGGCAGCGCACACCCGGAAAAAGGCTGGGAAGGGAATTTATCAGATGCCCATTTAGGTTGAGTCTGTTATCCAGACTGTCATTGTGGTTTCATTTGATGATGGGAACCTGTGCTTTCAATTAAATTTGTGGTGGCCACTGAATTTACATGAGTGTTTTTTTAATCTGATGAAATAAAGCGTGACATTTAAAATTTTTTTGGTTTTAATTGTTATTGACAACAACACATGGTTTTTTAGCAGTCTATGTGGAATGGTCTAAGATTTAAATGTGAACCTATTTTTCAGACATTGCAGTTATTAGGTGGTAAATCAAAAATGGAATTTAGAATGTGCAGTATGATTGGTGCCCTTTTTTTCTCTAAAATAGATTTTGCTAGTATATTTCAAACTTAGGTTTAAAAAATGACACAGGTTATAGTAACAGCTTAACCTTGTTATAGATTTAACTCACGAAATCAAAATTAAATGTATTCATGTTTTAATAAAAGAATTAAACAGTCATTTCCTTTCATGGAAAGTGTTTGTTTTTAGTGGGTAGAGCGAAAGGCTGTGGTGTTTTCTGCAGGACTGGTGTTCCTCCTGTTTCTGAGGATTGCTATGGTCACAGCCTTACTTTTTGTGTGTGAGAATGGATTGAACTTGCCTTTTAAAAAGCTATGCAAGAAATGCATGTTCATTGTAATATGTCAAACAATACAGAGATGTATAAGGAAAATAATGGGTGCCATCCTCCATCTAAAATCCCTCTTCTAGAGATAACCATTCATTGAAACAGCAAGTATTTACCAAGTACCTACTATTAGGTTTGGAGACTTAGCAGTGAACAAAATAGATGTGCTCTCTTCCCTTGGGGATTTGAGTGGATGGCTATCTCTGTGCTTCAAAGATTGTATAAATGTGTATATTGATTGTTTTGTTCCTTCTCCCTCACCACTCCCAAAAAGGAGGGTAGGGATCAAGCCGCAGGTATTTGTAACTTGAGTTTTTCAATTACTGTGATGGGGCATCTCCCTTCAGGTCATCATATGCAGATCTGACTCATTCTAACAGTTAGGCTCACATTCTTCTAAATATGGAGAGACCTTGCTCTGTTCCTCTACTGCTGGACTTTTAGGTTGTTTCTGGGATTTTACCTTAATAAACACACCCAGTAAGTATTCTGGTACATAGGTAGTGTAGCAGAGTGGCTAAAAGCACAAACCCTAGACAGGGAACTTGACAGACTTTATCTTTGCTCTCCTAGGGTTTACATTCTAGCAGGGGAGACAAAGTGAGCCAGGTGATTTCAGATGGTTTTAAGTATAATGGGAGAAATGTCAAGGGCACGGACTAGAACATGGCTGATGGAGCAGGCTGGTGGTGAGTAAGGGGTGGTTACTTTAGCTTGGATGGTCAGGAAAGGCACATGAGCAGAGAGACCTGAACGAACAAGGGACATCACCTGTGTCAAGAGCTGGGGGCAGAACATTCCAGACAGAGGGAACAACAAGTGCAAAGGCCCAGAGTAGGAAGGAGTTGGCTGCAAAAACAGTATCCGTGTGGCTGGAGAAGGGCAAATTCCCATTTATTAAGTTATGCTACTTTAATTTTATAAAATAATAATGATAATAAAAGCAACTAATGTTTACCTAGTGTGTATTGTGTGGTAGTTGTTTTTCTCAGCATTTCACACTTTTCCTCAGTTAATCCTTACGAGTCCAATGAAGTAGTTAAGTTTATGGGTCTCACTTTGTAAGTGAGGAAGCTCGTTTCAGACTCCCTCACCCTCATACCTACCTCCCTCTCTTCCCAGGCCCTCTTCACTAGGCTGAGGAAGTCGAGGCAGCATTTTCTCTCTGTGTTGTTTGACAGGAAGCCCTTCAGACTACCATACTTTTTGGACTATAAGATGCACTCCCCCAAATTTGGGAGGAGTGGGGGTGCGTCTTATAGTCCAAATGTGGTTTACCTGGCTCCCTGTGCAGAGGGGGGCAGCGGCCTATGTTAATTATGTTATTCAATATTTTACCACATTTTTTGCTTCAAAAATTTTTTCCCCTATTTTCCTCCTCTAAAACCTAGGTGCGTCTTACAGTCTGAAAAATTCAGTATATCTAGTACCTAATTCATGTGGCAGCAAGACTGGTCTGGAGATATGGTGGCATTGTTTCCACTGACAAACACAGTGGGGTCAATTTCTGTTGGAATGTTTGGTTGTTTCAGAACTGAAGGCCCCGCAGCAGAGCCTGTCCTCAAAACAAGGCTGACTACTTGGCTCCCACGCCAGACACAGGTTAACAAGAAACAGGCCAGATGTCGAAGGATAGTTAACAAGGCGAATGTCCCATGTGGGTGAGCTTTGCAAGGTGATTTGGGCTGGCAGGGGAAAGAGTACTTCTAAGCATCAAACCAGCATTATGGATTGTTAAACTATACAAATACAGTCCAGCATCTCAGGTAGTTGAGTGGCCCAGGACCTTGCTTAAGCCAACATGACTGTGTCCCTTTCAGTATGTCCTGGGCCTTACAAGTTGTTAAATATTTTGAATGGAGCAGTCCTGTTTAGATGTGAGAACAGTAGTGGGCACTTTTAAGACCAGCAGTATGGAGAACATCTTTTATCCAGCCATCTCTGAAACATTTTTTTACCTAGCCTGTGTGCAGGGCACCAATGCTAGCCACTGACAGTGTGAAGGTGAATAAGCAGACGCTGGTCTCGAGGGTCTGCGGGAGTGTGTCCATTAGAAATACAGTGCTAGCCACTGGTGCGGACCATGTCTGTAATTTAAAATTTTATAGTGGCCACATTTTAAAAAATGAAAAGAAACAGGAAATTAATTTTACTGATATATTTTAATTCATCCAAAACGTTATCATTTCAACATGTAATCAATATAAAGATGACTGAGATATTTTACATTCTTTTTGTCCACATGAAGTCTTTGAAATACAGTGCATTTTACACTTGTATTTTATTAATGTTTAAATCCTCACCTGTGGACATTTTTGTAAAAATTATCATTAGAGAGGAAGGGAGAGAAAGAAACATTGATGTGAGAAAGAAACATCGATTGGTTGCATTCTTGTATGTGCCCCACCTGGGGATTGAACCCACAACCTGGGTATGTACCCTGACTGAGCATCAAACCCACCACCCTTTGGTTTAAAGGATGACGCCCCAATCAACTGAGCCACACCAGCCAGGGCGCATTTTACACTTTCAGCACATTTCCATTCGCACTGGCCACTTTTCATTTGCTCAGTAGCTGCATGTACTGGACAGTGTGGGTCTAGGGAATGAGACTCACACATAAATCAGGGGTACCATCTGTTTTATCTTGGTGAATAAGGGCGGATGAGTGATGTAAAGCATATTTATCATAGGCAGGTACAGCCAACTTCGCAGCTGCTGTCCATTAGAGACACCTTCAGGCACTGTCCTCAGTGCCTGGGGTTGTGTGCCTTGTGTTCTGAGGTGACAGGGGCTATGATTATCCCTGTTGTATAGATGTTTGGTGATGAGGAGCCACTTGCTCAGGGTTAGGCAGAATTTGAACTCAGGGCCAGAGACCATACTGTAGTATGTGCTGCATTAGATGGTGTTTGATGGAGTGGAGTTTGAGTTTTATGCAATGAAAATCATAGGAAGGACTCACCGCACAAAATGGATTCCCAGAGTTTGTCAGCTTTGACCCTTGAGTTTGTTGGTGCTGGGATGCTGGTTTAGACCAGAGCAACTGACAGGTCTACCCCTTAAGCTGAGCTCTAGGTTTGGTGAAAACAGGTTTTACCTCCCAGGACATAGTACAGTTTGGGGGACTGAGGAGGAGGGTGGGCAGTGAGAATGAGGAAAGCAAGAAAAGGATCCAGCCTGTTGAAATTTCATTTTTAAGTGCCTTCTTTGGGCATGAAGCTTCTTTTCTCTTTTTGTCTGCTGACTCTTTCCTCTCAGCTGTAGCCTCCTGTGGAAGTGATGTGCCTCCTGTGAGCTCAGTGACAGCAGGGTTTACTCTGCTTATGCATCTTGCCCTTCCTCTGATCCAAAGTTCAGGGTCCCCCATCTCAGGGGCAGGATGAATCTGGGCCCTCCTACCCAAATAAGGCAGGTGCTGGAAATTCTGAGTCTGTTTATGTCCCCAGGTGGTGATTCACAAGAGTTTTAACCTCCTCACCACTCTGTCTCCTGCTGTTGGACAATGCCTGGCATATAAAAGATGCTCAGTAAGTGTCTTTTGGCTGAATTAATGATACTAACCAGCATTCACTGAGCTCTTATTGTATATAAGGCACTGCTGTGTCTGCCTTTCAGGTATTATATATCTTGTTTAATCCTCAGAACTACCCCATGGAGCAGGTTCTGTTATTATTCCCATTTCCGTATAAGGATACTGAAGTCCTGAGAAGTGCATGTCACAAAGCTGTGAGTGTCAAAGCCAGGATTCAAACCCAGGCTACTGGCTCCAGAATCCAGCCTCTTAAACACTCAGTCTGTGGTCTGTCCACAGATGGACACATGGACGAGTGAGGTGGACAAACCAGGACCATACAGACTAGTTCCAGCGTCTGGGCATGAACACCTCTCTGGGCTTGGGCTTTTTTTAAAGTCTTTTAAAATAATTTGGGAACCTATATTTCCCTTTTCTTTAAAATACAAAAATGAACTGGATATTTGATATTACGAGTTTTTGTTAATTTTTTAGATGTGATAATGATACTGTGGTTCTCCTTTTTTTAAAAAAAGTGTTTTTTAAGACATACCTTCTGAAGTACCTATGAATTCTTAAGATGTCTGGGATTTGCTTCAAAATAATACGGACGGCAGGGAGTGGAGGGGACAAGTGCGTGAGCAAACAAGATGAAGTAAGATTGGCCATGAGTTGATAGCTGTTGAAGCTGGCCAGTAGGGATTTATTATACTCCTCTTTCCACACCTGTGTGTGTTCGAAATGGCTCATCACGAAAAGTTAGAGACAAGTATCCAGCACAACAAATTTCACTCAGCATTTGTGTGTTTCAAGCCCCAGTGTGGGGGCGGGGAATTCCCTGTCTCTGCTCCATCCACTTGCACAGTAAACACAGAGTTTTTTTCTCTTTGTGAAATGAGTCAATACTTGACCCATGGCTTCAGAAACACTTTGGTAAAGTAGCATCTGGTAGCATTGAGGACATCTGTGAAGCTCCAGTGGCCACATGCCTCCCCTGCTGCTCTGAGTACTGGCCACAGTGGCACTGGCCCTCTGAGTCAATTTGCTGAGTCCCTCTTTCCTAAGATGTTTCCCTCCGGCACCTGACCATGGGGCCCCTCCTACATTTTTTCCAAGGACAAGTTCCAACAAGATCCTTAGATCCTTTCCCATCCTCCCCTCAGGAAAGACGCGCACAGATCCTTCCACTGATGGGGCTTTGTTAAGGTCCCACACAGAACCAGAATCCAGCTTTTTATTTGCCTCGAGCACTGCAGTGGAAGGCAGGGAAAGTGCCCCCTTTCTGTTCTGACACTTGACGGCAGAAGGACAGGGGCAAGATGTGGCTTGTGACAGTGCCTTAGACCTGATGATATTTTACATGAAGCCAGCAATTATTAAAACTTCTTTACAGCAAACACCTGCCACCCCCATCCCCCAGCCCCCTCATCACGACTCGAGGCTCCTATTGCATTTGTTCTTTTGGGGTCTGTAAGTGAACAATGAATCAGTGTGTGGCAGATATCCTTGTGTGGAAGGGGCAGGAAAAGAGTGCATCTTCATTTGGGGGTTTCTGTTTATTGTTTGCTTGCCACGTAGGTAGAGATGGTTGATGGGAACAGGAGCACTGATCCTGTGTCTGTATATCACATTCTTGGTGTGTGGGGAGGAAGACTGGAGTCCTGCAACCCCTCTGGCTTCCTCAGACTTTTTCCCCTGGCACCCTCTTTAGTTTTGTTCTTTCTCTTTCTTTCAAAGGCTCTGAAGTGAGTCCGGGGTGGAGAGAATGTTAGGAGCATTGTCACCAGTTTCAGCAGCTTGAATTTTTTCAGTATTTCCAGTGTGGAGCTGTACATGTTGGATCTGTGGGCAGCAAGCTCCAAATACTCATGCTGCATTTGATTTTTAAAGATTTAATTTTTTAATTTATTTTCAGAGAGGGGGAGGAAGAGAGAAAGACAAGGAAGGAAACATCAATGTGCGGTTGCCTCTTGTGCGCCCCTCACTGGGGGCCCGGCCTCAACTCAGGCATGTGCCCTGACTGGGAATCGACCTGCGACCCTTTGGTTTGCAGGCCGGCACTCAATCCACTGAGCCACACCAGCCAGGGCTGCATCTGATTTTAAATTTCAGGTATCCACCAAGCTGAGCACTCTTCTAGGTACTAGGGATATAGCAGTGAGCAAAGCAGACAATGCTGTTTGAATGGGGCTCTCATTTAAGTGGAGGATTCAGACGAGTGAACAAGGTAAGTAAAACGTATACTGTGTTAGGTGATTGTAAGTGCTAAGTGGAAGAAATTAAGCAGGGAAAGGGATATGAGGTACTGGGATAGAGGTGTTAAAATTTTAGACTGGGTGGCCAGGTATGGCCTCCCTGGGAAGGTGACATGAGTACAGACCTAAAGGAGGTGAGACTGTGTGTGAACCCCAGGGATGTCTGGGAGGAGGGAGCAGCCAGTGCAAAGGCCCTGAAACCATGGGCCTGGTAAGAAGTAGGAGCTCCCAAGGAGGCCCGTGTGACTGGAACAAAATGAAGGAGGAGAGAGTAGGAGGGGATGAGGACAGAGAGGTGATGGGTTTACAGATCACTTAGGATACGGTATAGGTTTGTTTGTTTGTTTGTTTTCCTGAGATGGGAAGATATGATAGGGTTGATTGAGTTATTAAGTTTCATTAAATTTGAATAGTGACCACACATGCGTGGAACCAAAAGAACAAATATAAGGCAACCCAGTTCCCTTCCCCAGAGACTACCACTATCCCAAGTTCTTACCAGTGACCAGTTCCTTGACATTGCATTGTTTGAGTGAGTTTCCTGGCTGACATTAGGTTAAACCATGTGAAATTGCTTCTTTGTGGGTCAAGAATGGTTGAATATTGGCAATTTTATGAAGTTCAGCCTAATAGCTCCCATTTGGGAGCTCGAGGAATCTTACCAATCCTTTCTTGCCCCGGGGGTGAGTGGTCAGAGCACTTTCCTGCATCCCACACTTCTCTTTTGGTGACTGGCCCAACAATGTCAGTGACACCAGTGAGTGCAAGACCCCTGCCCCTCCCACAGCCCTGTGCTTAGTGTTGCTGTTAAGCCTGACAAGAGGCTGTTTCTTGCTATTGGGACCTCAGCTAGGGTGGCGTTAGTCATTCTTTGGCATTCTGCATCTTAGTGCCACCAGTTTTGAAATCTCAGGTAGCTCCAGAGGGAAGGGCACCCCTGGACTGTTGCTAGTGTTCAGCATGACTTCATGTGATGGGGTGCTCTCCAGGGTCAGGCAGAACTTGTGAGCATTCTGGATCAGTAACTGGGCATAGTAGCCAGAAGAGTGCCCAGCTTGGACTGTCCACAGGAGTGTCTGCCAGGACTTTGGAGGCTCAAGCTGTGGGTGGAAGTGTGAGGAGTGATGGTCTGGAATTGGAAGAAGGCCTTCAGCACCTCCTGCGTTTGTGTGTCACACCACCCCTATGCTAACCAGAGACTCATGTGACTCTAGAATGCCAGCACACTGGGCTGGGTCCTTCAGGGGGCAAAACAACATCAAGGAGTTATGGATGCAGTTTTGGGGAGCTCAGTCAGGAGGTCATGTCGGTTGGTATGCCTTTGGGTGTAAACAATAGTAATATCAACAGGTGATTTGTGTAACACATTTATTGTATGCTGGCATCATGCTGGGGCTTCCCATGAAGTGACTCAGCTAAGCCTCCCCACAACCCTATAAGATATGTATTCTTTTTTTTTTTTTAAGATTTTATGTATTTATTTATAGAGAGAGGGGAAGGGAGGGAGAAAGAAAGGGAGAGAAACATCAATGTGTGGCTGCCTCTCATGCGCCCTCAGCTGGGAGCCTGGCCTGCAACCCAGGCCCATGTGACCTGACTGGGAATCAAACCTGTGACCCTTTGGTGTGCAGGCCAGCACTCAATCCTCAGCCAGCCTGGGCCTGATGAGTATTCTTATTATCCCCCATTTGCAGATGAGACAACTAAATTTAAATAACTTGCCCAAGGTCACATAGCTAGGAAATGGTGGTGACTTGATTTGGGTCCAAGGAGCCTGACTCCAGAGGCCTCACTCAGTGCCCTTCATCACTGAGTGCTTCTGCAGTGGTTCTCAAACCTAAGCCTACATTGGAATCCCCAGGAGGTCGTGGTAAGACACAGAGTGCCAGGCCCTACCTGGAGTTTCAGATTCAGTAGGTCTGGCTTAAAAATGTGCATTTCTAACAAGTGTCCAGGTGATACTGGTACTCCTGGGCCTGGGAGCACATTTTGAGAGAACCACTGATCTGCTCTAATAGGAAACCCAGCTCAAATTTGCCTGAAATCAGCATTGTGAACTCATGTAACAAACTTATAGGTAGGTAGCACCAGGATTGATTCATTAAGCAGATTCACAATGTCTGTAGGCTAGCGCTCTCTGTCACTCTGCCATATCTGGTGTCTTTGCCTCAGGTATGGCTGTGTCCATAGACTCCCCTCATGGCCGCAGGATGACTGCCACAGCTCTAGTCATCACATCCAGCAGCAGAAAGAGGGCATCTCTCACTCACTATGTTAGTCTTTCAAGAGAGGAAACGCTGTCTAGGTGCCCTGCCTCCCAGGTTCCCCTTATATCTCATTGTCCAGCATTGTGACACATGACCGTGCATGGGCAAATCACAGGCAAGGGCCAGTCAGGGTTTGGTTTCCTTTGTTGCTAGGGATGGACCCATCCTCACTGGAAGCACATGACTGCTGGGAGGAGAGTGGCTACAGGAATAAAATTTCGTGACTATTTGGCAATGAACTGGGAGAGGGGAGTGGATATTGGGTAGGCAGACATTTGGATATGCTGCCAAAGTTAGTGAAACAAAGTGGAAGTATGATACCCATCCACTTTTGTATCATACTTACCAACTATGTTTTGTAATTACCTGATTCAAGATATGGCTTTTTTTGTTCTTGAATCATGTCCACCTTTTGTCTAAAAATTCAGGTAAACTCAAGCTGGATGACAAGGCAGCAGTGTGAGGGACAGTGTGCATGGTGTTTGAGAGCATTCACTGAGCTCAGAAACGCTTCTCACTCCCTCTCTGCTCCTGACTGGAGCAAGGTGTCCCTCTCAGAGGCTCGGCTTCCCCCTCTGAGGACTGCCTCATAGGATGCCTGTGTAGATTAAGGGAATGGATGAAGCTTAAGTGCCTACCTCCCTTAGCTGCACATGGGAAGTGCTCAAGAATGTGGCCTCTGCTGTTAACATACAGTTGACCCTTGAACAACTCAGGGGTTAGGGGTGCTGCCCCCCATCTCATAGTCAAAAATCTACATATAACTTTTGACCCCCAAAACTTTACTAAATATCCTACTGTTGAGCTTACTGATAACATAGTCAATTAACACATATTGTTTTGTGTGTGATATGTATTATATGCTGTATTCTTACAATAAAGTAAGCTAGAGAAAAGAAATTTAAGAAAATCATAAGGAAGAGAAAATGCATTTACAGTATGGAGTGAGAAAAAAACCCCACGTATAAGTGGCGCATGCAGCTCAGATCCATGTTGTTTGAATCAATTGTGTTGCCTTGACTGGATAGTTCAGTTGGTTGGAGTGTTGTCCCAGTACACCAAGGTGGTGGGTTCGATCCCCAGTCAGGGCACTTAGGAGGATCAACTAATGAATGCATAAATAAGTGGAACAAGAAATTGATGTTTCCTTCTCTCTCTTCCCCCTTCCTCTCTGCCCTTCCCTTCCTCTCTCTCTAAAATGAATAAATAAATTAATTAATCTAAAAAGAAAGAGTCAACTGCACTGTGGGTGTTACATGCTGTTGAGTCAACTCAGACTCCTGGAGACCCTGTGAATGAGTGATGTTCACAGCATCCTGTCCTCAGCAGCCCTGGGCAGCTGCTGTAGACTCATGCCTATGGTGTCTTTTGTGGAATCAATCCGTCCCCATATTTGGTCATTCTCTTTTCCTGATGGCTTTATTTTTCTCACCTTTATCATCTTTTCCAAAGAGCCCTGCCTTCTCTTGGTGTGCCTGAGGTAGGATGGCTTCAGTTTTGTCATTTTGGCCTGTAGCACATTTCAGGCTTAATTTGCTCCATTTGTTTGTTTTTCTGGTGATCCAGGGAAGCTGTAGGGCTCTCCTCTGACACATTATTTCAAAGGAAGCAATTTTTTTCTCATCAACTTTCTTCACTTTCTGACTTTTCACGTAGTAATTGGAAATATGAGGGTGTGTGTGATCTTAACATTGGTTTTTAATGACACATCTTTGTTCTTAGTGATCTCTCCCTAATTCTCTCATTGCTGCTCTTTTGAGCCTCAGTCTTCTCTGGATTTCTTGGCTTCTGTCTCCGTTTGAATGGATGACTAAGCCAAGGTAAGCAAAATCATCAACAGTTTCAGTGTCTTCATTGTCTGTGTTAAAGTTGTGTACTTCTTCTGTGGTCATGATTTTACTCTTCTTGATGTTCACGTGCCGTTCGTTCTGCGTTGGTACTTTCTTTTACTTTCATTAGAAGTCACTTCAGATCACTGCTACTTTCTGCCAGTAGGATGGTGTTATCTTCAAATATTAAATTATTGATACTTCTTCTCTTCAGAAGAGGTTTTTTTTTACTCTTCTTCTGAGTTCAACCCAATTTATTACTGTATTAACTGACTTAATTGAATAATTAAATATCATGTTATAATCCTGCTCTCTCCTCCCAACAACCTATGAAAGTGACCATCCATGTTGCAGGCTGAAATTTCCTGTGCATGCCTGTTGTTGCTACTTATGGATACAGTGTTAAGTGGTTGCCTTGAAAGACTGCAGAAAGACTAAGGATTGGAGTGTGGTCTCTGGTGCCAGACCACCTGGATACAAGTTCTGGGTCCATCTCGGCCCCCTGTGTGACCTTGGGCAGGCTGCTTAGCCTTGCAGTGTCTCAGTTTCCAAATCTGTAAAGTGGGGCTGGTAGTGGTACTGCCCTCCTAGGCCATTGGGAGGATTCAGTGCATTCAAGTTTGTAAAGCACTTAGAATGCCGCGGTGCCTGGCCCACAGCAATCACATCACCCAGACGCTCCGCTGTTCTTTCACTGTTTTGTGCCAGTTTGTTCCCAGACAACTGACTGTAAGCTCCCTGAGGGTGGGGTCTGTGCGGATTTTGTGTACTGTGTCTCAGAGCCGGACGCAGAATGGATAGGTCGTATATACTTTTTTGTAGATGAAAAGAATGACAGTTTTCTTACTTGTTTCCCTTTAGCTGCCCAGAATTTTAAACTCCGAGATGATGGATTGTCCCCATTTTGAAGGGATAAGCTGAACCTGATTGAATGTGAGGTCAGCATGTGATAACTGCAGCTGTTAGTTATGGAGCATTCTTGTGGGTTGGGGCTAAGTGCTCACCATAAAGATCTCACTTACTTCTCATACTCACCTCATTTTACAGGTGAGGGAACTGAGGCCCGGTGGGGAGGACCAGTTTCTCTTGAGAGATCTAGTGAAGTGGTGAAGAATTGGAAACCAAGAACTGCTATGCTTGGGTTAACTCTCTGCTTTACCACTTCCTTGCTGTGTGACTTCCTGGCTTGTGACTTACCTGTTCCTGAGCTTTCTCATCTGTAAAATAGGAATGATAATAGTACCTATTTAGAGGGTAGTTAAGTGGACTAAGGGACAGAATTCCTATGAAGTGCTTAGAATAGTGCCTTGTGCAGTGAATCTCTTGGGTTTTGGTTGTTATTATTAGGCTCAGCCATTCAGTTGTGCTTCAAGAACTGGCCCAGGAGTCCAGTGGCAGTACTTAATCATTAAGCCGTGTTGTTGCCTCTTCGGGCTAGCTCCCTGTCTGCACAGGGAAAGGAGCCCATCCTTGGATCGTGAAGTTGTGAACAAAGCGGGCAGGCACAAGCCCAGGGCTGGGGATGCTGTGGACACAGATCCAGCCCTGGCTGCAGTCAGCAAACAGGTAGCCCATTCCTGAATTGGAGGTAACAGGCAAGCCCTCTTTGTTACCTTTGAGCTTTCTCTTAAGCCCATTCAGGCTCCTCAGACCACGAGTCTGATGAGTAAGGAGTCCTTTTGTTTCCCTCCCCCTAAGGGACTGTTGG
Organism: Trachops cirrhosus; assembly: GCA_028533065.1. Lineage (NCBI taxonomy): Eukaryota > Metazoa > Chordata > Mammalia > Chiroptera > Phyllostomidae > Trachops > Trachops cirrhosus. The sequence goes on from CM052550.1 coordinate 33,233,092, forward strand.
CAAAACAACCCTCTTTGAGAACGCGCCCGTTCATGAAGATCAGCCAGCCATCTTTTGGGGAACTCTGGTGGTTGGCGTGTTCTTGTGGCTGCTGAATAAGTCCCTGTTAGTAGCTGGCACGGCAGGTTCCCGTTTCCGCATTCCAGACACGCAAGCGGGCTGGGGGAGGCACCACCAAGGCCAAGGGCAGCCTGCAGAGCTCAGGCAGGTATACTTTGCCTGGAGAGGACCTGCCAAGACACCTGAGTGCCTGGAACTCCCCTCACAGTCACCTGCCTTTTTTGTGACCGGGGCTGTGTTTGGGACATCTTTTAGGTGAGTGGTGTTTGCTAAGTTTGGTAGTGACCTGTGGAGTAGAGAGAGTTAATGCTGTTTCTTCTTTTCGGGAATTAGACTACTGGCTTTTTTGTCTTCTTTTTTCCCCTCCTGCCTCTCCCATGAAATATTTACCTGTCTGCTGCACACTGTGAAGAAAGGGTAGGCAGAGTGTTAGGGAGTGAGAAGAAAATGAAGGCTATTTCTCCCTGGAAGGAAGGGGTGAGTGTTGATCTCCTGTGGGATGCGAACTTCTGTGCCATGTGTTGGGGGGCATCCCAGCCTGGTCCACACAAGCCATGTGGTCTCAGGTGAGTTCCTTTCCCTCTCCGGGCCTGTTACCTCATCTGATGAAATGGGAAATAGGAGCAGTACCCACTCACCTTACTAATACATGTAAAGTGTTCACACCCTGGGCATGAAGTGGTGCGCAATGCCTGCTATCCCTGTGCCCCTTCCTCAACGCTCAGCCCCCAAACCCCTTGTCTCCCTTACCTCAGACTTCTCAGCTGCTGCTGGCTGTACTCCAGCTACCCTAGCCTCCTGCCCTTGCTCCCTCAGGGCCTTTGCCCTGGCTGTTCCCTCTGCCTGGAACACTTGCCCCAGTATCCCCAAAGCTCCCCATCCAGGTCTCTGCTTAAATGTCACCTTCTCTGTGAGGCCTTTGTCCTTAAATAGCACCTTCTTCATCACTCTCTAGCTATTTACTGTGCTTTATTTTTCTTTATAGTATTGATTCCCACTTGACATACTCATATATTTGTTTATTACCTATCCCCTCACTCCCCAACTATAGGCTCCATGAAAGCACAGGGACTTCTGTCTCTGTCCTTGTAGAAGTTTGGCATGTGGTAGGTGTAGGATAATTTATTTTATGAATGCATTTATGACATCAGGCGCAGGTGCAACATTGCCCAAGGATGGGCGTCTCTCCTGTTTGGGGTTTGAGTAGGATGTCAGAATATCCAGAAATGTGCGGCTGTTAGGGAGGTGGCATGCACGCACCTTCTCCTTGGTCAGCCAGCAGGTTCTTGGGCCTTCCTGCAGCATCCAGTCTTCTGGCCTCCTATCCCTTGGCCCCTTCAGTCTTCACAGTCCAGGCCCTGGCATTGGCTCATCGGGACAGCCTGGGTGTGCGTGTCATGCAGCACACAGCCGTGGTGCTAGTGAGTGTAGAAGATGCGTGCAGGTGGATTGGGTGGGGAAGGCTTTGTTAGAGACACCACTCGTGGACATCCCATGTGTGTGGAAAGCCGACTTTACCACCAGGCCTTGCTTGGTCTTCCTGTGGTAGGGAGGCCAGGGAATGCCTTGGAAATAAGAATTAACTGGCCAGGCACAGTTTATTGGTCTTCCCTGCTTTCACAGGCAATAATTCTTGTTCTGGGGCCGAACAGGTTTTAATTAAGTGGTGAGCTGGAAGAGTCTTGCTATGTAATAGCTGACAGTTCCTCAGCAGTTTTCTGGCTCCCAGTGTCAGCGGTTGATTCTGTAAGAATATCCTGGGCAGGGCTTCCCCAGGCTCCATGTAACAAGGTCAGCGGCCCTCTGGGATCTCTCCCAATAACATGAGCGACTGAGGTGTGTGTATCACACATCTTCACACCTGGGGCCTGCTGCTGTTGGAAAAATAGGCAGAGAATTAGAGGAGGTGCCTTGGAGCTCCAAGTACAGTGGTTTTGGGGTTGACCCCCCTGGGAGGCCATTGCGCATAATGCTCAAGTCCCAGCACTGCTCAGACTCTGGACATGATATTTATCTTCTCAGGGCCTCAGTTTCCTTATCTGGAAAATGAGAGTAATTAATAGAACCTACATTAAATGAGAATTTAAAATGAGATCGGGTGGCCTAGTTAGAACTGTGTCCAGTGTGTAGAAAGCAATAAAAGGGGATGATAATTACTTTTATGAACTGATTTCAAGCCTCCTTTTAATTTTTTCAATCTGTCCTTTTGTGGGCTTCTTTCTTCCTCCTACTTGCTGTCCCACCCCCACCGTCCCACAGTTCTTCGCCCATGGTAACAATCAAGTACTAAATGTACCTTTTTTTCATTTTTTTCCGTGGTTATATAATTCTATAGGGGAAAACATTATCCTATAAGGGATAATATTACCCTCATTTTCCTGCATTTTGCTTTTCTGACATGGCAATACCATGTGGAAATGCCTCTGAATTCTCAGATAATGCGCCAATTTACTGTTTTCAGTGGTTGCACAGTACACAGCGGTGTGCATGTATGTCATTTATTTGGCAAAGCTGTCATTGATGTGCATGCCCTTTGTTTCTAGTGTTTTCCCCCCCAAATTACTTTTTTATTGATAGCCTTCTTTAATTAGATTGCAGGAGGTTGACCTGCTTTGCCACCTTGTTAACTTAAGCTCTAAGCCTTTGAGAATGAATATGAAATATCACTAATACAATGATGACCCTTGCACAGATAGGAGATATGTTTTCTCAGGGTTCTCACTAGGTCTAGCACAATGTTGAACCATCTACGTTAAATGCTTTTTATTTACCAAAATGGTGAATAGATTCATCATCCTTAAGACAAATTAGTTGCATTATTATGGGTACTTATGAAATAAGAGTGACAGAGAAGGTTCATGTTTTTTCATATTAACAATCTTTAGAAATCAGAATATGTAAGAGATTTTGTTGAGGTTTGTGATCAATTGGCACGTTTCTTTTTTTAATTTTTTAAAAAAGATTTTATTTATTTTTAGAGAGAAGGACAATCAACGTGTGGTTGCCTCTCAAGTACCCACTACTGGGGACCTGGCCCAGGCATGTGCCCTGACTGGGAAGCGAACTGGAAACCCTTTGGTTCACAGGCCCGTGCTCAATCCACTGAGCCACACCAGCCAGGGTGGCATGTGTCTTTTTTAGGTGGTACTAAAAGAGTATATTTGGCTTTGTGAAACTTGTGCAGTAGTGTACCCCAACAGCAGTCTGTTCCAGTTCTCTGGAACATAACAAGATGCTACATAACAAGATGCCTACTCCAAAACTCAAGGCCTTAAAATGACAACAGTTTGTTATTTTTATGAATCTCTGGTTGTTTAAAGCTCATCTTCTGCACGTTTTGCTTTGGGGGTCTCTTAAGTGACTGCAGTCAGAAGGTAGGTGGGACTGGAATGTTCGTTCACATGGCATCTTGGAGATGACTTGGCCCTTCTCTCTCTGTTTAGTCTCAGAACCTCTTCTCCCATGTTGATTCACCAGCCAGTAGCGGGACTTACAGCATGGCAGCCCAGGGCTTCCTATGTCTTCTGAAGGCGTAAGTTTAGGACTGGCCCCGCATTACCTCAGCCTCATTCTGTTGGTTAAAGCCAGTCATGGGGTCAGTCCAGATTCTGTGTGGGAGGGAGGACAGAGGTCAAGCTCTGAGAGGTGGCCGTCTTTGGAGACTGGCTACCATACCAGTCATTTTCTCATGAAAGGAGAAATGCAGAGGTCAGCAGGAGCAGGTGGTATTGCAGCTTACCACCTGTCCAGTGCCCCAGGCTCCTCTTTATCTGCCCTGTCACCTTAAGACAGCTGCTTCACCTGTAGCCCCACATTCTTGTTCAGTCGGGAAGAAGTAAAGCCCCAGGGCAGCGATTTTCAACCTTTGTCATTTCATGGCACAGGTAAATTAAGTATTAACCTTCTGTGGCACTCCAAAAATATATATTTTTCCTCATCTGACCAAAAAGAAATAGATACAATTTTGATTCATTCACACTGGACAGTTATTGTGTTGGCTTTTGGCATTTTTTTTTAAATCCTCACTAGAGGATATGCCCATTGATTTTTAGAGAGAGAGAGGCAGGGAGAGGGGAGTGGGGGTGGGGAGAGAGAAGAACGAGTGAAAGAGGAACATCGATGTAAGAGAGAAACATCTGTCAGTTGCTTCCTGTATGCCCCTCTACCAGGGATCAAACCTGCCCCTAGGTGTGTGCCCTGACAAGATGGAACCCACAACCTTTAGGTGTACAGGATGATGCTCCAACCAACTGAGCCACTGGCCAGGGCCAGCTGTTGGCATTTTTTAATTTGACAATCTAAGGAAAAACAGGTCAGTGCCCCTGACTAAATAGTCAGGTATCAGATGTTTTAACAATAATCGTGGCACACTGGCTGAAAACTGCTACTCTGGGGAAAGGAGACAGCACCTCTATTAGGAAACAAAAGCCTTCACTGAAATTCTTAGTGGACTTCTGCTTGTGTCTCTTTGGCTAGAACTTTGTGACATGACCACCTCTTGCTACAAGGAAGTCTCAGAAATTCAGTTTTTAAATCTGGAGTTATCACCGCCTTGACCAAAGGGTCAGTAAGAAAGAAGTGGGGAGGAGAGACATGCTGAGTAGGCATTTAGGAGTAGTTTATTCAGACAGCCAAGGTAGTGGTGGGTAAACTGAGGCAGCATGCATTCATTTATCAACTGTTTAGTAAATACCTGGGGTGGGCAATGCACCGAGCTTCTTATTGTACATGGGCTGCAAGGTTCAAGCGAGTGAACACATCTGGAAGTTAAACCGAACGGGATCTTTTACAGCCTTGACCAGATAATTGCTCATATCTCCCACGTAGATGTTTGAAGTTAGATTAATGATAATAGTAATAGCCAACCTCACTAAGGGCTTATCTGGTGTAGAAGAACTATCAACCAACTCATTAATCTTCACAGTGAAGATTAATCTAGTACAGTTGTTCATCACAGTGGCCTTGTGAAGAAGGCACTGATGTTATCCTCCCTTTTCAGGTGCAGGAGCAGGCACCCATAAGTTAAATGGCTGGACCTGCCAGAGTTGCTATGGCAAGGGAGTTGTGGAATCCACATGGTGGTCTGGCTCTGGAGTCCAAATACTGAACCACTGTGCTTTATGGTTTTAGTTTATTACAGGAAATATTTCTTGTTGAAATAAATATGTGACAGTAGAACAAAATATGGAGTAGAAACCCCTTACTACTCTATCCCCTCCACTGCCTACTGCCCACCCAAGAACGAGAACATTACTGATAACTTATATGATCCCGTGTGTGCTGTGTGGTACTTCCCCTTTGATGCATGCCTGCTCTCCCAGAGTGGCCACCTTCTTAAATATTTTATCATTTCTTAAGAAATTATTTTTTTGAACTTCAACTGATATTATACTGTAGATAGCCTTCTGGGCCTTGCATTGATACCTAGTTTGGTATAACTAGTCTATTTATTTTCAACAGCTATGTAATATTCCACTGGCTGAATATACTACCATGTTTTTGTTTTACTCATTTCCATGGCTATGGGCATTTTGTTCCAGATTTTTTGTTATTCATGGGCTACTGTGAATGTTATGCATATTTCTGGTTGTGCATGGACAAGAATTTGGGGGGTATGTACTGGCATGAGATTGATGGGTTGTAGGATGTAAGCATCTTGAACTTTGCAAAATATTGTTAAACTATTCTCTATAAACATTCTCACCAAGGATGTATAAGAGTTCCTGCTATTCTGTATCCTTGTCATACTTGGTTTGTGAAACTTTATTTTTGCTAGTCTGGTGGACATGAAATGAAATGTTGTGGGCTTAATTTGCATTCCCCTGAAAACTAGTAAAGCAAATATCTTTTCATTTGCTTCTTGTTCTAGGATAGTTGTTCATCCCTTTTGCTCCTTTTTGCTACTGATTTATAGGTATTCTTTATATACTTTGGTTACTAATCCTGGACAGCAGCCTATTTAACCTAATTTAAGTTTTATAATCTCGTGTTATCATTCCCTTGGTTGTCTCCTCTCCCCTGTCCACGTTTCCCCCACCTCCATGATACTTCTTTGTGTGATTCAGTCCTCTTTGGAACAGCTCTCAATTTATGAGCATTTATATACATGTGTATAAATCTGTGACTGTATCCATATTTATATGTATCCATTCCACCCACTCTACCATAGCTTTTTTATTTCAGGCATATCAGTTAGGATTAGGTTCAACAGCATTTAATAGAAAATTATATGAAACAAAATGACAGTGGTCTAAGCAAGATAGAAGTTTATTTCTCTCACATAAAGGCTCAGTGATAAGCAGGCCAAGCGGACTTCCGGCCAAGATGGAGGCATAGGTAGATGCACTGTGCCTCCTCGCACAACCAAGATAGGGACAACAACAATATAGAAACAAAATAACAACCAGAACTGACAGAAAATTGAAGTGTATAGAAGTCGGACACCCAAGGATTTAAACATAGACATGTTCATCCAGACGGGTAGGAGGGGCGGAGTCAGGCCGGCAAGGGACGTGGAGCAGAGAGCTGAGCAGCTGGGCGCACAAGCAGCGGTGGCTGGTGGGCCCCGGCCAGGGGGTGGCGACCGGCAGACCCAGCGAGGTGGCCATTGTGAAGCAAGGCACTGCACGCAGCTCAGGGTCCCAGCACCAGGAAATAGAGCTTTGGGTCACTGACTGAAAAGGAAGGTCCCACGGGGTGCACAGGCCCACCCACACCGGAATTGGTGTCAGAGGGGCCCGGTTGGCTTTCGGAGAGTGGTGGAAGGGTCTGGGATCCTACAGAGAGCAGAGCAAGCGCCATTGTTCCTTCTCGGACCCTACCCCCACATACAGCATCACAACCCAGCTACTGGGGTGCCCCGACCTGGTGAACTCCTAAGGCCCCGCCCCTCACTACAGGAGCTCGACAAGACCAAAAAACAACAACAAAGAAAACAAAAACAGAAAAAAAAACAGCAAAAAGATGGCTCAAACAGAAGAAGAATTGAAAGCCCCAGAACCCATCCTTTTAAGTGACCAAGAGATAGCCAACCTATCAGATGCACAGTTCAAAGCACTGGTGATCAGGATACTCACAGAATTGGTTGATTTTGGTCACAAATTAGATGAAAAAATGCAGGCTACAATAAGTTTAATGAAGAAA
>CM052550.1:33240794-33257342 GCA_028533065.1 Trachops cirrhosus
AGTCTGATGGGAACTCCTTTGTAGGTAATTGTCTCCTTCTCTCTTGCTGTTTCTAGGATTCTCTCCTTCATTTTTACCTTGGCTAATGTAATTATGATGTGCCTTGGTGTGTTCCTCCTTGGGTCCAACTTCTTTGGGATTCTCTGAGCTTCCTGGACTTCCTGGAATTCTATTTCCTTTGCCAGATTGGGGAAGTTCTCCTTTATTATTTGTTCAGATAACTTTTCCACTTGTTGCTCTTCCTCTTCCCCTTCTGGCACCCCTATAATTCAGATGTTGGACTGTTTAAAGATGTCCTGGAGGTTCCTAAGCCTCTCCTCATGTTTTTGAATTCTTGTTTCTTCATTCGTTTCTACTTGGATGTTTCTTCCTTCTGGTCCACTCCATTGATTTGAGTCCCAGCTTTCTTCCCATCACTATTGGTTCCCTGTACATTTTCCTTCACTTAGCATAGCCTTCATTTTTTCCTCTATTTTGTAACCATACTCAATCATTTCTGTGAGCATCCTGATTACCAGTGTTTTGAACTGTGCATCTGATAGGTAAGCTATCTCTTTGTTGCTTAGTTGTATTTTTTATGGAGCTTTGATCTGTTCTTTTGTTTGGACCATATTTTTTTGTCTTGATGCACCTGTTACGTGTAAGGAGCGGAGCCTTAGTTGTTTACCAGGGCGGGGTAACCCACGTCAATTCGTTGTGATGCTGTATGTGGGGGAGGCGTCTGAGAGGGAATAGTGGCACTTTCTCTGCTCTCTGCCGGCTTTCTGTCACTTCCCCTACTTCCCACAAGCAAACTGGGCCCTTCTGGTGCTGATTCCTGGGTGGGTGGGTTTGTGTATGTTCTAGAACCCTGTGGGTCTCTCCAACAACTCTCCCGTGAGGCTGGGAGTTTCTCCCACTGCCACCCCAACCCCCTCAGGTGTTTTTAATCAGTGGTTTGAGGCTTCATTTCCCGAAGCTAGAGCTCTGGATTGTATGATCTGTCTCGCTTCCCCCTTGTTTCACCTGGTTTATCTGCTCTTGAAAATGGGACCACCCCCTCCACCAGCTGCCACCACAGTCTTGCCGGCCAACTGCAGCCTTGCTTGGCCCACTCCCCAGTGTGGTGTTGGGTCTGCCACCTGCAGCCTTGGCGGCCCTGGTCCTCCACTGCTGCTATGCCGAGAGTCCTCTCCGCATTCCCGTCTCCGCTGCTCCTACCAGTCTGGATAAGTGTGTCTTCTTTAACTCCTTGGTTCTGGGACTTCCATACAGTTCAATTTTCTGTCAGTTCTGGTTGTGTTTTGTTTTTAAATTGTTGCTGTCCTTCTTTTGGTTTTGTGAGGAGGCACAGTGTGTCTACCTACACCTCCATCTTGGCCAGAAGTTTCTATTATTTTTAAAGAGAAGGGAACAGAGGGAGAAAGTGAGGGAGAGAAACATTGATGGGTTGCCTCTCATAGGTGCCCCTTTCAGGGACAGAACCTAAAACCCCAGCATATGCCCCAACCAAAATCAAACCGGCAACCTTTCACTTTACAGGACGACACCCAACAAACTGAGCTATGCTGATCATGGCTCCTCATCTTTATTTTCCTTCCTGTGGCTGGAGAGTGCTCTATAGTTCAAGCTAGAACTTGGGAATAAAGAGCCTGGGATTGATCCCAGCTTCTCCACCAGCAACTGGCTCTGTGATCTTGGTCAAGTGAGTAATTTCTCTTGGGATCCTTGGTTTCTTCATTTGCAAGGTAGGGAGAATCACAGGCTGACAGGGCTCATTCATTGGGTGTATGCGTGTTGTCTAAGGTTTGAGGTGATTATGGAAATTCAAGAGATCTTAGGTATCTGGGCTCAGTGTAGCCCTGGCTCCTGATTACACCCTTGAGTGTGAGCTGATGGTACTAATGTTAGGAGCCACCTCGTTTACTTCGCAAAGCCTGTATAGGGCCAATCTCTACATAGCACAGCACTTAGCTTGTTTCCCGTAAGCACACCAGCCACTGGCCAGACTGTGGGCTACAGAAGAGTAGGTCCCAGGTCTACCCCACTCGTCCCCAGTGCCCTGGCATGCAGGGCCAAGTGGGAGCGCAGTGAAGCTCACCTTCATCAGGCTTCTTTTGTGAAAGAAGGGAAACAGCTTCTCAGGAAATAAATGTTTGTGTCTGGGCATTGGCATCACCCCAGGAGTCTTAACAGCTGGACTCTCTGGCCACACTCCTTGAGTGTCTATTTGGGCAGGCGTCGTGGATGGTCATCAGCTAGTTTGGCTGCCTGATAACCATTCGCTGTTCTTTTGGATTTTTCCTTTTGAGAACTGCTTTTCCACTATCTAGACCATTCATTTACTATACACTCCCTACTGTGTGCACAACACTGCTCGCTCTAGACACTGAGGATGTGGCAGTGAATTAGCCCTGCCCTTGAAAATGGTAAGATAACAGTATAGTCGCTTATTGCTTAACCACAGGGGTGCATCTGAGAAATGCGTCCTTAGGCAGTTTGTCGTGCGAGCATCATCGAGTGCTCTTACGCTGACCTAGGTGGTACAGCTCGCTACACACACACAGGCTGCATGGTATAACCTATCGCTCCTAGGCTGTAAGCCTGTACAGCGTTTTACTGTATTGATTACTATAGACAATTGTAACACAATGGTCTTTGTGTAGCTATATCTAAACATAGAAAAGGCACAGTAAAAAATATGGTATAAAAGATTAAAAAATGGAACAGCTGTATAGGACACTTACCATGAATGGAACTTGCAGACTGGAAGTTGCTCAGGGTGAGTCAGTGAGCGAGTGCTGAGTGAACGTGAGCCCGGGACAGTACCGTCCACCACCACAGATGTCGCAAACACCGCACACTTAGGCTACACTAAATTTACTGAAATTTTTCTCCAATAATAAATTAACCTGAGCACACTATAACTTTTTTACTTTATAAACTTTAAAATTTTTAACTCTTATTCTTTTGTAATAGCACTTGAAACATAAACACATTGTACTGCTATACAAAAATATTTTCTTTACATCCTTATTCTATAAGCTTTTTCCTATTTAAGTTTTTTATAAGCTTTTTAAACTTTCTTGTTAAGAACTAAGACGCGCATGCACACATTACACAGGGTCAATCAGGATCGTCAGTATCTCTGCGTCTACCTCCACACCTTGACCCAGTGGAAGGTCTTTAGGGGCAGGGAGTTGTCATCTCCTGTGATAACAATGTCTTCTTCTGGAATAACCTCCTGAAGGACCTGTCTGAGGCTCCTCTTGAGGAGGTGTCAACTCTTTTCAGAAACATGTGCATGGTACTTTGCTTGATTTATTTCTTTTCTTTTTCCCTCACCTGAGGATATATTTATTGATTTTTAGAGAGAGGGGGAGGCAGGAATGGGGTGGAGAGAGAGGGAGAAAGAGAGACACTGATATGAGAGAAAAACTTTGATTGATTGCCTCCTATATGCACCTGACTGGGGATTGAACCTGCATCTCAGACATGTGCCCTGACAGGGAATCAAACCCACAGCCTTTTGGTGCACAGAACCATGCTCTAACTAACTGAGCCACCTGGCCAGGGCATGTTTCTTCCTTTAATCACAGATTTACTTGTGAGCAGATAATGCACCATGAGCATTCTTCCTTATTCATGAAAACCTTTTGGTGTTGGGGTTCATGTTTTCTAACTTCTTAAGGAGCTGGTTAAGGTCTGTCAAAGTCATCATTGTTCACCCATGCGCATTCCAGTCCACTCTCCTTGGCTGCCAGGTTACATCAATGTCATGCAAACCGTTCTCATTATATTAACAATAGCTGGACTTTTTCTGGACAGACCTCATATACAGCCTGTCATTGACTTAACTGTATCTTACAAATTAGAAACTGTAAGTTATACAATAGATAACTGTACATTAGATAGCAGGATCATATCATTGTCACTTTCTGATTTTAATAATTGTACTATAATTGAGAAGATACTATTCTTATGAAACACCCATTGACTACTGTACAGGTTAAAAACAGGAACAAATTCATTGAAAAAGGAAGGTAAACCAGTATTGGCCAGAAATCATGAAAATGACTAAAATGTTTCTTTGGGCAGGGGAGGGTATTGTCATGAAAACTTAGCCATAACAAAATGCTGAATAGATTTTAAGAAATCAATGTGTTATATACACAATTTTGAGTTTAAAGTTCTAAAAACTTTAGTTGGTAGAGTGCTTATAGATTATTTTTATTTTCTTCTTTATACTTTTATTATTTTTCACATTTTGTAGTAAGAACTTTTAGAAACAGGAGGAAAAATCTTTACTAAGAGAAAAGTGCTATTGGATGCTAAGTCGTGGGGCATAAGCCTGATGCTGGTGAGGGCATCTTTGCCCAGAGGGTTGGGTAGGCAGGAGATGAAAATGATTGGTTCCTGGTAAGTTATTTGGGTAAAGGGAGTTTGGAATAACCTATGAACATTTCAGGAACATGAGCCAAAACATTGCTTTCTTTTCTGGAGCCAGTTTGAGTTGGGTCTCTCAAATGGCAACCAACAGGTCCCTATAAAAAAAGATGTTCCTGAACTTACAGTGGGGTTATGTCCCAATTAAACTATCATAATTGAAAATATCATAAGTCAAAAATGCACTTAATATTCAGTTTTAAAATTTTTTTTACTTATTTTGAGAAGGGGGAGGGGAGAGAGAGAGAGAGAGAGAGAGAAGGAAACATCTGTTTGTTGTTCTATTTATTTATGCATTCACTGGTTGATGCTTGTATGTGCCCTGACTGGGATTAAACCCTCTGCCTTGGTGTACTGGGACAGTGCTCTAACCAACTGAGCCACCCTGCCAGGCCACTCAAAAATGCATTAATACACCTACGGAATATCACAGCTTAGCCTATCCTAGCTTAAAGGTGCTCAGACACTTAAGTTAGCCTACAGTTAGGCAAAATCATCTCACTGTGGCTGCCCAACATCACAAAAGAGCATCTTACCACATATTGCTAATCCAGGAAAAGATTAAAATTCAAAATTCCAAGTATAGTTTCTACTGAATATTACCACTTTCACACCATCATAAAGTCGAAAAATGCTAAGTTGAACCATTGCAAGTTGGGAATTGTCTAATACAGTAGTTTTAGTGAATCCTGGAATTTGTATTTTCAGAATTCTCTACAAATGATGTGTATGTATCACATGTTTGAGAACCATTTTGCTAGACTTTTCTGAGTTCTGGTTCTTAGACTTAAGTGAGCAACAGACTTGCTTGGGGGATTTGTTAAAAATATAGAGGCTCTACTCCAAACTGATAAAGGTTGTGATTTGGGCCCTGACTTCCTGAGTTTCCAGTAATGTCCTGGGTGACTAGCCGCACATCTGAAAAGTGCAAGGATCATGCCCAGGCTAAGGCCTTACCCATAGAGGGGGTCCCAGGGTCTTTCTCAAATGAATGAAAGTGGCATTTGAATCTAGATCTTCTTTGGTAAATCATTCCTTTCCTGGCCATGTGCACTACAGCTTGTTTTAGGAGACCTTTGGTAGATATGTGAGCTTTATTAGATATAATGGTTTAACCAGTGTGTAGCCCTTCAAGTAAGTTTGGAAACAGCTAGATATAGTTCATGCTGAAAAGTGGCTTCAGATTCGGAGCAAAGGCTGCTCTTGAAGAATTTTGAATAGTAGTGGAAATATTCAGGAGGATAACTATTCACTGATTTAGTTTGAGATAACTGATAGTGAATGCTTTGTGTCTTTGTGTGTGTGGTACACATGTGTACCCATAGTTACTTGGAGGTGAAGGAAGGGCCACTGCCCTTTTACTAGGGTGAAAAGGAATCTTTTGAGTTGACCCATTGGGCTAGAAAATCCCTTTTTAAATACTGCCTTGTAGCAGTTTTGCTTTTAAGGCCCCAGAGCTGAGGGAAAGGGGGTGTGGAGCCTGACTGATGTGCCCTGTTCACTCTGACCCCAGGCACATTTGACTTTGCCACTCATTGTCTGACTCTCCCTCCCCACCCACCCCTGAGGATTTGTGCCCTATGCTGAGTTCCTGTAGCTCAACCACCACAGTTTAGGGCATGGGTTGGCCAGGATTACTCAAATTTAAACTGATCATCTTCAAATATTTTTGTTGGTGTCCCCTCAAAAAAATTTTGATAAACCTCACTCCTTATACATTGTAAAGCTAACATCTATAATAATTTTATGGTACCTTTAAAATGTTCTTATTTGTGGGAGAAAGAAAATAGTCCACATTTTGTAAGATGAGGTTAGATGAAGGTGGACTCTAATGGAAATAAATATTTTATGGTTAGATAAATAGTTAGATGAACCATTGGTTAGATAAAACAAAGCCCACAGAATCTGAAATAAATCATAAATTTTTTCCTGGGAATTTTTTTCTGGTACATTTCAGAAAATTTGGTGGTCCTGCGAAACATTTCATATACTCATATCAGGGTCACTTAATCTATACTGCTCTGACTGTTCTGAATTCGGGGGAACGCAACATGAACCAGAATATCCTGTTTTTAAAACTAAAGTTTGTATTTACCAGAAGGATGTGTAAGTCAGGAAGGACAGACAAGTAGAGGGGCTTACGGAGCTTTATTATTCATTAAAGACTGCTTCTCTGAAACAAGTATTTTGATGCATTCTGTTGTTTAGAGTCCTAGAGGTTTATGCACCCCCTGGGCAGTGCTCCTTGGGAGGAGGTAGGTGGTGGTACAGGGAGGAATGGGCAGTTGAGAAGGCAGTATGGATCATAGTCAGATCAGTTTTAGGAAGGGGAATTTGTGGAAATTGAGGATCTTACCATGGCTTCTCTTAAACATATTTGTGTTGTTATATCCATTGAACCTCTGAGCTGAGGGTGGGGGTGGGGGGTGGATAAGCACATCCAAGCCTAAATACTGCCTGTCAGCTTCAAGAATCTGGCTGTTTTTGTTTTTGTTCTTTCTTACAGAGCAAGAAGTCTAGAAGTAGGTAAGGTGTTACAGACCTCATTGACTGATCATCTCCTGGCTTTATAGACTTTCTCCTCCTGTGTGCAGGGTTAGGACCTGCTTTAAAAATAGTCATTAATTCCTTCACTCTCTTTTCTTTTCGGTTAGTCTAACTAAAGATTTGTTTACTTTGTTGCTCTCTTCAACAAGAACCAACTTTTCATTTAATTGACTTTTCTTTATTGTTACTTTTTAATTTCATTGATTTCTTCTGTTTCCTGTAGTATTTTCTTCTTGTTCTGACTTTAGTTTGCTCTTCAGGTGAAAGTAAGTTATTGGTTTGAAATCTTTCTTTTCTAACATAGGCATTTGAAGCTATAAATTTCCTTCTTAATACTGCTTTAACTGCATCCCATAAATTTTGATATATTGTGTTTTTGTTTCGTCCAGTTCGAAATATTTTCTGTTTTCCTTGTGATTTCTTCTGTGACTCATAAGCTATTTAAAAGTATCTTGTTTAGCCCTGGCTGCTGTGGCTCAGTGGATTGAGCACCAGGTTGCCGGTTCCATTCCCACTCAGGGCACATGCCTGGGTAGTGGGCCAGGTCCCTAGTTGGGAGTGCACAAGAAGCAACCACACATAGATGTTTCTCTCCCTCTTCCTCCCTTCCTTCCCCTCTCTCTAAAAGTAAATAAATAAAATCTTTAAAAAAAATGAAAGTATCTCGTTTAATCCCAAATTTGCTACATAAGGCCACCCTACCAAGACTGGGAGTCATAGCAGACCTAAGTGTCAGCTAATACATAGAAACCAACACCAACAGGCAGCCAAAAGGTGGGGGGGGGGGGGCAAAGAAACATTCCCCAAATGAAAGAACAGGAAACATCTCAAAAAAGAAGAGCTAAATGAAATGGAGGCAAGCAATTTACCAAGAATTCAAAAGAATAGTTATAAGGATGTCGAAGGAATTTAGCGAGAACTACAACATGAAAAAGGACATAGAAACCATAAAAAAGAGTTCTGGCCAAGATGGAGGCATAGGTAGAAACCCTTCGCTTCCTTGCACAACCAAAAGAAGGATAACAACCAATCTAGAATCAATAAGCAACCAAAATTGCCAGAAAATCAAACTGCATGGAACTACGACAACCAAGGAATTAAAGAAAAAATCAACCAGAACAACCAGTCTGGTATGGTAGACCACACGAGCATACTCAGAAAAACCACAGCGAGGCAGCTGAGGGGCAGGGCTGACTGCTGAACTCAGCAGAGCTGCATGGGAAGGACTGAGGAGGAAAACTGAGACTCAGAGCTGACTGTGGGCTAAGGCTGGGGTTGCTGGAGTAGGAGATACTTCCAGTCTGACACGAGAGTCTGTTGGAAAGTGCGCTAGAGATGAGCAGGCGAGCTGCATTGTTCCCTCTCTGGCCCCTCCCCTATAGGCAGCGCAGCAAAGAGGGTTGCCTGCCAGGGTAAATACCTAAGGCCCTTCCCCTTACAACTTGGCAAGTTCACCACGACAAAGAAATATGGCCCAAATAAAAGAACACAGCAAAACCTCAGAACTAAACGATGAGGAGATTGCCCACCTATATGTTGGAGAATTTAAAGCCCTGGTAATCAAAATGCTCACAGAACTGATTGAACATGGTCGAAAAATGAAAGAACAAATGAAAGATACCCAAAATGAAATAAAGCAAAATATTCAGGGAACCAACAGTGACAAGAAGGAAACCAGGATTCAGAGCAACAATTTGGAACAAAAGGAAGAAATAAACATCCAGCTAGATCAGAATGAAGAAACAAGAATCAAAAAAAATGAAGAGAGGCCGAGGATTCTCTCGGACAACCTGAAATGTTCCAATATCCGAATTATAGGGGTGCCAGAAGGAGAAGAACGACAGCAAGAAATCAAAAACTTATTTGAACAAATAATGAAGGAAAACTTCCCCAATCTGGCAAAGGAAATAGACTTCTAGGAAGTCCAGGAAGCCCAGAGAGTCCCAAAGAAGTTGGACCAAAAGAGCAACACACCAAGGCACATCATCATTGAAGCTAAAGATAAAAGACAAAGAGAAAATCCTAAAAGCAGCAAGAGAAAAGGAGACAGTTACCTACAAAGGTGTTCCCATAAGGCTATTAGCTGATTTCGCAAAAGAAGCCTTACAGGCAAGAAGGGACTGGAAAGAAGTATTCCAAGTCATGAAAGGCAAGGACCTACATCCCAGATTGCTCTGTCCAGCAAAGTTATCATTTAGAATGGAAGGGCAGATAAAATGCTTCCCAGATAAGGTCAAGTTCAAGGAGTTCATCATCACCAAGCTCTTATTATATGAAATGTTAAAGGGATTCATCTCAGAAAAAGAAGATAAAAAACGTGTAGTAAAATGACAGCAAACTCACAATTATTAACAACCACACCTAAAACAAAAGCAAACTAAGCAAACAACGAGAACAGGCACAGAACCACAGAAATGGAGATCACATGGAGGGTTAGCAACAGGGAAGTGGGAATAGGAAAAGGTACAGAGAATAAGTAGCATAGATGGTAGGTAGGAAATAGACCAGGGGAGGGCAAGAATAGTATGGGAAATGTGGAAGCTAAAGAACTTATGACACGTGAACATGAACTAAAGGGGGGAATGTGGGTGGGAGAGGGTGTGCAGGGTGGAGGGGAATGAAGGGGGGAAAATGGGACAGCCATAATAACATAATCAATAAAAATTATATATTTTTAAAAAATGACGTTAGCCCTGGGTGGTATAGCTCAGTGGATTGAGTGTGGGCTGTGAACCAAAGGTCGCTGGTTCAATTCCAAGTCAGGGCACATGCCTGGGTTGCAGGCCAGGTCCCCAGGGGGAGCCATATGAGAGGCAACCACAGATTGATATTTCTCTCCCTCTCTTTCTCCCTCCCTTCCCCTTTCTCTAAATATAAATAAATAAAAATTTAAAAAATCTTTTAGAAGAAACACTTTAAATGCAAACCATTTAAATGCTTCAACCAGAAACATAGGATAGTTGAAATGGATAAGAAAACAAGATACATATGTATGATGTTTATGAGAGTAAATCTTAGAATAAAGATAAATGCAGACTAAAAATAAAGGGATGGAAAGAGATATTTCATGCAATGGAAAGGGGGAAAAAAGCTTGGGTAGCAATACTTGTATCTGACAAAATAGACTTTAAAACAAAGGCTATAGTACAAGACAAAGAAAGGCACTACATAATGTTAAAGGGAACAGTCCAACCAAAAGATATAACCCTTGTAAACATTTATGCAAATCTTGATGAACATAAAGGAAAAGATCAACATTAATATGGTCACAGTAGGGGACGTTAATATGCCACTGATATCTGTGGATAGATCTTACAGATAGAAAATCAACATCAACAGGAAACAGTAACCTTAAATGACTCACTAGATCAGATGGATTTAATTGATATCTTCAGAGCATTTTACCCCAGAGCAGCAGAATATACATTCTATTTAAGTGCACATGGGAGATTTTTCTAGGATAGACCACATGTTAGGACACAAAACAAGTTTCAATAAATTTAAGAAGATTGAAATTATATTAAGCATCTTCTCTAACCATAATGGTATGAAACTAGAAATCAACCACAAGAAAAAAACTGAAAAACCCACAAAGACATGGTGGCTGAATGACATGTTACTAAACAGTGAATGAGTTAACAGTTGAGATCCAGGAAGAAATCAAAAGATACCTTGAAACAAATGAGAGTGAGAACACAACAACCAAAAGCTGGGACACAGTGAAAGAAGTCCTAAGAAGAAAATTCATAGCCTTATAGGCCTACCTTAAGAAACAAGAAAATCTCAAATAAAGAATCCAACTTTACACTTAAAGGAATTAGTAAAAGAACAGCAATCAAAGCCCAAAGTGAGTAGAAGAAAGGAAATAAAGATCAAAGCAGAAATAAATGAAATACAGTTAAAAAAATGATAGAAAAGATCAATGAAATCAAGAACCGGTTCTTTGAACAGATAAACAAGACTGACAAACCTTAAACAAGATTCGTGAAGAAAAAAGAGAGAGGACCAAGTAAATGAAATCAGAAATGAAACAGGAGAAGTAACAACTGACTGCAGAAATACAAGAGATTGTAAGAGAAAATATTACAAACAACTATATGCTAACAAACTGGACAAAAATGGGTCAATTCCTAGAACTATATGTACAGTTTTCTAAAAGTGAATCAGGAAGAATCAGAGAATTGAATAGACAGAGCACACTTAGTGAAGTTGAAACAGTAATAAAAAAATTCCCAACAAACAAAAGTTCTAAACCGGATGGCTTCACAGGACAATTTTCCAAACATTGAAAGAAGAACTAACACCTGTCTTTCTCAAACTATTCCAAAAAATTAAGAAGAGGGAAGACTGCCAAGCTTATTTTATGATGCCAGCATTATCCTAATTCAAAACCATCTAAAGACACTACAAAGAATGAAAATTATAGACCAATATCCCTGATGAACGTAGATGCTAAAATCCTCAACAAAATACTAGCAAACCAGATCCAGCAATACATTCAAAAGATCATATGCCATGATCAAGTGAGATTTATTCCTGGGATGGAAGACTGGTACAATGTTCGCAAATCAGTAAATGTGATACACCACATAAACAGAATGAAGGCTAAATCACATGATTATATCAGTAGATGCAGAAAAGCATTTGATAAAATCCAGCATCCATTTATATAACTTTCAGCAAAGTGGGAATAGAGGGAACATACCTCAACACAATAAATGCCATATATATGACAGTCCCATAGCCAACATCATATTCAATGATTGAAAAGTGGAAGCATTTAAGATCAGGAACAAGATAGGAATGTTCATTTTCAACACTCTTAAGTCAACATAGTATTGGAAGTCCTTGCCTCAGCAATCAAGCAAGAAGACAAAATAAAAGGCATCCAAATTGGAAACAAATAAAACTCATTATTTCAGATGATGTGATACTATATATAGAGAACCCCAAAAATTCCACCAAAAAGCTACTAGAACTGCCCTGGCCAGTGTGACTCAGTTGGTTGGACCATCCTCCCATAGTTGAAGGGTTGTGGGTTTGATTCTAGTCAGGGCACATGCCTGTGCTGCAGGTTTGATCCCCAGTCCAGGTGCGTATGGTAGGCAGCCAAATGATGCCTCTCTCACATCAGTGTTTCTCCCATCCTTTCTCTCTCTCAAAAAAAAAAAAATATATATATATATATGAAGAAATGCCCTCAGGTGAAGATTTTTTAAAAAACTGCAACTGATAAATGAATTTAGTAAAATAGCAGGATACAAAATTTCTAGACATCAGTTGCATTTCTATACACCAATAATGAACTATCAGAAAGGGAAACTAAGAAAACAGTCTCACTTACAGTTGCATCAAAAAAATAAACAACCTAAGAATAAATGTCATTATTATTGATTTTAGAGAGAGAGGATAGGGTAGGGTTGTTCCACTTATTTATGCATTCATTGGTTGATTCTTGTATGTACCCTCTCCAGGGATTGCAGCCACAACCTTGGCATATTGGGTGAATGCTCTAACCAACTTAGCTGCCTGATCAGGGTCCTACAAATAAATTTAACCAAGGATGTAAAAAACCTGTACTCAGAAAATTCTAAGACACTGAAGGAAGAAATTGAAGAAACAAATAAGTGGAAGCAGATAAAATGAGTTAATATCATTAAAACGTCTGTATTACCCAAAGCAATATATAGATTTGGTGCAATTCCTATCAAGATACGAATGACGTATTTCACAGAACTAGAACAAATAGTCCAAAATTTTATACAGAATGAATAAAGACCCTGAATAGCCACAGCAATCTTGAGAAACAAGAACAAAGTTGGAGAAGTAATGCTACCTGATATTAAAGTATACTACAAGGCCATAGTAATAAAAACATCATGGTATTGGCATTAAAAACAAAGATAAATGGAACAGAATAGAGAGCCCAGAAATAAACCCACTTTGTTATGGTCCACTAATATTTGACAAAGGAAGCAAGAGCATACAATGGAGTAAGGACAGTCTATTCAATGAATGGTGTTGGGAAAATTGGATCAATAATATGTGCAAAGAAGTGAAATAAGACCACCTTCTTACACCATACATAAGAATAAATTCAAAATGGATAAAAGACTTAAATGTAGGTGTGAAACCATATAAATTCTAGTAGAAAACATAGGCAGTAAAAGTTCAGGCATTTCTCGTAGCAATATTTTTTTCTCATATCTTTGGACAAGGGAAACAAAAGACAAAGAAATGGGACTGCATCAAAATAAAAGGTTGTTACACTGCAAAGGAAACCATCAACAAAACATACTTGCCAATGATACATACCTGATAAGGGGTTAATATCCAAAATTTATAAAGGACTTATAAAACTCAACACCAAAAAAAATCCTATTAAAAAATGGACAAAGGAACTGAGCAGACATTTCTCTAAAGAGGACATACAGATGTCCAATAGACATATGAAAAGATGCTCAATGTCATTATTCATCAGTGAAATGCAAATCAAAGCCAAAATAGAATATTGCTTCAGTAGCTGTCAGAATGGCTGTCATCAATAAGTCAACAAACAAGTGTTGGTGAGGATGTGGAGAAAAGGGAACTCTTGTGCACTGTTAGTGGGAATGTGGATTGGTACCAGTGCTGTGGAAAGCAGTATGGACTTACTCAAAAAATTTAAAACAGAACTGCCTGATGACCCAGTGATTCCTCTTCTGGGAATAAATCTGAAGAAACCCAAAACAGCGTTATTTGCAGCAGCCAAAGTGCCCATCAGTAGATGTGTGGGTAAAAAAGCTCTGATATGTTTACACAGTGGAATACTACCAAGCCATAAAAAGGAAGAAAATCTTACCCTTTGCAACAGCATGGATGGATCAGGAGAGTATTGTGCTAAGTGAAACAAGCGAGTCAGAGAAAGATATATATATATATATATATATATATGTACACCATATGATATTACACATGTGGAAACTAATGAAGCAAGTAAACTAACAAAATAGAAACAGACTGATAGATATGGAGAACAGACTGACAGCTGTCAGATGGGATCTGGGTGAATAAGGTGAAGGGATTAAGCAAAAAAAAAAAAAATTGTAGACAACAAGTGTGTGCCAATTACCAGAGGGAAAAGGTGGTGTAGGGAGGTAGGAGATGGTAAATGGGGGATAAATAGTGATAGAAGGAAACTTGTGTTGGTGAACACACAATACAGTATACAGATGATTTATTATACGATTGTACCTCTGAAACCTATATAACTTTATTAACAAATGTCACCTCAATAAATTCAATTTTAAAATAAGAATGTAAAATGATAACCCATAGAATGAGACAAGATACTTACAAATCATATATCTCATAAAGGACATGTATCATGAATGTACAAAGAACTCTTACAATTCAACAGTGGAAAAACAACCCTATTTAAAAGGGGAGAAGGATTTGAATGCACATTTCTCCAAAAAAAGTTAAGCAAATGGTCTATAAGCATATGAAAACATGCTGAATATCATTAGTCATTATGGTAATGATGCATTATGATAAGGCTAATCAAAGCCACAATGAGATTTTACTTCACACTAACTAGGATAGCTATAACCAAAAAAGATGGACAATACCAAGTATTGGCAAGGATATGGGGAAATTGGAGCCCTCATGCATGGCTGGTGGGATTGTAAAATGGTGTGGCTACATCAGAAATCAGTTTGGCAGTTACACATAGGGTTACCATATGACTCAACAATTCCACCCCTAGGTATATACCCAAAAGAGATACAAACATGTCCACACAATAACTTCTACACAAATGTTCACAACACCATTATTCATAATTGTCAGAAAGTGGGAAAAACCCAAATGTTTTATCAACTGATGCATGGATAAACAAAATGCAGTTACAGTGTCTGGCAGAAGTAACGCCTGCTTGAGTGTGGTTGGTAGGGTAATAACATGGGTCTTATAATTTATACTTTTAATTTGAGCATTTCATTTAAAATCTCATATTGTGTGCTTGAGTGTGATATTGTTGCGTTACAGAATTACAGGCTTATGATTTTGTAATTAAAAAGGGGCGTTATTTGTGCTGGACCCTTATATACACAATACTACATTTTCTCATAGTAGAGAATAAAGTACTGATCTATACTACAACGTGATGAACCTTGAAAACATGCAAAATAAAAGAAACCAGAAACAAAAGAACATACATTGTCTGATTCCATGTATATGAAATGTTCAGAGTAAGCAAATCTATAGACAGAAGGTAGATTAGTGTTTGCCTACAACGGGAGAAGTGATTGCTTTTATTGATTTATTTTTGGGGTGATGAAAACTTTCTAAATTTAGGTTGTGGTTGAGTGGTTAAACAACTTTGTGGATATACTAAAAACCATTGAATTTATACACTTTATAAGAGTAAATATTCATGTTTGATGTGATTATTGGTATGTTTGGATTAACAGCTGCCATTTTACTATTTGTTTTCTATATGTCTTGTGTCTTCTCCTTCATTATAACCTTCTTTCTGATAAGTACATATTTTCCAGTGTTTTGTCCTTTGAGTTTTTAAAAACTTTTCCTGTTATTTTCTTAGTGGGTCTCTAGGGATGGTAATATGCATCTTCTTATTTATCACCATCTACTTTAGATTAACACTATAACTTAGTTTCCAGTTCAGTGAAGACACAAGAAATATAGAAAATTTGCTCTACAATAGCTTTATTTTCTTCTTCTTTTGCTATTATTGCCAACTATATATTTAAGCCTCACCTGAGGATATGTCCATCAGTTTGAGAGAGAGAAACATTGACGTGAGAGAAACATCAATTATTTTTGCCTCCTGTACGTGCCCCAACTTTTTGGTATATGGGAAGATGCTCCACCCGAGCCTCCCGGCAAGGGCGCTGAATATATTTTTATTATATGTTACAGACCTCACAGTAATTGTATAATTGTTTATGAAATCTTACATTCTTAAATCAGGCAGGAAAAGAAAAAATCATGAGTCTTTTTTATTTACTAATGTACTTACCTTTTCTGCTGTTATTTTTCTTGCTATTTGGAGTTACCATATGGTGACATAAGGAATCAATATCATAGGTTCTTTCACCCTAAAGGACTTCCTGTAGCATTTCTTGCAAATCATAACTGGTAATAGTGAATTCTCTTGGTCTTCCTCTGGGAGTGCCTGTATTTCACCTAGATTTTTTAAAAATATATTTTATTGATTATGCTATTACACTTGTCCCATTACCCCCCCTTCATTCTCCTCCACCCTGCACACCCTCTCCCACCCACATTCCCCCCCTTTAGTTCATGTCCACGTGTCATAAGTTCTTTAGCTTCCACATTTCCCCTACTATTCTTGCCCTCCCCCTGTCTATTTTCTACCTACCATCTATGCTACTTATTCTCTGTACCTTTTCCTATTCCCACTTCCCTGTTGCTAACCCTCCATGTGATCTCCATTTCTGTGGTTCTGTGCCTGTTCTCGTTGTTTGCTTAGTTTGCTTTTGTTTTAGGTGTGGTTGTTAATAATTGTGAGTTTGCTGTCATTTTACTACACGTTTTTTATCTTCTTTTTCT
>CM052550.1:33257842-33281917 GCA_028533065.1 Trachops cirrhosus
GGGGTGTGCCAGCCACCGCTTGTGTGCCCAGGGTCCGCCCGCTGCGGTCTTGTGTACCCAGGATGCCTTATGCGGCCCCTCTCAGCCAGCTGCCTGCCCAACTCAGCCCCTCCTACCAGTTTGATTGAATGTGTCTATTTTAACTCCTTGGGTGTCTGACTTCCATACACTTCAATTTTCTGTCAGTCCTGGTTGTTATTGTTTCTAAATTGTTGTTGTCCATATCTTGGTTGTGCGAGGAGGCACAGTGTGTCTACCTATGCCTCCATCTTGGCCAGAAGTCTCACCACGTCGACTTTTTGAAGGATCGGTTTTTTTAAATAAATATTTTATTGTTCTATTAGTTGTCACAATTATTCCTCCTTTACCCTCCTCTGCTCATCCCGCCTCCTGCTCCCACAGACAATTCCCCACCCTGTTGTCTGTGCCCATGGATCATTTATACATGTTCCTTGACTATGGAATTCTTGTTTGATAGGATTTTTTTTTTCCTTTTAGCATTTGAATATGTTACCTCATGCATTTTGGCCTCTGTTTTTAGTGGGAAAAGAACTGTTGCCTGGGACTTCCGGCCAAGATGGAGGCATAGGTAGATGCACTGTGCCTCCTCGCACAACCAAGATAGGGACAACAACAATATAGAAACAAAATAACAACCAGAACTGACAGAAAATTAAAGTGCATGGAAGTCCGACACCCAAGGAGTTAAAAATAGACACGTTCATCCAGACCCATAGGAGGGGCGGAGTCCGGCCGGGGAGGGATGCGCAGCAGAGACCTGAGCAACCAGGGCGGCGCGCAAATCCGCAGCAGGCGGACCCTGGGTGCACAAGCCGGTAGCAGGCAGACCCTGGGCACAAAAGCGGTGGTGGCTGGCGACTGGCAGACCCAGCGAGGCCGCCATTGTGAAGCAAGGCACTGTGCACAAGTCAGGGTCCCAGCACCAGGAAGTGGAGCTTTGGGGCACTGACTGAACAGGAGGGTCTTGCAGGGTGCACAAGCCCACCCACACCAGAATTGGTGCCAGAGGGGCCCAGCTGGCTTGTGGAAATCGGGGGAAGGGTCTGAGGTCCTACAGAGAGCAGAGCAAGCGCCATTGTTCCTTCTCGGGCCCTGCCCCCACATACAGCATCACTACCCTGCGACTGGGGTGCCCCGCCCTGGTGAACACCTAAGGCCCCGCCCCTCACTACAGGAGCTCAACAAGACCAAAAAACAAAACAACACAAAAAAAAACCGGCAAAAATACAGCTCAAACAGAAGAAGAATTGAAAGCCCCAGGTCCCATCCTTTAAAGCGACCAAGAGATAGCCAACCTATCAGACGCACAGTTCAAAGCACTGGTGATTAAGATACTCACAGAATTGGTTAATTTTGGTCACAAATTAAATGAAAAAAATACAGGCTACAATAAGTTTAATGAAGAAAGATGCACAGGGAACCAATAGAGATGGAATGAAAGATGGGTCTCACATCATTGGAGTGGACCAGAAGGAAGAAAAAAATATACAATCAGAAAAGAATGAAGAAATAAGAATTCAAAAAAATGAGGAGAGGCTTAGGAATCTCCAGGACATCTTTAAACGTTCCAACATCTGAATTATATGGGTGCCAGAAGGGGAAGAGGAAGAGCAACAAGTGGAAAAGTTATCTGAACAAATAATAAAGGAGAACTTCCCCAATCTGGCAAAGGAAATAGACTTCCAGGAAGTCCAGGAAGCTCAGAGAATCCCAAAGAAGTTGAACCCAAGGAGGAACACACCAAGGCACATCATAATTACATTAGCCAAGGTGAAAATGAAGGAGAGAATCCTAGAAGCAGTTAGAGATAAGGGGATAGTAACCTACAAAGGAGTTCCCGGCAGATTGTCAGCTGATATCTCAAAAGAGACCTTACAGGCAAGAGGATGGAAAGAAGTATTCCAAGTCATGAAAGGTAAGTACCTACATCCCAGATTGCTGTATCCAGCAAAGCTTTCATTTAGAATGGAAGGGCAGATCAAGTGCTTCTCAGATAAGGTCAAGTTCAAGGAGCTCATCATCACCAAGCCCTTATTTTATGAAATGTTAAAGAGACTTATCTAAGAAAAAGAAGATAAAAAACATGTGTAGTAAAATGACAGCAAACTCACAATTATTAACAACCACACCTGAAACAAAAACAAGAAGAAACTAAGCAAACAACTAGAACAGGAACAGACACACAGAAATGGAGATCACATGGAGAGTTAGCAACAAGGGAGTGGGAGGAAGAGCAGGGGGGAAAGGTACGACGAATAAGTAGCATAGATGGTAGGTAGAAAATAGACAGGGAGGGCAAGAATAGTAGGGGAAATGTGGAAGCTAAAGAACTTATGACACGTGGACATGAACTAAAGGGGGGGAATGTGGGTGGGAGAGGGTGTGCAGGGTGGAGGAGAATGAAGGGGGGATAATAGGACAAGTGTAATAGCATTATCAATAAAATATATTAAAAAATTTTAAATAAAATAACTAAGAATAAAAAAAAAGAACTGTTGCCTGCATTGATGCTGCTTGTGCATAATAAACTGTTTTTCTCTTCCTATTTAAAAGATTTTCTCCTTGCCCTGGTTGGTTGTGGCTCAGTGGATTGAGTGCTGGCCTGCAAACTGAAAGGTAACAAGTTCAGTTCCCAGTCAGGGCACATGCCTGGGTTGCAGGCCAATGTTTCTCTCTCTCTCTCTTTCTCCCTGACTTCCCCTGTCTCTAAGGATAAATAGATAAAACCTTTTAAAAATATTTTCTCTTTGTTTTTATCTTTCAACAACTTGACTATGTTGTATCTAAGTGTGGATCTCTTTTTATCTTATGTAGAGTTTGTTGGACTTCTTGGATTTGTAGACTAATGTTTTTCATCAAGTCTGGGATGTTTCTGGCTATTTGTTCAGATTTCTTTTTCTGCCTTTTCTCCTCTTTCTGGGACTTCCACTCTGCTTATGCTGATATCCCACATTTCTTCTTTTTTTCCATTTTATTTTATTTTATTTTTTAAAATTATTTTATTGTTGTTCACTTACAGTTGTCCGCATTTTCGCCCCACTGCTCCCCCCAACCCCAGCCAAACCCACCTTCCTCCCTTGCTTCCACCCTTCCCCCTTGGTTTTGTCCATGTGTCCTTTGTAGTGGTTCCTGAAAACCCATTATCTCCTCCCACCTCCCCTCTGGTTACTGTCAGATGGTTCTTAATTTCAATGTCTTTGGTTATATTTTGCTTGCTTTTTTCTTTCATTGATTATGTTCCAGTTAAAAGTGAGATCATATGCTATTTGTCCCTTACCACTTGGCTTATTTCACTTACCATTATATTGTCCAGTTCCATCCAAGCTGTTGCAAAGGGTAGGAGCTCCTTCTTTCTTTCGGCTACATAGAATTCCATTGTGTAAATGTACCATAGTTTTTTGATTCATTCATTTACTGATGGGCACCTAGGTTGCTTCCAGACCTTGGCTATTGTAAACTGTGCTTCTATGAACATTGGGGTGCATAGGTTCTTTTGAACTGATGTTTCACGATTCTTAGGCTATAATCCCAGCAGTGAAATTGCCAGGTCAAAAGGCAGTTCCATTTTTAGTTTTCTGAGGAAATTCCATACTGTTTTCCACAGTGGCTGCCCCAGCCTGCAATCCCACCAACAGTGCACTAGGGTTCCCTTTTCTCCACAACCTCACCATCACTTGTTTGGTGCTTTGTTTGTGATGGCCATTCTGACCAGTGTGAAGTGGTATCTCATTGTGGTTTTAATTTGCATCTCTCTGATGGCTAGTGATGCTGAGCATCTTTTCACATGTCTCTGGACCCTCTGTATGTCCTCCTTGGAGAAGTGTCTATTCAAGTCTTTTGCCCATTTTTTAATTGGACTTTTTTGTCTCCCTGGAGTAGAGTTGTGTGAGTTCTTTATATATTTTGGAGATCAACACTTGTCCAAGATATCATTGGCAAATATGTTTTCCCATATAGTTGGTACTCTTTTCATTTGGATGCTGTTTTCTTTAGCCATGCAGAAGCTTTTTATTTTGATGAGATCCCATTTGTATGTCCCTTGCTTTAGGGGGACATATCAGTGAAGATGTTGCTGCATGGAATATCTGAGATCTTCCTGCTGATGTTCTCCTGAAGGACTTTTATGGTATCATGACTTATATTTAAGTCTTTTTATCCACCTTGAATTTATTTTTGTGTATAGTATAAGTTGGTGGTTGAATCTCATTTTTTTTTTGCATGTAGCTGTCCAGCTCTCCCAACACCATTTGTTGAAGAGGCTATTTTTGCTCCATTTTATACTGCTGCCCTCCTTGTCAAATATTAATTGGCTATAGAGATATGGGTTTATTTGTGGACTCTCTGTTCTGTTTCATTGGTCCATGTGTCTGTTCTTATGCCAGTACCAGCCCGTTTTGATTATAGTGGCATTGTAATACAGTTTGTGATATCCCATGTGTTTTAAAGAGTCTGTTTATATTTATTCAGGTTTTTTTCAGTTTCACACTGAATAAGTTTTGTTGATCTATCTTTAAGCTCACAGGTTTTTTTTCTTCTGCCATTTCCAATTTTATATTCAACCCCTGTAGTGAATGTTTTAACTTCAATTATGATCATGTTCAACTTAAGAATTTCCTTTTAAAATTTTTTTTCTATTTCTTTATTGTGTCTAAATCTTTAAACATAATTTCCTTTAGTTTGTAAGGGCTATTTGAAGTCTTTGCTAAGTCCACCTTCTGGCTCCTCTCAACCCCTCTCAAAGGTAATTTCTGGTAACTGCTTCTTTTCCTGAGTATGGATCATACTGTGTTTCTTTGTGTCACAATTTTCGTTGTTGTTATTGAAAACTGCACATTTTAGATCATGTGTTATAGCAACTACGGATTTTGATTCCTCCCTCCCCAGACCATGGTTTGTTGTTGTCTTTTGTGAAGTATGGTTTTGTGATGTTTATTTGTTCAGTGGCTTGACTGGGCCAGTTCTTCGGAGTTTCTCTCTCCGTGGTATGGAGACCAATGTCTCTGATCTTATCTTTTGAAAAACATAAACAAGCAAACAAAAGTTGTCTTAATTTTCTAGGGGTTGCCCTTGGTTCAGTGTGGTTTAGTGATCAGGTAATGAATGACCAAAGGTTGTACCGAAAATATGAGCCAGTAAGACTTCCACCTATTGCCGTTGTGTCTGTGTGTGAGCTGGGGAATATTCTCAAAATTAAAGCAGTTTATGAACCTGCCACAGCTATTGCTTTCTGCCTGGCCATCCGATAACTTCTTTGCATACTCCTGAGACCTCATGTTCAGCCAGGGATGGGGCCCTTTCCAGTCTCTCTGGATCTTGCACGCATCCTTATATATCAGTTCTATTGCTGATTGTTGGGAGAAAGAATATTCTGAATTCCTCATTTCTCCATTCCAGAGGTCTAGTTGGCAGTTTTGACTTCTGATCTTTCTCTTTGGCTTATGTGTTAACAAACCCAGAAGTATTGTATTTACAAATTTTAAATATGTAACCCTGGCTGTATGTTCTGGTCTATTGGGGAACTTTAAAAGTTGGTTTTATATTACTTGTTGTTGTTGTTTATTACATTTTACTTTTTATTGTGAACAAATTGCAAACATATAGAAGTAAAACATATTATTGCCTATCATGACCAATCTTGTCTCATTTATCTTCTGACGTTGCCTGCCCCCTACCCATTATTTTGAAGCAAGTATTATACATTATATCATTTTACCCACAAATATTTCATTAGGATGTTCTAAAAGGAAAAGTTCTCTTTTTATTTTTTAATTTTTTAAGCCATGCCCAAGGGTACATTTTTATTGATTTTAGAGAGAGAGGAAGGGGGGGAGAGAGAGAGAAACACGAATGTGAGAAACATTGTTTGGCTGCCTCCCATACATGCCCTGACCAGGGATCAAACCTGCAACCTAGGTGTGTACCCTGACAGGGAATTGGACCTGCGACCTTTCGATGCACAGGACAACGCTCCAACCAACCAAGCCACACCAGCCAGGGCTTCCTTATTTTTATATTTTTATTATATCAAAGCAGTTTTATTGACATACAGCATTATATTAGTTTCAGGTGTACAGTACAGCTCAATATTTGTATACATTGTGAAATGTCACCACAGTGTCTAGTTGACACCTGTCTTCATACACAGTTACAAATATTTTTTTTCTTGTGTGATGAGAACTTTAAGATCTGCATTACTTACAATAGGCAAGATACAGAGACAGCATGTCTATCGACAGATGAATGAATAAAGAACATATGGTATATATACACAATGGAATATTATTCAGCCATAAAAAATGGAGTCTTGCCATTGGCAACAACATAGATGGACTTCAAGGGCATTATAGTAAGTGAAAGAAGACAAATATCATATGATCTTACTTACATGTGGAATCTTTAAAAAAACAGCTCATAGATACAAAGAAAAACTAACCTCATAGAAACAAAGAACAGATTGGTGGTTGGTTGCCAGGGGTGGGCAAAATGGGTAAAGGGGATCAAAAGGTACAAACTTGCAGTGTAAAACACGTAAGTTATGGGAATGTAATATACAGCAACGTGACTATAGTAATATACATGTAATATACTGTATTACATGTTTGAAAGTTGCTAAAAGAATAGAAAGTTCTTAAAAGAGAAGATCTCTTTTTAAAAACATAACCACGATACAATTTCTTAATATCATCACATAGACTTAGGGAACTTGGAAAAATAGGATGCCCAGTCCCATAAGATCAGACTCTCTGGGGCTGAGGTCTGGGCATCAGGATGTATTGAACTCCCCAGGTGATTGCGGCATGCAGCCGAGGTTGAAAACCATTGAGTTAGGTTTCTCTTCATCCTTTTCCAAAATTATTCTTCATTTTTAGTTTAAATGCGTAGAGTCAATAGTGTGAAAGGAAAGATTCTTTTTTAAAGGTTTGGGATTTTCCTTTTCCTAACATAGGATCTGTTTTTATGAACAATCAATGGATATTTTACAAAGGCTGAATCCATCTGTTTTGTGGTAAAAAGAGTTTTATATTATAAACCTTGAAAACCAAGTTGCTAGTTTGTGTTATTCAAATGCTCTCTAGCCCTGTTTTTGGCTAATTTTACGTTACTCTTAAAAGGAGAGAGAGATTGTGTGTGTGTGTCCCACAGCGATTATGATTTTGTCAGTTCTTATATTTCTACTGGCTTTTTTTTAAACATTTAAATTTATTTTTTTCTTTGTAATTTTAGCAGTGAAAAGTTGAGGGAAAAAGCAGCAGACTGTCTTCTATCTGCCCCTGAGTTTCTGCATTTCTAAACCCTTAATTGTAGTTGGAAAGTGTTCCAATGTCTGTGTTATCACATGTGTTTGGCGACATCAAATGCCATTTAGTCTTTTTATAATAGGCCCTGTCTCCCACAGGTCATGGTAGGGGCCCCACCTTCAACTGTGCCTTCAGTACGTCTGGGTGTTGCCACCCCCTCCCCACCTGAAAAGCGCCTGCTGCATTTCTGATACTTGTGTGGGGGCTCTTTGGGGAAATGTGTACATTACAAGCAGCAAGCTGTGATTTAACACCTGATTTTCACATGGCCTGGTGTGTGCTGGGCCAGCTCTCCACCCTCTCTGTTAGTACCATTTGGTATAGACACAGAGTCCTGTACCCTCCCCTGCTGCGTGGTCCACAGCTCACCGTTTCTCCTGAAATAAATGCTAATTGGTTTTCAGTTCCACTTGGATTTTAATGCTGCCCATTGCAGCCTTGGTCTAGAAACACTGATGTGTTTGAAATAATGTTCTTTAGGAGGAGGAACCAGCATTGCAGGGAGCTGGCTGGCTCTGCCTTTCCCAGCTTGCCACAGTGGCCTTGGGCCTGTGCCTGCCACATGCACCACCTTGCTCAGACTCAGCGAGAGATGCTTTGCAGAGACTTGCTCGTGATAACAAGGACAGGTTTGGACAGAGCTCCCTTTCCTCCACGAGTGGAGAGTGACAAGGCCTTGGTTCATGGGGGCTGGAGGAATGTCATTTGGTCAGCTTGATGGGTCATGGACTCCTGATCTAGGACCCAGGAGCATTCCTGTGTCTTCTGGACAATTCCTGCAAGAGGCCCACCTCCCTCTGCATTGCCTATCTGGGGCTGTGGGAGAGAGAGGCTGGATTGTGTGGTGCCAGCCGTCTGGGGTGGGGAGGTAATTTTGATCTGCCTCCGCCCTCCTCCAGTGTTTTCTTCTGCTCACAATACTGTCCAGGATTGTCCCACTCCAGGTCTTCCTCAGAGGCCTGCACCTGCGCAGCTGTTCTCTTTTGCTCTCATCTGCCTGGGCATTGGGGCAGATGTCAGTCCTGCAGATGGAGAACAGGGGCACATGAAGGGCTCAGGACTTTTCTAGACCTGGAAGGAGGTGGATAACCGTTTCCACAGGTGAGGATCATTGCAGTGGTTAGACATAGGTCCTCCCAACGTAGACAGACCCAGTGCTTCCCAATGGTTAGGGAATTTGGAGTGGTTGACCACACTACCTCTGGGCCTCAGTTTCCTCTTCACAGTTATTATTTTGCTGGGGCTGCCATAACAAAGTACCACAAACTGCGTGGATTAAATGACACGTCCTGCAGTTCTGGAGGCCAGAAGTCTGAGATCAAGGTGTCTGCAGGGTTGGCTCCTTGAGAGGGCCATGAAGCAAATCTGTTCCACATCTCTTTCTTAGCTTCTGGTGGTTTGCTGGCAGTCTGGGATTTCTTGGCTTCTGCCGATTTACCTCAGTCTGCACCTTCATCTTCACACATTTTCCCTGTGTGCACATCTGTGCCTGTATGTGCCCTTCTTGTAAGCACACCAGTCATATTTGGATAAAGGGCTCACCTTATTCCAGTATAACCTCATTCTAACTTAAGTAATTACATCTGCAACAACCCTATTTCCAAGTAAGATCACATTCTGAACTTTGGGGGAACATAACCCAGAACTGAAAAAAATAGCATTGATAATACTACACACACTCTAGAGGTGTTGGGTTATTAATTCATGTAACTGAAGCACAGCTAAGTGAGCTAACAGTTCCTATGACACAGTAAGTGGGCAGTAAATGTTACTCTTGTTAATGGGCTCTGATGACCTCATCTCGCACAGGGACTGTTACAGTAGCCTTCTCATAGGCTCATTGATTCTATTCCTGTCCCCTCCGTTTTGTCTAAAAATAAAAATGAAGTCATGTTATACCCCATATGTAAACCCTTCAGTGGTTTTACTTCTAGCAATCAGGAGATTAGGGCTGCAAGTAACAGAAAACCCAACCCAAACTGGCTTAAAGAAAGTGAGAAATTAATTGGCTTTATATAATTGAAGTCCAGGGGTAATCTGCTCTAGATTCAGCTTGATCCAGGGCTCAGATAATGTTATTACCAATACTGAATTTGTCTTCTTAATTTCTCAGTTGCTTCCTCTGAGCTGTTTTTACTCATAACACTTCTGACACCAAATGTGTGGGTTTTTTCCCTCATACCAATAGTTCTTAAACTTTCTGGACACTAACTGGGTGTCTTACAATTTCATTCAATTCTGACACTACCTGGCGTTAGCACAGGCCCCACGGGTTCCAGTGCCCCGCCCCGGGTTTGATAATTTTTAGAATACTCACAGAAGTCAGGAAGACACTTTTCTTACATTTACCCTTTATTCTAAAGGATACAACTCGGGAACAGCTGAATGGAAGAGATGCATAGGGCGGAGTATACGGGGAGAGGCAGAGAGTTGCGTGACCTCTCTGAGTTTGCCACACTCCCAGCGCCTCTACGCGTTCACCAGTCTGGAAGCTCTTTATGGTGGCTGTTTAGGGTTTTGTGAGATTTTGTTTTGCGGAATGATTGATTAACTCAATGACCATTGGTAATTTAGCTCAATCGCCAGTCCCTCTCCGCTCCTGTAGGTCCGGGGCTGGGGCTCACAGATCTGACCCTTTAATCTTGCCTTGGTCTGTCAAGAGACCAGCCCCAGTCCTGGAGCTTTCTAAGAACCTCTCAGCCAAAAGTCACTTCATTAGTATAAACTCAGGTATGGTTGAAAGGGGCTTGTTATAAACAACACAAGATGTTCCTATGACCTCTTTTATTCAGGAAATTCCAAGGGTTTCAGAAGCTCTGTCAGTAACCAGGAACAAAACCCAAATATATGCAGTTCCAGTTTCAAATTGTTCTGATAGTTACAAGATGATTACAACAATGATAGCCTCAGATTATGAGGCTCAAGTCCAGTAGAAGAAGAGGGAGAGAGCCCTTTTGTGTGGGGCGGGGGTCCTTCTACAAAAGCTCTGAAGTTCACGGTGCACCCGCTTAGGTCATGTGTGCAAGTATGACCAGGGGAGGGCAGGAGGCCCTGATGGGCAGTGAGGCCCAGGTCTGGGCCCCATTGACATATCATGGCCTAAAAGTGGGGATTATTAGGGCCCAAGTGAAAGTAAAGTGTTTTGTTGGAAGAGACAATGGATACCAGTGGGCGATAAATAACAGTTATCTACTAACATACTCATGTACTTAAAATAACATTTAAAAATCCTTACTGTGGTCTGCAAAGTGCTCCATGGTGCAGCCTCTATTAGCCAGTTTTTCATTTAGTTTCTCAAACAAGCTAGGCTTTTTTCCTCCCTCAGAGTCTTTGTACATGCTTTTCCCTGTGCTTGAAATGCTTTTCCTGATGTCTTTTCTCCTAGTCATCTTCTCATCCTTCAGATCCCAGTTTAATATCAAATCTGCTAAGAGGCCCTTCTGGACCATCCTGAATCTAAACTAGGCCTCCTGTTGTCTTTCCTGGCAAACCTTCAGAGCAGTTATCGTAATATTTAATTACATGGTACAGTTGCCTTGATGTGTTTAATGTCTGTCTTCCCCACTGGGCCTGTTAAGTCCCAGGAGGTCAAGCCCAGGCCTGTTGTTTTTTTCTTCCCTTCGCATCCCCAGTACATGCTAGGTGCTTAAAAACCAAACCAAACCAACAAACAAAAAAAACCCTTATTAAATGAATGTGATGGAAGTGGAATGGTTTGCTCATTTATACTATGGTTAGCCTGGCATTGAACTGGAGCAGAGGACAGTAACTGACTGGAAATTTTTAAAAGCCTAGTAGTGAAATTTCAAAGTGGAAGTTTTACTACTAGATTAAAGGAAATACATGTTTCATCCATATTTTTATGGGCCCATTGGTATTAATGGTGCCAAAGTGACCTTCCTTTTGGAGTCTTGGGGACAGTTGAGATGGTATATCTCCTAGCATTAAAAACTTTGCCATGTTAACTAGAATATAGCAATTAACACATGTTTTCAAATTAGCCTGTTATTCATTTAAGGAGGCCAAGGAGTGGGAAGCTAAGGTCAAGTGTTTAACACTTGGTTATTTGAATACTTACAAGGAACTATCCCACCCTGCTGACACCGTTCTAAATCTCTGCCATCTATCAAGGATCCTGCAGTTGGAAGCCATCTCCCAGGTTGCTCTCTTCACTCCTGCAGCCACAGTGAGCCTCTCAGTGTAGAGTGAAGGAGTCACCAAACTCACTTGAAGACAAAGGTGGCTGAACTCTCCTCTCCTACAGGAGAGGAGAAACTGGAGAATGTGGGGATGGAAGAGTTCATCTCATTCAGCTATCATTGGATAACTCAAAACTGTGGCATCAGATCACCTTTACCTTCTCTTAAGAGGATGTCGGGTGTGAGCTGAATATAGGTTTGGCTGCTGTAACAGACACAGAATAGCAGTGGTATAAGTGAGACAGCAGTTGATTTCTCTCTCAGGAAGCAGTTTGAGAGTGAGCAGCCCAGGGCTGATGAGTGTTGGGATCCAGGATCTTGCCATCTTGTTCCCCATTGCTGGGGTGTTGGCCTCGTCTGCAGGGTCCCGAGTGACTCCCCACCATTACCATGTGTGCATTTTGCTCCAGGGGAAGGGAGGATGTGAGAGAAAAGGGTACCCTCCCCTTTCTCTTATAGCAAGAGTTCTCTCTTTCTCTCTCTCTCCCTTTTTTTTTTTTTTTTTTTGAGATAATCCATATACCGTAAAATTTACCCTTTGGAAATACACAGTTCAGTGTTTTTTTTGTTTTAAATATATTTTATTGATTATGCTACTACAGATGTCCCATTTTTTCTCACCTTTATTCCCCTTTGTCCTATACCTCCTCTCCCACCGTCATTCCCCCACCTCAGTTCATGTCCATTGGTCAGTCATACATATAAGTTCTTTGGTTCCTCCATTGCCCATATGATTCTTAACCTCCCCTGTCTATTTTGTACCTACCATTTATGCTTCTTATTCCCTGTACCATTTCCCCGATTCTCCCTCATACCCCCTCCCTGCTGATAACCCTCCATGTGATCTCCATTTCTGTGGTTCTTTCATTTGGGTCATATTTTTTTGTCTGGGTGTGCCTGTTATGTAGTAAGGGGTGGAGCCTTAGGTATTAGCCAGGGCAGGGCAACCCACGCTATATGTGGGGGAGGAATCCAAGAGGGAACAGTGCTGCTTGTTCAGCTCTCTTACAGCTTTCAGTCACTTACTCTGCTGCCTATAAAGAAATTGGGCCCTTCTGGTGCTCTTTCCCAGTTGGCTGGGTTTGTGTACATTCTAGGACCCTGTGGGTCCCTCCAACAAACTCTCCTGTGAGGCTGGGAGTATATCCTGTTGCCTCAACCCCCACAGATTTTTTCAGTCAGAGGTTTTGAGGCTTTATTTCGCCGCACTGAAACCCTGGATTGGGCGGTCTGTCTTGCTCCCCAGTTGTTCCTCCTGGTTTATCTGCATGCAAATTGGGACCACCCACTCTGCCAGCTGCTGCCTGGTGTGCCCTGGTCCTCCAGCCACCACCTTGCAGTGATTCGTCTCCATCTCGGCTGCCTGTCTTGCCCCTTCTACTGGTCTGGATGAATCTTTCTTCTTTAACTCCTTGGTTGACAGACTTCCATACAGTTTGATTTTCTGGCAGTTCTGGTTATTTTTTTATTTTAAATTTGTTGTTGTCCTTTTGGTTGTGTAAGGAGGCAGAGTTATCTACCTATACCTCCATCTTGGTCAGAAGTCCACAATTCAGTGTTTTTAGTGCATTCACAAGGTTTTGCAACTGTCATCACTGTCTAAATTGCATCAGTCCAAAAAGAAACCCTGAACTCATTCATTCCCCATTCTTCCCTCCTCTCAGCTCTTGGTAACTACTAATCTATTTTCTGTCTCTATGGATTTCTTCTTCTGGACATTTCATTTAACTGAATAATGTAATATGGCCTTTTGTGCCTGTCTTCTTTCACTTAGCCTACTGTTTTCAGGATTCATCCCTGCAGTAGCACGTTTCAGTACTTCATTCCTATATATAGCTGAATGACATTACAGTGTATGGCTATCCCACTTTTTATTTATCCATTATCAGTTGATCAACCTTTGGGTTGTTTCCACTTTTTTATTATTATTATAAATAATACTGTTTGTATACAAGTTTTTGTGTAAACCTGTTTTTCAGTTTTCTTGAAAATGTGCCTGAGAGTGATATTGCTGAGTCATTTGGTAACTATGTTTAACTCTTTGAAGAACAAAACAGAGGTTCTTCATATTTGTGTGCCATGGACTCTGACATCCACTTCACACAATCATATTTTTGAATTAGTAAAACACATGGGATTACAAGGCAAACCAGTTGTGTTAAAATATAGTTTTTCAAATATTAAGGTAATAAGTTTGTGATGTAGTTTGGCAAAATCCAGTGACAGGCCTAATAACATCATTTCAAAGTACTAAAGGGCGTGAATACTGTTTTGAGATGTTTGTAACAAGTGTAATATAATTATTTTAAAAACTATGCTTTTTATTGGAAGGAACTCATAGGTGTTGTGAAGACTGTTATAATTTGCCTACATTCATAATTGAAGGAAAAGCTAAATTTCTTGTAGAGATTAGTGAAAATAAAGTGGTTATCCCCTGCCCACCCAAATTAATGGAGATCCTGAGTTCTTTTTGTTTCCTTTTGTAAAATTATTTTTTATTTAGAATGCTATTACAGTTGTCCCAATATTCCCTCCTTTTCCCCCCTCCACCCAGCACCCACCACTCCCTCAAGTAGTCCCTCCACCACTGTTTACTGTCCATGGGTCATGCATATAAGTTCTTTGGCTACTCCATTTCCTACACTGTACTTTACATCCCTATGGCTATTCTGTAACTACCTATTTGTACTTCTTAATCCCCTCACCTCTGCACCCATTCCCCCACACTCTCCTCCCATCTGGCAACCATGAAAACTCTCTCTGTATCCATGATTCTCTGTTCTTTTTGTTTGCTTATTTTGTTTTTAGATTCAATTGTTGATGGATTTGTAATTTTTGCCATTTTATTGTTTGTAGTTTTGATCTTCTTTTACTTAAGTAAGTCCCTTTAACATTTCATATAATAATGGTTTGGTGGTGATGAACTCCTTTAGTTTATTTCTTGTCTGGGGAACTCTTTATCTGCCCTTTAATTCTAAATGATAGATTTGCTGGGTAGAGCAATCTTGGCTGTAGGTCCCTGCTTTTCATGACTAAATATTTCTTGCCAACCCTTTCTAACCTGCAGAGTTTCTTTTGAGAAATCAGCTGACAGTCTTATGGGGGGGGACACCCTGTAGGTAGGTAACCGCTTTTTTCTTGCTGCATTTAAGATTCTCTCTTTATATTTAACTTTTAGTGTTTTAAGTATGTTGTGTTTTGGGGTGGGCCTATTTGCATCCATCTTGTTTGGGATGCCCTGTGCTTCCTGGACCTGCATGTGTATTTCCTTCACCAAATTAGAAAAGTTTTCTTTCATTATTTTTTCAAATAGAATTCCAAGTTCTTGGTCTTTCTCTTCTCCTTCTGGCACCTCTATGATGCAAATGTTGGACCTCTTGAAATTGTCCCAAAGGCTGCTTACACTACCTTCATTTTTTTGGATTCTTTTTTCTTGGTGTTCTGATTGTTTTTTTGTTTTTGTTTTTTTGCTTCCTTATGTTCCAAATTATTGATTTGATTCTTGGCTTTATCCACTCTACTGTGGTTTCCTTGTAAATTGTTCTTTATTTCAATTAGTATATTCTTCATTTCTGACTGGATCTTTTTTATGCAGTTGAGGTCCTCACTAAGATCCTTGAGTATCCTTGTAACCAGTATTTTGAACTCTGCTTCTGATAGATTACTTATTTCCCATTTTATTTAGTTCTTTTCCTAGAGTTTTGATCTGTTCTTTCATTTGGGCCATGTTTCTTTGTCTCCTTATTTTGGCAGCCTCCCTGTGTTTGTTTCTTTGTATTAGGTAGAGCTGTTTGACCCCATGCCTTGGTCGTGTGGCTTAATATAGTAGGTGTCCTGTAGGGTCCAGTGGCACAGCCTCCCCTATCACTCAAGCTGGGTAGTTGTGGTGTGCTGTTTGTGTGGGCTGAGTACACCTTCCTCTGGTAGTTGAGCCTTGATTGCTATTTGCAGATCAATGGGAAGGATTTACCTAAGGCAGTCAGCTGCAAGGACTGGCTGTGATCACTGACTACAAATGTCTGTGGAGGATCAGCTGTACAGGGGCAGGGTAGTGGTGCTCTGATGTGCTCTGTAGTTGTCCACTGGGTGTGCAGGCTCTGGAATTTGCCTAGTAGTGTAGGCCAAGGTCAGCCCCCATCTGTGTTCTGCCTGTGGCCACCCACATGAGCTACAAAGTAGTCTGTGTTGTCTGCTACTTGTGCTTGGCTGAGAGATTCCCAGGCAAAGCCAAACTGTGAATCTAGGCTGGCTGCTGCTACTGCCAGATCTGAGGCCACTTAGCAAAAGGTATGGGGGCCTGGGGCTCAACTGAGGCCGGCTGTTGCTCATTTGACAGGATTTATGAAGTTGTAAAGCATGAGCCAATACCAGCCATTCATACGGAAAAGTCATGGTTAATAGTTTGGGTGGCCTGTAAGTTGAGATCTCCAGGGCTGGACATACAGTATTAGCCAAGTTGATGGAATCTCAGATATCGCATCAACCCGCTAGCTCTGTGGCTCTGTGAGGAGAGTGCTCACAAAGGGACAGTGGTCTTTGCCTGTCTTTCTCTCTGAGGGAAAACTGTCCCCCAGTTCTTGCCTTGATGCCAGACACTTCAGTTCCTCCCTGTATGCCATTGGTGCCTTTCAAGCTGCTACCCCAGTGGTGGAGCTCAGAGAAAGTCAATCTGAGTAAGTCCGTGTGTGGGTTCTTGAAGGGGAACTGCTTGGAACTCCAGAAGTGTCTTCCACTGACTGAGTCCCCGCTGAGAAGTTATGGGGACTTATCTTCCTTGCACTGGAACCCTAAGCTGGGGGACCTGGTGTGCGGCTGGGACTCCTCACCCTGGAGATACCCCTCCAAAATTTTTATCCACCACATGTGGATATGGGACCAGCCCATTCCCTGTCTTTGCCCCTTGTATCAGTCTGGGTGAATGTGGTTTCTTTAATTCCATAGTTGTCAGACTTCCATTCAACTCAATTTCTGAAGGTTCTGAGTGATGGTTGTTCTATATTTTAGTTGTAATTTTGATGTGGTTGTGCAAAGAGGCGAGCCATGTTTACCTATGCTGCCATCTTGACTGGAAGTCTGGAGCTCCTGTATTCTATAACACTTTGAAAGGGTCATTCAGAAGCAGTACAGCCTCTCCCACTTCCAAGCCATTGGTCTGAACATGACCACATCTGGCTGCAAGAGAGGCTGGGAAAAACAGTCTTCACTCACATCAGCCATGTACCTGGCTAAAACGTAGGAGTTCAATTATTTAAAAAGGGAGAATCGGTGTTAGGAGACAAAAAA
The DNA here is from genome assembly GCA_028533065.1 of Trachops cirrhosus. NCBI lineage: Eukaryota > Metazoa > Chordata > Mammalia > Chiroptera > Phyllostomidae > Trachops > Trachops cirrhosus. The sequence goes on from CM052550.1 coordinate 33,274,644, forward strand.
AGTCAATATTACACTGTCTCTCATACAGCCAGTTCACCCTCCCACCAGGGTTCAGAACCTGTGTTCTTCATTCTGATAAGAACCTGCCAAAGGAGTTGGTTTGCCCATAGAGGCCGTGTTGTATGAAAAATGTGTGTCTTGGGAACAACAGAATGCTACTCAGAGTGGCGAGCTTCTCCATGGTGTTGAACTGAGCCTGCCTGAGGGAATAGCATATGCTCAACTCCCATCTCACATTCATATCAGAGCGAATGCTCATGAAGTGGTATGCTGGACATCTGCTCTGTTTAAATGACTTGTTCACATTGCAGGGGACAGGGTTGGTTGTGAGGGGTCAGGTTCATCATTGAGTATGTGGGAGGGAAACCTCTTTGTTCAATTTTAATGCCACCTCTTTGTACCTTTATTCTGTGCCATAGATGTGTGGTTGACATCTCAAATGACTGGACGTGATGTTATATTGGAATGCTTGATTCTAAGGGTCAGAAATAACTTTTAGATAACCCAAAGCAAACTGTTTTGTTGGCTAAAATCCAAGGTCAACAAAGAGAAAAGGTAGCTTAGGCGTCAGAGGTAGGAAGTCACAGGACATGTGTGCTGCACTGGCAAAGGGACCTCCCCATTGTTTTGGTTGTGGAGATGGAAGAACGATGACGCTGACCATGGTAATGGTAACAGCTTGTTTTTATTGAGCACTTACTGCATGAGTGGGTGAACGCATTTTACAACAACCTTATGACCTAGATCCCACTGTGTCCCCATTTTCCTCATGCACATTGGTTAATTGATGCACTGCCCTCCCCGCCCCCCGCCCGCAAATATAGCTGTTCACAGCAGAGGTGAGATTTAAACATGGAGAGTTTGATTCTGGCCTTTGTTCTTAATTAACCTTAGTGCTGGGAGGGTGTAAGATGAAATGTAGGAGTGGAAATTCTGGGCAGAGAGTTGGTGTTTACTTTCACGCTCCTGTTTCCCAAGTTTTTTGTTTTTTAAGGATCTTATTTATTTATAGACATGATTTTTTAAATTTGTCACTCAGCAAATATTCACAGTGCCCACAGCATGCCAGATCTGGGCCAGCAGACACGAGCAAAGCCCCTTCATGGAACTGACAGTCTGGAGGGGAGGCAAGAGACTCAGACGCTTGACAAATAACCTTCACAGGCTCATTGCCACTGTGATGAACTCCATAAAGGAAAAAATACAGGGAGCTTGGAGAGTATGTTAACTGTGGAATGCAGGGTCTGACCCAGGAGTGGGGGTTGGTGGCACCGAGGAGGGCCTTCTAAGCTCTGGTGAGGCTTAAAGCTGAATGCAGAGGGGAAGCAATCCACCTCCAGGGCCAGGTAGAAAGCCCCAGCTGGTCATACCCCCCAGGCTCACCGCACTCTGAGGAGACTGCCTCAAGTCAGCATTTCCCCACCTACTAGCAAGTCACACAGCTAGTTGGGGCTCAGTTTCCTTATCTGTAAAAGAGGAGCAATGTTAGTCATGGTGGCAACCTTACTGGTGGCTCTGAGGGTTAAATGAGTTAATATATGTATTATTATAATATATGTCATATTCTATATAATATACTGTATATGACATATATTATAATTTGTTTTTTAAGGATCTTATTTATTTATAGACATTTTTTTAATTTGTTACTTAGTGAAACAGTGCCCACAAGGTGCCAGATCTGGGCCAGCAGTGCCCACATTAATTTATTATAATATATATTATATTATAACAGTATATTATTATATGTTATATTAACTCACATATGATATTTAGAACAGTTGCTGGCTTGGAGCAAAGGCTCTCTGGATGTTAATAAGTAATTAAAGCTAATAGAAAATAGTTAATTAGCTAATATTAAACTAATAGAAAATCAAAGAACCCAGCCTAGGGTAAGAATCTAAACTAAGAAATGCTTGATAGGGGCTGCCAGACACAAGGATTTGGTGTATGGGTCAGGGATGCAGCCACTGGATACCACCCTCCAGGAGGCATTAAAAAAACATGTGGGTAGACTGGTCTTGCAGTGAAGGGGAGGGAGCACTACGGGAGTTTAGGATCTGGGGACCAAGAGTATTGAGTATCCCTCGATGCAGAGGATTGGTGCAGTGACAAAAGGTTGTTCCACCCAAAGTGCCAGCAGAAGCCCTCTGGGGTGGGCCTCCTGCTGTCTTGTCTCCTGTTGCGTTTTCCTCTCCAGATAGAAAGATGGCCACTCTTGCAGATGCATGCTGCCCCCAAATGCGTGGACCACTGACTCTACCTCCTGAAATGTTTATGTGCTGTCCCCACCCTGTAGCATTTGGAAGCACTGCCAGCTTGTCTGGCAGAACATGTGAAACCAAGTAAGAAGTCCTGGTTTATCAATCAGGGTGCTTGGGTTGCAAGCAACAGAAACCAGTGTGGGCCCCCTGCAGCAAAAGTAAAGCTGAAAAGCAGCTCTGGGGCATTTCAGGGTGGGTGTTCAGGGCCATGTTCTTAGAGCCATCCCATCCTGGGGCTGAAGGAGGCAGTGGAGGGTAGTGGTGAAGAGCTCTGACTCTGTGGCTGACCTCTGGGCCATGCATCCCAATCTCAGCCCTTATTCAGAAGTTTCCCAACTTTTCTGTGCCCCAGTTTTTCATCTGGTGCTAAGAACAGGAGGCTTGTTGTGAGATTCAGTAAGTTCATGCTTGAGACATTTAGAACAGTGCCTAGTACAGAATATGTGGCTAGATGAATATTAGCTGCTATTTTTATTTTACTGCTATTGTTATTACCATTATCATTTTAATCAGCATCTTAAAATTCAAATTCCTCAAGTAGGGCAGCTGGTTGGCCTAACTTGCATCATTTGAGTGGACAGGGTCCCCCACAGATAACAGGAATTGGGGAGGAATGGTTGTCCCCAGGACAGAGAGGGCCACCGTCACCAGAAGTTGGGGCAGAGACCAGGCAGGCCCAGATACCAGATGTCCTCCATGCTCAGTGATTTGACCTAATAAATGTTGGGTATTTGCCTGCTTTATGCAATGGCTCGGGTTGAGCACAGAGGATACAGAAGAGACTGATTCCCCAGGTCTCTTCCTTACAGGTCTTAGAGTTCAGAGGGAAACAGCTTAGAGTTCAGAGGGAAACTGGTTTATAGGAAGGCACAACCAAAGCATGTACTCTGTGGTCACACCAATTATTTTAAAAGAAGCTCATGTTTGCACCTGCAGCCTCCCAGAGTGAGGTGCAGGGGGGTGTCTACCTGCTTGTCCTTGCACAAGTAGGTGTTTAATAAATAGCCAGTTAATGATCTCATGAGTGCATGGCCCTGCAGTTGTACAGTCAGGGGCATACCCAGACTTGGGGGAACTGGCTGCCTTCTCCACTGAACGGGATGTGCGGACGTGGCTCCAGGAAGCATCTCTGTGGAATGCGGTTGCTAATACAAATGAGCTTCCTCACGTCACAAGGCATCTATTATGTGGACAGTTGGATGACTTGCTGTGGGACTGGGCAGCCTCTCAAGAGGAATTTCATAGTTGCATTTATGTTTCAGGCTTCCCTTCAGAGATGGACTTTTTCCTATGAATGACTCTTAATAAGAAAAATAACAATACCCAGCACTGTGCAGGTGCCTCACAGTGCACAAGAAGATTAACCCATGAAATTCTCACGGCAGTTCATGAGGCCAGTACTAATCCCCATGGCACTAAGGCTCAGAGAGGTAAAACAACTTGCCTGTTGGATGCACAGCAAGTGAGGAAGAGGGTTGGGATTTTAGCCACAGTCTCTTACTCCAGAGCTGGGACTCTTCATATACAGCCTCCTTTCTCTCTTCTGTACTAACTTTAAAACAACATTTTATTAATTTGCACATGGTACGTTATTTAAAAGGCAGCTTCCTTTCCATCCCTGAACCCTCTACGAAGCAGCCACGGTGACCCATCTCCTTTTGGAAATTCTCTATACACAATAAATACTCAATACGTACACACAGTAGTCACTCTACACCAAGGGCAGCAGACTGTAACCCATGGGCCTAATTTGGCTTGCAGCCTCTTTTTGTATGGCCCAGGAACGAAGATTGGTATTTGTATTTTTTAATGGTTGGAAAAAATCAAAAGAATAATTCATGACATGTCACATTATATGAACTTCGGGTTTTAGTGTCCTTGAATAAAGTCTCACTGGGGCAGGGCCATACTCACTCAGCTACATGTTGTCTGTGGCTGCTTATACACCATAACAGTAGAGTTCAGTCGTTGCCACAGAGACCAGATGGCCCCAAAACTTAAAATATTTGCTGCCTGGCCCTTTATAGAAAAAGCTTGGAGATCCCTGCATTACACGCTTTCTTTCAGCACTATGTCTTAGAGCACTTTTCTTGTACTGGTGTCTGTGTTCCCTGCGCCCTTACACATTAATTTTATTTCATGGAAACAGAACCTGGCTGCAAGCTATGCACCAAGCCCAGGTGTGTGGCTGGAGGTGGATTGGTTGGTGCATCCACTCACGCTCACTTTAAGCATTTCTTGGGCACCAGCTGCATGCAGGACCCTGGTTGGCAGCTGGAACAGATTTAGGCCTGCCCTCAGGAAGCCACAGGCCAGTGGGGGAGTTGGACATTATCCTGCAATCCCACAGATGGAGGTATGTATTCAGGTCTGCATCATAGGCCTTCTCTGACCTTCTGCCTATTTCCTGTGCTTTGTTTTTATTTGTGACTTTTTTAAAAGTATGTATTTATATGCTTCAAAAGTCAGTTCTGTGTGTGTGCCCAGGTGTGTCTGTGTGCATGTACATAGACATCACACAACTGACAGGTCTGTCCTCTCCTACCCTTTCCCTGCCTGCCTGGTTCCTCCACCTCTTAAGAAATCATTTGTATTAGTTTCTGGGATATCCTTATAAGCTTTTTTTAAAATACAAATATCTGCTTTGACCTTCTCATCCTTTCTTATACAAAACGTGGCCTACTCTATACCATGTCCTACAATTTGCATTTATTTATTCATTCATTCATTCGTTTTACTTGACAGCACATCTTGGAGCCCTCTCTGTATGCAGCTGAGTGGCTTCTTCCAGAGCAGAGGGAAGGCCTCTAAGGCTAAAGAAAGTCGGGGGTGGGGGGAGCCTATTCTAGTTGCAAGAGCCTCATGATCAAGGGAGGGAACATGGCCTTGATTCTAGGAGCCCCTGGGTGTGGAGTTCTGCTCTGTTTCCTTCCATGCCCTGCTTTTCTCTGTGGCCAGGTACACGTGGCCTTTATCACATGTGGCCAAGGAGAGGCCAAGAATGTCCTTGAGAGTGGGTATTGTGGTTAATGGTGAAAGAAAATTTGTCCTGGGAGCTGTTTTCATGAGGCATGATCTGTTGTCCATGGGTTTGTCGGCCTATCCCTCTGGCCTCCACAGTCCTTACCAATCATGTGCCAAATCCCATCACCTCGTGTCTTTTCAGTGGACAAAGTCATGGTGTTAACCACAGCAGGTGTTTAGAGGGTAACACACACACTGCCTGCACTTAGTTCCAAGGTCACCACATAGGAAGTGCTCCGTGTATGGTTGTGGTAGCTTTGGTTTCGTCAGGGCTGGCCAGGCTCATACTTGTTAGTGTAGTTCTCAATGAAAAGTTTTGGGAGCCTGATCACCTGGGATCTTATATCCCCTCTGCCACTTATTGCCTGCATTGGGCAAGTTGATTAACATCTGTGTGCTTCTGTCATCTGTAAATGGAGATAATAATTCCTACCTCTTGGTCCTGTGCCAAGAAGAAAAGGTGTTAATATTTGTATTGCAGTTGAAACAATGCACAAGTAGTGACATGAGCGGATACCAGCTATTGTTTTTATTTTACCACATAACCTTTGCTTTCCATCAGGAGCTTTGTATAGCAAACTCAGGGGAACTCATTGCCAGTGACGGTTGTGCTAACACCATTTTAGGAGAGCAGTACCCTTCATTAGCACTAACACTTCACCTTTTCCAAAGAACACCTTTCTGCAGATACCTGGAGCAAAACATTGCCTTTTTAGTGAGGAATAATAATCCCAACAGACCCACTCCCCTTTGTATGTCATTGGCCATGTAAAGTCACATGTCCACTCTTAACTGCAAGGAAGGCTGGGAAATCAAGAATTTTCCTAATTGTCTCTCCTAGTAGAACACAAATATGATCACAAGCATGCCCAACAAATATTTGTGAGCACACAAACCCATTTACCAATCCAGCCATCACAAGGGACTCTCCTCCCAGCATTTTACACATGGCCGTGTTGTAGTCAATTTGCAGAAAGTGACCCATAGAATATGACAAAGCAGTTGTTCCCCAACCCGAAGCGCTGGAAGAAAGCTGGTGAGGGACACAGTTCTAAAGCCTCTTGAGCTGTATCTGTCTAATCAGGGAAATGATCCAACCTCCTAGATCAAAGAGAGGCGGGCTCTGGGAACTGAGCCTAGAGCAGAGAAAGGTTGCTGAACCGGTTTCTTCAGGCAGGTCTGTTTGCCTGTTTCTCTGATTGCCTAGTGGACAGTCCCATTGGCTCAAGAGGCTTTCCACGTCATCTCTACCCTTAGACTGGGCCTCTCTCTGCAGGTGGCTGGATCCCCTGGGGCGGGGAAGAGCCTACTGTGTGTCCGGTGTTGTCCAGGGTGCTGGAAATAATCAACCGTATTTCGTAAATATTTCATTTGGTTCCAGACCACCACAATAAAGCTAGTTCCTAATCTTGATGGTGGAGGGACTTGCCTTCAGTTTGTAAATAAATTGCAACATCTGTGAAATGTAATAAAGCAAAGCACAATAAAACAAGGTATGCCTGTAACATGTTCGGGGCGCTCACCCTGTGAATTGCAAGTGGTTAGGTTAACTCATGTAATCCTTTCAGCAGATCTGTCTTAGACCCATAACACATGTGGAAAGAAATTAAAACTAAAGTGCAAATTATTTTTAGAAAACTTATTTTACATAATGTTTAATTTTTTTCCTTTTTTAAAAATATATTTTATTGATTATGCTATTACAGTTGTCCCATTTTCCCCCCTTCACTCCCCTCCACCATGCACAACCCCTCCCACCCGCATTCCCCCCTTGAGTTCATGTCCATGTGTCATACTTATAAGTTCTTTAGCTTCTCCATTTCCCATACTGTTCTTACCCTCCCCCTGTCTATTTTCTACCTACCATCTATGCTACTTACTCTCTGTACCTTTTCCCCCTCTCCTCCTCCCACTCCCCTGTTGCTAACCCTCCATGTGATCTCCATTTCTGTGGCTCTGTTCCTGTTCTAGTTGTTTGCTTAGTTT
>CM052550.1:33282417-33378570 GCA_028533065.1 Trachops cirrhosus
AGCTAAAGAACTTATGACACATAGACATGAACTAAAGGGGGGAATGTGGGTGGGAGAGGGTGTTTAGGGTGGAGGGGAATGAAGGGGGGATAATAGGACAACTGTAATAGCATAATGAATAAAATATATTTAAAAAAAGTCATAGCTGTGCCCTAGCTCACGTAGGTTTTCTCCTGTGTTATTGGCCAGTTTTGTTGTTTATGTTTTACATGTAGGTCTGTAACCCATTTTGAGTTAACTTGTTGTGAAAGGTATAAGGTCTGTATTCAGAGTCTTTTTTTTTTTGGCACATAGATATTCACCTGTTCCAACACCATTTGTTGAAAAGATTGTCTTTGCTTCATTAGTATTGCCTTTGCTCCTCTATCAAAGAAGAGTTGACTGTATTTATCTGAGTCTGTTTCTGGGCTCTTTATTCTGTTCTATTAATCTATTTGTATGTTTCACTAATACCACTGTTTTGATTACTGTAGTTTTATAGTGAGTCTTGATGTTAGGTAGTGTCAGTCCTCTGACTTTGCTCGTCTTTAATACTGTGCTGACTGTTCTGGGGTTTTTGCCTCTCAGAGTAACTTGCTGAGAGTTTGATTTGGATCACCTTGAATCTTTAGATCAAGTTGGGAAGAACTGGTGTTTTGGCAATATTGACTCTTACTATGTATGAACATGGAATAAATCTCCATTTATTTAGTTCTTGTTTGATATCTTTCATCACAGTTTTATAGTCTTGCTCATGTAACTCTTGTGTGTATTTTACTAGTTTTATACCTAAGTATTTCATTTTGGAGGGTGTTAATGTACATGGTTTTGTGTTTTTAATTTCAAATTCCACTTGTTCGTTGCTGGTATATAGGAAAGGGATCAACTTTTGATTATTAACCTGTATTCTACAATCTTGCTATAAATGGTTCTTATTTCCAGAGTTTTTTGTTTTCAAATTTTAGGATTTTCTACATAGGTAATCACATCATCCACAAATACAGACAGCTTTATTTCTTCCTTCCCAATCTGTGTATCTTTTTTTTTCTTTTCTTGTTTTATTGAATTAACTAGGACTTTCATTGCGATGTTGCAGCGATTTTCAGCTGGTGTGCCACTGGAATGTTTAAAGTGTGCAGCACCCGACCGTTCAGTCAGGGCACTGGCCTCTTCCCCTTAGACTGTCCGGTTAGGGAACGACGGCAGCCAGCACAACAGTAGCTGTCCAGTCGGAGTGAATCAAATTAAACCTTTTTTTTGTCAGATCATCAAAAAATATATGTGTTGGTATACCACAGAATTTAGTAATTCGTTTATTTATGCCATGAGGTGAAAGGGGCTGACAGTTGCTGTGATGTCGAAAAGCAGTGGTGAGAGGGGACATCCTTGTTTGTCCCTGTTCTCAGAAAATGTCAAACTTGTCAGTATTAAGTATGATATTATAAAATTGCCTTTTCAGTCATTAGTTCCCCAAGCCCAATGTTGGTTGGGTGGGCGCCGCACATCCACTTCCCTTAGTCCAATCCTGACCATGCAATAGGTTTTTAAAATACCCCTGAATGAATGAGCGAATGAGTGCCTCACATGGTACTATTAACAGCTGAACAGAATTGACTTGCAGTATCTTTTGAGCAGGTGCCAAATCAGAATTAGAGAGGTAGCAGAGGATAATGATTAAAAGAAGATTCTGGAGCCCACAGGTCAGGGTTCTAATCCAGCTCTGCTGCTTACTTTCTGGGTAACCTTAGGCAAGGGACAGAACCTCTTAAGACCTCAGTTTTCTCATCTGTGAAGTGGGGATAATAATAGTACCTATCCTATGGGATGGCTGTGAGGGTTAAATGAATTGGAATTTTAAAGTATCTAGCACGCAGGTACAAGTGTAGGAGTCAGCTGTTGCTCTTAGGTGTTATGTGGTAGTTTTGACTTGAACAGTAATTCAGCCTTTGTTTCAAGTATGAGGAGAAACAAGCTCAATTCCCGGGGAGATGAAGTTCAACCCCAGAGCCTGAGAACCAGTGACTTCAGTCAAAAACAGCTGCTCAGCACTGCTGTAAAATCAACCCTGATCAGTAAGCTTGCTTAGTACAGATATGATTAGAATTAGAAATTCTGGAGTTGTGAGGAACTGTGTGTTATTTGTGGAAGAAGTTGGAAGAAAGACCCAGCCTGGCTAAATCTCTGAGAACAATGAGTCACTTTCCCAGGTGTGCCCTGTTGTTGCAACCTCGGGCAGCATCGCCGTGAGTCCTCTGCAGGGTGGGGCAGGGTAGTGGCTAAGGGCCCTGCACTGTATTAGATCCTTACTGGAGTGCTAAAATGGGACCTTGGGCAAGTGACATGCTTTCCAAGCCTCCACGTCCATCTCTGTAAAATGAAGAAAAGAACAAGTTACTACATCAGGGGACTTGTTTATGAGGTTTGAACTACTAAATCACCTTACACAGTTTCTGGCACAGAGTAGGTGTTCACTAAATGTTAGCTGTATCACTGTATTGTTGTAATTGTTATTGTTGTTACAGTTGTGCTTTAGGTTGCTTTGGAATAATGCTGGTCTGGTAGTCTACAAATATCTCTGATGCAGACAACTCTGTAGCAAACTAGAGCATATCATCCTGGTGAACCCTCAAGAAGATAATTTAGGTAATCATTCAGCAAATATTTATAGAGCTTCTAATCTGTGCCAAGCACTTTTGTAAGCTCCAAGGACACCAAGGACAAGATAAACCCAGTACCTGCCCTCCTGGAGTGCAAGGCCTGGTGGCGGAAGACAGACTGGAGGGAAACAGTGTGTATCAGAGGGGATTGGTAGTGCTATGAAGAAACTTGGTAATGCTGTGGAGAAAAGCAAGCACTCTGGTATGTGTGTGTGCTGGGAGGGGTACCTTAAAGAGTGGGATCAGTAAGGGCTTATCTGAGGAGGTAACATTTGATCCGAGACTGGGAGGATAAAAAGCTAGCCGTGCAAAAAAGTTGAAAAATGCAGGTGTCTGGCAGCAAGAAGAGTATGTGCAAAGGCCCTGAGGTAGGAACAAGTTTGGCAAGTTGAAGGAGCAGAGAGGAGGCTAGCATGGCTTGATTTGGGTTAACAAAGGGGAGAATGTGGTGGAAAGGACTTGTGGGCCCTGAGTCTGCTCCCTGAAACCTCTGCTTTCTTCCATCCCTGGGAGTTTATAGCAAAGGGAAGGGCTGAGGGCAGCTGATTTTGGCATTGAGAAAGAGGTGTGAGGGACCAGAGACCTGGCCCCTCCCTTGATCTTACCAGCCTTTTCTAGTCCCTGACCCAGAGACTGCAGGTCATTTAAGTACTAGACCCTTCACTTCATGGCTGGGTTCTCTGACTTGCCAACCAAGACTGTGGTTTTCATTTTCTTTCCCCAAATGTGGCCCAGCTGTGCTGTCATGCAAATCCTTGATGCTCTACACCCAAAGCCCACTTTCTTCTTATCCAAAGGAGACCAGCTGAAAGCTAGCTGCCCTGGAGAAGCACTGGATAGCAGCCTGGCCAAACCTAGCCTTCTTCTTAAGGGCGTGAGGCATTAATGAGCTCTTCTGTTTGTGCTGTAGGTGAGGAGGGTGTTAAAGCACCAGGACTTGGTGGGATAGAGCAGCAGATAGGAGCCTAGACTCTGGATTTCAGCTCTGGCTTCACCACCTACCACCTATATGCCCTTGGGCAAATAACTTACCTGTGTCTCTTTGCCTTGGCTTTCTCATCTGTAGGATGGGAATAATCATTTCTGTGCTTTAGAACAGTACACACAGGAAGTGCTGGCTATTATTATCATCACCTTCCGATTTTAAGTCACAGTAAGATGAGTTCCTCTTTCCTCCAGTTTCTTGTCAACAGTTAAGATGCTTGGGTTTCAGTTCTGTTTTTCCGTATCAGTCGGTTCTTGCCCAGAAGCTTGTTCCTGGCAAACAGCCAGGTCTTGGGTGCCAAAAAGCAGCCCTGCTTCCTGGGGGACAGGTTATTCAATGCCAGAAGGCTAATTTCTCTTAGGGGCTTGCTGGGAACAGGGTAGAGATTTGGGCCCTTCAGAGCTCTGGAGCCTTGAAGCTAATGACTTTGGAGTCAAACTGTAGGCAGCAGTGTCTTGGTGCCACCAGGTACTAGCTGTGTGACCTTGGGTAGGTGACTTCACCTCTCTGAGCTTCAGGCTCTTCATTTGTAAAATACTTACCTCATTGAGGCATGTGTGTATGGGGTTCGGGGTGGTAATTCACTGAGGTCACCTCATGTAAAGTCCAGAGCCAGGTACTTCCTGAGGGCTCAGTGCAGAGGAGAGATTATGTTGTGGGAGGCAGTGTCACGGAGTACTTAAGGCAGGGCCTCTGGAATCACTACTCCCAGCTCCATGGCCTTGGGCCAGTGGCTTTAGCCTCTGCGCAGCTGCATTTCCTCATGCTAAAACAAGGATGATGCTAGTCCCCACCTCATTATTGAGTATACTGTGAGCATTCGGTGAGTCAGTACCGGTGAAGCATTTATTATAGGGCCTGGCACTCATGGAAAGCATTAACTGTCAAGATTATAGTTACTGATTAAGAATGTGGGCCCTTGGCCTAGCAGCCAGGTGAGAAGAAACCTCGCACAGAATAATGTTACGAATGGGTTGGTTTTAGGAAACTCCACTTTGACCAGCCAGCTCCCTCTTAGGCAAGAGAGGTGGTGACATGAGGCTCCACGTGGTTGTGTCAGGGGCTCTTTTCCTCCTCTCACAGGAGAGTTGGCCTTCCATGGCTGAATGACATAAGCTGAAGGAGACAGTGAGAAAGCCGGGCGTGGAGGTACACCAGGGCCTCAGGGCATAAAGGAAGGTTCCGTTCCTGTTCCCATACATGCTGGCGCTGTGGTTAGTTGTGCAGGATAGGAGTGAGCGTGGGGATCAGCAGGCCTGGATTCCAGGTGTCCTGTGGAGTGACTTTAGGTGAGTTCCTCAGACTCGCTCAGCATCAGTATTCAGGCAACACAGAGCTTGGTCACTGTTGACTCTTCTAGAAGCAGCAGGGCAGTGAGCAGGTTAGAAGGGTGGGCCCCGGGGTCAGTTACCTGTATTCAACCCTATGTACATCATGGCCAAATGGCGGGACCTTAAGCAAGCGACTTGAGTAAACTGACTGATGCTCCAGTTTCCTCATCTGTGAAATGGGAGTAATATGCCCACTTCTCATGATGCTGTGTGAGGATCATGAGTTATTCTATATAAAGTCCTTAAAGCAGCACCTGGCACAGAAAAGTCCTCTGTGCACATTGGCTATTATTACTGCTATTACAATTAACCCATCATAGAAGACAACATATGCAGAAAGTATAAACCATAGATATGTTCCAGAGAACAGAGCCCTGACGGAGGAGTTTGGGAGAGACCTCAGCCTCTGGAGGAGCTTGTTCAGAGATGGCATTCGAGCTTTTGTGTTTCTAGAATGTAAGTGGAAGGATGTGAGAAGCAAGGGAATAGTAATGTGCTTAGTGGAAACAATATCTTACTGCCATCGGGACAGGTTTCCCAAGGTCAGATTATTCCACTAGATAATTTGAAGTGGTGTATAAATAAACACTAAACATTTTAATAGTTGTACTTTTATTTGAATGCATAACAGGAAAAGAATTTCAGTAGTACATCAAGCCCAGTATTCCATGGCTGTTTCGGCTTTGGGTGAGGCTAATGTTGGTATGTAAACCAAAATAAAAGTGAGTACAGTTAAAGAAAAGTGCAAAGTAAGTAGCTTACAGGTGTGAGGATGTGGCAGAGATGGCGCCAGCGCGTATAGATCCTGGCAGTCGGAGTGTGCGGCAGTAGGAAAAAGGGGTCCAAACTGGGCTTTGATCTGGTTTTTCAGCCATGGAAAGTCTATGGCTCCCTTGGGATGTTACTGAGCTGTCGGGTCCCCTTTCTGTCTCATCCTTGGCTTTTTCATGCCGTTGAAGACTGGGTTACAGTTTCTGAGGGCCGTGCACCTCAGAGTGGAGCAGCAGTCTGGCACCTATGGTTCCCTCTGCCAGAGGTGACAGTGCGGGTGATGAAATGTACCAAGTGTTTGCTGCTGGTACCTTCGCTCCCTGCAGTGGGATGTAGACTCTGTGGTAGGGCTTTGAGCAGCTAATTGTCACAGTAGTAATAATCTTTGACCAACATTGAGTGTGTGCCAGCAATGTGCTAAGCACTTTACACGCCTGATGGCATTGAACCCTTACTCTGTGAGGCAGTGTGCGTTGGAACACTTTGGCCTGCAGATGACAAGATGCCTGGTGAATCTTGGCTGAGCACCGGTGGTGACAAGCTCCAGGTTGGGGCAGAGGCTCAGTGACACCCTTGAGAACTGGGTACTTTCTCTCTTTCTGTTTCCCAACCCTCGATGTGTAGGCATTTTGTCCCGATGTTGATTGTTGCGTGGTCTGAGGGATGGCTGCCCCCACCAGATGATAGCATCCGTATACACAGCATCTCAAGCAGGGAGGAGGAGAAGGGGGAAAAGCTTTCTCTTCCTGTGCCTTTTTTGTCTGAAGAGAATATGTTCCCATAACAACCCTACCCCAGCAGACTTCTCTTTATTTCTCGTTAGCTGTAAAGGAGCCAGTGGCTGCCCCTAGCTGCAAGGGAGGCTGGGAAGGTGAGATGTCTGTGCAGCAGGAGGCAGCAAGAAAGACAGGGGTTGGGAATGGCCACAAGTTTCAAATCAAGTGTTTGCTGTAGGTAGGCACTATTATTGTATGACCCCCTCCAGAGATGAGGAAAATCAAGGAACAGAGAGGTGTCTTGTCAGGATCTCATAGAGTTTGTGGTAGTAGAGCGGGATTTGAACCCCCATCTATCCTCCTCAGAGCCTGAGGTCGTAACTCCTGTACAGTACTGCCTTCCCAAGCAGAAGGCCCAGAATGCCACTTGGCCAGGACATGGTGTTGCCATATAAACCGAGATTGCTTCCGTTCGAGTATTGGCTATGGTACCTAAGAGCTATGTAACTTTCCTTCTCTGTGCCTAAGTTTCCACATCTGTACCAGGGAGAATAATGCTTAGAATACTTCCAGGCACATGGTAGACATCCGTTTTTTGATGAGTGTGTGAATGGAAAAGTTGAGTCAGAAGATATGCAGAGGTTGTTAAATCTTTTTGGATTTGTATTCCCAGGAGACCCTCCAGAAAAGCACTACTTCACCAGTAGGAGCCAAAATGACCCCTTTCCCTAATACTTCGTCAATATTGGCTCTTATCTGTTAGGAAAACATTCATTGTTATTTGATCAGTAATGAAACCAGCCTAATATTTTGGGTACATAAGAAAATGTCCATATTTTTCAGGGCTGCAAATTGAAACACGTAAAGGTGGAACAACACGTTACCTAGGATTTACTTTAATTCAGCAAGAGTTAAAAATGGGAAAAAGAAACAGATTAGGAATAGATGAAGTTTATGTGGCAGTCTTGATAATAACTGAATCTAGGTTCAAATACATGGGAGTTTACCTTTCTTTTTACCTTTTTAGAATGTTAACAGCAAAAACCAACAACCCCATTCACCACCCCAACATACACATAAATACACACACACAGCCTAAAAATTGAACAACGGTGGAACATTCCTGATTTCCTGCTGCACACCGGTGGTGTTAGATAAATGACAGCCTTGCAGCCCTTGGTGTCCCCAGTCCTCCTCTCCAGGGGTGGCTGGAAGGATATTAAGACCCAAAGCAGCAATCTCCTTCCCTGAATCAGACACTCAGTAACCTTTTCCTGAAATGGGGGTTTTCCCTTTCCACCCTATAGTGGAGACAAACTCCAGTGATCTGTTCCAGGGAAATGCTCCTCCATGGTCGGTCTGGGTTTGCCACGGAGTGGTGGAAGTCACATGTGATGGTGGCAAAACTTAACTGGCTGATTCCCGCACAATGACCAAATATTGACTCTAAGCCCACTAATCCTGTAAACACACAAGAGAAGTCCCTATTGAGCAGAACAGCTGAGGACCTTGACCCTTTCTGCAGATTCCCATATAAATAGGTAGTGGGCTATGGGTTTTCCAGTTAGTTCTCCCTCCCACTTCCTGGTGAAGTTAGGGAGGGGCCTTCACATATCATCTGGAACTGGGTGTGGTCTCAGTCAGTGAAGGGTGATCCACCCAGCAGCTGACCCCTGGCCCCTCCAGAAGGGTCATGCATTAAGAATGTTTCTCAGGCAGCCCAATGGAGTCCCACGTGTGCATGTGGTCAGCTGTAGCTTCTGACTGTCTCATTTCTGCTGAATTCCAGCAATTTCTCATTTCCTTTAGGAAATAAAATGACTCGAGAGAAGGATGAATAATCATGACAAACTTGGCAATAGGGACATTGGGAACCTTGCCCTGAACCTCAAAGTTGGTGTCACTATTGGCCAGGGTCTTGAGCAGTGGTGGGCCAGGGGAAAGGGGGCCTTGGGGCCAGATGTCATGGCTTCAGAACACCGTACCACCACTTTAACAGCCATGTGACCTTGGGAAAGTCGTGTAACCTCTCTGCATCAGTTTCCTTATCTGTAAAATGATAGGATTGAAAGAATAAATAAATACTGCTTATAAAATGTTTAAAACACACACTTTTTTAAAAAAGATTTATTTATTTATTTTTAGAGAGAGGGGAAGGGAAGGAGAAAGAGAGGGAGAGAAACATCAGTGTATGGCTGCCTCTTGTGCACCCCCAACTGGGGACCTGGCCTGCAACTCAGGTATGTGCCCTGACTGGAAATCGAACTGGCCACCCTTTGGTTTGCAGGCTGGCGCTCAATCCACTAAGCCGCACCAGCCAGGGCAAAACAGCCACTTCTATAGTAGTTGCTCAATTAATAGTGGCCATGCAATTATTCTATCCTACTCTGATGGTCAGGCACAGTTAGGATTGCAAACTACTGCTCTGTAATAATGGTTCTGATTAAAGCAAAAATTGAAAGAGAGGAAGGGGGAAGCCTTCTTCTTCTCCAAATCTGTAGTTTGCAAAAGTAGGCATAATTTTGCCATTTGATGTTTAAAATCTCCTAGAAAAGCGCAGGTGAAAGACTTTAAAGGGGGAAAATCTCTCTCTATTCTCTATACATATACTGCTCATACTAAGAAAAAAGACTGGAAGGAAATGAACCAACTTCTTTATAGTGGTTATCCTATGGTGGGGAGATATGGGAAACAGTGTTCTTCTTTGCACATTTTTTTTATTTTCCAAGTTCTTAAATGTGTATGTAAGAATATATTTCTTTCATAAACAGGAAAAATATTTGAAAAGGTAAGAAATCCTGTGAGCGGTGGCCTCTGGGGCAGTTGGGTGGAAACCTCCCAGAGTGCAGCCGTCTGTTCACTGTTTGCGGATCCCGCGCAGCCTGTTCTGACCTTCCTTGCTGAGGTGTACTGCAGCCCTGTAAAATTTCTACTCAGAAAATGTTTGAAGTCAAAGCTGACTCCTCAACACCCGTCGCTCCACATGCCCAGCCTTGCCCTAGGTGTTCGTGCTCTCTCCCATCCTCTTAAGATGAAAGAACTCCATTTCTTCTGTGGCTCTGGCCTTGAGGAGGAGCCCCAGTTTTAGATGGACACAACAGTAGTGAGTAGTACCCTATGAGGTGTCACACATCTCGGCTCACTGCCTGTACTTACAGGTGCTTACATGTTAGCTGAAGGTACGAATAACAGTAAAATTGAGGGCAGAACAGTTTATTTATTTACTCAATAAATATTGATTGATGGCCTGTTCTGAGCCATGTACCAGTTAGCAAAGCAGACACAGACCCTGTGCTTGGAGCCCATGGAAAGAGAAGACACAGGAAACACACCATCACACAAGTAGGTCCTGTGTTCTAAAAGCTCAGAAGAAGGATTTTCTGAGCCACAGAACAAGGCCTACCCAGAAGTCTCCCAAGGAAGTGAAGTTTAAGTAACACATTCCGGGTGCAAATGGAAAAAGTGAATTTGGTGTACATCTCTCGATAAGCCTCGCTTCTGAATGTTTCCAGCTGTGGGCAGGGATCTCCAGATGGGCGTTGCTATGGAAGCATCCTCCAGTTCTTACTTCCTGACTGAGTTATTTCCGAGTTATCCCCGTGCCAGTTCCCAGCTGTAAATACAGACGTGGTGGGGTCCCTTCTTCCTGCTGCCTCATAGCTAGCTAGCTGTGCAGAGAGCGGATGTGGCTGCAAGCCAGCCCGGGAGCCTCCTCCCAACGGAGTTAGTTGTGGAACCTGCTGTGTCGTGGTTTCTGTTCCATCCAGGCTCTCTTTCCTTTGTCTTCCCTGGGACTGTGCCCTAGCCTGTGTTTTGAAACTTTACACCCCGGCTTACATTTGATGGAGAAATGTGCTCATGAGAGCTCCCTCCATTGCCCAGCTGCCAGAAAAGTTGAGTCCCATCTCTTTCATTCAAATCCCCTGTGGAGGCAAGATCTGCCACCCTCCTGACAGAAACTGGGCTGGCTGTTCTTTGGGGCTGTTTGTGAAGAAAGTACTTGCTGACCTGAACAAAGGAATAGCAAACAAGATGGGGGAGGGGTGTGGCTAATTGCTTTCTAAAATTGAAACCCTTCAGCGATCCTTCAGTGCTTTAGAATAATCATTGCTAATGTGTTTAATCTTCTTAAAAAACCAAGGAAGTGTTTGTTACTATCCCCATTTCATAGCTGGGGAAAATGGGGTTGGGGGGGGAAGGTGTGGGTAAGTCCTTAGCCAGATACCTTAAGTCCTGCCATTTTAGCAGCTTAGTCAAAGGAGGATTTAACCAGAGGATGCTGGGATGACCCAGAGAAACACAACAAGCAATCAGGAAGGACCTGGTACCAGTCAGTTACTTGGTTGCATGTAATAGAAACACCAACTCGAAGAGACATAAGCCCCAGGAGAAAGGATTGGCACACATGACTGGAAAACTCAGAGGTGGGATGAGTTCTGGGCTCATTAACCCAGAAGCTCAGGGTCATCATCAGTGACCCACTTTCTTGCTGTTCCTCCCTTCTTCCCTTTGATGTCCATGTCATCCTCAAACCTGGCTCCCCTGGAGGTTACAGACTGGCTGCCAGCACAGGTTTATGTCTTCTCAGCTCAGGCCTGAGAAGAGGATCTGTCCACCAACTATACTGCAAAGTTTCAGAGCTCTCCTTGGATTGGACTAGCACAGGTCATGTGACCTCCCCTGAACTAGTTACTGGCAAGGGTGTGGGATCACTAATGGGGTAGTTGCTTCCACCCAAAACCACTCATAGGGGAAAGGCAGAATGGGTGCTGGAAAGCAGCCAGCCTGTGGGTTGGAATCAGAACACAAATGCCACTACAAGATTCCCTCCCTCACTGCTTTCCCCCCATATCTGCTTTATTCATTTTCTTGCATTCATAGTCTCTCTTTCTGCTTTTCCCTTCACTTGGTGGGAAACCTGGTCATCCCCAGACCAAGGCTCCCAAAGAGAATAGCACTGGGTTCTCCCAGCACCCGTGCAAAACAACCCAAGGAAGGGAAGATCTTTCTTTGGACTCATTAATGAGGGCCAGAGAAGTTCTTGAGACAGATCAGGTGCTCTCCCTAGGCCAATCAGCTGTACGCAGGCAGGGATGGGGTTATTGTTCTCTCTGTCCCTTCCTGGGTTTCTACTGTATCCTCTTCCCAGAACCCCTGAGCTGGGAGTCATTTAAGCAAGACCCCTGAGGACAGCAAATGGGCTGCACTTTACCGTAGTGACACTAAAACTTGGTTTCACTCCTGAGTTGCTAGAGAATGAGGGGTGCCTGTGCATTCTACACATTCCCAAAGCAGTCCCTGATGCAAAGGCACCAGGCCCAGCATGCTGGGCGCCCACCTGCTGCCTGACACCAGCCTCACCCCACAGGTCCCTCTGCTCTGCCCTCCAGCCACCTGGCCTGCTTTCAGCTCCTTCAGCACGTTCTGTTTGTTCCCAATCCCTAGAGTGCTTACTCTTCTCCCTGTCATTCCCTCCCTGCCTCCTCCCTGTTCTGGCCCACCCATGCCGGCTCCTCTTTTAGATCTCTCCTTAAACATCGCCTTAAACATCGAATTTCTTCCTGAACTACTCAGCTTACAAATTCAGGGCTTTTTTCCTCTGTGACATCAGCTCCATAAAGGCAGGGACCGGAGTTGGTTTTGTTACAGGTGTGACCCCTTCCACCAAGTATGCACATTAATAAACTTTGCTGAGGAAATGAATAAAATGATAGTAGTAATATAATAAAAACAGGAGCTGTCTTTTGAGTGGCTGCTTGGTAATGGGCATGGTACTAAGCACTTTTACATACAAAACCTTGAAGTGATGACTCACATTTAACAGAATATAATAATGGTGACAGTAATTTATTGGGCACTGAATGCCAGCCATTTTTCTACGTCCCTTACCTGCTGTCATCTTAGTTTATCCTTGCAGCAGTCCTCTGAGGCCAGTATTGCCATGATCCTACATCATGGTCGAAGACGATGGCACATAGTGAATGTAATGACAGGATGTTGGGCTTTCATCCTTTTGCAGACCGGGGCCTGAGGAAGATAAGACGGGACCAGACGAGAGTAGTGGGAGGGCTTTGAACACTGGCATGAGAGTATTTTCTATGGAGACGGGATATTTTCCATGGGCGGCACCTGTAGAAATAGGAAATGTCTCTCTCTAAGACACATAAAAAGATATTCCAATGTCATGTGTAATAAGAGATGCCAAATGAAATCATGCTGAGAGAATAGTTTCCACCTCTCAGAAGGGCACAGGCAAAGCGTGAGCACATGCTGCAGCAGTGGTTGGCGAAGTGGGCTTGTCCAGTGCAGGTGCGGGGGCATAGCACTGCCACTTTCGATAGGACTTTGGCACTATCTGCACTGTGACCCTTGCGCACACCCTTCCTTTGCCTTAGCAGTTCCACTTCTGGGAGTTTTTGCCTACAGATATTCCCAAGTGTGACAAGTGATCTGTGTCCAAGGTGGCTCATTAGGGCACTGTTTGTCAGAGCAAAACATGGGAACTGACCTGTGTGTCCATTAATAGGGTACTTGGCCCTGACTGGCGTGCCTCTGTTGGTTGGGTGTTGTCCCGCAAAGCGAAAGGTCACTGGTTCAATTCCCAGTCAGGGCACATGCTGGGTTCAGTTCCTGATAGGGACAACTGATCAGTGTTTCTCCCTTTCTCCCTCCCTTCCCCTTTCTCAAACAAACAAATATTTAAAAATAGGGGACTAGATGAATCAGTCAGGTTTTCCAAACAGTGGAACACTGTACAGTGATTAAGGGGGAATGAGGTCCCAATAGGGAGCTCCTTCTGTGTCTGTAGTACAGTGCCAAGTATGAAAAAGGAAAGAAAAATAAATATTCTTCGTTAATACTTCTCACCCACAGAGGGCGAATTGGAATCTGGGGAAAGATTCCAATCCCAGGCAACCCGGAGCATTCTTACCTTTCAAACTAGATCGCCTTATATTTCCATAGCAGGTTCTGTATTTTTGGCTATATGCATGTATATATATTGTACACACAGACATATCCAAAATTATGTATGTATATGTATGTGTGTATATATGATTTTACTACTTTATTCAAGTCCCTGCTTGCATGGCTAACGTAACACCTCAGAGAGGCCTTCCTGAGTGCCCCATCTGAAATGGCCCTTCCTGTCACTTTCTGTTCCCTGCTTTATTTTTCCTTTTGTCATTTGATGTTGTGTATTTGCTTCTGTCCTCCTTAGCACATGAGCCATGAGAGCAGGGATTATCTCAGTATCTAGAGCAGTGTCTGGCCCATGGTAGTTGCTTAATAAGTATGTGCTGAATTAGTATGAATGAGCCTGAATAGTGAATATTATCCCCATGTTTTCAGTGTGGACCTGAGGCCCTCAGAGGCCTTGCCCTGCTTGCATGGAGCAAACCGAAGGACCCACTGCTATTCTGGAGGGGGGAAGAGACAGGAAATTTCCCCAGAACACCTTTATGCTATTAAAATTCTCCCTTTTCTCACATTTCCTTGAGAGAGATGGATATGGGCTGGGGTCTCTTCTGTGGGGGCCTCTGCCTGTGAAAGGCTGAGCCACCGTGTCCATACCATGCACATTTACTGCCAGTTCCTCCAGCCATCTGTGGCCCATCTCCTCTCTCTGGCACAGATGACGCTGTTCTGGGCCGTGACTCCATGGAGAAGAAGGAAAGGGAGAAACAGACTTCCCTCCTGGGGGCCTCTCTGCTCTGGAGGACCCTTAACTCAAGTCCCGTGTTTAATATTATCAGAGTCCAGTTTGCCCAAGGGACATCCCCAGACTTCAGGAATTGATAATGTTGCTATTATTTCTTTGATATTTCAGGTATCATAACAGCTTTGCTAACATCTATGAGGGCTCCTTTTATGCTCAGCTCTTTGCCAATCACTTGATCCCTGTTGCCTCATTTAACCCTCCTAACAGGCTTATCAAGAATGGAAATAACTATCCCACCCCCGCCTGCTTTACTGATAAGGAAGCTTAGGGCTCAGAAAGGTCTGGTGATGAGTCATGGGTCACACAGCTGCTTAAAGGCAGAGTCAGAATTTGATTTTGGCACTAGCTGATCACCAAGATGGCACTCTCCTGGCCACGTGGCCTTAAACTGTTTCCCATCAGCTTTTGAGATTCTCCCAGTGGCCAGTGGAGGAGGATCTGGTTTCTACAGTGTGATATGGATTGTTTATAGTGTTGCAAAGCCCTGCTGGCCAGCATGAGGCCTTAATGGGTTGGAGGAAGTGGGTAGAGACCCTTCTGTTTGTTAATTTCTCATAGACAAATGGCCAAACTTCAGTTTCTTTTCAAGATTGGTTTCCATCTTGGGCGGGGAAGAGGGTTGGGTAGGGCCAGAGGAACTCAAGCAGATCCATCCCTCCTCTGCTGAGAACTTTTCATGGCTCCATCTTACCCTGAGTAAAAGCCCAAGTCCTCACTGTGGCTAGCAAGCCAGGCTCCACACAATCCGTTCCTATTAACTATATTTTCCCTCACTCTATTCCAGGCACATGGGCCTCCTCAGTGCTCCACAGACACTTGGCTTATACCTGCCTCAGGTCCCCTGTGATGGCCCTTCCTGCTTGGCCTAGGAAGGCAGGGAAAAGAAATCAAATCAGGATGTGTTTTAGAGGTAGTGGCAAAAGAACTTGCTAATGGACTTGGGGGGATAAGGAAGGAGAGACATAAAGAATTCCTTTGTGTGTGTATCACAATTTGTCAGGCCATTCCTGCTGTGGACACTTAGATTGTCTTCCTTTTGCTCCACTCACAGAGGCTGCTCTGGCTAATACCCACAGGCACATGTTTTTGCTGAGCTGAGTCTTGAAGGATCAAGGGCAAGTGTATTCCAGGCAGAGGGAACCACTCGAGCAAAGGCTGGGGCCTCCCCTGCACTAAGTTCAGGTCGGAACATGGGCTGAATCGAATGGACTTGCTGCCAGTTTTAAGATGGCTCATGTTCTCCCATCTCCCACCATCCACCAGCTGATTTTTCACTTGGTCCTGAGTAGTGCCCTCCCCTGTGCAGTTATTTCAAACCTACAGCCAATGTGGCAGTGAGATGGGTTATGCTGGAGTTGCTGCTGCACTCGGGGACATTGTGGTCTGCACACTATGTCAGCTTTGTTTTCCCATCACGGGAGTCACACAGTAGGGCTTAAAAAGTGGTGGCTGGAAAGGCCTTTGGTTCTGGGCCAGGCGTAGAGGATGACTGGCCTGTAGGACATGAACGTGGCCTCTTGTTTGTATGAGCCTGATTCCTCTATGTTCTTTGTCCTCTGGTCCCTCCTGTTTCTCATTTGACATTATTCCTGAGAGGTCAGGTCCCATGGACAGCAGCTGCTGCCACAAGCCTCCTTGGCCCTTTCTGAGAGGCTGTGGGCATTTGGGGGACTCTAGGCCACTCAGCTGCTGAGGGTATGAGTTTAAAACAGGGTGCCCTGCTCCTGTCTCTTCCTGCCATCTGCTCCCTCAGGTCCCTGAAGAAGACCTGGTTCCCACCCTGGCTTGTGTTTCCTTCTGGTGCTGCTGAGTAGTGCCAGCCAGGCTGACTTGTGTAAATTAACATATCTGGGAGTTGCCTTCTGCCTGAGCAAGGGCTGTAGACCGGAGGAATCGTGGATCACGAGCAGGTAAAACTTGACATGTTTCGGCTCATACCAGGTTGGGAGGGAGGCGGTGGAGGAGAGACAGCCTTGAAGAAGAAAAATATAGGGCGTTAATGAGCTCAACTAAGTACTCTCTCCCAAGTTTCCGGAGGACATTTGGATCATTGCAAACTTTTTAGAAGACAGCTTGGAAAATTTTTTGTTCATTTAGGTTTTTTCCCCATTTTCCTAAAATTTATCTTTAGATTATAGTTGACATACAATATTATATTAGTTTCAGGTGTACAACATAGTGATTAGATATGTGTATGCCTTATAAAATGATCACCATGATAACTCTAGTAACAGCCTGTCCCCATACAAAGTTTTACTATGGTGTTATTGACTATATTTCTTATGCTGTACATTACATAGCTTTTTCTGTAATTGCCTTTGCCTATTTTTTAAATCAGGTTATTTGAGTTTTTAAAAAATTGAGTTGTAAGAGTTCTGTATATATTCTAGATATAAGTCTCTTGTCAGATATATTACTTTCAAAGTTTTTCCCCTTTTCTGAGGGTTATCTTTTCACTTTCTTAATGATGTTCTTTAAATCACAAAAGTTTTGTGTTTGGGTGAAGTCCCATTCACCTATAGTTCTTTTGTTGCTTGCGCTTTTGGTGTCCTATCTAAGAAACTATTTCCTAATCCAGCATCATGAATTTCACCTATATTTTCTTCCAAGAGCTTAAGAGGTTTAGCTCTTACATTTAGGGCTTGGATTTATTTTAAGTTAAATTTTGTATATGGGTGTGATGTGGGGATCCAAATAAATTTTTTGGTATGTGGATAGCTAGTTGTCTCAGTATCATTTGTTCAAAGAACTATTCTTTCATCATTGGATTTTCTTGGCACTCTGGTTGAAAATCAATTGGCCGAATACTTCAGGGTTTATCTGGACTCTCAATTCTGTTCCATTGGTCTGCATGTCCTTATGCCATTGCTATACCATCTTGATTCCTGTAGCTTTATAATAAGTTTTGAAATCTGGAAGTGTGAGGCCTCTAAGTTTGTTCTTTTCCAAGATTGTCTATTGAGTTCCTTGCTTTTCCATATGAATTTTGGGATCAGTTTGTCAATTTATGGAAAGAAGCCCGCTGAGATTTTCATAGAGATTATGTTGAGTCTGTAGATCAGTTTGGGAAATACTGCCCATCTTAACAATCTTAAGTCTTCTTAGTTTTGAACATAGTCCATCTTTCAATTGATTTAGTTATTCTTTATTTTTTTCAGTAATTTTATTTATTTAATTTTTTTATCGTTGTTCAAGTACAATTGTCTCCATTTTCCCCCCTTCACCTCCCCACCTCAACCATCCCCACTCCCCACCCTCTGTTCATTCAGTTTTGAATGAGCAGTGCATGCACATGATAAAACATTCAATGGCACCAAAAAAAGACAATGAAAAGTAAGTCTCCTGGACCACTGTCACTCAGCTCCCCTTCTGTGTGGACAGCCATTTCAGGTTTGTCTTCCAGAGATACTTACTACAAAAACAAACACATATTACACATTCATTTCTGTTCTTTGATTTTGGAAACCATTCTGTAGTATAACTATATAATATTCACTAAGTAGTCTTGGATGCAGCACTGCCACTCCTGAGAATCTACCCTACAGAAGAAATGGCCCCAGTACAAAAGGATATTTGTTGCAGCATTGTTTGCAGAGGTGAAACAAAAACCAAACCCCAAAAATAAAATGAATGCCCACTTTTCAGGAAATGGTGGAGTCAGGTGCAGCTCATTCGTACTGTGAAGTATCAGCTGCTGAGAAATAGTGGGTAAGAGCCCTGGCAGCAGATTTGGAGGCATTTCTGTTCTGTATTTAAGGAAGGACAAGATTCAGAGAAGTAAATGTGATATGATCCTGTTTATGTAAAATACAGTGACAAAAGTCTGTGTGCCTGTGTTGTGATCAAGTGATGGGTATCCATGGAGTGGGCACTCTGTTCCCTTCCACGTTACATGGTCCGCTTAGCCCAGCCCTCTGTTGGGGAGACTTTGCAGTGTCATCAGTTTTGGTTGAAACACATTTTACATGTTGGTCAATATCAGAGGCCTTCTTGGGACCCATGGCCTTGGTGTTGATCAGTGCTTACCTGGACCAGGAGAGGCTAACATGGTACCGAGTGCTGTGCTGAGAAGTAACTTCCGAGGGACCATGACAAGTAATTTAACTTACTTCCCCGTCATCTGGTAGAATGAAATAAGCACAGAGATCAGTCAGCTTTGTGAAGCATGCAGGGCCACCAAGTCTGTCTCTTGTGAGAATAACACAGCAGAATTATAGAAACACTAGAGTCAGGGTGTGTTCCAGATGAAGTCTGTGGGGCAAGCAACACAGGCAACAACTTAACTTACCTCTACCCCAAGCCCAGCACACACAGCCACCCAGTGGAACGCCTCTCACATCCAGCTCACAAAACGGCTGAGCCCCGTCACTGGGGACAGTGGACCTGGAAGGGAGGTTCTGGTTGGACACATCACCACGCATTGCACAGCTCCAAGGGCACTGTTGGCACTGGGCCGTGGTGGCCCTCTCTGGGTTCCAGGATGATGCAGTCTTCCAGGATTCTGGTGTTCCCTCAGAATGGCTGTGGCTGTCAGTGGGTTGAAGCTCATGACACCTTTGGGGCCATAACTTGTCTCTTGCTGGACTTTGTTGCAGTAGATGCTCTTGGAGGAAAAGGCATAGGGTCAAATTGACCTCCCAGTCCCTTCGCCCTCTGGACTATCCCATATTCCTCCCCACCCCGCCAAAGGGAAAGATGCCACTGCCTGTCTCTGGGGTAGCATATCTTCCTCTCATTCCTCCTCTACAGGTTGTTCATCAGAAGTGAGAGTTCACTTCCCACTGGCTCATCTATTTCTCTGGCCCCCTCAGAGAAGTAAGACCCTGGTTGTTACTGACTCAGAGGTTTTCACTTGCTTAGGGGGTGTGTATATAAAGAATAACCCTCGGTTTCTGGTCTGAGCAGATAGGTGGTTGTGGTATCTATTGGGCCAGCATCTACTAGTGGATGGTAGAAACAGGTATAGGTAAGGATGTTATATTTATATAGAGACATAAATATATGTGTATATAGCTATGTATATATATGGAGAGGAAATTTACATCTTTATTGAAAATACAGAAATATGCCCCACCAAAAAACAAACCAAAGAAATGGGCAGTTACTTTGTTCATTTATTCAGTTCTTTTAACAGGCATTTGGCAAACTGCTCTTACTGTGCTGTGCACAGTTTGCATCTGGCAGAAAACTGCTTTGGAAAGACTCATAAGACTATGTGAAGATCATTCTTGAATCTCCCTTTTCTGCCTCACCCCTCATGGCCAATCCATCAGCAAGGCCTGTTTGTCCTTGATCCGAAACAGATCTTCATCTGCCCCCTCCCTTCCGTTCCACTGCCTTGGTCCCCGCCGTCTCTCTCGCTCCGTGGATAGCGCAGCAGCCACCTCACTCTTCTCCCTTTCGAACCCCCACTTCAGCAATCTCTGTGCAACAGCCAGAGGAATCTTTCAGAAATGTAAATCAGAACACGTTATTCTTCTTCCCATCACAAT
Source organism: Trachops cirrhosus (assembly GCA_028533065.1). Taxonomy (NCBI): domain Eukaryota; kingdom Metazoa; phylum Chordata; class Mammalia; order Chiroptera; family Phyllostomidae; genus Trachops; species Trachops cirrhosus. The sequence continues at coordinate 33,302,069 of CM052550.1, forward strand.
TAGAATGAAAAGCGTGTGGCCTGCCGTGGCTCCTTCAGCCCTGCGAGCTTCTGCCGCATCCCACAGCACACCTTCCCTCGCCACAGCAATCTCGCCTCGCAGGCCACCTGCAGCGTTCTTTGATCATACTCACACATCCTCCTTTATCTCTTGGGATACTTCTTTTTTTTTCTATTTAACTTTCATTAGAAACTTTATTACCAGTTCAGTGATTCAATTTTGGTAGACCTTTGAGTGTCTTTTAATTGATACATAATTCACATGACATAAAATTCATCCTTTTAAAGTGTACCATTCATGGGTTTTGATGTAGTTACAGGATTGTGCAACCATCACTAGTTTCTAACTCCAGTGCATTTTCATTGACTCAAAAAGAAACCCTGTAACCATTAGCAGTCTCTCTCCCCACAATTCTGCCTCCTCACAGCCCCTGGCAATCGCTGATCTACTTTCTGTCTCTAGATTTGCCTCTTCTGGACAGTTCATATAAATGGAATCATGTAATATGTGGCCTTTGGTGACTGGCTTCTTTCGCTCAGCGTGGCATTTTCGGTGCTCAACCATGCTGTACATGAATCATTACTTTATTTTTGTGGTTGAAGGATATTCCATTGTACAGATGCACCATGTTTTGTTTATCCATTCTTCAGATGATGGATATTTTGGGATATTCTGATTCCCACTCTTCACATGCCTTCCTTCTCCTTTCTCTTTACTTCTGAGCTAATACTGACCCTGGTTTTGTACGTGTTACTTCTCACCACTTGAACTTACATTTCTGTTTGTTTGCCTGTTTGTTTTCTGCCTTCTGTTCTGTTCTGGAAGCTTTGTGAGAGCAGAGACCACATCTGCTTTTGTTCACCATACTTAGCCCCCTACCTTGCACAGTCCCCAGTAGAGAGGAGCACTTAATAATGGCTGAATGAATGACTCAGTGTATCTCATGTAGTTCTCATTTTCCCTCCTCTTAAGGCAAAATGATTGTAACCCCATTCTGTGGGAAGTTCTGTGTCTAGCTTTCTACCTGGTATTGAGAGAGCAAGGGTCCTGAAGCATGAGGTCACTTTAAGTGGTCACAGGTTACTAGAAGGATTTCTCTGGCATAAAACACTGTCCCATTGGTGATCAGCTGTGTAAAACTGCAGTATTATTTGAAAGTGCATTTGACTGTCAATAGTAGAGACCAGAACTAACAATGGTACAAACTCAGTGGAGGGTGGTTTGTCTCGGGAGCAAGGTGTCAGAGATTTGTAGTCCAGGGCTGTGGCAGCCCCACAGTCATCAGGAAGAGCAGGCTTCTTCTGTCTTTCCACTTCTCCATCCCTAGCATGAGGCTTTTGTCCTTAAGGTGGCTTGGTGTGACTGCTGGAGTCCAGCCAGTGAGTCTGTGGTCTGCATAGGAATCGGGGTGGGAAGGGCCACAAAAGTATAGTCCAGCTCTGTGTTTCTGGTAAGGAATTTTCCTGAAGTCCCACAACTTTTGCTCACCTCTTGTTGGCCCCCTCTGGCTGCAAGGAGGTTAAGGGATGTAGTCTTTCCTTAGAAGAAAGGCAAGAATGGCTACTGGGTGGGCAGTTAGCACCCAGTAGGTACATTTCCTGCCTGCAGTACCCTGGGCCACAGCAGCCAGCTTCTCCTCATTGGCCTTAAAGCCTCCCTCCTACCCTAAGTGGCCAGAGTCGAAGCGGTGCCTTTCTCTGGACGGTTCGCCAGAGGGTGGATTTTGAAATGGCTCAAGGGCCTTCAGTCCCCAGCAATAAAAATAATGGTAGCTCATTTTTATTGAACACTTACTACATGATAGAGTCTGTTCTAAACCTTTGTCATGGAGTAATTTCCTTAATCCTCACAATATCTCTATTATTATCCTTGTTTTAGGAAACAGGCCCAGAGAGGTTAAGTAACCATAGATGTTTTTGCTGTTGATAATGTTTTTATTCTTCCCTTTCAATATGTCTTGAATAAGAGGATTAAAATATAAAGCCTGACCTATTTTGGTTGATTGACCATTGTTCTGTCTTTCATCTGACTGGTTGGGAACTGGAAAGTGCTTTGTAGAAAAGCACCCAGCGTCCGAACCCACATTGACAAGCTATTTTTATGGGAACGCAGGAAGGGGCTGAACTGTTGGCACATCCAGCACATGCCTGGTGATGGGAAAATATCCACAAGTTATGCAGGATTTCCCCAGCCGGTGAGCCTGGGGCCCGCAGACCATGATGCAGGTGTTTCAGTGCAGTGGGCTTGACCTTTAAAGTCAGTCTCCCCAATCTCTTAAAAGTCTGTAGAGAGAAAGCAGGCTGTTCCCAATTCACGTCCTCTGAGAATTCATTCAGGTACCTAGTCATCTCGAGATGCCTATGATCAGCCAGGCTTGGTGGAAATCTTTCCCAAAGATTGCCAGAAGTTTATTTCAGAGCTGAGTCTTCTTGGGGCACCTTCAAGTCCGTGTTAGTGGCTGTTTGCTAACTCTCTAGGCTGCTGGAGCTCGGCTATAGCAGGTGTCCAGTTAGGAACACACTCGACTGAAGTACATTCAGACCTCAGTTCTTGACCAAGTTGTTTGTGGAAAAAAATGTCTCGGTTGTCGAACAAAACTTTAGTTCTTGGCCCGACAACCCTTTCGTGCTGATACCTGTACATTACTGTATTTCTAATGGCAAAAAATGATTTGGTTTTCAAACAAATCGCTTCTAGAACACCCTTCTAGAACGAATTAAATTCAAAAACTGAGGTTCCACTGAATAAGAATACACAAGTGGCGATGTCACTTCAACACCTTGGAGGTTGTGTGAACCATGTAACACCTGGAGAGAGAGGATGTGGCTCAATGGCTTGGCAAAGTCAATGCCAGTGCTGCCAGGACTCTCTGGCCCCGTTTGGCCACAAGAGGGCTGCTGCACCCACCTTCCCCAGGAGGCTAGGGCACCTTGAGAGTTCAGCCCTTGTGTTCTGGGGACAGGAGACACGCTGTCAAATCTAGGTATCACATTTACATTCCATGCTGCAAAGAGGCAGACTGGAGAGGGGACACAGGACTGTGTGGACGAGTCTGACCCTTTTTGTGAGGAGAGCAGTTTCTGAGAATCCATGAGTGGGAAACCTTGACCTACCCCAACATGAAAATATGCTCCTGTGTTATGTTTTAGGCACAATGGTATTTTTTTTTATTTGGGTTTTTGATCCATCTGAAAGTGATGTCTGAAAGAGGGATCACATAGGTTCCGAGGCTGAGCCCATGCTGTTTTTAACTGCTGTGTTTGGCATTGTTCGTGGTCCTACAGACAGACCCACTGGGTCTGTGCCCCTGGGTCTCCTGGCTGTGCCCCCTCCCTGAGGTGTGATCCTGGGCAGGTTACCTCTCCGTGTCTGTGTTTTTGTCTGGTGAAAGTAGGGATGCTAGTAAACCCTGCTTCACAGGGTTGGTGTGAGGGTTACATGGAAAATCAAAGCAAAAACTTCATGCTTCAAGTCAGAATGAGAATTTATTTGCAAAGCCACATGGGTCTAGAAACTGGGCAAGGGACTCCAGAGCCTAGTCACTGAGGGCAGTGAAGCGAGTCACAGAGGTTATTCGTTCTTTTTCTTCACAAGAAATTGCCAGCTGCTTTCTCAAAATGTCTGTTTTGTGGTGTGTTCCCACCCGCAGTGACAGAGTTCCCATTACTCCACAGCTTCAGCACGTTTGGTGGTGTCAGGCTGATGTTCTAACCAATTTGCTGTGCATGAAATGGCCACACTTACTGCTTTCCCTGAGCAGGTTCTTAGCAGTGGTCTCTGTTGAGCCACTCTGCCATGGAGTTACTTGGGTTCAGTTGGAGGCATGGCAGTTATCCCCTGGCACTTTGGAGTGAAGTCCTTAGCGCCCTGTACCATGATGCTTACCTTGGGCGGGAGAGGAGAAGGTCAGGAGATGAGAATGTGACACCCTCATAGTCAGTCACCCTGCCTTAGTCACATTGTGGACTGAATCAGTCAATGAAATAACCAGGGCTAAATCGCTGGCATGTTATTAATAGAATATAGGTCATAAAATAAAGCATGATTAATTGCGAGTTGATCTCAGCAGCTGCTGTAGGAATGGTGGTCGAGGGCCTAGATTTTCCCAAGGCAAAAGTCCTTTCTTCACTTGGCAGCTTTTCCTTGTTGGCAGGTAGGTAGAGACAGTTGAATGAACAAATATTTTCCTGGGTCACTATTTCAGAGACAGGATGTGGGCAGATAGAGTGGGACTCTTCTCTAAGTGAAGGGTGATCAAACCATTTCATTGGTGGGTTAAGTCTCTGATCTCTCAATGTGAGGCTCTGGCAGTCTAGCAGGAGAATGCAGCTTACGGCAGAAGGCCCGGTGGGCTTGGTTTTACTTCACCTCCCATCTCAATTCCTAGATCAGCCCCTTACACAAGCGGCTGCTCGGAGAGAGACATGGCTGCTCCCGTCAGCACTTGGTCAGGAGAGGGTACGTGTGACCAGGCCCTTTTAGAGGTTGGGTGAACAGTGTCCAGGCTGTGTGTCCTGCTCCAGGACAGAAAGCAGAAGAGAGCCTGCTGCCATCTCTGGACACAAGGAAGGCTGGTAGTCCTGGTTTCAGCCTTTGGGGCTAATAACCTGCCCCTGGGAAAAGCAGGTGCCAGCAAGAGTCATGATCTCTGACTGGTCAGATTAGCCTCATCCTTTTTCCTTGGTCTTTGTGGAGGACCGAGTAAAAGGGAGTGAAGAAGAGGTATGAGTGGAGGAGCCTTTCTGTATGAGTTGAGATGGAAATAGAAGGGGAGATTAGAAACGTCAGGCCAGAAGCACAGGAACAGAAAGGCCCAGGTCCCTGGCTGCCTGAGGGGCAGGAGGGGCAGGAGAGCAGCACCCCAGCTGACCACTGCAGAAGAATCGCACAGAGCCATGGCGATAATGCCTGCTTCATAGGCTTCTGTGAGGATCAAAACCTCACAGTATTTCACATTCCCCACCTCGGTTTCCCCACCTCAGGTCCCCAACCACAGATAGAAAGTAACTTTTTGATCCGTGTCATTGGCTGAATCCACAGTTGCAAAGGGCTGACTGTAGTAGAATCACAAGTTATACACGGATTTTTGACTGTGTTCAAGAGCCAACTGTACTTTGAAATATGATGTGAGAGATTGGTTTTCAGTGTTGATTGCGGAGTGATGGAACAAGGTCATACACTTCCCTGAAAGCCTGTTTTACAAAACAGAACAAAGTGGGGCTGCTGTGGGTCAATGGGGGTGGGGAGGCCTGAAGCTTCACCTGCTACTCCCCTGACCCTCCGCAGTCTTCCTTGAGGTCTCTACTTAGGGGAGTTCAAGGTGGAACCTCCTGGGGCTTTAGGGAGGCCTGGCTTTGCCCTCATTGGCCCCACAACTCACTGAAGCATTCTGAACCACAGTTTCCGCTAAATGGACAGGTCAGACTGGATCAAAGCATTCTTCACCCAGTTCCTGTAACGGGGGTTTTGACATCCTTGAGACGTGCAGTATTTTGTGTGTTTTTGTTTTGTTTTGTTTTCGGGAGAGACTTGATATAGTTTTGTTTTGTCAGCTTTTTAGAAGGATCGTGTTCAACCAAACACTAAGGAGCACTGTATTGATTTTTGGGGTCTTTCCCAGTTCTATCAGTCAGTTATTTCTGTTGTATGTGATAGAATCTCCCCAATTTAAACTGGCTTACACTGCAAAGGGAAGTTAATGACTCTGGGACCTGAAAAATCCCAGAGCTGGCGTGACTGGAGTCGGCGTTCACGTACTCTTGTCAAGATTCTGCCCTTCTCCCCTTCTAAGCTCTGCCTCTCTCAGCCTTGACTTCATTCTCAGGTGTCCCACTCCCACCTCCAGGGACCAAAGTAGCCCTCAACAGCCCTTGCCTCACATCCCGTCCCTTTTCCCCAGTAATTCCGGCAACATTTCCAGGGCCAACTCTGATTAGCCCTGCTTAGGTCACGTGTTTCTCCCAGAACCCATCACTGTGGATGAGGGGAGGAGCCACTCAGGCTGGGAGTCAGGCTGGGATACCCTCTGACCCTCAGGCTTTCTCATCTGCTTGGCCCTGTCAGTGTAATGCATGGGATAGGTGGAGCGGGACTGTTGCTCTGGTGGCTGTGCTGGGACATCTTGGGTCCTAGACGAATTCCTGGTTCTGTAGCCCACCTCTGCTGCCATTTCCACAACCCCTCGGCCTCTTCCTCTCTGCCGTGGCCCCTCCGACGTATGAGAGTTACCAGACTGTTGGACATCACAGCTTCCTCCAATTGGCAGGAAGTAGACTCTCAGCTCAGAGAGACAGAGCATCACTGCACACCACTGCTGATGTGTCTTTCAAGAGCCATATGCATCACTCTAGAGAAGGGAAGGGAGGGAAATAAGAGTTACAGAAAAGCAATTTCCATTGCAGTTTAAAAGGCAGCTATTAAAATTTTACAGCTTTATTTGCAGGGGCTTTCTGATCATCTCAGGAATTCTTTAAATGGGGAGTCTGGTGATAAAGGAAAATGTTCTGGGTACTTCTGGTTTCCTCCTGCCCTGCCAAGCATCTTGAAAACCAAAATTGTTAAGTCTTCATAGACCAGCTTAGGGATAGCACCTACCCTGAGAGGCTATTTCTGAGTTTTTTAAAGTATGTGTTTTTCTGTATATAATAACTTTTTTTTTTTATTTTACTTTGTGCTTTCCTAAGTGGCTTGGTAATGAGCTATGGGAATCATCAAGAACTACAGTTGCCTCTGCCTTTCCATGTTAGTTGAGAGTCATTTAGTTGTGTGAACAAATACAAATTCAGGTCAACCTGCTGAAGTATAAAAGGAAATGTATTGCCCTGGCTGATGTAGCTCCGTGGATTTAGCGCCAGCCTGGGAACCAAAGGGTTGTGGTCCAGGTCCCCAGTAGGGGGCATGTGAGAGGCAACCACACATTGATGTTTCTCTCCCTCTCTTTCTCCTTCACTTCCCCTCTCTCTAAAAATAAATAAATAAAATATTTTTTAAAAAAAGAAATGTATGGATTCACAGTCAGTGACAATGTACAATACATATAATGGCTTCAGGTGTGGCTGGATCCAGGGCCTCTCCTAAGGTTACCAGGACCCTGTTTCCTTCTACCTCCCAGCTCTGCATTTTTCTGTGTTGATTTTAGTCTCAGGTAGCATCTTAAGGCAGCTCCACATGTATATCCAACCATCTTGGCAGCCCCAGGGGAAATAATCTCTTTCCTGTAGTCCAGGCACAGGTCCTGAGACTGGTGTTCATTGGGGCAAGGAAGGGAGGGTACAGTGGCTTTATCAATTAGGCCTGGATCATATGACCATTCCCCCCTTCCCTACTAACCCATGGGCAGGGTTATTCCCATAGGAATTCCATGGGTTGAGTGAAAAAGGTGAGGCTCAGGGGGCTGACCCAGAAAGGCAAATGATGCACTGTGAGCCCAAACAGCCAATGCACAGGACCCTTTCCCATACGAAGTTCACAAGGATCTGAGTCTGCCCTCACCCCCAAATTGTTATCTTCCCTGGGAACACACTTCACCTTGTCCCTGTCTCAGGTCTAGCTTAGAGGTTCTTAATCTTAGGACCGTGGACCCTTGAAGGGTTGCAGAGGATTGCAGAGTTGGCTGGGGAAAAACTACATCTTTATTTTCTCTAACATCTAACTGAAATTTAGCATTTTCTCTCCTTCTGAATGAGGACCACAGGCCACAATTGCATTAGCTACACCTGAGACTGTCACCATTGGAAATCAGATATTTCCATATCACATTGTAGTTCTTGCAGCTGTTTCCAAATATTATAGTTATTGGATCCGCAGCTGAGATTTCATAATTTAAAGCATTCGTAAAGAATCACATGTATCACTGTATCTCAATTTTGGTTGTGTTTTATATATATTTTGATATCTAAATATAATTGGTTTTCTTTGTAATCTTTGTGTATTGTATTTTATACATTTAAACACATGATTCTGAGAAGAAATCCACACTCTTCTTTACCAGGCTGCCAACCTAGCATGAGAAATATTAACAACCCTTTTGGCTTCTCCAGGAGTTCCTTCAAAATTATTGAAGCTGTCCTGATTGCTGGACCCTGGAAAGTTGGCTTGTTAGGTTTCCTTCCTGGGAAGCTTCCTGGAGGAGGTGGCTGGCATTTGAGCTCGGCCTTGGCTTGTGGGCAGTGATTGGATATAGTGGTATTGGGCAAGAGGGGCAGGGAGGCACTGTCAGCCTGTGGTTAGCCCTCTCTTCATTGACCACCATCTGGCCAAGTGGTCAGGAGCGGGCTCTGGTGCCAGGCTGCCTGGTTGCATTCCAGCTATGTGGTGTACGTTTGACCTGCTGGATGCCTCAGCTAGTGGGTTCCTTACCCACTCCATGCCTCAGTGTCCTCGTCTGTAGCATGGACGTAATGATAGTATCTATTGCTTAGGGTTATTGAGAGAGTGAAATGAGTCAGCACATGCCTGCTAGGGCGGAACCTGGCCATAGGGAGTGAGAGTTATTATTTAGTGGCCATCTGTATAGTAAGGTGCTAGATTTTCCTCTCAGATCCCATCTCCCTGACATGGTAAATCCCTGGCCTAAGCTGAAATGGGATTGTGATCAATACAGACAGTGGTTTCTCAGCCTGAATACATTTATTCATTCATGAAATATCCATTCAAATATGAACAACTATACTAAATATTTTAAAGCATAAATTAATAATATAAACTTTCCATGAAATCCATTCAAATATGAACAACCATTAATATTCAAAAGCATAAATTAATAATATAAAGTTACAGGTCAGGACAAGTGCTATTTCTCTGCCACTCCTCACAAGTATCTGAAAGAGATGTCCTCATAATAGCCTGCCATCTGCCCCGTCACCTCCCTGTTCTCATCTCCCACCACTCATTCCCTCACTCACCTGCACCAAGCACCTGGGCCTCTTGCTGGTCCTCAGATGCTCTGTGTACAAACTCCTGCCTCAGGTCCTTTGCACTGGCCATTCTGGCGACCTGGAAGTTCTTTCTTGGTTAGTCACATGGTTTGTAGTCCCCTTTGTTCTGGTGTCCTGTCCTCAGGCCTCCTCCGCCCACTCTCCTCACGCTGCCCCCTGGCTTCACATTGTGTTCATTGTCTCCCCCCGCTGGAATGTCTGCTCTCTGAGGACAACGGCTTTGTCTCAGTCACTGGTGTTCCCTGGGTGCTGCATGCAGCCGTGGTCAAGAAATACTTGTTAAGGGAGTGGATGAGTGAATAACAGATGGATACTGCAGCCACAGACATAACCTCGTTTTTCCCCTCTCTGTAGATGCACAGTCTTTGACATCAGCTCTCCTGGGACCCTCAAGGGACACTAGAGTCCAGAATATACTGAGGGTGAGTACAGTATGGCTGCTTGTTTGCTCAGATTTTACAACTGGTACACCTATGCTTCTTTATTATTAAAGAAAATATTCAAAAGAGTGTCAAGAGAAAGATGGAAGTCTCCTTCACTGCCTCCCTGTACCTACAAGTGTAGTATTTCTCAGAGGTGATGATGTCAGAAGTCGGTGGGTATCCTGCCAGACCTCCTCCTGTTCACAGACACTCCCACTTCCATGCGCACGCTTCCCGCTCTGCTTTACAAAGGAAAGGGCTGTGCCGCACGGCTGCCTCTGCGGCGGTTTCCCACCGTCTCCAACAGCCGTGTGCCTTGGGAGTCTGTTCATAGCATGCATCGGGATGTCACAGTCTTTTCTCTTTCTTTAACTTTTTAAATTCATTTTTTCTTAATTTGTAGAAAGCAAACTTCACTCTGTGGCACACAGTTTGTGTGACTGTCACCACCGTCACAGTGGAGAGCGCCCCGTCGCCCACCTGTGTGGATGTGCTGCTCCCCATAGGCCAAAGTATTGTGTAGGTGTTCACACACAGTTAAAATATGTGAATATTGCAAATATCTGTAATATAAAAAGTTTGACTATGTTATGTGTGGGTTTCTGGGGGATTTGTTAGTGAACACCCTCTTTTGTTTCTCTGGGATAGAGTCTAAGCAGGCGAGTGGCCTCGAAGTATGTGGCGTTCCTGTTGGGGTGTGCCTAAGTGGGGCGCCAGCCTTCACTGGTAGGATGCAATGAGGGTGCTTAGGAGGTGTTGTCTGATCCTCGAAGCACCAAGAGACCCTACCAGTGTGGAAAGTGGGAGAGTGGAACATTCTGGCATCCAGACTGGCGGGCAGTGACGTTGGCTCAGTTGCAGAGACTGGCCACTTGAGCTTTGGGAGTCTGAGTCTCTCAGTCTCTTGACTGCATTGGGCACCACTACACTCCGTCCTCCTGGCCCGAGGCTTGGCCTGCATTCCAGGAGCTTGTTTGTGGGACAGTCTGCAGGGGCCAGATTTTCATCAAGGGATGCTTTTCAGCACAATTCTTCATTAACTTTTTTATTCTGACGGAATTTTAGATTTACAGAGGAGTTGCAAAAATAGTACAGAGAATTTACAAACAGAACCATCACCCAGTTTCCCCTAATACTCCCCTTTTATGTAAGTTTAGCGCAAGTATCAAAAGCAGGAAACTAACACTGGCCCAGGGGGATGAACTACATGACAGACTTCAGTCAGGCTTCACTCGTGTTTCCACTGATGTCCTTTTTCTGTCCCAAGACCCTGTCCAGGGTCCCACACAGCATCTAGTTGTCGTGTCTCCTTAATCGACTCCCGTCCGTAACAGTCCCTCAGTCTTTTCCTTGGAAGAGGGCGACTCTGTTGTTTGTAAAATGTTTCAATTTGGGTTTGTCTCATGTTTTCTCATGACTAGATGGAGGCCGTGCGTTATGTGGCGGAACACCACAGCGGTCGTGTGCCCTCTTCAGGGCACGAACCAGGGGGTCCGTGGTGTCTGTGTGTGTTCCCACCGGTGCTGTAAACCTGCATCACTTGTTATAGTGCTGCTGCTGGGTTTCTTCACTGGCGAGTAACTGTTTTTCCCTTTGTAATTGATAGATATCTTACGGGAGGTACTTTGAGACAATGCTTATTTCTCCTAACTCCCGCTAATTTTGGCACAGAGGTGAATCTTGCCTGCAACAGTTATTATCATAGTAATGGTGATTTTTGTATGTTCCTCCTTCCTTCTGCATTTATTAATTGTCCACATAATTCTGAAAGGAAGACCTGTTCCTTCTCATTTATTTCAACTTTTGGTTATTAACATATTTCTATATGGCTTCAGAGATACTCATTTTATTCTAGCACATTCCTGGTTAATGTGGTGAAAAGTCCCAAGTTCTGAGTTGAATTTCTAGTATTGCCTCTCAAGCTTCAGGAAAACCAGCATTTTTTCTACATGGTAACCCTTAGGGAACTGGAAAGCAGGAACTAGGGTTTCACTTGGTCGTGCATTTGCTTCAAAACAAGTGAAAGCAGGATCAGTTGTTTGGGGACAAGTAGCTACAGAGATGAGTAAAGTGGGAAGGGGACTGACTGGGAGTCACCAGGGGCAACTTTAGACAAGCTGATCTGGAAAGGTCTCTCTGAGGAGGCCCTGAGTGGAGGGAGTAAGGCAGGTGCCCAACCTAACCTTCCACCTCCCAGTGGGAGATATAAATGAATTCTCCTGTTCTGGGTCAGGGTTTCGGTGTTCATGGCAAACAGAGAAATGTGTTCCCTCTCAGAGGGGCAGCTCCGGCTTCCCTGTAGCTCATGTGTTGCCCTGTGGAAATGCCAAGTATTGCCGAATCTTCTGATATTTTCCCCCAATAAGACAGAAATGAGGTATTCTTGCTAGTCTGTTGAACCCAAATTATGTCAAATAATTTTTAGTGGTATGTGGATGAATATATTTTGTTTGTTTTCATTGTATTTATTTACTGAGTTAACTTTGTAGCAGAGGATTTCTATTTTGCATTTTGGTGGGAATGCAGATTCCCTTTTAAATATGTGTGTGTGTGTGTGTAAGTGTAAAAGTGAGTTGATTTAAAGAAAATATTGAGTAAATAATTGTACAGATGGGATATAGATGCAGCTGAAAAGCAAGGGCGGAACAGAGTGACTGAGCTTTGGTGTACACTGTTCTGGCTCGACCTTTCACTCTTTCTTCTCGAGATCTGGGGTTCTTTACTGGGAACCTGAATTAAGTTTGGCAAATGAACCATGGACGTGTGCCCTGAGCCATTTGTGGCATGGTGGGTGCATCAGCCAGGAATGCTTTCAGCTGCAAGAACAGACAACCCAGCTCACAGAAGCTCAAACAAATGAGGATTGATTTCCTTTCCATCACAATAAACTTGGAGGTAACGTGGCTGCTATTAGGCTGAGTGATGCTCAGGCTAGAATCTCCAATTCTCTCGGCCTTCCCCCTCATGGTTCTATGGTTACTGCTGCAGTTCCAGCCAGAACAAAGAAAGGGAAACTTAACTCCACTAGCACGTGTTTTTCAGTTCTGGACTGCTTAAGCACTCCCAGAATCCCCCCAGAAGATCCCACTTACATCTCGTTGGCCAGAAATGGGTCACATGGCCTTCCCTGGCTCCAAGGACAGTGGGAAATTTCAGCTTCTCCTGAGGAGGAAGTCAGAGAAAAGGGGAATTGAGAGTGTCAGTTGGGTTGGCAGCCAGTAGCATCTGGCTCCACAGGGGAAGAAAAACCATCATAATTAGCATTAGTGGGTGCTGATTGTACCAAGCCCAGCTATAAGACCTTTACATGCATGATCTCATTCTGTCCTTACACCCAGGCTATGACGTCACTGCTGTGATCTCCCCATAGGAGTGACTTGGAAACTGAGGCACAGAGTGGTGAAGCCACTTGCCAAGTAGAGAAGCCAAGGTGGGAACCTTTGCAGTGTGTCTTCACAGCCCTGACTCTTGGCCACTACACTTCATTGCCACATAAGAGGTCTTGGGCACCCAGACGACCACTTAGCTGGCCTCAGCTTAAATTCTTCCAGCAAGGGAGGAGGAGGGCCCTGTATTTTGCTTTGGGGAAATTTTGATTATTAAGAACTTTTCTTATGGATTACATCTGCTCTGTGTAACTACCTCTCACTGGTTCTGGTTTGGTCCTGGTGAGCAGCCCTAGCACTTGTCTTCCTGGCAACCCTTCAGGGCTTGCAAGTAGCTAAGAAGACTTCTCTTGACCTCCCTTTCTGAAACAAATTATACCTGTGCTTTTCATTATTCTTCCCAGAATAAGGCTTCCTGCCTTGGGGTTCTTTCTTTCTCGGGGTTCTTTCTTTCTCAGGGCTCTGCTGGTTGACTCAACACATTTAATATGCGCCTCCTCTGTGCCCATCCCTGTAGTGCTGAGGTGTAGGTGAGATAGCTTCATGCCTGGTGGGTCCTGCACTCATTGTACTTTTCATTCAGTGAGGGAGGCGGGCCCTCAATGATAGCCCAGTGTGGTCAGGGCTGTATTAGGGGAACCAGGGTACAGTGGGAGCCCAGAGGAGGTGCCCAGCCCTGCTTGAGGATCAGGGAGGGCTCCTGCAAGCATCTTTGGGCCTTAGAAGAAGAATATAGATGCATCAAATAACAGCTTTTTGTTTCTGAACTTCCACTCCCTTCCTCTGTAAAATGAAGGATTTGGGCTTAGGTTTCCATCCATCCATTCACCCATCCATTCGACAAACACTGACTGGGCATATCTCAGTTTTTGACTTACAGAGATATCCTCCTGGAAAGGTGGTGCCCTGAGAGCTTCTGTTCCTCCTAAGGTTGTCTTGAGAATGAGAAGGTGATTATAAGTGTCAAGTACTTAGAGCAGTGCGTGGCACAGAGTCATCACATCGTAGAGGAGATGGTGGCAATACCAGTGACTTACATTCATTAGCCCCTACTACACGTCAGAGCTAAGGCAGCTTAGTCACCAGCCCGTAAGATAATAAACTTCCAGCTGCTACTGTTGTGGTTGTTTATTCCCCAAGTTTGCATGGTGCCTGGATATGGCAGAACTGGGCTCTGGGAACAGGGCTTGTACAGTTGAGGCCTGGGCCAGAAATTTTGCAGGAAAAGACAGGAGTTTCTTTGGTCTGTTTAGAAACCCACAGCTGTCATCCTCCCAGTCCCCTTTCCATCTAGTCCTCGGGCCTCTCGGCACTGGCCAGTAGCACATGGACTGCCCTTGACCTCTGTGGCAGAATGCATAGATGCTCTGCTCAGCCCATCAGTTGAGTCCCAAATTCGACCTGACAGTATGATTTATTCTCTGGGATGTAGCTGGGAGGGCAGAGCCCCAGTGGGTGATTCCACAGAAAGGCTGTCAGCACGAATTAGTCTGTGCCCTTCATGCACCCTTGCTATTTCAGCTTCCTCTAGCTAATAGAGCTTTCCAGGGTATTAGGGCTTCTGGGCTGCCTCCTCCCATCCCCAGGGGCCGATGAGACTTAGCCGTGATCCCTTAAGGAGCTGTGTTTTATGAGGACCTCTGAGGTAAGCTCTGTCTGCAGAGAGCCAGGGCTCTGGATCCTTTCATCTGCTGCATCAGGAATTGAAAGTGGTGATTCCCCTGACTTAACGATGGTTTGTTTGACTTAAGGTTTTTCAACTTAACAGTGGTACAAAAGCGATACACATTCAGTAGAAACCATACTCCAAATTTTGAATTGTGATCTTTTCTGGGGCTGGTAATAGATGCTCTTGTGATACTGAACAGCGGCAGGGTGGTGATTTTGCCCAGTGATAGGCTAATGTAAGTATAGACGAGGCTGAGCTATGGTGTTTGGTAGATTAGGTGTAATAATGCATTTTTGATTTATGCTGGATTTATCGGGGCATGACCCATCCTAAGTCGAGGAGCATCTGTAGTTGTCCTGTCTGCCCCCCTCACCCTTTCACTGAGGTTCAGTACCGGCAGCTAAAAGCCTCTGCCTTGCTCCTCACCTCCCAGTCTGTGATCACAGTTCCTCCCGCTGCCTTCATTTATTCCCAGGACTGCCAGGGGTGAGCAGGATTCTACTGTGGTAACAAATGAGTCCTGAAATCCTTGAGGTTGGGACACAACAAATGTCAATTTCTTACTCATGACATAAGGCTGATCAGGGTGGGGCTTCACCTGGTACATCAGGGACCCAGGCTAGCAGGCTCCCTGTCTTAAAGCCTCATGACCAGAACATACAGCCTCCAGGGTCACGACGGCAGGACAGGGGACCTAAAAGGTCATACAGCAGAAATTAGTGACACAGTTCACTTCCACTCACCCCTGGAACCCCTAGTTGGCCCTACCACCCTGCAAGGGACTGAAAACGTGGGGGACACATGGGTATTCAATGAGCAGTAAACATCCTGGCCTCAAGAGACAGATGTCATTTTTATTAGCCACCTACTGTGTGCCAGGTCTAAGGGCTCTGGAAATACAAAGGGTTTCCTGCCTTCCTGGAGCTCATAGGTCAGTGGAGGAAATAGAATCTAAGTAAGTAACAGAAGCAACCCTGTAATTACATCTGTGCTGAGTGCCCTGATGGAGGAGCTGTGAGAGCGTATCCAAGGGGGCCCTGGCATGTTTGGATTGGCCAGGAGATGTCTGTCATGAGGACGGCCCTTTGGGAGGAGACCTGAGGGATGAGTAGGCCTTCCCGACAGAGGGAACTGCACCAGCGGAGTCCTGGATGTGGGGAGGAATGGGAGGACAGCCAGCATAACTATATGATCGTGGTGGGGCAGATTGCAAAGGGTCTGCTTGGCTGTGGGGCAGAGTTTGGTATTTGTAAGAATTAAATGAGCTCAGTCTTTTTTTTTTTTTTTTAAGATCTCATTTATTTATTTTCAGGGAGAAAGGAAGGGAGGGAGAAAAACATCGATGTGTGAAGGGAAACATCAATTGGTTGCCTCTCCCACATCCCTGACTGGGGACCTGGCCCACAACCCAGGTGCCCTGACCGGGACTCAAATTAGTGACATTTTGGGTCATGGGCTTGCACTCCATCCACTGAGCCACACCAGCCAGGGCAAGCTCAGTCATTTTTTCAATGACTGCCTAGGTTCTACTCTTTGGCAGGCAGTGTTTCAGGTACTAGGACGGAGCACTGAACAAGACAGACAAATACCCCCGCTCATGGAATTACCATTCTAGAAGAGGGAGACAGACAACAAGAAAAACAAATAATTAAGGCCATTTTACTTGGTGAAGAAACTTGTGACCAGTAAATAGGGTAATTTAACAGAGAGCATATAGTTTAGGTGCTTTGGACTTACATGTAACTGAAAACCCCATTTGTGTTGGCTTAAACCATCAGGATATGGGTGGGCTGCCCAACTCCAAGTCCAGGGGTCCTTCAGGCCTCTTTCTAGGCTGATGACATGACAGCTCAACAATGGCATCGAGGACCCAGATTTACTCTGCTCACAGCTCTGCTGTCTGTGATGCTGCCTTCAGCCTAAGGCAGGTCCCTTCCACGGTCATAAGGTGGCAGTTAGGGACACTATAGAAAGTCTCAAGTGGGAACAGAGCATTTTTCAAACTTTATATGCCCGAAGGATCTCTACTAGCCCACTTTTGTGGGCAGTGAATTTTAGGTCCAGTGGGAAAGCAGAGAGGAGGCAGCTGCCATCGTCCGGATGTGAGGCGATGGAGGACAGGACCGGGGCAAGGGCAGTGGGGGTGAAGAGGTACAGGTTAGGAGGCAGACTGGACAGGGCTTGCTAACAGCACAGCTGCTCGAGAGAGGGAGCACCCAGCCACGGATGTCCCCCATGTACTTGTCTTCTGCTTGTAGGAGTCACAGCACACATTTGCGTTTCACAGGCTCAGAGAAATCTTGCAGGAAAGAAGCCTGCTTCTTTGACTGTGGGACCTTTTTATTTTCTAAAAGACACTTACTAACATGGTCTGTAGGAAGGTTTGAAAAATTTTGCTTTGATAACTATTCTCATTGTTGCTGCACGTTAGAGTCACATGGGAGCGCCAAGAAACTCCCAGGCCTGGGCCCCACCTGAGGCCGATTCATTAGACTCGTTGAGGGTAGGACCCTGCGTGCGGTGTTGTTCTAAAGCTCCCCAGGTGTTTCCAGGGTGCGGCTGAGGACGAGGACTACTACTTTATCGAGTTCTTGGGTGAGTTTCAAGTTATAAAGCTGTGTTGTTTGCTTCTGTGTCTAATTATCTAAGTTGCATTTGCTTGTTGTCTACAAAAAGAAATCAAAGGACCCAGAATCCTCCAAGATAATCACTTTTGCAAGCTAATGTGTACCTTTCAGTTTTTCTAATACTTGTACTTAAAAAATACCATGTGTCCCAAAGTAAGGTGATTTCCCACCCTTCCAAGGAGATTTTTTAAAAATTGGGGCCTCGTTTGAAATATTTGGCACTTGCCTTTGAATCAATCAGATTAATCATTCCATTATGAAAAATAAATGACAGTCCAGGAAAATTCAGTTTCATCTCACACAGTGGCACTTTTCTTTAAGACCATTTTCAGTGTGGCCTTACACACTTTTTTCAGGTTTCAAAATTCCAATTTAAATGCCCCTCTGTATACAGTGAAAATTCCATCAGGTATTTTGTTTAAATTAAATGAATGTTGCTTATAGTTATTGTTCCTATCTTGTTTTCTAAAGGAATCTTTAAAGAGCCTGTTTAAGTGACTTATAACACTTGGAATTGTGAGGTCAATCCCTCAGGAATGGTTCCTGGGTCTGTTATAATGCATGCCTCCTCTTTCACTGCTGCCAAACCAGCATTGTTTAAGTCTTTAGAAGCTAATGTCTTTCCTAAAGAATACTTTGTTCAAAATAAAACAGTACAAAAACTCAGAAAGACAACTATTATTCTGAGGATCATGTTGGGGCAGAAATCCTGCTTTATGTTTGGGTAGGTCTTGCATTCAAAGTAAGTAAATTAGATTAAGCACACACAATTAACTCAGTGATGTTTGACCTTCCTGCCAGGAGCAATAACTAGTTGGGGAGAATGAGTTCTCAGACTTTCCCAGCTTATTTTCATTCATTCGTTCACTCAGCAGTGATTAATTTCCTGTCAGCTACCCTGAGAACCAGTATGGAGGACAGTAGTAGAGTGGCTTATGTTGGTATCCCCACCCACTCCTACCTGTCTGAGTGTGGCCAAGACCTTCCTGGGCCTCAGTTTCCCCATCTATAAAATAGAATGGTTGTGGGCATTCAGGGAGATTCGGGGATTTGATAGAGATCCACAGTCCCAGGAGGAACGTGCTCCAAACGGACAGGTTATCTTCTCTGCAGAAACACTCATGTGCTGAATACTCCCCCAGACCTTACCAGGGCACAAGCTCTGGACTGCCTTCCTAAAACCCTAATTATCCAGAACTCTGGGACACATCCGGCCTAATAGGTTGGAAAGAGATTGTGCAGGTGTATATATAAAGTGCTCAGCACAGTGCCTGGCACATAATAAATGCTGTGTAAATGTTCATTATTATTGTTGTTGTGTTGTTATTATTTAAAGTGCCTCATCATCCTTAATATCATCATGTCAGTGCATATGGTAACCACATTGAAATACCATTATACACCCACCTCAATGGCTAAAATAAAAGAACACGGGAGGAGATGAGGTCAGAGAATGACATGTGAAGCCTTGTAGGGACTGAGACTTTTTCTCAAATGTGCAGTTGGGAGGGTTCTGAGCAGAGGAGGAAGGTGACCTGACTCACATGTTAACAGAGGCCCTCTGGCTGTGTGTGGGAGCCAGGCTGGAAGCCAGAAAATCAGGGAGGAAGCTCCTGCTATGTCCTCATTGAGGCAGTAGACAGGGGTGGGCAGGGAGGTGAGTGGATCTTAATCATATTTTGAAGGTGGAGTTGGCACTAAGGGTGAATGGGCTGGGTGTCAGTGTGACAGAGGGAGAGAGGTAGAGCACCACAGGTGTGACCTGAACTCCAGGTGAACAGCAAAGACACTGAGTTGAGCACCAGAAAGAAGGTTTTCAAGGAGAAGGTGAAGATGCTGTGAAGAATCAAGAATACACCCATGTGAGCTATTCATGTCTGGAGTTCAGAGAAGAGGTCCAGGCTGGAGAAGGAAATATAAGGGTCCTCAGGAAAGTGAGGGGTATTACAGCCAGGGGCCAGATGATGTCACCAAGGGAGGGTATGGATAGGGAAGAGAAAAGCTGTCTGGAGAGATGATCAGGAGCCAGGAAAGGGGGCCTTGTCAGGGGTGCTAGGAGGAGGGAGGAGACCGAGGGAGCTTGGAGCCTTGAGGCCCACTGAGGAAGGAGGAGGTAAGGGCCCAGAAGTGATGCTTGGTCAGTGGATGTGAGGGACAAACAGCTGATGGGATCAGGTTCAAGAGCAGTGAGGCTTTTTTTATTTTTTAGAGCAGTTTTAGGTTTATAGAAAATCATAAAGTACAGAGTTCCACAAACTCCCTTTGTCCCTACCACCCAGTTTCTGTATTACTTCCATCTTGTATTAATGTGCTACATTTGTTACAACTGATGAACCAATATTGAAACATTAGTAACTGAGGCCCATAGTTTCCTTTGGGTTCACCCTGTGTTCTGCATGGGTATGGGTTTTGACAAATGTGTGACATGCACCCCCCATTACAGTGTCGTACCTACAGAGTAGTGCCCCAGTCCTAAGGCTCCTTCGTGCTCCACCTGGTCCTCCCTCCCCGCTCCCCTCTCCTGACAACTGCTCGTCTTTTTCCTGAACAGAGACAGGGCCTTGTGTCCGTGTTCCCAGCAGATGTGAGCTGTTACACAACGATCTCATGTATTTTACTTGTTTCTGTGTCTCTAGTGCCCAGTCCGTGCCTGGTACACAGGAACGCAATAAAGATGTGTACAGCTAATGTCTTCTTGGAGTGGGAAGGGATTCGAACTGAGAGGGGCCCCTGGGATCAGAGGCTGTCACTCCAGAGTATGGCAAAAGTGTGTTCTGTGAACCTGCGCTTCTGTTCCCAGTGGGCTTCTCCCTCCTTCCTTCATGAGTACTAGGGGTAATTGGAACTGTCACCCAGAATCTGGGTACCCCCAAATTAACCATTTACCAAATGCCTTCAGGCAGGGCTCACATGGCTTCCCCATCTGTGGAATGGGATAGTGATAGTATTGACCTCATAGAGCTGTTGTCAGAAGCCAGAGATAATGCTGTGAAGCCCTGTAGGTGTTCAATAAATGTGAGCTGTTGTTATAAGTGATGTCATTACCATTATTTTGACTTCATGGCACTCACCATCTAGTGGGGGAGATAAGTATCAAATGATCATTCAGGTAACCACACCATGTAACTGGTAATTAAGCTCTTGAGAGAAAGTCCAAAGTGTCTTGAGAATAACAGGGCTGGAGGTGGGGGTCTTCCTAAAGGCTGGGGTGAGGTTGGGAGGGTCCGAGAAGGCTCTTCTGAAGAAGTGACCTGCAAGCCTGCACTTGAATGATAAGTGGGAACTTGCCCAGAGATGTTTGGTCAGGAAGAAGAGCCTGTACAAAGGTCCTGGGGTGTTGTAGAGCAGAGGCTAGTGTGCCCTGAGCAGAGTGGTGGGGAAAAAAGGTCAGCAGGCTGGTCATACTGGACCTGGTGAGCCCTCAGTAAAGATTTGGACTTTCTTCCCAGGGCCCCTGAGCACCACGGAAATGTTTGAAGGAAAGCAATAGATGGTTTGGTTTGCTTGTTTGTTTGTTTTTTTAACAACTCTTGGGCACTTTCAAGCCTTGGTGTCCTGACTTCCTTCCCTTGCACAGTTTGTACCAACTGCTGTAAGCCAGGGTCAGGGTCAGAGACTCCAGCCTGCCCCGAGGCACCTTGAAGTGCTGTGCTGTCGTCTGACCTCTCTCGGTCCTCAGGGTTGAAGGAAGCTTTATGGAAGGTAGAAGGAGCCCTGGTTCCGCACTCCATCCCTAGGAAAGAAGCAGCTTGATGATCAATCCCAGGCCACTGGGTGGCCCGCAAAACAGGTCACCACCTTACTGCCTCTTCCTTGGAAAGACAGGGCATTGCTGACTCATGATTTCTTTCTCTCAGAGAAGGGACCCCGACAACCCTGCAGAGGTGGCCTCGTTTCCTCCCAGGCCTGAAGCTGCCAACAGCACCCCCTCCCCACCCAGTTTCCTGTTTCTTTTGTAAGATGCCAGCAAATATGCTTCTCTCAGTTCCCTCTTCTCAGCAAGGCCCTGGAAAGGGGCGGGACAGGGGACAGGGCGGGGAGGGGAGTTTCCAGATTACCTCTGTCTTCTTAGCACTACAAAGGAAATGGCTGTTTTACCGGCCAAGAGTTTGGAACTGAGGTGCCTCAGCCCCTTAGCAAGAACTCAGATGAGTCAGCCAGCCAACCCAGCTCCAGCCTGGGAATGGGGTCAGACACCCTGGGTGGACAGAGGCCCAGGTACCCTGAGAAGCCCCTCTAATCCTTCACTCTGTCATCTCTTCTGCTGCAGTCGCCCCTGCGGTTGCTGGGTACATGGAGAGCCTTACTGGCCCTTCCTCTGCTGTGCCCACAGCAGCCCAGTACCAGAACAAGGTGGGCCCTGGCCCCAAGGGAAGGGGTGCCCTCCCTTCTGAGCACTTGGGTGCATTGTGTCTCAAGACACCCACAAAACTTCTAACTGTGTCTTCTTAGCACTGTTACTTGGATGGTCAAGAGGTTCTTACAGAGACTCTTAAAACAGATGGCTTCCCATCCAGGCCTGTTACTTGCTGCTAAGTGTGTTACGGGTATTGACTCACTTAATCCTCCCAGCACCCCTATGAGATAGGTACTATCCAGTTTTACATGTGAGGAAACTGAGGCACAGGTAAATCATGTCACTTGTTTGAGCCGCATGGCTAGGAAGTGGTGGAGCCAGGATTTGAATCCATACCATCCGGTTTCATAGTCACTGTGCTGTACTCCTGTCTGCCCGCCCTTTTGACCTGCACACACTCTCCTTATCACATCACCCTGTTTATTTCCTTCTTAGCACTTATCATAATCAATTTGCTGATTTGTGTATTGCCTGTCTATACCCTACAGCATGTCGGCTCCTATTTGCTAACACAACCTGTATGTCATGTTTATTGCTGTAAACCCAGCATGTAGAACAGTGCCTGGCACACAGGAGCTGCTCAGTACATTAGCTGTTGGACGAATTAACCAAAGTTGCCAGTGGTAAGAATGTGGAGAAACTGGGCCCCTCATACTTGCTGGTAGAAATATCAAATGGAGTACCTCTGTGGAGAGCAGATGGACAATTGCTTAAAAATTAAATATGCTACTCTAATATGACCCAGCCATGGCACTCTTGGCCATTTATCTCAGAGGAGTAAGACTTACGTTCACATGAAAACCTGTTCACGATTGTTCATAGCAGCTTATTCATTGTAGCCAAAATCAGGAAGCAGCCTACCTGTCATTCGGCAGAGGAAGTGTTAAACAAAGCGTGGTGCGTCCATGGCTACTCACCGATAAAAAGGAATGAACTGTTGATACAGGCAACAGTTTGGATGAACCCAGGGAGGTCAGGCTTTACATACAGGATGATTCCTTTTATATAACATTTTTAACTGGCAAAATTATACAAATGGAGAACAGATTGCTACTTGTCGGGGGTTGGGTACAGGGAGTGACAGGCGCGCAGATGTGGTTATAAAAGGTCACCCAAGGGATCTTTGTGGTGATGAAGTGTTCAGATCTTGCTTGTGATTGTGGATACCCAAACTTGCACATGTAATGAAATTATATAGAATCGAAAATATACACAAATGAGTACAGTAAATAGGAATAAGTGTAGTATGTTGTATCAATGTCAGAATCCTGGTTATGAAATTATAATTTTATAAAATGTTATCATTTGTCAAACTCGGTAAAATATATATGCTATCTCTCTGCATTAAAGCTTACAAGTGTATGTGAGTCTGCAGTTATCTCAATAAAAATTTTTATTAAAAAATGTTGCCCATGAGAAAAAGGAGGAGCCGAGGGTGACTAGGTCAAGAAAGGCCAGGAAGATGTGCAGGGCAGAGTGTAGGCCTCCTGGGCCCTGGGGAGGAGTGGGAGTTTACCTCTGGTCAGCCTCAGAAGGATTTCAGGCAGGGCTGCTTGCTTGCTTATTTATTTATTTATTTATTTAAATTTTTAGTTTATTATTATTAATCTTCACCTGATGGCATGTTTATTGACTTTAGAGAGAAACATCAGTTGGTCACCTCCCGTATACACTGGAGCTTGAACCCGCAACCTGGATATAGGCCCTGACCGGGCATCAAACCCACAACCTTTTGGTGTACAAGACAGTGCCCCAGCCAGCTAAGCCACCAGCCAGGGCAGGGCTGCATTTTAAATAACTCTGGCTGCCGCACTGAGGGATTGCGGCCAGAGAATCTGGTGCAAGAGAGAGAAGCAGGGGGACATGAAAGGGGAGAAAAGTGAACATGCTGGAGAGCCCCTTAGGGATGTAGCAGACCAACCTCAGAAGGAGAGGGTCGGGTGACTCCCAGATCCTGACTTGCCAGTCCTCCCCCGTGTCTGACCACACAGTTTAGCGGCCTGGAAAGGGGCTTTGTGTACAAGAAAGGCCCTGGCTCTAGCCCCATCAATCATGTGGGGAGGAATAGTTTCATAATCACCCTTGGTCACCACGAGGCCCCAAACACACGTGTGCCTCTGGGACCCCTCCCTGAGATTGGGAGCTGGGGGAAAGGAACAGGCGTTCAGTGACATAGTGCTGTTGGCCAGCCTATACGCCTTGTTTGGGGTGTAGGTTACATGTGCCGATGTGTCAAAATTCATCAAAATGGGTACATTTTACTCTACATGTAACTATACTTCAATAATTAGATATCATAAAGTCGTAATGATCATGAAATAGCTCATTCTGTACCAGACTCCATGCTAAGCACTCTATATGTTTATTTTTTTCTCGCAACCGTTTGTGAGATGGGCCCTTCTGTTCGTATTGTATAGATGAGGCGATTCAAGTGGAATCACTTGTCCAGCATCACAGGGCTGACTCCAGGCAGGTTCCTGTGACCTCCCCTTCGTCTCACTCTGGCTTTTCCCTTGAAGGAGGATGCAGTGATGGTACACTGCGGCCGGGGAGGCCTCCGCACTGAGATCACGGTGTGCCATTTCAGAGAGACACACTGTAGTCAGATGTTAGGGTAGCCCGGATCCAGCAGGCCGACCTCTGATTCAGGAACAGAGCCACCGCAGGAAGGCCAGGCTGGGCTTTCTTGTCCCATCTCATCCTCAGCTCCAGCCACCTGGGGACTAACCCTCCGCCATTGTAAGGAGAAATAGAACATAAGAAACTGACTGCAGCTCAGCTCTTGTGATGAATGAAGATGAAGTAACCCACCTTGGAAGGTTTTCTGAGCCCTCGTGTGCAAAGGACAACACAGCTGCTTCTGTTAATCACACGTGTGATACCATCTGGACAGGCGGGGGGTGTGCAGCTTCACACCTGTAAACGTTCTCCATACTTTGGGGTCCGTCGGCCTTTCCTGTCTGTGTCTCCGATGCCTCATTTTCCTCCTGCAGAGATTTTCCCTTTTTTAACCACCAAAAAAATGGCTGCCTAGTTTGTGGGTCTCGGTCAGGATTCTTTTAGTTGCAAGTAACAAAACTCTGGCATCACCTGGCCAAAAGGTAAAGACATTTAGTATGTTTTGGGTTGTAGAAGTGGGTAGGTGTCAGGCAGAGTAATCAGCAGCTCGGGTCTCTGTTGTTAAGGACTGAGGTTCTCAGCATTTAGCTTTGTTCTAGGGCATTTATACACACACACATACAGAGTGGGGCAAATGTAAGTTTACAGCTGTGAGTACACAAAACACAGAGTTTATTCTTGTGTTATGATATTACTTTCCATACAAGCAACTGTAAACCTACTTTTGCTCCACCCTGTGTATGCCTCTTGGTCCCGAGATGGCTGCAGTGACAATTAGGGCCACTTCTTTCTTGTCCACAGACATCAGGGAAAGAGGAAAATAATAGCCCCTTCCCTTATGGGTTATAAATACTTCCCTTTAGTCTACAGTGGATCCAGTTTAGGTCGTGTGCCTCCAGTACCAGACCAGTCAGATCCCCAGAAGAGTGCCGTGCCCTGATTGCCTTGGGCCAGCTGGGGTCCACCTCCCAGTGGGTATTGAATAAACAACCAAATGCCTGCCACAGCCTGGAAAGGCCTCCAAACTCTGTCCCTAACCAAGGCTTACTAAGGTAACAATAGGTTCTGTCAGGCACAAGAAGTGTGGCACTTCAGAACAAAAAAGTATGGTTTTCTTTTGAAGAAGTGTAGTGATTTATGTTCAGTTGCTACCCTCTGTCTCTTCCCCCACCCTCACATGACCTCACAAATCGGGACAGGTAGAGTCTGGCTCCCCCGACTGCTTGTCTGTTGGTGGAAACAATGTGTGCATTACCTCCCTTGTTGCTGAACTGGGTTTTCTTTTTTCCTTCTTCATCCTCTGTACACATTGCATAGCCTCTATATATTTTTTCTCCTCGCACTCCCTCCCCCACTCTGAGGTGTCTGCGGTGTGTCTGTAGCTATGTACATGTCCTTGCAAAATATATATTGAGGTTTGAGTAAAGTGTTTCCAGAAATGGTTTTGGTTTCTATATCTCATTATTTTCCTCTGGTGTCCACAAAACAGCATGATTCTGAGATTAGCCACGTTGCTCTGTGCGCTCCAATGTGTGGCATCTGTCCTCTGAATTAGTCGTACATGATGTGCATCCATCACTCCTATTTCTGGTCCCCTGGTGTCAGGCATCCAAGTCACCCCCCACCACCCACCACATAGACAGCACTTCATTGAGCACCTGGCATCCTCCTGAAGCCCTGGGGTTTATATCCAGGGGTCACACTGTGGCAGGAGCCAGGCATTCTCCCTTCCCTGCCGGGGATGGACGGCCAGGTCGCTGGCCACAGGCTGCTCTGGCCCACACTCTCCCCAGAGTGCAGGAGGGTCCAGCTTTCTCATTGGCTCGTCACCACTTGCTGTTATCCTGCTTCCTAAATGGATCATGTTGATGAAGTGGGGTCTGGGGTTTCAGTGCTCTGATTACTAGTGCCGGCTGAGTGCCTCTTCGTGCCTTTTCCTGCACCTGAGTCAGGCTTCCCTTTCCATGAGGGGCATATTCTTGAGCTGGGTAGTCTGGATTTGAGTCCTGACCCTGTCGTCTAACCCAGCAAGATGCTTAACCTCTCTGAGCCTCAGAGCTTCCTTAAATAGAAAATGGGAATGATAATAGTACCTATATCCTAAGACACTTTGAGGATTCCACGATGTGACATGTTAAGCATTTAGGACAGTGTCAAGTGTTTATGTGATATGAAAATGTCCACAGTTATTATTAATATCACCATCATCATTACTGAGTGTTTAAAGTTTCTGAAAACTCAAGTGTTTTATCCTCTCTTTTTCTTTCATTCACATCAGTATGTCAGCCTGCAATGGCATTTCTGGATTCTTTATGGTGGTTCCTTAGGAACTGCTAGAGACAATATAGTGAAACTTGTAAAAAACCAAATCTCCCACATTTGGGTGTGTGGTATACCTTATGTTCATTTCCGTGTGTGTGGTTTTATTTTTAACTTTTTAAAAATGTGTTATGTGGATTTTAAAATTTAATTATAAAAGTATACCAAGTAAAGATTGAAAGCCTTGTACTTCCTTTCTCTCCACCACCTCCATTTTCACTTTCCAGAGATAAAATAACCATTGTAAACAATTGGCTGGGTTGACCATATTGTGATCGGTAGTGCCCCGGAGCCGGACGACCTGTGCGTCAGTTCTGGTTCCAGCACTGACTGGCTCTGTGGCCTAGCATATTAGTTTATATTGCTGCCGTAGCTCACAAAGTACCACAAACTGGGCGGTTTTAACAACAGAATTTATTTTCTCCAGTTACAGAAGCTAGACGTCCAAGACCAAGGTGCTGGCAGGGTTGGTGTCTTCTGAGGCCCCTCTCCTTGGCTTGCAGGCAGCTGCCCTGTTGCTGCCTCTCTGTGTGGTCATCCCTCTGCACACAAGCCCCAGGTGTCTCTCTGTGTCAAGGACACTAATCAGATTGGATTAGAGCACACCCTAATGGTCTCTTTTTAATTTAATTACCTCTTTAAAGGCCTTATCTCTTAATACATTCACATTTTGAGGTATTGGGGGGTCAGAACTTCAACACGTGAGATTGACATTCTGACCCTCAGTTTCCTCACCTGTAAAATGGAAACAGTAACTGTATCTACCTTTTAGGCTTTTCTGAACATAGGATATATAGCATATATGTAAAGTGCTGGCACGTGGTAAGTACTATGGTCGTATTTGCAGATATTATCATTATTACTATTCATCAGACTTTTTCCTCTGGGTATCACATACTTTTTTAATGTGATACAATAGTACTGTTTCCTCCACAGCTTTGTCACTTATGAGTGTCTCTTGGGAATTTTACCCTGTCAGCACATGGTAGATGTGCCTTCATTCTTCTTAATCCACCTGGGGTTGTATTATATGGACATATCAAAATGCATGTGATTGGTTCTTTAGTGAGGGACTTTCTGGTTGTCTTCATTCTCTCCTCAGCAGTGGGGAGCCTCGTCCAGGCAGCTTTGGGTTCTTGGGCCAGCACTTAGTTTTGGAATCACTGGGCCCACAGATATGCATGGTTTTAAGTTAATTAACTGACACATTGCCTTCAGAGAAGGTTCTGCAGGTTTGTATCCCCACCAAAGAATAGTACCTGTTTCTCTTACCTGTTGGTTTTGTTTTAATAATGGAGAATTTCAAACACAGAGGTAGAAAGAAGAGCCCACAGGCACAAGGCTGTCATATCCCACAGTTTTCAGCACATGGCCAAGCTTCCTCATCCATCCCCCTGCCGTTGGATTATTTTGAAGCAAATCTCAAACATATTATTCCATGTTTTAAACTGCGTGCCACAACGTGCTTGTACATTATGAAAGACAAGAAGACATTTCCATAAAACATTCCTTGGTTTGTGTGGTACTTTTCACTTTCCAGTTGCATCTTCTCCCTTCACGTTCAGGTGCCCCTAAACGTGGGCAAGGCAGAGATGTATCCATGAGGAAAACAGCATCCACTCTAGGTATCTCAGGCAGAGGGAATTCAACACAGAGAATTTGGTTAAATGAGTCAGACAGAAGCAGAGAAACCAAACGGGAGGGAGGCAGTCTTGACACAGCAACCAAAGCTAGAGGGGCACAGGAAAAGGCGGTATGACCAAAGCCCGGAACCTTGTGGGGGATGAGGGGCAGAGAAGCATCCCCCGCCTGAGATGCTGTTCAGGGTGGAGGGAGAGAGGGAGAACCACCCCGGATTCTCACCACCTCCACCTTTCCGGCCTCTGCCACTGTCCCCATTGTTTGAATTTCTAACCAGGAATCCTAGGGAATGTAGTTCCCTGTGATTCAGAGCAGGGCAGGAGGAGGGCAGGCAATGAATCAGTTAGTGAAGTTGATCCCATTTGAGAGACCAGAAAGCCGGTATCTAAATGGCCTGGTCGGGGATGTGCTGCTTCGTCCGTGATAAGCACCATCCTGGACATATTGGTCCTTTGGTCACCAGAGAGGCAGCTCTTTGAGCATTGCCTGCCAGCTGCCGGTCACTACTGCCTGGGACAGGCCTCCCTTGGTAGGCTAAAAGTTCTTCCTTTGCTGAAGGAATCTTCTCCAAGCTTACCCTCCCCACGTTCAAAGCAGACATTCTCCTTTGTTCCTTGTCAGAGGACTGGGTTGTGTTCTGACCTAGAGAAAGCCCTCCTGAGGACACTGTGCCACAGAGCGGCTCTGCTCGATCGGAGTGTTCTCGGCGGTGGAGTGTTCTCAGGGAGCACCTGCATGAGGCACCAGTGTCCTGGGCTGGGAGAGGCCAGAGGAGCATCATACCACTGAGCAGTGTATACTGGCATTTAGCAGGCAACTGTGCATTCAGGTGGGCACTGGGCACGTAGGGGTGGGAAGTGTGCTCTGCACCCTGGTGGGGGTGGGAGGAACCCAGGGAAGGGGTGGTGCCAGGTATGCAGTCAAGGAAGTTAAACAGTAGTGTGAGAGTTAATACATAAAAGTGCAGGAGATCAGTCATACAAGAGAGCCCCAGTCAGAAATGATGAAGATTGCTAACATTAACTGGGCCCTTCTCGGAAAGCAGGCCTCGTTTCAAGTACTTTATACTACACATAGATGAACTTCTTTAAATCTCATAAGGATCCTATGAGGTAAGTACTACTAGTAACCCCATCGTAGAGAGGAGAAAGGCTGAGAGGTAAGTGACTTGCCCAGGATCACACATCCTGGGCGTGAGTGGTGTGCCAGGCAACTGTCGTACTGGCAGCAGTGACAGCAGCTAAGACTTCCAGGTAGATTCCTGTGCCAGGCTCTGCTCTGAGAGCTTTCCACGTTAACTTGTTTAATCTTCCCGTCAACCCTGTAAGTGAGGTAGTTTTCTTATGTCCATTTTATAAAATAGGCAGCTGAGGCACACAGTGGCTAAGTGACTTGCCCCAGGTCACACGGCAGAGCTGGGATTGAAACCCAGGCAGCCTGAGGTCAGAATTCATGCTCTTACCTGCTACACTGCACGAGTCAAAGATAGGACTTGGCGTTTGCTTGCATAGCACTTTGTACTGTGCTCTTTCAGTTTCATCTCATTAAAGCAGAGAGAGATTATGGTAGCCATTTGACAGGCGAGAAAAAGGAGAAGGTAAAAGACGCTGGTTATAGCAGCTAACATGCGCCCCTGGCATCACAGCAGGTCCTGTGTGAAGTGCTCCACACGGTGGGTATTGACGTGCAGATATTTCCTCTGGAACCCTGTGAGGTAAATACTTACAAATGAGGAAACTGAAGTTTGGAGAGGTAAAATGCCCTCATTCAGAGCTGGGAGGTAGTATAGTTGGCACTCAGTTCCCCCAGCAGGCCAGAGTCCGGTACCCGAGCCCTCAACAACTGTATACAGCACCCAAGGACGTCAGTCAGGATCATTCACTGTAGACTGACTGTGTGCCCACTGTGCCAGGCCCTCTGCTGGTGGTGAGACACAACAGTAAACTAGCCTTGACCCGAACCCCCAATGAGTGCACAGCCATGTATATGGATACAAGCAAGGCTGATACTCAGTAGTTGCCATGCATTCTGATTGTCTGCTTCCTGTGTCATACTGGGTTCTAAATATTTTATATCTCAACCTGGAATAGAAATAAGAGAAACTGAACTCACGGTGGCTTATTTAGCTGAAAGTCCAGAGAAAAGACAGTTCTGGGATTGGTTCAACAGCTCCTCATTGGTCAGGACCCCAAGTGTGTGCTTCTGAAATCATCTTGGCCTTTCCTCATGCTTTCTTGATTGTTGCTGTGTCTCCGAGTGTCACCTCATCTCACAGCCACGAGGCAGGAAGCAGGCAGCCAGCCGAGACTGTGGTACCACTTTTTTATCAGGAAGCTTCCCCTTCCATCCAGCAGACTTCTCAGCTGGAAAAGTGAGTGTCTGGCCCTTTTAGCATTGATATTGGCAGATAGGCTAAAGAGAAGGGGCTGGAATGTCATGAGAGTGCTCAGTCTGGCTTAGGAAGTGAGCTGTGCCTTCCATTCAGGCCTGGCCTCAGACATCTCTCCGTGCCATGGACATTGGTACATTTATTCATGCAACAAGGCATGGACTCTGAAGTCAGCCTGCAGGATTTGAACCCAGCTTTGCCATTTACCAGCAGTGTGACCTTGGGCCAGTTACTTTGCTTTGTGTCTTACTTGCCTCTTGTGTAAAATGGGGCTGATAATATTATGTCTCTCAAAAGATTGCTGTGCAGATCAACTGCGTTAATACAACTAAAGTTTTTAGAACAGTTTCTGGCAATTATAAGGTTAGGCTGTGTGATTATTCATTCTCCCATTTAGCAGACCTGAGCATCTCTTAGAGGTGCCAGCACTTCTGGGGAGACAGGTGATTAGGCGTGGCATCTGCCCACAGGAGTTTGGCGGGGGTACATCCTTGTATGGAATGCACAGATAGACAGCCTTTCACATATCAGGAAGAGGATGGGCCAGACAGGGCAGGTCCCAAGGGCTTTGCAGGGGGTTCATACCAGATGGGTAGGGAAATCAGAGAAGGCTTCACCCAGGAGGTGGCTTGGGAAGTAGGCCTAAAGAAGAGGAAGGGTTGATTTGCAAAGAGCATGGCAGTTACTGCAGGCAGAGCATAAGGCCAATGCGGGAAGGCTGCTGTGCTCACGGAGCAGTTGGGAATCCTGGTTGGGGGCAGGGGAAGCCTGTGAGTTTATAGCTGTTTTGCGAAGAGAAAATATCTTTGAATCTAAGTTTAAGAAAAGACTATCTAGAGTTGGTAAACCCTTTTGGTCATGAGGGAGAGGTCTTTAGAAGATGAGATCCACAGCCTCCGTGGAGGCAATAATGGATCTGATTATTGGGCACTTGGTGTCCACACCGTGCTCTGTGCTTTGTTTCTTCCTCAGCCTCCTGCGAAGCCAGTGGTGGTGTTCACATTTTCCAGAAGGGTCACTTGACCTTCCGAGGCATTTAGTCTTTGCTCCTTCAGTGGGGATGAATTGAACACCTGTCACCAGCCCAGCACCGTTCTAGATGATGGAGAATGAGCAGTGAAGGGCCCACATTCTGTGGAGTTCATGCTTCTGCTGTGGGGGATGGGCAAGCAAACTATTAAATGGATAAGTGAATTGAAGCCAAGGTTTCTCCAAAGCCAGTACTCTAACTTAAATTCAGGGTGCTACTATGAAGTGCTTTGGAACACATTCCAGCCTTATCACTTCCTGGCTCTGTGTAACCTCGGGCTAGTGACCTTTCCTCTCAGAGCTTCAGTTTCCTTATCTTTAAAATGAAGATCTGGGTAGGACCTCTTATTAGTCAAGATTAGACTCCGCTACTCATCAGAAAACCAGTAAGTAGTGGCTTAAATAAGGCAGGATAAGGCAAAAGATCAGTTTATCTTTTGCACAGAGGAAGGAAAGGGTGTATGGGTAGGCAGGGACAGGGCCACTGGCTGGGAGAGTGGGCTCCTTCCGCCATCTTCAGCCTGTGGTAAGACAGCTGCCACACCTCCAGGTACGGTATCTACATCCCAAGAAGGATAAGGATGGAAGAAGCTGAGGCTACGTCTTTTTATTGGAAAGTGTAGTTTTACCAGGAGGCCCCTTCAAAGGCCCCTTTGCACATCCCCAGCAGTCTTTTACTTAATCTCTCATTGACCAGAATGGGACATATAGTTAGCTATAGCTGCAAGGGAACCTGGGAAAGCAAGCTTTTTGGTTGAGCGTCCCACACTCAGGAAGAGGAGGAGAGTCGGTTTGTTTAACAACCAGCAGTTGGAGTCTGCAGCCTTGAGTGTGAAGCATTCAGCGTGGTGTTCAGCATGGGAGCAGCACCCAGAGGAGGGTCACAGTGTTCCCACATTGAAAAGCCAAGTTCTCCTTGTTGTCAGGAACTGCCACCAGTTTGTGCTGAATTTCCACATCTGCCCACTAGGAGTGATGCTCCTTGCCTTTGGGTGTCCTGAGGAGCATTTGTGGGTCCATAAAACAGGACAGGAAGGACTCTGAGATACATCCCAACTCATAAGAGGCCTGGGGCTTAAAGCTGAACCCAGCCCTACCAGCTGACTATCAACCCAAACATATTGCCCTGAAGTTGTTCATTTACTTATCTTTGTCCCCTTGTAGTCTGAACAGCGTGGGGGTGAGAGCAGGAGTGGTGGTGACCTGCTTCTCTGTGACCAGATCTGGCACAGCACCCATGCCCACCCAGTACTCAACTTGGGGGATTGAATTCTTTGCAACTTCTCATCTTGTGAGGAAACTGCCAAACCTTCTCTGCCCCAGCACCATCCCTGTTCTGGGCCAGACCACTTCTACCCCCACGGCTACCCCAGCCTCCTAATGGGACTCTCTGCCACTTGTCAGGTTTATTATCTACATGACAGCCAGATCAGGTGCTGCCCCCCTCCTGCACCTGCAGTGGAAGTCAACTCCAGAATCCTAAACACTCTGGGGTCTTTGCCCCTGCTGTTTATGTCTTCCTCACCTACCACCACACCTTTCCTTGGCCAGCTTTGCATCCTTCGGGGTTTCGTTTTAGACACTGCCCCTTCAGTGAAGCCTTCCCTGACTACCCACTCTGCAGCACCCTGTTCCTTTCCTTTGCTGATCCTTTCCTCATCTTCCTTTATGCTGACGTGTACTTGGTAAGTGCACTCAGCCTCTAGCCAGAGTGGAGAGAGGGGTCATCCTCATTCACTGCTTTATTACATGGGAAGATCTCAGGAAATACTCAACAACTGCATGCAAATCAGTTAAGTAAGTGAAGACTTACTGCTTTTTCCCCCTGCTTTTGAAAATACAGTCATTAAAGATAATTTGAATAAATATAGGAAGGTATAAAGAATGTATTTCCAAAATGACTGGTAGTCCTAGCACCTAGAAATAACCCCAGTTAACATTTTGGAGTAATTATTCCAGTCTTTTTTCTATGACTGCATCTGCGTATATATAAATGTTTCACATTGGTATATGCAGTAATTTATTCAGCCATCATCCTGTTGGATGTTGACGTAGGTTCAGTCTTTTTCTTTTGCATTCAGTACCGTGAATTTTTTTTCTTTGTCTCTGTTTCTTTGGGATCAATCCCCAGAAGTAGCATCACTGGTTCAAAGGGTAAGACATTTTAAAAAGTTATTGCCAGATTTCCTCTAGAAAGGTTCCACCAACTAAACATTTTTTTTTAAAAGTGTATTGTTCTGGGAGTGAGCTGCTCATTTCCTAGTGTCCTGGGCTCCCTCAGAGCCAGTGCCCCTTCCAGCCTGTCTTACTCCACCTTGGTCTTGGCCTGGGTACTAGTCCTGCATGTGGTCCTGGGAGCGGGTGTTTGATTACAGCGTTGTGCAAACAGAGCTTCAGGCACTCGCCATCTGTCAGCCAGTCCATGGGCCCAAGAAAAGGCTTTGCACCCAGTCAAGTGCAAAGTCAAGTGCAGCCAGGGAGCCTCTGTGGTTATTGCTGCAGGTGCATGGCTGGGAGGTACTCCTGTCAGTGGCGCAGCCTCACAGCCCCTGTTCCCTGAAGCCTCAGGTGGGTGTGGATCCCTGCCCTTCTGTCCCCAGCTGTCATGTGGTGAGTTGTCCCAAAACTGCTGCTGTGTAGCCCTGCTTTCCCTGACTCCTCTGGGGCCAGGAGGAAGGGCATGCTCCCCCAGCTTGCCCAGGACGTTTGTATGCACGCAGGTCGAGTGGCCCTGCTGGGTGGGGAGGGGGTGCCTTTTATAGGAGGAAAAGTGAACTTTGAGCCAGGGCAGCGAGAGGGACTGGGGTGTGTGAGTGTGTATTTACACAGACCACACACAAAGGGAAGCTAACCCTTTGGTCTTCAGAGAGGGTCTTCAAAGATTAAACAGCTAAGATTTTTAAATACATATCTCTTTTTTGTAAAATTGCTATGTAATACAACAGTATAATCTTTAAAAAATTCACAGTGCAAAAGACTTTAAAAGTTTCTTGTGAAACATAACAAGTACACTGAGAAGTGTGTAAAGTGTGATACAGAGTTTAGCAAACAATGATAAAGCAAGCACTCCTGTCCGCCAGATGGACAAAGAGATCCTGCCAGCAGCCTAGGAGCTGTCCCCACCCCCGCGGGCTCTATTTCACCAGACTGCCTTGGCTACCATTTCTTCTTGCTTTTTGAAGGTTTGCTCACCCATGTGAACAACTCTAAATGCCATGGTTCTGTTTTGCCTGTTTTTGAACTTTATATAAACAGAATCATAAACTCTGCATGTTCTGTGTCTGGCTTTTTGGCTCAGAGTCATGCCTGAGAGGCACATCCTGGTTTTGATGTTGGCACATTTCTGGTACTAAAGCTCATTTTCACTGGTGCACAGACAGGCTTTAAAATTTTTCATATTTGTGCATTTTGTTTGATGAGGATTAGAAAAATATGACTCCAACGCTGATAGATTAAGACTTTTATAAGTGAGTTGGTGGAAAGGACCATCTTAAGTCATAATAGCACAGGTGGTCTGTGGTGGAGCCAAAGTGGAGGCATGTGCCTTTGGGAAGTTCGGAGGCTTCAGGGTTACGGATGGGAGGATCACACGCAGCAAACACAGTCACTCCCCTCCCCGGAAGCTGCACGTCGACCTTCCAGATCTCTGCTCTGCATTGACCTAGGTGGGTAGATCGCAAGGTGTAAAATATGGAACATGGGGACTATTTTTAAACACTTTTTTTCATTGTAAGAGAGAGCCCGTCCAGGCAGAACTGTACAGCAGCACTGTAGAGCCCCCGCTGGCTTCGAGTAGCTGGTCCCCTGCTGTCCCCGCCGCCGCCAAGTCGAGATCGTGGTCAGATGAGGCCCTGCTCCTGGGAGGGTGCCACCCCTCAGCTGGCAGGCTCTGGAACCTGGCACTAAACCACTTGTAGATGACCGGCTTCTAGGTTGAGGTTTCATTTGTCGCAGAGCAGCTCCCTTACTGTGATCTGTTGCAAGTCAGCCCTCCACACAAGGGTTTGTAAAAAAAAAAAAAAAAGAAGAAGAAGGAGGAAGAAGAAGAAATAAAAATAAGAGAGAATATTCCATTCTTCCTCATTACTTCTTCCTGGGGTTTCTGAGTTTGTTCTCTGGTTAAAGCAGCCAGTTTCCTTGTACGATTCAACTGCAGGGCGGAGTGAGACTGGACAAGGCAGTTGTGGCCTCTGCCTGGAGTACGAGAAATTAGGGGCCTGAACAATGCCACACATGCCAGTGATTCTTCATTTAGTAGATGGATTGGTATCTGCCTCCCAATTTTATTTTATTTTTTCAATAATCTTGGCAATTCCATAGCTTCCCTCCCTCCCTGTAGTCATTTGGGAACTTGGAAATTAGAGAGGAGTTCACAGAGGGACCAGGCACTTGGGACATCCTCAGTGCTGAGTTAACATGGGGCTGTGACTCAGGGGTCACAAATGTGCAGGGCTGTGGCCATCCATGTGCGCATGTGTGAGAGAGACACACACACTGGGACGTGGAGAGACAGGGGAGCCGGGACCCAGAGAGGTGGGGCAGAGACGCAGAGGGTGAGGTGGAGGTGTAGATGGATGGGGCAGGGACACAGAAACGTGAGTCCAGTTGGCTGGTGAAATGGCTGTTTGGCTTGCTGGTTAGTTGATTGGTTAACTAAGTGGTTGGTTGTCTGTTTAGTTGCTCATCTGGTTGGCTGGCTGGTTGATTATCTGGTCAGGTGGCTTACCGATTGACTGGTTTTGGTTTTTCTTTTTATTTTAAAGTACTCAAAATATGGACAACTCACCCTGATTTCAGTGCTGCTTTGGACCTGGGGACAGAAGAGCAGTGAGGAGTGGCTGCATGCATTTGGGTGTCTAATTACAGCTCCCCACTCCTTCCCGTGAGGACACTACGAATGCAGCCGTTCTGTTGTCATTAGTGTTGTCTTAAATTAACTGTATTGTACTAACTGTGCCGTGACCATGGTGCCTTATGGAGATCATCTCAGGTCCCTCCAGCAGTCCCATGAAGTGACTCTGCTCTTTCTGATATGTGTTTGGGCTGGGATTTAACCCCAGGCCATCTGACTCCATACATAGCATGAGCCTAATTTATGCCTTAAAGTCACTCAGGGGGAGGGAGGGCCTTTATTTAGAGTGCCCACCATGTTCACAGCTCTGTCCTTGCACTTTAGAGATGACAGTGGTTATGGTGACCGAAGAGTCACCCAGCTGGGTTTGAACTCCACCTCTGCCTCTTCCCTCACTGGGTGATCTTGAACAGGTAACTTGCCACCCTGAGCCTCCGTGCTCCCTTCTGTGGGGTGAACTGTCGGGTCCCCTGCCTAGGGGTGCTGCATGAGTTGAGCAGAGCCAGCTGTGAGGCCAGAGTCACGTGGGGCTTAGGGAACTGGACCAGCGGACAGGCCTCCAGCCTGGTCTCCACATGCGCCCGTTTGTGTTCTCATACAGGATGGACCCGTGAGTGGTCACCGGACAGACTCTGGAGTCAGCCAGACCCAGGTTCAGACCTCAGCTCCTCCCCTCATTCTCTTTCTGACATCAGGCAAGTGGTGTTTCCTCTCAGAACCCTGGGTTTCCCCGTTTTGTGTGGCAAGTGCTCTGTGCAGGGCCTGGCTCTGGGCAGCAGTGGATCAGGAGACAGGGTGGTCACTGCTGGCAGCTGGGCACCGC
The DNA here is from genome assembly GCA_028533065.1 of Trachops cirrhosus. Classification (NCBI taxonomy): domain Eukaryota; kingdom Metazoa; phylum Chordata; class Mammalia; order Chiroptera; family Phyllostomidae; genus Trachops; species Trachops cirrhosus. Next base: position 33,339,138 of record CM052550.1, read on the forward strand.
CCAGTGTAACTAGGCCCAGCTGTGTGTGCCGCTCTCCCACTCCCCTCCCGCCACAAGGAGCTTTCCCAGCCACAGTGTTCCTGATGGGCCTCACTCTCCCCCTCCCCGCCACCTCACCCCAAAGCCATCCTCAAGTGACAACAAGCAAAGCCGGAGGTGCCCCCGGCTGGCTCCCCAAGAGCAGGATGGAAAGAACAGAGCTTTAACAGATGTTCTTGACAAGGATTGCCGGGCTCTATTTAATCAAGATTGTCAAATATTGATTTAATCTCCAGACCCAACAGATGTGATCTTAGCAGGTTTTGGTAGCAATTTGCCAGGATTAGTTTTCAAGTCAGGCTCCACACTGACAAGACACCATCTTCTGAAGACGGCTTGGCCTGGCCACTGGAGTGAGCCCTGGGGGGAGACATATACATATTCCACTACCAGTCCAACCTGGGCAGCAGCAGCTGTGAGAGCAGACCCAGAAGGTTGCCCCGTGCAATGACTGGGGACACTCGGGGTTCCAGGCGACAGCATTTATCAAAAGTTGCAGTATCCAAAAAAAAAACAAAAACAAAAACGGCATGACCACACCGTGCCTGCAGCTTGACAGTGGGCTGGCGAGAGCCAGTGAGCTCCCTCAGGACGTCAGGCTGCCAGGAGCAGCAGTTGTGCCCTTGCGCAGTCTTCCCCGAAGGGCCTCCCCCATCTGAGGCCCTCATTCGGCCTTTCGGGCCCCTGCCCTGACTCTGTCACATCATCCCCACTGCACAGAGTGGCTGCAGTAGCTCCTGGGTGGGCCTGGCCCACGTGCTCGTGCTCCAGAAAGCATCCTTTTTTAATTTCGCATTTCAGAGTCTCATTTGAAATTAGGAAAACAGCACCCAGAATTGGAACAAGTTGCTCTCAATTCATATTGCTTCAAAGGAGGTAGCAACACCCTGGCCTAGCCCACCCAACCCCACAGGGATTCAGGGGGCACCTCCCCCTGGCCCTGGCTCAGGGCCGCCAGGAAGGAGTGGCTTTAAGGTAGGCCACCGGGCTTCTGAGCCCAGAGGACCCAGGGTTCACTCCAGGCCTCATTTGGTTCCATTTGTTTTCTTGAGATTTGTTTTTATGATAATATAAGTAAAAATAATACAGCTAATACTTCTATTATCACTGTATGCCAGGTATATTGTAAGTCTCTACATTTATTAACTCAATACATCCCTAAGAGTTATGCCCTATTATTATCTCCATTTTATAGATGTGGAAACTGAGGTAAAGAGAGGCCGAGTGTCCCGCCAAGGTCTAAGTAGTTAAGTGGCAGAGCTGGGATTTGAACCTGGGTAGTTCTAACCACTATGATACATCTGCCACATCAGGAAACATCTCCAAGATGGTAATAAGTAAGAAAGCAACTATGAAGGCATTAACCTGTTCATTTTTTAAAATTCATTTATTTATGTAAGCACGTAATGACACAAGCATTTAACCTATGCAACTTCGACTATACTAGTTAGCAAACTAAAAACAACGAGACACTATCGCAGCTGAAGCACTGTGGGCAAGTACAGCCTCCGTTTCACCAAGGAGCATGTGAACAGAAGTTGGGGTGCCCCTTCCTTCTCTCCGTGAGGCTGGCGTGAGCATCTCCAGGCCACAGAGGAATCTCTACTTGGAAAAATGCATACTTCTCAGACTCCTTGGCCCTAGGGGCCAGGCACACACAGGTCATTCTTGTGTGGTCAGGGCGTTTCCCCTCAGGGTTTTCAGGGGTGGCTTCCACTCACTCTGCCGTGTTTCACTCACATGCTCACTTTTAAGATGGAAATCTCAACCTCAATCTGAGACTCCCCTCCCCTGTCCAACTGTGAGCATGTCCTCACGTAGACTCACAGAGAAAGTTCTGGAAGAATGTAAAAGCTGTTCACAGAGCTTCTCTGCAGGATACGGAGTCAGGGCAGTACCTTATAGGGATTCTAAAGAGGATCTTGAACTTACATGATTGCAACAACATGATTGCATTTAGAAGTGGAATTGCTTTATTAAACCAAAATAGTATGCTTACCTGAAATTTCAGTGCATAATTCCAGTTAATTCTTCCTGTTCCCCTAAGGGGATTTACACTCTTAGAAACAGGAGAGGCCACTGGGAACTCTTACCTATGTGGGACCTCACTTGTTTGGGTGTATGGCTGTAACTGACTGCCCTTGCTCCTCTGGGCACTTTCCTCCACTCCTAGGTAGGAATGTGGGCTCCTTTTGGATGCCGGGGAGGATTTACATTAGAAACATTCATTCTCTGAGTCTTCAACATTAAATGAAAGTGTAGGTTGTTCACAGAGTGAATAAGAAATATATATCTGGACTTCACCCCCAGTTCCTGGCACAAGAGTTTCTAAACCCCTTGGAATTTTCTGAGAGATGGGGGTGATGGCAGGGTGTTTTGTTATTCATAATACGCCCCTTGCAACCTTACCTGAGTTTATACTAATGAGGTGACTTTTGGTAGACCCCCTAGATATCTTCTGAATGGGAGCTGGCTACCAGAGCAACCAACTGCATAATTAGAGGGTTAGAATTTCTGTTCCCACCTTCCCTGACCTCTAAGGAAGGGAAAGGGGCTGGAGATTGAGTTAATCACCAATGGCCAGTGATTGCATGATTTAATCAGTCATACCTACATAATGGAGCCTCCATACAATCGTAAACAGGGAAGTTCAGAGCTTTTAGGTTGGTGGGTGCATCCACATGCTGGGGGGGTGGCACACCCCAAACTGCATGGGAACAGAAGCTCCTGCGCTCTAGACCCTTCTAGACTTTTTGCTAAGTATTTCTTCATCTAGCTGTTCATTGTACCCTTCATAACAAATTGGTCATAGTAAGTAAAATATCTTTCTGAGTTCTGTCAACTGTTACAGTAAATTATTGAAACTGAACATGGGGTTGTGGGAACCCCAAGTTTTGTAGCCAAGTCTGACAGAAGTGTGGGTAACCTGAAGACCTACTATTTGCAATTGGCATCTGAAGGGGGAGGAAGTTGTGTGGGACTGAGCCCTTAACCTGTGAGGTCTGCACTGCAGGTAGTTAGTGTTAGGATCGAAATAAAATGTAGAGCACAAATTGGTGTCTGCATAGAATTTGAGAATTGCTTAGTGGAAAATCTACACATTTGGTGTCAGAAGTGTTAATGAAAATGAAAAGTTGGTGTTCGTGCTGACTTTCCATACCAGAATCAGTAAGTTGAGACAAGAATTTAATCTTTTTTAAAAAATATATTTTATTGACTATGCTATTACAGTTGTCCCATTTTCCCCGCTTTATTCTCCTCTGTCCTGCACAGCCCTCCCACCAGCATTCCCCTACTTAGTTCATGTCCATGATCGTACGTGTAAGTTCTTTGGATTCTCCATTTCCTATACGATTCTTAACCTCCCCATGTCTGTTTTGTACCTACCATTTATGCTTCTTATTCCCTGTACCTTTTCCCCCATTCCCCTTTCCACCCCCACCGCTGATAACCCTCCATAAGATCTCCATTTCTGTGATTCTGTTCCTGTTCTAATGGTTTGCTTAGTTTGTTTTTGGGGTTTTTTTTAGGTTCAGTTGTTGATAGTTGTGAGTTTGTTATCATTTTACTGTTTATAGTTTTTATCTTCTTCTATTTCTTAGACAAGTCCCTTTAACATTTCATAAAATAAGAGCTTGGTGATGATGAATCCCTTTAATTTGACCTTATCTGGGAAGCACTTTATCTGCCCTTCCATTCTAAATAATAGCTTTGCTGGATAGAGCAATCTTGGATGCAGGTCCTTGCCTTTCATGACTTCAGATACTTACTTCCCACTCCTTCTTGCCTGTAAGGTCTCTTTTGAGAAATCAGCTAATAGTCTTATGGGCATTCCTTTGTAAGTAACTGTCTCCTTTTCTCTATATGATGTACCTTGGTGTGTGCTTCCTTGGGTCCAACTTCTTTGGGACTCCCTGAGCTTCCTGAACCTCCTGGAAGTCTATTTCCTTTGCCAGATTGGGGAAGTTCTCCTTCATTATGTTTTCAAATAGGTTTTCAATTTCTTGCTCTTCCTCTTCTCCTTCTGGCACCCCTATAGGTTGGCTATCTCTTCATCACTTAGTTGTTTTTTTTTTTCTGGAGATTTGATCTGTTCTTTCATTCAGGCCATACTTTTTTGTCTCAGCATGCCTGTTGCATAAGAGGTGGAGCCTTAGGTGTTCACCAGGGCGGGGTAACCCGTGGTGCTACATTGTGGCACTATATATGGGGAAGAGGTCTGAGCGGGAACAGTGCTACTTGCTCAGCTCTCGGGTGGGTGAGTTTGTGTTTGTTCTAGGCTCAGATACCGTCTCCATTGCTGGCAGACTCCCTGGGGCACGAAGGTTGAATTGCTTGTTGACCCCCTGCAGTCATGTAGGTCATACATTGCCATTCCTGGGATAACAGCTTTCCACATGCATTACCATACTTTACCGGGTATAATGCACACCCACGTTTTTGTACACATTATTCACAGTATTATTATGCCTACGGTATGTGATTATTATACCCATGTATAATGCACATCCTTATTTTTCCCTGAAAATTTTGAGCAAAAAAGTATGCATTATGCACAACAAAATATAGTAATCTCTTAAACCTATCAACTATGACTAAAGCTAAAATCTTTAACCCATGGTGTCTTGAGCTCCCCCCATCATTGAGAGTATAAAACAGATCATAGTACCATGCAGCCACAGTCAAGGCCCTCTCATTATTCTTAGATCCAATGGAGTAGAGTCCCTGCTACAGTCCTTCTTAATGAGATGTCAGAGTTCCATCTGTCTTGTTTCCTTGGGGAGCCTAAGAGTGGTCCCGGTTATGCTCTGATTTCTAATAAAGTAGGGAAAGTCACCAGAGGAGAAAACAGATTCTTAATCTGAGATCTACTGAGCTGTTGCTGCCTTTCTAGAGTTCTGTCCTTATGGATTGAGTTTGAAGATACATGCGTCATTCATGTATTTACATGACATACTTGTCTTTGACCTGCCTTTTATTTAGAATGCAGTAGTGAAGAAGTAGGAGCCAAACTGCCGAGGTTTGAATCCCAGCTGCTACACCTCCCAGCCATGTGAGACTGGGCCACATGACCTTTTGTCTCATCTGTACCATGAGCATGCTAGAAGTCCCTACTCACAGGGTTAGAATAACACACAAGTTAATGCCAGGTGTGTCACCCTGTGTCTCCCACATTGGGACAAGTCATAGTGTATTCCCATCATCACCATATTATCTCTCCCCTTGTTACCAGACTAAAGGGATTGATTTGCCTGCAAGCACAAAGCCCAATAAGACATGAACAAGAGCTTGCAGCAAAGAAAGTAAGGGTTTATTTTTAGGAAGTGGCCCATGCCCAGAATCATAGGTGAGTTAATGCTCAAAAACCTGCTTCCCAATGGCTTCCAGGGGCTCAGTTATATGAGGGTGGACACCATTAGTCATGGCAGCTGAGGGAGTTTGGGTCATTGTCTCTACTGATTGGGTCAGTGCTAGGGATGGGGCTAGTTGACCAGAGCACCTAGTCCTATGTCAGCCGTGGTGTCTCTTCATCCTTCATCTGGGCCTGCAGTTAAAACGCATCGGAGACCTAATGTGATTGAAACTGTCTGTGTGGTCAATAGACCCAAGGCTATGTCTATAGGATTATTTGATGCTGATCAGAACCTCACTGTCCTGGCTAATGATTAAGGGAGTAGAAGTGCAAGGGAGAGGGAGGGAGGTGAGTCAGAGTGCTCCTAAGCTGGGCAAAGCCAGTCTGAATCCAAAGGAAAGGAAGAAGAAAAGGTCAGATTGAAGAAGTGAAGTTTCTTCACAGTTACACCCTCTCCCCTGCACATGTGGCAAGAACACATCATAGACCCCAGTCCATTGTAGACTTGATGCTGTTTAAAGTCTAAGGAGAACAAGAGATAATCAGAGGCTTAAAAATCTAGTGGGCTAACTCCTAGGATGCAAGCAGACCCCTGGGAGCACAGCAAAGGAAGGACATATGTGATCCTGATGAGAATGTGGAAGGAAACACAGCATAGGCCAGCAGCACAGGGGGGTGAGGGTGTGGACGAGGCTCCCTGGAGCAGCAGTCCCCTGAAACACCTCCTACAGTAGTTCATCAGTGCCCTTCAGACCAACAGTTGTCATCGTGTGTGATCCTGTCAACAGCATTCAACCCTGCAGACTGCCTGGTCCCCAACAGACCACACCTGCCAGTCAGACCTATGCCACACCTGCTTGCTGGCCGCTCTGCCTGGGCCTGCTCTGCCTAGTGTGCTCATTCCCTGTCGGATTTGAAGGCTCTCTGGCTTGGTGTCAGGCCCTCCTCTCTTTGCTCTCTTCTCTCCTCTGCCCTCAGCCCTGGCTGCATATTAGAATCAGCTGCAGAGCTTTTAAAAGACACTTGGGTCTGGGCCCCATCCAAGACTAGTTGATTCAGACTCTTTGGGGGTGGAGTATGAACACCTGTAATTTTACAAAGATCCCCTGTGCCTCTAATGGACAGTTAGGGAAGAGAACCACTGCCTTCGATAACTCCATAGCGCCTTGTACACCGGCCACTCCCAGCTTTCCTGCCCCTGCTTATCAGCCCCACTCATCAACACACCTGGTGCACGGCAGGTGCCCTGTCTTCCCGCGGATCTCAGGTCAGACAGCACCCTCACAAGCCTTCCCAACCTCCCATCTATAGACGAATAGACCCAATTACTTTGTTTTCTGTCCTTGCTGACTTCTGTCTTCCTTCTACTGCAGCTAAGTTCCTGAGAGCAGGGGTGTGGTCTATCCTACTCTGGGCTGTGTCTTCAGCACCTCCAACCGTAGCATGTAGTATAGGTGCTTAAGAGATGTATTGAATGAATGGGTGGATTTTCAGTGCTCAGTGTTTATGGCATAAATGAGTTATACATGTCTGGTAAATTCTGACTAAATGACTAGGTTTTTAGTGCTTTCTTGACTAAATGAATTTTTTGGACTGAGTGATTTGTAAGAATGTGGTAGGTGTTTGTTGTATGAATGAGTAACTTGTAAGGACTACTTTTTATAGGATGAAGAAATAACTTGTATGTGCCCAGAAATTGAATTGCCAGGTGCATGCCTGGAGGAGTTATTCCCCTTGGGCCTCTGAGAGTAGCCCTCAGACACAGCCCTGAGCTATCCAGACATCTTAGGTCCCTCGGAGTCTCCATCACTGTGACTGGATCACATTTCCATGAAGGAGAGACTCCTGTAGCAGAACAGGGCCAACCTGAACACAGAAGACTGCCTGGGAGGGAGGCTCTAGATAACCACCCGCTTCCCAGTCCAGAGGCCTATGAAGAGGCAGTGCCCTCCCACTCCCTTTCCCTCTCCCCCTCCCTATGCATTTCTTGTAGATTCTTCTCAAAGCCAGATACGCTTGAGTACCCGCCAAGCCTGTCCTCAGGTCACAGGCCCCTACTGAGCCAGTGCTTCCTGGTCCATACATTCATTTACTCACCAGATATTTATTAATGGCTTTCTACTCGTCAGATCTGTGCTGGGGATGTAGGCAGTGATTAAGACTCTCACGTATAGTTTAACCTTATATGTGGCAAACAATTAATTACATGGTAAGTTACACGCATATATTGATGCAGGTACCCCAAAGAGAAAAGCAGAGTGCTCTGAGAGGCTTGAATCCCAGCTGCTACACCTCCCAGCTCTGTGAGACTGGACCACATGACCTTTGTGAGTGCTCAGGGTGGAGACTGAACAAGGTTGGTGAGAGGGAAAGTCATGTGGAGAAAGTGGCATTTGCCCTGAGTTGAGAAAAAATTACCTAGTTGAGGGAGGGGGCAGTAGGAATGGCACGTACAGTGGCTTAGAGGCAGCAGGGACGATGGGCATAAGAAGATCTAACAGAAGGACGTTGTAGCCTAGGCTCCAAGAGCAAGGGGAAGAGGAGAGGGGAGCCTTGAGGGCTGAGATGAGGATTTTGATATTCATCTTAAGATTGCTCTGCCTGCTGTGTGGAAAAGGGCCCTTAGGAGAGCAGGTGCAAAAGCAGAGCCACCAGTGAGGCTGTGGTGTTGTTAGCCAGTGAGAAGTCAGGGTAGCGCAGGCCAGGGTGGGTGGTGGGAGAGTCAGCAAGACGTGGGGTGGTAAATTGGACAAGTGGAGTGAGAGAGGAAATACAAAAGAGGACATTGACATTTCCACTTTGAACCTTTGGATGGAAAGAAGTACCTTTCACTGAGATGTAGAAGAAGCAGTTCACCAGTTGCATTCCAGTTCTGACAAATATTCTGATGTACCACCCTATTGACATCATTCTTGGGTGTATGACTTGTTTTAGCCAATGAAATGTGAGCAGAAGTGACATGTCATTCCTGAGTAGGAGCTTTAAAGGGACATTACATGGTTCAGCCATGTCTCTTAATCTCTGAGATTGGGCCGAACTCGCAACTGGAAGTGAAGCTGGCATGAGCAGGGAGGGCTCTTGGTCAACCAGTGATGGACATGCAGTAGGAACAAGAAACACACCTTTGTTGTGTAAGTCCCTGAGCACTTGGGTTTCTTTGTTACTGCAGCATAGCTTAGTCCATCCTGACTATCCTGAAAAGGAATGAGTTTTGTAGATGGGGAGAAATCAAGGGGTTCAGTCAGAATGTTGAATTTGTAATGCATGTGAGATGCATACATGGTGATATCAAGTAAGTAGATGGAGACCTGACTTTGAACTCAACAGAGTGGTTGAATCTGGAGATATTTTACTGCATGTCACCAGTGAGAAAAATGAGAATCAGAAAGGTCCAGGACCTTTCCCATGACCATCAGGAGGGCTGGTACTTGAACTCTGGACTGCCTGACTTCCGGAATGGAAGCACTTGGGTCTGTCCCAATTCTGCCACTTCACAACCATGTGGCCTTGAGCACATTGTTTCACCTGTTTATTCCTCAGTTTCCTCATTTGTAAAATGAAAATGATGATGATATCTACCTCATGGAGTTGTGAGAATTAAGAGAAAAAAACAAATGTAAAGTGCTTAGAAAAGGACCTGGGCCACCTAGAAGGATTGTCGCCATGACAGATGTTGTTTTATGGGGTTTTTGGTATGGACTAAAATGCCCAATGGCGGAAAGTGGAATAGGTCTGGCTTTAGGTCCAGCTTGATGCAGAGACACATGCTGACTAATGTCCCCAGATTATCTCTGACTCTTGGCCCCTTTCACAGACGGTTCTCCCCTCATGGTCACAAGATGGCTGCAGTGATTCCAATCCTCACATTCTCTCAGAATCAGGGTAAGAGGAAAAAAGCACAGTCCTCAGCCCCAGCATTCCTGGCGAAGATGCGCTGGGTCTCACTGGTTCTGATCAGGGGACGTGGTTTGTTCCTGAATTCCAGAGGGAGCTCCTCTTCTAGACCATTGGATAGGAGTCAGAGAGGGCAGGTTCTCAGAGGGAAGTCTGGGCTGTTGTTAGGAAAAGGAGTCGTGGAGGCTGGGGAAACAAACCACCAATGGCTAGCGTTGGAGGGCTGGTGGTTCCACTTCTGCTGTGCCCTGTGAGGTTCTGGCAGACATGGCCCCACTGCAGGGCCCTTCAGAGCCAGGCACTGAGGCCATGGTCCTTATCTCTTTTTCTGCTATTTCAGCCTCCAGGCTTTGGGGGCCTGACGAGGGAACATCCTGTCATCTCAGAGTTCCCCAGCTTCTTCAAAAGCAACAGTCTGGGAGCATTTACAGAGATGCTGACCGACCCTTACCTTTTCGGAAGGCCATTGTGGCCTCCCCAGGGGGAGGTCCCCACTGGCACAAAGGCAGTCAGTGTGATCACAGATTCTGCCTTTCCCAGCTTCCCTGGCAACTGGAGGACTATAAGTAACCAATTCTGGCCAATGAGACAAAAAAGAAAATTGGCTGAGGTAGGGGAAATGTTCTGGCAAAGATTCTCCTTCTTGTTTGGATCAGATAGGTAAGAACACTCTTACATTATCCCTTTCTTTCCCCCTTGCCCTTGGTTCAGCTAGAAGCATGGCTGCAGCCTTCAGACCACAGCCAGCGATGTGAGCCAGCAGTACCCTGAGAGGGCAGGCAGCAGAGAGGGGGCGCACCTGACCTCATCCACTGAACCAGGCACAGGGCCGTCCTATCTGGCCTCCCTGTTACATGAGATAATGAAATGTTTTCATTTTCTGAACCACCGTTGGCTGGTATTCTCTTACCTGACTCTCCCACTGCTGCCGGCCTCTGATTGTGCCGCTGTCCTGTCCCCCTTTTTTCCCAGCTACTGTTTCAAGCTTCCTTCCTTGCACACAGCACAGTGTATTAGTCAGGGTCCTCAGATGGCAACTGCAGAAGCCACACTTGACTATGTTGGACTTACAGAATTAACAGGAGGCCAGAGGAGCAGTCTCAGAAAACAGGCAGGAGCCAAGAAACCCTAGAGATAGGGACCCAAGGGCCCCCAGCAAAAGTCATGCCAGAGGAAAAGCCAGGTCCACCCACCCCTGGCTGTGCTGTAACTGGGGGGAGGGGTAGAGCTTCTGCCAAAGATACATGAAGGAGTGGTAATAGCAGCACTGACTGTGAGGTAGGTGATATCTGCATTTACAGATTAAAACTGAGTCACAGTTTCAGCAACCAGGCCACGGCACACCAGCATCGTAACTGAGGCTGTCTGGCTCATAATAGGGGTTCCTCATCAGGAAGATCAGAGTGCTTTTAGGAAGGGGAAGCTCAACAGCAGACAGCGGGAAAAGTCCAAGTGTGCACCAGTCCCTGAATCCTAGATAGGCTGTGGGTGTCACTCAGCCTCAGAACATCGGAGGGAGACTTGGCTGCACCTGCTCGGAGAAGGGATTTGTGTAAAGAGAGACCAGGGCCTCGAGAACATCTGTGTGTGTTCACAGAAGGGAGCAAAATGGATTGAGGGTTTCCTACTGAGCTGGAAATAAAATGCTGTCAGCAAAGCCCATCTGTCAGGAGGTGCTTAATGTACACAACTCAGGGTCACATCTGGGCCACTGGTTCTCCCACCAACTGGCCCATGTGTGGCCTCAAAGGACTAATCCTCTGCACTCTGCCAGACTGACCCAAGGGTGAGGCTTCCCTGCTAAGTGCAAGCAGTGCCCTCGGCTGGCCCAGGCACCCCAGGACCCCACACCCATCTGAGTGTGGGGCTGACCGCAGGCCCTCCTCTCTGGCAGATGTCAAAAGCCCCGGAGGTCTAAAACCAGCAGTCCCTGCCCAGATCCGGCCCACATACTTATTTTGTTGACCTTCATTGTGGCTTTTGTTAGTAATGTTCTTAAGAAGTATTTATTTAATGGCTAGAAATACATGCAAATACATGCAAATTGGCAAAAGGTAGCTAGTGGTGTACAGTGAAAAGTAAAGCTCCTTCCCTCCTCTTCTTTCACATCCGATCCCTCCTCCAAATGGGGTCTCATGGGAGGGGAGCCAGGAATAGTAAGAGGAATAACTGAGTGTGTTCATAAGGAGAAAAATGAAGCAGGGGAAGGGGAGGGAGATGGGTGGTGACACCCAGGCCCCCTCCCCAGAAACCATTACTAGCAATTTCTTGAAAATCCTTTTATAAGGATTTTCTACATGTTTATTGGTTATTGTTGTTGATGAATTGGTTTTTCATATTGGGAGATACTGCGTGCAATTTTAGATACCTGGTTTCTCTTGAAAGTTCTGAAGATCTGGCCTGTAATACATCCTACAAGACTCAGTTGCTCGAGTTCAGGAGGTCCACCTGCCTCCTTAGAAGATGCCTCTGCTGTCCAGGTCACGGCAGCCTCACCTGGCCTTGCCCCATCTCCTAACCAACCCGGCCCTGGGAGCTTTCCGTTTTCCTCCCCTGTCCTGTGCCCCGTCCCCTGCTTGCCTCCCTGCAGTGCCTACCCGAGCACCCCATGGGAACCAGGAAGCAGGGCGTGCTCCGCTCACCTGGTTCTCACTTTCTTAGAGGAAATAGGCTCACCCCACCCTTTTGCTCCATGAATCTGTTTCGTGTTTTCCCTTGGTCTCTTTCTGCCAGGTCACTCCATACCTCTGGGCATGAACTAGAAAGTGTCCCCTACACATTTACACACATGCACACACACTCACAACAGGAGGCCTCACTTGGAGAGCACCAACACTCGTTGACCACGATAGCCCTGTGTGGCTCCACATTCCAAGGGAAGGAAAAGTCACTGGGCACCTTGAGACAGATGCCCAGCCCAACCCAGCACTCTGCTGCTCTGAGCAGAATCAGTTCTGTTGGCAGGACAGTGGACATGGCTTCTGGGACGACCAACAGGTCCTGCCACAGGTCATGATTTCCTTCTTCCTCCCCAGCAGAGAGTTTCCTCTTCCAGAAGTTCAAGGTAGAAACCAAGGGAGATGATCCCACAGAGTACTTCAGGTTGCAATGCAGAAGCAGGCGCTCCCCTCCCCAGAGGTCTGCAAGTCAGGGTGCACGCACACTTCAAGTTAGAAGCTGTCTGTTCACTCATTCGTACAATAAATAGTGAGTAGTCCTGGACACTGTTCCCGAGGCTGGGGATATATAAGTCAACAGCACAGACACCCCTGCCATTCTGGAGCTGACAGTGTAGTGGTGAAGAGAGTCAGTAAATGGATAATGATCAAAATCCTTTCAGTTGGTGAAAAAAGAAAGCAGAGAGGGTGACAAAGGCTTTGAGGAGACCAGGCTTCTCTGTCTACATAGGGTGTTTTGGGAAGCTTCATTAAAGGGCTGACACCACGGGAGAGACCCAGCCTGGTGAAGAACCAAGGAAGGGCACCTAGATATCCTAGATGAGATTTGCTATGTCAGAAGGACAGAAAAGAAGGTCACTGTGATAGGATCTTGGTTGGGGATGGTGAGAGGCATCAGGGAGACTGCAGGGGCCAGATCCCATGGGGCTTGGGGGCCCCCAGAAGGAGTTTGAATTTTATTCTAGCACAGGAGCCACTGAGGAGATCTTAGAAAGCAGTGATGGGAGCTGATTTACCAGCTTATAGTATCTATTAATCATGCAGGTTTCTAGAAACATTCCCTCCCCCAGATCCACCAGTGCTCGTGGTGACTCATCTGTCATTTTGACTTCCTTTCTGGTGGGGTGGCTGGTCCGGTGGATGCAGAACAAGCTGACAGCAGTCCAGCCTCTGTGCGCAGCCCCCAGCAGACAAGACTCACAGAGGGCAGAGGATGTGTTCAGTGACTCCACGAGGGAAAAGTCAGTCAGATTCTGAAAGCGGGAAATGCCATGGAACAACTGACCCCCACAAATAAATAGCATCAAATACCCTGGCTGGTGTGGCTCAGTGGATTGAGTGCCAACCTGTGAACTAAAGGGTCTCCAATTCGATTCCCAGTCAGGGCACATGCCTGGGTTGCAGGCCAGGCCCCTGTGCGGGGTACGCAAGAGACAATCACACATTGATGTTTCTCTCCCTCTCTTTCTCCCTCCCTTCTCCTCTGTCTAAGAATAAAGAAAATCTTTAAAAAATAAAATAAAATCTTTTTAAAGAATAAATAAATTACATCAAATAAAGGGGGGTGGCATTATAAAGTACAAGAGACTTAAAAGTGTATCTGCCAAAGTGGAGTACAGATCTTGTTTGGATCCTGGTTTGAACAAACCAGCCTCAAAAGCACCTTTGAGACAGTGAGGGAAATGCAGTGCAGACACATTAGAGAATACTTGTTAACCTAGATGGATGTGATAAAGGTATCGTGGTTATATTTTTAAAAGCCTTATGTACTAGAGATATAAGCTAAAGTATGTATATAGGTGGAATCATGCTTTCTGGGATTTATTCTAAAATATTCTTTCCATCGAAAAAGTGTAGAGTGGGTGGAGAAATAAAACAAATGACAAATACAGTAGTTCCCCCTTATTCGAGGTTTCAGTTAACCATTGCCAGCCAAGGCCCAAAAATATTAAATGGAAAATCCCAGAAATGAACTCTTCATAAATGTTAAATTGTGCACCATTCTGAGTCCATAGCATTGTATCATCTCACATCATCACAAGAAGGGGGAGTGCAGTAAAGTGAGATCTTTTGAGAGAGAGCATAGCTTTTATTACAGCATATTGTTACAATTGTTTTATTTTTATTATAACTTCATTGTTGCTAATCTCTGCATAACTTATAAGTTAAACTTTATCATAGGTATATATGTATAGGAAAAAGCATAGTATAATAGGGTTCCACTCATAGTCTTGAAGCGTATCTCTCAGATAAGGGGAGACTACTGTGGTAAATGGCTGTCGAAGCTGGTTGGATAGCTCTTCATGCTCTTCTCTCTGCTTTTGGGTGTGTTCAGAAATTTCCATAATAAAAAGGTTTTTTGAATGAAGGTGTCAAAGAAAAGTCACTCTCTGGGAGCAGTAACATCACATCTCACCTTTGCCTTTTCTCCCTTTTCAGCATGGCACCCCTGCAGCCTGCCGGCCCTTGCCACCACCTGCTGTTTGCTCTGCCCTGCTGAGCCACTCAGGCTGGAGCCCCCGGGACAACACCTGCCTCCTGAGGTTGTCCTGGCTCGGTTTTCCACAGCGATGGTGGAGAATTGGACTCCACAGACTCACAACCTTCCCGTCAGGCTTCAGGAGCCAGCATCCTTCATCCTGGGACTGGCAGCCCTGAACAATGGCTGAGGGCCAGGGGACCCCATAAAGTTTCTCCACAGCTTCCAGGGACCAGTAGCACTCCAGTGCCTGTGGACTATGACCACCTATCGGCCCATTCCCAGTGATAGTGTGGACCTGGCAGCCAGCTGTGGGGCCAGGGGAGCCGATGTCCTCCCTGGGCCGCACACAGGGGACTATGCGCCCATGGGATTCTGGGTCCAGAACGGTGGCATGCCCCAGGCTGTTGGTGAGAGCCCAGCCACCACCACCACCCGCCCCAGTCCCACCACTCCTGCAGTACCCAAGATGGGCGTGCGCGCAAGGGTGGCTGACTGGCCGCCCAAGAGGGAGGCCCTGAGAGAGCAGAGCAACCCAAGCCCCTCACAGGACACAGATGGCACAAAGGCCACAAAGGTGGCCCATCCCATGAGGAGCATACAGAATGGACAGCCCCCTGCCAGCACCCTGGCTTCCTCAGGGTCCAAAGCCTTCCACCGACTCTCCAGGAGAAAGTCCAAAGATGTGGAATTCCAGGACGGGTGGCCCCGGTCCCCTGGCAGGGCCTTCCTTCCCCTGCGGCACCGCAGCAGCAGTGAGATCACCCTCAGCGAGTGTGACGTGGAGGACGTGGGGGAGCCACGGGGGGGCCGGCTCACGGGTGCCCTACCCCTCTTCCGCGAATACGGGAGCACATCGTCCATTGACGTGCAGGGCATGCCTGAGCAGAGCTTCTTCGACATTCTCAATGAGTTCCGCAGTGAGCAGCCAGAGGCCCGAGGCTCCCAGAACCTCACTGAGCTCCTCCAGGCAGATCCCAGCCCACACCTTACAGGGGGTGGCACTGGAGCCAAAGGAGACCCCCGCAACGGACAGTCCACCAGGGACAACCTTCTCCCACTACAGCCTGGGAAGGAGAAGGAGAGGGCCCGCAAGAAGCCTGTGCGGGGCCTAGGCAGTGGAGACGCAGTGGACTCATCCATCTTTCGGAAGCTGAGGAGCAGTAAACCAGAAGGCGACATGGGCCGGTCCCCAGGGGAGACAGAGGAGGGGCGGAGCCCTCAGGAGGCCAGCAGGCCATGGGTCTGCCAGAAGAGCTTTGCCCATTTTGATGTGCAGAGCATGCTGTTTGACCTCCACGAGGCAGCCGCCAACAGGGTGTCCACGACCCAGAGGCGGAACACCACAACAGGGGCCTCAGCTGCCTCGGCCATGGCATCGTCCCTCACGGTGTCTCGAACTAATGGCCTTGGGGGCCTGGACACAGCCTTCACCAGCACAGAGGACTTGAACTGCAAGGAGAACCTGGAGCAGGACCTGGGTGATGACAACAGCAACGACTTACTGCTCAGCTGCCCGCACTTCCGCAATGAGATTGGGGGAGAATATGAGCGCAACGTGAGCTTCTCCCGGGCCTCTGCTGGTTCCCCAGGCGGGAGCGAGTGCCGCCTGGCTGAGCCCGCCCTCAGCACCTACCGCACCAACGCCAGCATCTCAGTGCTGGAGGTACCCAAGGAGCAGCAGAGGACTCAGAGTCGCCCTCGGCAGTACAGCATCGAGCACGTGGACCTGGGTGCCCGCTATTACCAGGATTACTTTCTGGGCAAAGGTGACTGGGACAGGCGGGCGGGCCATAGCTTATCTCTGAGGCTTCCCCTGCTCATTCATTCACTGTGTGCTGGGACCTGCCTCAGAGTAGGGCTGTAAGGATGCGATGAGCGAGCCTCAGGACATTTGGCTGACACTCCAAAGCCTTGAGCTGTGTGAGACGATAGACACGTAATTATTTAGCGAACATGTGCCTGGTTCACCTATGTGTTAGGCCACAGGTGACAAACACAAGGCCCACAGGCTGAATCCGGCCCTCCACCTGGTTTTATCCGGCCCGGCACCTTGTTTCTTCCTGGTGGCAGTGCTGAGCTCCTTCCCCTAGTTAAGGAATAGTTACATTTATACAGTCCCGAAATCACATTCGACCCTTTGCAGGCAACCGAGAGGCTGATGTGGCCCCCGGTGAGAGTGAGTTTGACGCCCCGGCGTCAGGCCCTCTCTAGAACCTGGGGATACAGTGTTGGCCAGTTAAACATAAAAACCTTGTCTTCCTAGCACTTAATGTGGGTGTAAGGCAAACAATAAAACTAGATAAATACATAAAATATATAAGCTGTCATAGGGTCATAAATGCTACAGAGAAAAGTAAAGCATAGAAGAGTGTCAGGGTGGGAGGCTGCAGTTTTCAATAGGGAATGGTCAAGGAGGACCTCCTCGTAGGTCCATTGGAGTGCTGAGCTGAAGGAGATGGGGAGGGAGCCGTGTGGAGACGGGGGACAGTGTGTTTCCGGCACAGGGAGCAGCAAGTACAGTAGCTCCAGGACACCACAGGAATAGGAAGGAGGCCGTTGTTGCTGGGATGGGCGACTGGGGGAGAAGAGAAGGAGCGAAGCGAAGAGGTGACAGGGCAGATCATGTGGGGCTTTGTGGTCCATGGTGAGGGCTCTCACTTCTACCCGGAGTGAGATGGAACTGCAGGAGGGTTCTGAGCAGAAAAGGGGCCCGATCTGACTTGAGTGTTCACACACTCGCTCTGAGGGTAGAGAGACCAAGGAGGAGAGGATGATGGACATGTGTAGGATGGAGGTGGGGAAGAAGCAGGCAGGTTCTGGTTCCCTTCGAAGGTTGAGTTGTTGTTTGGAAGGCGTGAACACCAGGGAGAGGTGGGCTTCGTACATCATTAGGTTCATTGGTGCTAGTGGGGCAATCCCAGGAGGCAGTGTAGCACAGTGCAGAGACCCCAGCCCGGCGGGACACATGGAGAAGTGCAGGACACGGAGCCGGAACTGAGCCAAAGGCCGCTCCCGTGAGCTCCCGCTCGTTGTTGTCATTCAGGGAATGCAGACAAACCCAGAGTTGCCAGCCTTTCTGATTTTTTTCTACATCCTCCTGAAATTCAGAATTTTAAAAAAGATTTTATTTTATTTATTATTTATTTATGTATTTTAGAGAGAGGGGAAGGGAGGGAGAAAGAGAAAGAAAAACACTGATGTCAGAGAGAAACTGGTTACCTCTGACATGCACTCTGACTGGGGACTGAACTGAAAACCCAGGCATGTGCCCTGACCAGGAATCAAATCACGATTTTTCACTTTGTGGGATGACACCCAACCCATGGAGCCACACCGGTCAGGGCTAGACTTCAGATTTTTTTTTAAATGTGGATTCTTACAATTTTTGAATGCCGGCAGCTGTATCAATTCAGAATTGCTTACAACTACCAGTAACAGGCTTATACAACATAGAAGTTTATTTCTCGTGAAGAAGTTCAAAGGGCAGCAGCCCTGGGCTGGTATTGTTCCTCCTCAGCATCAGTGGAACGCTAGCCCTAGTGCGTGGCCTCCAGCCCTCAGGTGGTCTCCCGGTCCAAGGCGATTGCTGGACCTCCAGCCATTTCATCAGTATTTCCAGGCAGAGGAAAAGAGGACAGTGTAAAGGCAAAAAGATAGACCTCCTGTCAAGTCAGTCTTTAAACGGGGTTTTCTCAGAAGCCCCGTCCAACTGTTTGTGCTTATTGGCTACTTCTGTCTGCAAGGCAAGCTGTGAAAATTTAGATAGGCACAACCCCTGTCTTTCCTTCCCCCAAGATTAGAGGGTTTTCTTAAAAAGGAAGAAGGGAAAAATGGATAAGCAGCTAATACTCCACAGCAACTAGTTTAAAAAATTTTAAAGCAGTGCCCTAGTCAAGCGAAACATGTATCAATTAGGTAGTCCCCCAGGCCTCCAAGTTCAGTGTCTGGGGCTCTGGCTCCGCAGTCAGGCAGCCCTGGCTTTGCAGTGTTCGTTCCATAGCTTACTAGCTATGTGACACATTTCGCTCCCTGGACTCTGTCTCCTGAACGTGACTGTAGTATTATCACATGCCCAGGAACAGAATGACACAAGTTGAAAATAAAGGGGTGAAAGAAGTTTCAGGCAGTTGCTAACCAAGAGAAGCAGGCGAGGCAGCGTCAATACCGCACAAAATGGATTTCAAGGCTGAAAGCCCATTTTGGAGGAACTGAAAGGTCACTTCATGCTGGTATTCAAAAATTCAGCAGGAAATTTTTAACAGCTGTGAAACTTTGTATTTGGCAACCTGGTGTAGAGGTATATGAATTAAAACTGATATGGTTATAGAGAGAAGTGAAGAAATCCACAGTCAGTGGGAGAAGCTGACAGGGCCTCTTGTTGAAATTGACGGACCTAGTAGCCAAAAAATCAGGTGAAAGTGGATTTCAGTAACCCATCAGGCCCTAGCCTGTGGTGCAGTTGTTTGGAGCGTCGTCTTGCAAACAAAAAGGTCACAGGTTGGATTCTTGGTCAAGGCACGTGCCTAGGTTGCAGGTCTTGCACGAGATAACCGAATGATGTTTCTCTCTCACATCGATGTTTCTCTCCCTCTCTCTCCCTCCCTTCCCCTCTAAAAAATTAAAATAAATAATTTTTAAAACCATCAGAACTGGGTTTTGAGATTAATATGTATTTTGTATGTATATTACACGTACATATGTGTACAGTTATACATATTAACTTTGTACCTATCCAAGAGAGAACGCATCCTTTTCTTTTTTGTATTCTCACCCTAGGACTTGTTTATTGATTTTAGAGATAGGGGAAGGGAGGAAGAGAGAGAGGGAGAAAAACATTTGATCGGTTGGCTTTTGTACATGTCCTGACGGAGGAGCAAACCCGCCACCTGGGCATGTGCCCTGCCCAGGAATCAGACCCACGGACTTTTGGTTTATGGGATGGCACTCCAACCAAATGAGCCACACTGGCCAGGGCAAGGATACATTCTTTTCAACTCACACATAGACATACTACATGAAAGGACTGTGGGGAGGATCAGATAAGATTGTACATTAGAACATGTGGTTCTTTATCAGGCTGGTAGTAAGTACTGCCGTGGAACTTTTTTTTTTTAGATTTTATTTATTCTTTGAAAGAGGGGAAGGGAGGGAGAAAAAGAAGGAAAGAAACATTGGTGTGTACAATTGGTTGCCTCTTGCACGCCCCCAACTGGGGACCTGGCCAGCAACCCAGGCATGTGCCCTAACCGGGAATCAAACCGGTGACCCTTTGGTTCACAGGCTGGCACTCAATCCACTGAGCCACACCAGCCAGGGTTATGGAACTGTTCTAAAAAGCAATTTTCTTTAAAAAATTATTTCTATATAGCCCTGGAACTTCATAAATTAATTATTTGATCATTGTTTATTGAATGCCCACTGTACGCCAGGACTGGGAAGTATTGAGTATGCATTGGTGGATTTAAAAAAACAAACCCAGCAACCGCTTCAGGAATGAACTGATATCTGTGGAGTATAGTAGTTATTCTGTTCTCTGACCAGTTGGGGAAATAACTCACTGCATGTTTGCTATCTAATGGGGGTCATTAATTAACACAGTATTTGGGCCTTAGATAAGCCTTTGATTCACCAAGAGCATCTCATGAGAATAGACACTGTTGACTCAACATCAGAGCACTAGGGTGGGAAGGAGTTTCTGGCAGTGGGTGGGTGCTGACATCGTGGACCTGGGTCAAGTCAGACTGCTGGGGGGTGTCCAGCACAAGCAGGAGATACTTGGGTTACATATCAGGAAGAACTTTTCCTGGAAGGGTTATAAAACAGCCATATGTTTTAGAAAAAGGTAGGGTCAGCTGTCATTTCTGGGGGAGAGCAGGAGACTTCCTCCTATGACTTGTTAAGGGCTCTGTCAACACAAGGAAGAAAAAAGAGTAATGATCTATAGAAATGTGACCAGATAAAGGTGATGCTTAGGGACTTCAATCATGGTCCCTTTTCTGTGACAAACATGCCCTGGGGATGGCAATGAGTATGTAGTACTTTCTAACTTGTTTAATCCTCACGACCAAACTGAGAAGTGGGCCTATCCTTACTGACCCCATTTTACTGGTGAGAAGCCTATCTGTGGGCCACACATCGAACATTGCCAGGGTTGGGACTTCAGCTGGCCAGGAGGCTCTCTAGCTGGAATCTTAACTACATCTAGAATCTCAGCCACTTCATGAGAGTTAATTTGCAGCTAAGCTGATGAACATTTGCAAATACAGGGTAATCATGAGTCTGGGTTTCTTACATGTCATGTACCACGTGAGTGTTTTATATTTGTAGCTCCATTTCACTCTCCCATCAGCTCTATGAATTGTGGGTAATGTCAGGGCCCCCATTTCTCAGATGAGAGCATTGAGGCTCAGAAAAGTTGTGTGATTTAGCAGGTGTGGTGTAATAAGTTCTCTCCATTGAATGTGGCCGTGACTGGGCCTGAGAGCCTGCCCTGACCAGATATCCCGTCAGCAGGCCTGCCTCGAGACATCACCAGAGAGCTGAGTCTGAACTCACCTACTCTTCCCTCACAGAGCATGCCAGTTACTTCGGTGTGGATGAGAAGCTAGGGCCAGTGGCCGTGAGCATCAAGCGGGAAAAGCTGGAGGACCACAAGGACCATGGGCCTCAATACCAGTACAGGATCATCTTCCGGACCCACGAGGTAGGTCTCATCACTGCGTTACTGTTATGTAAATAATAGCTGCTGACATCTCTGCATTCTTTATGCCAGGTTCTGTGGGCAGGAACTTCACCGGCTTCATTTCATGTAATCCTTCCAGCAACCTCACGAACACGAATCCTCTCAGTCTCACCATTTTTTAAAAAGATTTTATTTATTTATTTTTAGACAAAGGGAGAGGGAGGGAGAAAGAGAGAGCTAGTAACATCAACGTGTGGGTGCCTCTTGCACATCCCCTGCTGGGAACCTGGCCCGCTACCCAGGCATGTGGCCTGATTGGGAATCGAACCGGCAACCCTTTGGTTCACAGGCCAGCACTCAGTCCACTGCACCATAGCAGCCAGGGCAGTCTCACCATTTTACAGAAGAGAAAAGTAAGACTCAGAAATTAAACATGTCTAAGACCAGTGAATGAGTGGCTAGGCCAGGACTGGAATGTGCCGCATCTCACTGCAGAGCCCAGGATTCTTCTATTTGCAAAAAGAGATGAACTCTGGTTAACATAAGAAACAAGGGGAGAGACATGGAGGATATTTTCAGGACCATGAGGTGTCCTGCAGAGTGGGCAGGGCAGGAGTTGGGAAATCGCAGCCCCGGGATTGCTGCTGACTCCCGTGGCTCAAAACACTCCAGTGCCTCTCTTCATCCTGAATAGAGCAGCCCATTGTCCTGGCTTGTCAGAGATCTCAGCCCTGGATTCCATGGCCGCTGTGGCTGGAGAACAAGGCCTGTTGGGAGTACCCTGCTTGATTAGGTTCTTAAGTTATAAGAAACAGAAACCTACTAACTTTTTAAGCCTAACTTCACTTTACTTACTAGCTTCACTTTTTAAATAATATAATTCATTGGTTCACGTATCTGCAAGTCCAGGGGGTAGGGCTAGCTTCTGGCATGGCCTGACCCAGGCACCCCATTGTTGTCAGTAGGGGACTCTGCCTCCTCATCTCTGTTCAGCTCAGCTGCTTTTTACATTGTGAATGTCATTCTCTTGTGCCACCAACAAACTCCATGTCATGGGAAAATGGGGACTGGCCACTCAAGTCTTCTACATCTTTATACCTGCTTCCACAGAGGAGGGCACTCTTATCTGCTGAATCTCTGGGAAGGCCTCTGATTGGCTCTGCTTGGATCACAAGTCCATGCCCTGGGCCAGCCTTTGTCATCAGGGATGGTAGAGGAAACTGGCCAGATCTAAGATGCAATTCCACCCAGAGTCCAAGGGGCAGGGCACTGTGATTGACATTTCCATCAGCGCCCCCTGGAGGAGGCAGTGAGGTGGTTCCTCTGCAAAAAGAGGAGCCAAGGCCAGCAGAAATGATGCAGCTTTCCAAAAGACCTTTCCAGAAAAGGAGCATTTATCAGCTAGGAAAGTTCCCCAAAATGGGTCTCTCTCAACCTTACATTGCCCCTTGGGCCTGGCCTTTGCCCAGACACAGTGTGTGGGACCAGGCAAGCCTGGACCTCATCCACACTGGCAGATGCTGCACCTAGGACCCAGCCCCAGCCCCTTACCAAGACCTTCCCTCTGAGGGGCATTGTGATGACACAGAAGCTTTGTGGCAGCTGAGGGGAGGCCGGATGAGCACCGGGCAGAATGTGAGCTGTCAGCTCACACTGTATCAGACCATTGTATGACATACAGGGAACAGCTGGGTGAAATGACAATGACAATCAAATAATAATATTTACTACACTTGCTATCATATCAGACACCTGCTTGACACTGTGATTTGGGCATTTTCTGTGGCCTTTTATGTATGTTCACTCAGTTAAATGTCATGACAATTCTGTGGTGAGGGCACTGTTGTTATCCATGTACAGATGAGGAAACAGGCATAGAAAGGTTCAGGGACTTGCCCAAAGCACCTTCCAGTAAGTGGCAGGGTGAGGTGCGGGCCTGTACTCCAGCCACAGCTCTGCTGCCTCTGGGATTTCAGTACCAGCCTAGCCTGTATACCAGACCCATTCATGAGTTGCAAACTCCACTTAGTGCCAGTATTTTTATGTTGTGACTGTTGTTGTTAATGAAAATAGAATATGAAGAATGAATTTTTAAAATACCAGACTTCATTGCACATTCTGAGAGCCCTAAGACCTTGGTGCGGAGATGCTGGCTCAGGATATAGTATTTTTGCTATGGTTCCTTTTCAGTAAGTTTGAAACTGGCTTATTGCCACTTGTGACTTGTGCCTGCTTTTGTCCACTTCCCACCCCTACACCCACAAAACTAGCCTCCAGTCTGCCCCAGGGAGGGGCGCCGAGGCTCAGGGCCACGGGCTTTGTCCACCCAGTAGAGATTCACTCAGCACCACCCTCTCACAGCCCCGTGCTGGGTGCTGAGGGACAGGAAGTACTGAATAAAGCAGCAGAAATGTGTGTGGGACTGCATGCCTGTGGGGGAGGCAGACGAGAGACACCTTCGTAATTAGTGTGGCACGTGAGACAGGTGGAAGGTAAAGCGAGGAAGAGAAATAAGAAGTATGAGGGAGGCTTGGTATGGGTGCTAGTTTGACCATTCAGCAGTTGTGAAACCTGGAGCATGTAGCTTCTCTGACAGCCTTTTTCCCTCTTGGGAATTCCAGTTTCACAGGACTGGTTTGGCCCAGTGAGATTGCTGGGCCTACACTTGGGGAGAGCCAGTGAAGTTAGCAAGAGGGAGAGGTCTCAGTGCACTGTCCCCTTGTCACATTCCAGTCAGCCGTGTGAATTTTGGCCCACTGTGAGGTTCACCACCACAAGCAGCCCTTTCTCTGTCCTCACACACGCAGGCCACATACGGTCGGTCCTGGGCCCAGGTCCTCGGTGCTGGGCACTTAGGCCTAAGGACCTCATTATCTGCAGTTGGAGGGAGAGGCAGTGACCGGCAAGGATTGCCTGTCCCGTTCCCAAGGCCTTGTCCATCGTGGAAGCAGAGCAGATGACTGCACAGCCCCAAAGCAACAACAACAACAACAACAACAGTGATGACGACAACGACAACAACAGTCACTGACCCCTTTAGCACATGGTCCCGCCAGGCACTGTCCTAAGTGTTTTATATGCACTAACCCTCCAGATCCTCTCAGCCGTCCCAGGATGTGGGTCCCAGTATGATCTTCATTTTACAGATGAGGCCATTGAAGCCCAGGGAGACAATCACTTGTCAGGGTCCCCCTGTAGCAGAGTTGCACATGGCCCTAGGCAACCTGGGTCCTGAGCCCATCCTCTGAACTATTCACCACATTGACTGTCAGGGCAAGTTTGAATTCTGACTCAGAACGGACAGTCCTGGGTTTGGTCTGGCTCTGCCACTCAGTAGCCGTGTGACCTTGGGCAGATGGCTTTACTTCGAGGCACCTCTGAGCGGTGGATGTTAAGGTGACACTGCTGTTGACGTCAGAGGGCCACGCTGGAGAACAAGGGTTGAGTTCATGGACAGAGTTCTGGTCTTGTCTTCACAAATACATTTCAGGCTCTTGTAAAGCAAGGCATGGGGGCCAGAGCAAGGGGCCCAGCCAGCTGGTCCGCCGCATATGGCCACCACCAGTCGCCAAGCAGGCAGTCGAGCGGGCCTACATCTCCTGGCAGATGGGATGTGAGTGTTGGCTGCACCGAGCTTTCCCGCCGGGGCAGGGACAGACTTGGAGCTGGCCGTTGGCAGCACACACCTAAACGTCAGCCCCTGGGTCCTCATCCCTGAGCCTGGACAGGACAAGCCCAGGCCAGGGCTGCCCTGTCCTCAGCCCCTTCACTGGCACTGTCAGTCAGTCCCGTGACATAGGGGGCCCCAATCAGTCAGGGACTGCCTGGCCCCCCAGGACAACTGGATTCCATTTAGTCCCCCACACATGCGTTTCTGACAGATCTTAATTTCGTTAGGATTAAAGGTTTGGATTTTTGTGGGGGTTTTTCTTTATTTAAAAGTAACAGTCACTCACTGTTAAGAATTTGAATAGCATCTAAGTGCACAAAGTAGAAAAGGGGGAACCTCATTAAGTGTGATAGTGTGTTGACTAGGACCTCCTTTATGTTCAAGAGCTACCTCTGACTGCATGTGTGCAGCTCTCCAAAGCATATTTTTACTTACAGGGAAAATACTGTAGGTTTCTTTTTAAGATTAAAAATGTTTTAAGTCTTAACTACATATGTAGCTTTGTACAAAGAACATTTGACATGTGTATGTATATGTAATAGTGGCTAACATGCATTGCACACCCACCGTCTGTCAGGAACAATGCTCAGCACTGCACCTGGGTTGTTATCTTTCTGAGCCCTGATGGCCCTTGGAGGCAGCACTGTGATCCCTGTTTTATAGGTGAGGAAATGGGCCCAGGCACCCACAGCTGGAGAGGACATAGAGCCAGGATTCAGACCCAGGCAGACCAACTCCCAAGTGACCTGCCAGGAAAAGTTTGGGTTTTTTGTTGTTATTGTTTTTTTAATCATCATCTGACAGATACGTTTATTGATTTGAGAGAAAGAGAAGCACTAGTTGGCTACCTCCCATATGTGCCCCAAGCCAGGTATCAAGCCCACAGCCTAGGTGCGTGCCCTGTCTAGGGATCAAATCTGCAACCTTTTGGTGCACAAGATAGTGCTCCAGCCAACTAAGCCACCTGGCCAAGGCCCAGGGAAAGTCTTAAAGGCAGGGATGACAGTGGAGATCCATCCGTGTAAAAAGGAACCTCCTTGCTTACCTGGCCCTGAGGCCCTTTCATGGCTCACCTGACTAGTTACCCTCAGTGAAACACAGGCACAGCAGAGAATGTAGATTTTATTCGGAGAGATGGGAAGTCGTTAGCAGAGTCCGTGCAGAGCAGAGACATGATCCGACTCAACGCTGCCGCGGGAAGGAAGGACTGTGCGGGCAGCTGCAGGGTGGAAGGAGGGCAGCCTGGAGACTGCTGTCACAGTCCAGGTAGGACATGGCAGTGGACAGGACCAGCTGGAGAGTAGCAGTGGCCACTCATTGCACCCTGTCAGTGCCCTGTGTATTGTCCCAAGCAGAGAATGGAAGCTCGGGGAGATTTTCAAGTAATGACTTTTGATCAAGTCCTCAGAGCCAAAATGTGACCGTAGGTCACCCATGTGGTAGAGAGAATGATTTCTGGTCCACCCTGTCCCTTGGCCCCAGCAGAGGGGCTGTGGTGCAGTATCGGCAGGCGACAAACACATTGATCCTGTTGGTGCATTGGTTGAAACTCCCAGTCCCAGGGCTGCCCAGATTGGCAGGGCAGAGCACAAGCATCATTACTTTTCATGATCTATTTTAAGACTACCCCGCTTATGATAAGAGAGCTTTGTTTGTTTATTAGCTACTGAGACCAGAACTGGGAACTCCCAAACGTGAGGTCATTCCATTCCCTCCACACACGCCTGCTGCCCAGGTCCTGTTTCACAAGGGCGGGTGTATGTTTAGAGGCGATGTCATGGCACATTATTTTTGCCACCTCCTGCATCTGTTGACTTAAGGTGAGCATGTCTTTCCAGTTAGCACTAATTCTCCTTAGTCTTTAAAACACTGCCCCAAGTGTACGTATTTTGGGTGCTCGTAACAATTCCTCGCAGGAGGATTTTTTCCATGTACTGCTGCGTCTTCTTGGTGTGGTTCTGGAGCTGCTGTGCCTCGCCCCAGGCACAGCATCTCCTGCTGGCCAGCATTATGTTGTGGATAGAAGCCTGAGCTAGTGTTAGTGAGGGTGCAAAGCAACAGGAGCTCTCAGACAGGGTGTGCGGGTGGAAATTAGTACATCCACTGAAAACTGTTTGCAGTTCCGTGTAATTGAATACTAACATGGCTGGTAGTGCAGCAATTTCTCTCCAGGGTCTAAACCCAAAAGAAAATGTGTTCATATGCATTGAGAGATGCTTCTGTGGATGTTCCTCACAGCACCATTCACAGTTGTCAAACACTGGAGGCAGTTTCTGTGCTCAGCAACAGTAGAGTGAATTAAATCCATTGTGGTAAAAATGTCAGCCTCTTACAGCAACGTGGTCGAATTTCATATCTATAGCATTCAGAGACAGAAGCCAGATACAAAAGAATCCAAACTATTGGAAGCTCAAAACCAGGCAGCAGTGAGTTTCAGCATAAAGATAAGTCAAGATAAGGTTGCCTGGGGTGGGGGGGGGCGTGAGGCCCAGAAAGGCTTCTAGGAGCTGGGGATGTTGTGGTTTTTGATCTGGGTGTTGATTACCTAGGTGTTCACTCTGATAATTTCTTCAGCTCTACATATATGTGTTGCAGGTTATACATAACAGTCAAAAAAATTTCAAAAGAAAACAGTCGTGAGCTTTGGAGAAGTCAGGCCTGGGTTGGAATCCTGGGTCAGCCACTTAGCTGTGGTGACCTCAGATAAGATGCCTAAAACCTCTGGGAGTTCCCACTTTTCTTATCTGTAAAGTGGAGATAATAGAATCTTTCTTAAACAGACCTATACATATAACTAGATAACTACTGTCATACCTGGAATACAGTGCAGTAAACTAAACCTTCATAAATGTGACTTATTATTCAGTATATCAGTTAGAAATTACTGTCTACAAAGTAACGGAAAACCTGACCAGCCATTGCTAAAACAAATAGGGGGTTAATTATCTAACAAGAATTCTGGAGGAAATTGGCTGCAGGGATTGACTCTTCTGTGATGTTTTTGTTGTTATCATCTCTGTCCTGCTGATCACAGGATTGCTGCCATAGTTCTAAGCATCTTCTCATAGCGATGTCCTTAGTGAAAAAGAAATAGATGTAAGGGGCTTGCCTCTTACCAGGGGTGACTCTGTCCCCGGACTCCTCCCCATGCTGAGCACCCTTTCACACCTCCTTGCCTGGAGCTAGTCCTGTGGCCAGCTTTAGGGAAAACTTGGAAAGCAGCCTCTGGGGAAGGGGAGTGAGATGGTCATGCCTGGCTTGACTAAAGCCCTGGCCATATAGCAGAACCGCCTGAGTTATATATAGTACAAATGTGTGTGTTTCAGTGTACATGTAAGTAAATGTATGCATACTACATATAAACATACATGCCTGGGTCTCACCACAGACCAAGTGATTCAGAGCCACCTATCGTGATTTTATTGAGAAAACAGGTTGAACCTGAGTGCCACTGTTCAAGACCCAAGCTGGTACTGACATCTGGGCCAGGCAGGTGTTTTACATAAGAGCTTATAGCAATATGTTCACATAAAATATTGTAAAAATGACAGTGAGAGTGTTCATTTGAATGCCTGCCTCATGGAGCCTATTTTATTCATTGTACTTCTTACTCCCCAACGTAATCCATCTCCCCACTGGAATGTCAGCTCCATGAGGCAAGAGTCTTGGTTTTGTTCACTGTGCCTAGAACAGGGCTGGCACTTAGGAGTGCTCAGTCAATACTTGTTAAAACAGGCGAAGTTATGTTCCATGCACTGTCTCATTTGGTCCTCCCAACACCCCTTTGGGGTTATGATAGTATCACTGTACCCATTTCACACTCGAGGCTCAGAGACAGGAAGTCACTTGGTCAAGATTACACAGCCAAGAAGCAGCAAGTTCAAGTCGTGGTCCAGACCCAGGGCTTCCTGGACATAGAGCCCAAGCCACTGACCATCACACGTCGCTTTGAGAACAGGACACTCTCATATGTTCTAATCCTTTCCTGGTTCCCGAGAGCCTCCTAACTGTCCCTTCTCTCCCTCGAGCAGCTCATCACCCTTCGGGGCTCCATCCTGGAGGACGCCACACCCACAGCCACGAAGCATGGGACTGGGCGGGGCCTGCCCCTGAAGGATGCCCTGGAGTATGTCATCCCTGAGCTTAACATCCACTGCCTACGGCTGGCGCTCAACACTCCCAAGGTGACGGAGCAGCTGCTGAAGCTCGACGAGCAAGGGGTGAGCTGGGGCTAGGGTGGGAGCTACTGGGGTGCAGCCAGCCACCCCACTCCTGTTACCTCGTTCTGTCTTGGTCACTTTTTTTTCCCCCAAAAACCAGAAACCAACTTAAGCTGATGTCAATAAAAAGAGAAATCTGGTATCAAATTCTAAGGATGCCAAGAGCTGGAATGTGACTGGGTCTCAGGAGGAAAACGGTCTAGGGATGAGAAGTGTGTGTGTGCATGCGTGCACACATGCATGCTCGTGTTCCCTTCCTCCCTCTGCACACTGGTCCTGCTGCCTCTCTGGCCCTCCTTCAGCTCCCAGAGTGGCTGTAAGAATTACAGCTGCTTTCAGAGACCATCTCACTGATTCTCAGCCCAGGAGAACCTCTGCCCGACCCACACTTAGGTCAGGTATCTGCTCATGGTCCAGTGACCAGTGACCAGGAGAATCTGTAGAGAGATTAAGAGTAGGAGGCATGGACACTTGTCATGCCTCTGTGGAATAGGAAGGAGGGAGAGGGACACCTGGGACATGTCCTCATGCCTCTTTCCTTCCTCTGGCTGTGGCTCTAAGTGTCTGTGTGGCTCCAGCAGCTTTCTGGGCTCAGTGCCTGAGAAAGCCCCCTTTGTTCTGTTCCCTCTGACATTTCTTCCTGGCCTGCCTCCATAAAGCCGCTCTCACCCCTGCAGCTCTCCCGGAAACACAAAGTGGGCATCCTCTACTGCAGGACAGGCCAGAGCTCGGAGGAGGAGATGTACAACAACGAGGAGGCCGGCCCCGCCTTCGAAGAGTTCCTCTCCCTGCTTGGCGAGAAGGTCTGCCTGAAGGGCTTCACCAAGTACGCTGCCCAGCTGGATGTCAAGAGTGAGTGGCCTGGTGGGGAGGCCAGTTAAATAACAGTTAGATGAGGCGAGCCACGCCGCACACCCACCCACCCACCCACCTGACAGGCGACAGCCCAAAGGCCTGTCTCAGAGGAGGACACCGGGCAGTGGGAGCTCTGGGTCCCCACTGGTGGGAGTGCAGGTAGGGCAGTCACCTTGGAAATGAGCAGAACATATTCTGGTTAAGCCTGAAAATTCACCGACTCTGTGTGTCTCAGCAAATACACTGCTAGACATGTCCTCTGGGCACTCAGCAAGCACATATTGGGATGTGTCCTGCATACTCATAACCGTAGACCCGGCCAGAGCCCAGTGTATGCAGACAGAGCTGTGACACATTCACACAGCAGCATGCTCTGTGGCCGTGACGACGATAGACTGGGGCCACATACATCGACTGTTAAGAGTGTGGCCAGTGGGTCTCAGAAGAGTGGGCACTGAATGATGCCTATAGAACAATTATTTTAAAACCACACTCAATACAGTGTTTGGAGGTTTGTTATTATATAATAAAATTCTAAAAAACAAGGCAGTGATAGATACGATGTTCAGGATAGTGGTTGCCCCTCCAGGGAGAAGTTGTATATGACTGGAAAATGATTCATTAATATGTCATTGGTGGCCTGTTGCTTAAGATGCATGGTAGGTACAATGTATATGTTAGAGCATCCCCTGCACATATACATATACAAGTAGTTTAGGGTGCGATGTATAGGATTGCAGTGATTCATGACAAGTAGTTTGGGGTTAGCAGTGGAGGGTGACATTGTGAGCTGGCATGGCTCCTGGGGAGAGGACTGCCCGTTGACCTTGGGGGTGGGCTGTGGACCTTGGGTTAGTTGCTCAGGCTGAGTCCAAAAGTCCCAAGATGGGATCCTAGCTTGCTCACTCACTCTGTGCCTTGCCCTACCAAACCTTGGCTTCCTCATCTGGGAAACGGAGACCTGGATAAGAAGACCAAGCTTGGAGGGCTGAATAAGGAGTTGCATAGGTGCCTGTGGCTATCGTTAGCATCACCTTCTCCTCCTCCATTGAAGGAGGCGGCATGAGGGATAAGCATCTTTTTGTGCCAGTTGCTGGTTTTGTGGTCTCTTTGCCTCTCTCTGCCTCGGTTTCCTCATCTGTAAAGTGACAGTGATAACTGTGTTTACCTCAGAAGCAATGTGTTAAACCCAACGTACTGTGCCTTCACCTTGCGCTGGGCACCAGACCTGTCCAGCCTCCCAGAGCTCTGAGGGAGGGTGTCGCCTGCGGTGCACTGATGGGCACAGGCCTCTCACACCGCCTGGCGGACAGGGAGCCCACAGCAAGTGCGAGTGCGAGCACTGTGGTTCTGTCAGTGGACCGCTGAAGGGGCAGTGCATTCAGGAAATGGAACAGGGGCTCGTTATCCCCCTTCTCGGACAGATGCCCGTTCCCAGACAGCCGTAACCTGGCCGCCTCCCGCCTTCACTGGCTCGTTCTGAGGACCTGAGGCCTAGTGCAGTGCCTTCCAGAGAACTAGTTCACCTGCTGTCCGTCGTTGCAGGTGACCTTGGGCACACACCCCCGCCCCGTGCCCCAGTTTCCCCTGCTGAAACATGGAGCCAGTGATCAGTTGGGCTTCTTTCTCCCCGGTCACAGTCCCCTCACAGTTTTGCTGCCTTATGTGCACACCTACATAATACGCTTTACCTGCTTCCGAATGTAATGTGGATGCAGTCACAGTCTGCACCCCTTTGTGATGGGCATCTTTCATTCATCGTTATGTTCCTGGGATTCAGCCCTGTGGTGGCTAGGGCTCATCCCTTCTCATGACCGTGTATTTTGTCACAGTATGAATATACCGGTTTGTTAATCCATTCTTGTGACTGACATCGGAAGATACTTGTACCTGTATCCCAGGGCATGTGTGTGTAATCATCTAGACTGTGGTCCTACAGGAGGAGGTACTGGGTCACCCATTAAGCCTATCTTCAGGTTCAATAGGTATTGCTAAAAGAATGTTCCCAGGTGGTTGTACCAATTTACACACCTGACCAGCCACGTAAACAGTTCCAGTTGCTCCACATCCTCACCAACCCTTGGATTGTCAGACTTCCACATTGCTGCCAGTCTGGCTGGTGTATAATGTAAGGTTTCCTTTTTATCTAAATGTGTTTAATTTTAAGGAGTGGAGTTAAGTGAAAACACCAAGTTCAAAACTGACACAGATGGTATGTGGGAGATGGCGGAGGCCCAGAGGTTTGGGAAACGTGGCACTAACTGGTGTTTCTGTTTCAGCGGACTCCACGGGAACCCACTCCCTCTACACGACATACCAGGACTACGAGATCATGTTCCACGTCTCCACCCTGCTCCCTTACACCCCCAACAACAGGCAGCAGGTCAGTAGGGCCGGGGGTGGGAGCCCCACATGATTTTCAGCTAATGCGTGGCTGAACCCCAAGGCACTCTCTCCCCAGGCTTAGTGGGTACCGTCCTGTGCAGCAGTTGGAGGCCTTTGGCCTTGGACCCTCTGCACCGTGGTCACATCACCTGGGTCAGGTGTTAACTTAATGTTAGTTTTTTCTTAGCTGTTTTTTGGCCACCCTCCTGGCCTCTGACTACCCCCAGCTCTTCTTAGTGGTCTCTTGAGTCCCTGGGGATCCTATGGGGGAAAAAAGTGAATCCTTCATGAACGTTATTTCAACTGCAAATGACAGGAATGCAAACCAAACTTGCATAAAATGGGATTATGCTACATTATAAATTTCTCAAGTGCTGGAAGACTCTAGCTTTAGGTATGACTGGATCCAGGCACTTGAACAATGTTAGGAATCCTTTTCATTCTTCACCTCTGGTTTTCTTCATAGTGGCCTTATTTATAGGTCTTCCCAAGTAGTAGCAAATAGAGCTGTGCCTTCTGTGTGTCCCAGAAAGGTTTCAGAGCTGAATTTCATTGGACCATTCACTTGCCAGTCCCTGGACCTGGGGTGGGGATGGAATGGGCTGATTGGCCAAGCCGGAAGCATGTGCCCACCCATAGAGAGAGTGAGTGGTGTCAGGGAGGTGCTTTCCCAAAGCGGCTGGCTGTGGCTGCCAGAAGAAGGAAGAGGTAAGGTACCGGCTGGGCAACAACGGCTGATGCCTGCTGCTAGGAGGCTGCTCTCCTACATGCACCATGCAGACTCGGTCTGGGAGCACATCTTCCTAGCTTCTAATGAACAGAAACCCCACAGACTTTCGACGGTTTGGAAGGGTATTTTTTTTTTCAGTTGGTACAGGTGACATTGTAGATGTTATAGGCCAAAAATGGTCACCTCTAAGTGAGTGATTTCATAGGGTTAACCTAACGGCATGCTCTGAGAGCACTGGCCTCGGAGTTAGACCGAAGTTTGAGGTCTTTCTTTGCCACTTCCTAGCAGTATGATTTGACCTCTCCGAGCCTCAGGTTCGTCCTCTGTAAAAATGGATGAAATGGTAGCAGCCATGTCTCAGGGTCATTGGGAGAGGTCCCTTCTTGCATGAAACCAGAGCATGAGGCAGGGCCTGGCAAGAGGGGCAGAGGAAGCTGTACCTACTCCTGAGTGTTTGGAAGGTATGGTAGGGAAGAGCTTGGGTTTTAGAATCAAGCAGAAGTGGATTCGAATTCTGTGTCTTTCCCTCCATGACTGTGACGTAGGATAAGTCATGACTGTGACGTAGGATAAGTCATGTGACCACTTGTGAGCCTGAGCTTTCTCATCAGGGAAAAGGAATAGGATGAGTTATGCCACATAGGATTGTTGTGAAGAGTAAGTGCAATTATAACTTTAAGATGAGTGTAAAATGCCAGCCATAATAAATGGGTACTTTATCTAGCAATTTCATTTAATTCAGTTTAAAACACACATAAAGAACCAACAGTATAACAAACTAATGTGAGTCGTGCTGCTCAGTGTGTCTGGACTTCTCACTGTGGGCCACCTCCCACAGAATTAACTATGCGCGGCTCCAGTCTGTGGATTCCTAACCGTAACGTGAAGGTGAACGTGGTGTAACTAAGAGCAGTATGATTTCAGCAAATAGGTAAACTGCCATGAATACACCATCTCCTGCAAAGATAATAGTCTTCCTCGGACTGACAAGCAGGGGAGAGAGTATAGGGCTCTCATAGGCCACCATGAAGCCGCAGCTGCCCCAATCTTCTCAGCTCAGGGAAGGGACAGCAGCCTTGGATCGGCCCTGTGAGCTGTCTCCAGTCTGCCACAGCCGTCACCTATGAGCTTGGCCTTGAACAAGTTGAAGGCTACCAGCCCATGCTGCCCTCCAGTAGATGTTTCTTGAGCACCTACTTTGTTTCAGGTACTGAGAAGACAGCCGTGGACAGCAAACAAAACCAACAGAATCCCTGTTCACATGATTCGAGGGGAGACAGATGAGAAAGAAAAGGGAGAGGGAAAGGCTGCTGTTAGCTCAGTGTTGATAAACGTTAAAGAACGGGGACAGAAGAGATGGGGCTGTTGGGGGTGTGAGATCTTGGATAACGCAGTCAGCAAATCCTGCTCGGGAGGATGACAGCCAAGACCTGAAGGAGGGAGGGAGGCATGTGGGGATCTGCAGGAAGAATGTTCCAGGCAGAGGGAATAGCCAGTGCAGCGGCCTTGAGGAGGAAACCTTTCTGGTGTGTTTGAGGAGCAGCAAGAGGCCAGTGTGGCTGGAGCAGAGTGAGCCAGGGGGAGTTTGGATACAGACGTCACATGATGGGGGCAGATCGCATGCAGCGCCTTGGGCCATGTGGGAACTTGGTCCTTCACGCTGAGTACGCAGGTTTCTGAGCAGGGAGAGATGTGATTGACCCAGGTGTCCACAGCTCCCTCAGATTGTGAGATGGGTGGGAACAGGGAGACAGTGAGAAGACTGCTGTGATGGTCCAGGCAGGACCCTTGAGCCAAGCTAACCTATGACACTTCCTCTCCCACTCCATGTCTCATTTTCCAGCTGCTACGGAAGAGGCACATAGGAAACGACATTGTGACGATCATCTTCCAGGAGCCAGGGGCACTGCCTTTCACCCCCAAGAACATCCGCTCACATTTTCAGCATGTCTTCATCATTGTCCGAGCTCACAACCCCTGCACCGACAATGTCTGCTACAGGTACGCACCTCCATGTGTGGTTCCAGGGAGCCACCCAGGGGACTGCCCACTCCACCCCCTGCACACACAGGAAATCCAAAAAGCTGTTTCCAGCACCCAGGCAGCATGCGGAGAGAGGCAGGGAGCAGACAGCTGGCTCAGGTGGGCTGCCTCCTGCGTTTTGCATCTGTGCTTCAGTAGGAGAGCTCTGTCCACACACTCCCACACCTTCTAAGAAAGTGATTCTCAACCACAGAGGGGCATGGCACCCCAGGTTTAATAAGAAGCCATTAGGCATATGTATTTTCCAGGAATCTTTTGGTTGCAAGTGACAGGAAACCCACCTTGATCTGGCTTAAGGTAAAAAGGCAGTTGTATATCCTGGCTCTCGGGAATGACACGTTCAGGCCTACTTGGATCTGCTCTGATTGCCTATACATTGCTTTATTTGCTGGCAGCTCTGAGGATAACATCCTTCCATCTGCAAATCCAGCAAAAGAAGAGCTTGCCTTTCCCAGGAAGAGAAGCTCCAGAATTGAGGCTTATTCATGTGTCTGGGGGTCAGGTGTCCATCTAAGAGGAAAGCCACCGGCCATACCTGGGCAGCAGGTGTGTGGACTAAAAGACGCACAGGAGTAATGACCCAAGGGGAAATAAGAAGATGGAGGAATCGAGCAGGGCAGGCAGGGACCCCCTCAGGAGGTACTGCTTGAGTGTTTTAGTTCAAAGATCAACAACTGACAGAGGCCTCAAACCCATTCTGTGTCTTCACAGCACACCAGTTGTCACCCTGTCCCCAAAGGCCAACTGGAAAGCTCTCTGGGTGTGGGGTGAGGATAGAGCTATGGTCCTTGAAAGCCAGCCAATCAATAGTTCAGGCCCAGGTTGAGATCAGCACTTGACCCTGGAGCAGTACTGCAGATGCTGAGGAATGGTCTAAGAAGTGTTGTTTTTTTGTCTTTCGAAAACAGTTTGAAATTCAAAAAATACAAAAGGTAAAATTAAAAAGTAAAGAAAGATCCAGGTCTCCCACCTCTAACCCCAAACAACCCAATGGCCCTCATAGAGGCAACCCCTGGTACCAGTTTATTATGCATTTTAATATTCTGTGCACATACAGGCAAGTACAAGTATTCCTTCTCCACCTTTTTAATACAAATGGTAGCACATCGCACACAGCCCAGACCTTGGACTTCTCACTCAGTGGTCCTCGAGATCTTTCCAAACAAGCTCGCAAAGAGCTCTGTAACGCGCCATCACATGGATGCCTGAGACTCTTCCACCACCCCTGTCAAGGGTCATTGGGTTGTTTCCTGTCACTTGCTATTACAGTCACTGCAGTGAATAACCTCCTTACTCTAATTGCACATGTGTCTAAGCTTACAGCTGGGTAAATTCCTGAAATGCAGTGACCGGGTCAGAGGACACGTGCGTGGGCACACTGGCATCCTTGGTGGAATTGCCAGAGTCTGCCAGTTTCCTCTCAGCCAGGAGCATGCAAGAAGGAAGGGGGGCACCAGTGCGCAGCACTTGCTGACAAGGACCACTGTGCTGGATGTGCTGCAGGGCCTCCATGCAGCACAGGCCCGGGCCTGAGCCCCCTCCCCGCCCCCGCCACCCCTCACCCATTTCTCAGGACATTCAGCAGCAGCAAGCGCCTATGCCTTGTGGCTTGCGGTCACTCAGGTGGTATCCCATGTTCCTCGGCAGCTGAAAGGTAGCTGTGGTGAGGGAAGATGGAGTTGTGTTGTGCATGGGTGTGCACACACACCAGGAGGAGGAAGCAGCCCTCTCACCGCACATCAGAGGCGCGGGGGCTGAGCTGGGTTGGGTGGACCCTTCTCCTCTTCCTACCCACCCCCAAGAAGTACAGAAAATAATGTAACAGATGCCCATGTGTCTACCACCAGATTTAACAGATGTTAACATTTTGCCATGTTTGCTTCCGCTCTTTTCTCTTTTCTTTATTTTTGAAGAAAGAAAATGTTAGAGATGCAACTAAAGCTGCACCTCCCCCTTCTGTTTACCTCTTTCCCCTCAGGCAGCTCCTCTCTGGACAGACCACGTACCCTGTCCCCACTGTGCTCCTAAACACATTCTATCACAGTGCTCATCGCACTGGAGAAATGACTTACTGATGTGGCTCTTGCCTCCCTGGACGGCAACCCCACGTTGTATTCACCCTCACGTGTCTACTGTGGCACAGTGCTTGCCGTATAGTTGGGTCTTCAGATACATTTTTGCTGGCTAGATAGATGCCTGGCCCAGACGCTGTGGACACTGAGGAAATAGTTGTTGGATAACCGTGAATACGCTAGAAATACTTAATGAGCTACAGTGAGTAGGTGACCTGGTAGTCACACCTCTCCTGGTTGTACACTGGGTTGCTGTTCCTTCCCATTTCAAGTGTGCTGTTTCCACATGGCATACCAGCATCCCTGCAGCTTGTGGTCTGCAAAAACCCAGTCCTTCCTGCTGGGGAAGTGAGGGTCTAGCTGTTCTGATTGTCCAGAAGCCTTCATCGGCTTAGTTTCATGATTCTTAAAATCATGAACCAGGACCATGGGAAAAGCCAAAATCTTCACTGTAAACACCCAAGTACTGAATGAAAAAGTTGCAAAGCTATTCACATCTGTAAAGCACAGTCTGAGTGTACTGTTAATTAGAGTGCTGTTGAACTGGTGACCTCATCTCCTCCATCCTTCTGCCTGGGGACAAGGACATGCCTTCCAGGTTTCCCACAGAAGAAAATCCGTGTGGCTTCTGAAGAACCTCTCCACAGGGAAATGCCTTTTGCTGTCAAGCCTACGCACACTGTACATTGGTAGAAATCTGTTTCTTCTTTGTCCATCCAAGATTAAATCCTTAATTTACTTTAAATTTAAATCTTTAAATTACTAATCAATAATCCCTATTGAGCACCTGTGCTGGTGCTGGGGCATCAGCTAAGCCCAGGGTGCAGCCTGCCCGCGTCCGCGTGGCCCTCCTGGACGTGGAGCAGGGTCGCTGGACAGACTCTCCCCCAGTCATGTGACCAGGCCCAGGATGGAGGGGTGGAGTAGGGGTCTGCCTGGTCGCAGGCATCAGGCAGGAGCTCCCTCGGCAGTCTGCGCAGGCTGTGGTCCCTTCCAGTCCTCGCTTCGTGGGGCAGCCGCAGTGGTCCTTGCAGTGATCCATTTTCAATCTGGTTGTCACTCTTGGCTAGCACCTGAAACAGACCCAGCAAGAGACAGGTGTCCCCCTCAGGGTTTTAACTGAAGGGATTGACTAACAGCGTGGCTCGGTCAAGGGAACATGTACAGGAAAGTGAGGCGTCCATGGACCAGAAGAAGCAGGGAGTCATTACCCCAGCCCCTCAGTTTGACAAGATCCAAGGGAGATGGGAGAAGTTTCCGGAAGCTAGGAAAAGCTATGGCTCTGGGAGAGCGGCCACCCGACAGGAGCTGTGGCTGTGAGTAAAGGACCAAGGACTACAGCCACGGCCACTATCCCAGCCCCTCAGCCGGGCACTAAAAATAAATAAATACTCCACCCCCAGGGAGGCAGTGAAAAGAAATAAATACCCTCTGTCTCCTCTCGCCTTCCCATCACCTGCCTGTGCTGCTATTGGCTGAACCCGACTGGAAGTCAGAGGGCACGGGAACACAGGTGGAAGCAACAGTCCACGGAACCCTTCTGGGACGCTGAGCAGGGCAGAGTGGCAGCGACTGGGTCGGGGACACCGGTGGTGAATAGCGGCCCGATCGGGAAAGCATTGCTTGTGCTCGTGATCAGGACAGAAAGTGCTGACACTCCGTCAGGGTCCGGCCTGGCCTGGCCCCCCCGAGACCTTACCAAAGAGTCTCCTGCTCTTTGCTCTCTGGGCTCTGACTCCTCTCGTGCTCTTGCTAGTCGGCCACATGCTGAACCCACTGCCTCCAGCAACCACGCCTTTTGCTGTTCCTCTGGCTCCTGCTCAGCCTCAGATCCCAGCTTAATTGTCACGCCTTCGGACATACCCTCCCAGATTCCCACACCCCCACCCCGTCCAGATCAGGTTCTTCTGTTGTTCTGTCATACCCCACTGTCTTTTTTTGGTTTTGTAAGTTAATTTG
Source organism: Trachops cirrhosus (assembly GCA_028533065.1). Lineage (NCBI taxonomy): Eukaryota > Metazoa > Chordata > Mammalia > Chiroptera > Phyllostomidae > Trachops > Trachops cirrhosus. The sequence goes on from CM052550.1 coordinate 33,378,200, forward strand.
TAAGCATGTTTATTTAGTATGTCTCTCTTAGATTAAAGGCTGAGGAGGGTAGGGACCACTATACCCCAGTGCCCAAGGGGGAAGGCATCCCAGAAACAGTTGTCGAGTGAATGCTGCCACTATCTGGCTTGTCAGGTTGAGGAGAAGAGTTGGGAGTCAAAACCTGAACAAGCCTCTGAACAAGCGTTCGGAGTTCATGGAATATGTTTTAATTAAGAATGTCATTTTACCACTGTGGAAAACAGTATGGAACTTCCTCAGAAAACTAAAAATGGACCTGCCCTTTGATCCAGCAATTCCACTGCTAGGATTGTATCCTAAGAACCCTGAAACACCAATCCAAAAGAACCTATGCACCCCAATGTTCATAG
>CM052550.1:33379070-33437297 GCA_028533065.1 Trachops cirrhosus
AGGGCTGCTTCTGCCTGGAAGCCTCGGTGGTCAGGGAGCCTGCCTACCTCTCCTCCGTTTCACCACCGCACACTTCTTCCCCCAGCCCTGCTGTGTCAGCATCTCAGCTGTCCAGGGATGGAGCAAAGGAGAAAACAGGAGACAGGGAAGTGTCCCTGAGACTGTGTTCACAGCTGGCTACAATGCTCCTGCCAACCATAAAGGTCACCTAAGAGGTCCCTAACTTAGGGGTGTGGCAGGGGTAATGGGGCTCACTGTCCAGTTTCCTCTAAAGATTTCCTCCCATCAGTCTCCTCCCTCTCTATATAGTTTGCATAGTGGGTGAGGCGGTTCAGGAGTTTTGGGGAACAGGTTTTAGATCATTTCCTTTTTACATCCCCACTCAGTTGCTATCTGATTTCTATCATAGTGGCATCTTGGTCAGAACCACAGTAGGCAGAGTCATTTTCAAAATCACCTTGTTGAGATGATTTATATCAGTCAGGTATTCTGATTGATAAGCAATAATGCTGCTTAATAAACCACCCCAAAACTCAGTGACTCACAAATATTGAATTAATGTTTTTTTCTGGCTCACACATTTGCAGGTCAGCTGAAGTCTGGCTGACCTTGGCTCCAGGCCACAGGTCGGGTCTATGTCTACTGCAGGTGTCCCTCATCCTTCTGGGACCAGTAGGCCACCTAGAGCATGTTTATCCCATGGCCAGGAGTATAGGAGGCAAGCCAGGCCTCCCATCCCCCTCCGTGCATGCCTTTGCTTGATAGCCATTGGCCAAATCAAGACATGTGACCAGGCCCAGGATTGATGAGATGGGAATGGACCTCCCCAGGAAGGAGTGAATTTTTGTCAAACTATAATGTATCACGTGGTTTATATGTATGTAAAATGAGAATAATTGGAGTTGAAAAATGCAGGAGCATTATTCTTTGAATATCAATGGATATTCTAACATCCACTGTGTAGGAAGTAAAAATGCATGTAAGACTTTCTAAAATTTCCAGTCTAGCCAGCAACTTACTAATTATAGGTAGACTTCCATTCTTAAAAAGGAGAGTTGTGTTTCTGATGATGTATTTTCTTTCTCAAGGGAATCTCAGGTGCCTTTTACCATCTAAATGATTTCTCCCTCCTCAGTATGGCTGTGACCCGATCCAAAGACGCTCCTCCTTTTGGCCCCCCCATCCCTAGTGGAACCACATTCCGCAAATCCGATGTCTTCAGAGACTTCTTGCTGGCCAAGGTGATCAATGCGGAGAACGCCGCACACAAGTCCGACAAGTTCCGCACCATGGCTGCCAGGACTCGACAGGAGTACCTCAAGGACCTGGCTGAAAACTGTGTCTCTAACACACCCATCGATTCCACTGGCAAGTTCAACCTCATCTCCCTGACCTCCAAGAAGAAGGAGAAGACCAAAGCCCGGGCAGGTGCCGAGCAGCACAGCTTAGGGGCCATCGCCTGGAGGGTGGCAGCTCAGGACTATGGCCAGGGGGTAGAAATCGACTGCATTTTGGGAATTTCCAATGAGTTTGTGGTGCTCCTGGACCTGCGCACCAAGGAGGTGGTATTCAACTGCTACTGTGGGGATGTCATTGGCTGGACCCCAGACTCCTCAACACTCAAAATCTTCTATGGACGTGGGGACCACATCCTCCTCCGGGCCACTGAGGGCTCTGTGGAGGACATCAGAGACATCGTCCAGAGATTGAAGGTAAGGGAAAGAGCTCAGCGAGGGTGCAGCAGCCTGTGGCTTGGCAGAGGCCTTAGGAACCATTGAAAGGCCTACCCCAGCCCTGTCAGTTAGGCCGGGACCCTAACTGGCCCCAGAGAATCAGAATTATCACTTACATGCCAGGGATCTAATGGGTCCTGCCACCTGGCTTTTTTCTGGGGAAGGTTTGGGCCAGGGATCGGAGGGCAACCATGTCATTACCTTGGGAGGACTAAAGGCATATTTATTCACCCTAGACCTTGATTGAAAATATAAGTTTTAAGTTTACATTAAAAATGTAAGGGTACTTTGGCTCTGGGCCAGGTAGCTCAGTTGGTTAGAGCATCGTACTGATACATCAAGGTTTTAGGTTCGATCCCCAGTCAGGGCACATACAAGAATCAAGCGATAAATACACAAATAAGTGGCACAACAAATTGATGTTTCTCTCTCTAAAATCAATAAAGAATTTTAAAAAATTAATGTAAGGGTACTTTCTAGAAGAATTAAAATAGACTGAAAAACTTCCAGGCCATTAAAGGACAGGGCATAAGCAGGGGTGGGGAGAATATAAGAAAGCATGATAAAAGAAACATAAAATTATATGGTAGGAATAATTCCATTCCATAATCACAATAAACGTGAGCAGTTTAACTTACCCTATAAAAAGACGAAGATTCACAGTCTGGACAGAAATTTTACCCTAAACTGGTGGGCAGCTCATGCTCAGACCATTGGCCAAACCACGTGTGACAGATTGGTTTCAAATCGGATGACAACTTACTTAGTAACTGCTGCTTGAAGCATTGTGCTAAGAAGTACGTAGGCGACCCTGGCCGGGTAGCTCAGTTGGTTAGAGAGTTGTTCTGACGCACCAAGGTCGTGGGTTTGATTCTTAGTCAGGGCACGTAATAAGAAGCAAATGGTGAAAGCATAAATAAGCAGAACAATAAATCAGTCTTTCTCTCCTCCCTCTTGACTCTCTCAGAAATCATTAATTTCCTGATTAAGTTCAGGTTGGATTGGTACAGCCCTGCTCCCGGCTTCCCTCATTCCAAAATTCATGCCTGGGTTTAGCATTTAGATTTTCCAGTGGGATGCAGCGTTCATGAGCCAGAGTTCAGCTTCGCTCCCTTGCTTATCTCATTTGTGTAGATCAGGGCTGGCATTAGCTGGTTAGTTGAATGAACTTATCGAACCCTGCCTCTGTGGTAATCATTTTACATGCATGATTTCACCATCCCCTACCCGCCCCGTGGAGTGTAAGTGCTGTTCTTATACCCACTTGACAGATAAGGAAATTGAGGCTCAGAAAGCTATAGATATTCACATAAGGTCAGACAGCCAGTAGGTGGCAGATTAGGATCTGAGTTGAGGTATTTTTGACTCCAAAACCAATTTTTGCCCAAACTGCAGACTGGTAGCCTACTGCTTGCTCAGAATGTCCATTTAGGTGTCTATAAGGCCCTGAAACTTAACATGTTCAAGAGCAAACTCCTGGTTTTCCTTCCCCTACCTCCCAGAGTTTTCCTGTCTCAGTAAAGGAGAAGTCTGACACCCCCTGTTGAGGTCAGAAGCCTTGGCATCAGCCTCACCCCTTGCTTTCTTTCAAACCCACATTCAGTCTCAGTTCCACATCCAGCAGGGAGCCTCCAGCTACTTCTCCCCTTCCACAGCCTCCACCCCGACCTGTCCTCGACTGTCCAGTGGCCTCCTCGCTGGTCTCCCTTTGCCTCTACCCTTGCTGCCCTGTGGTGTGTTCTCAGCATGGTAGTCAGAGGGATCTGATCACATCACTGCTCTGCTCAAAACCCTCAGCTCACTCTAGGTGAAGACAAGTCGTTATGGTGGCCCATGAGGTCCTACACAGTATGGCTCCCTGTCACTGTCTCTGTCCCAGGCACAGAGGGTCTTGATGTTTCCCAGTGTATGAGGCAGGCCTCCGGTCCCAGGGCCTTTGCACTGCCTGTGCCCTCTCACTGGAACACCTTTGCTGATCTGCACATAGCTCACTCCCTGTCTTCCTGCAGGCCTTTGGTCAGATGTCACCTTGTCAGTGAGGTCTTGTTACCTAAAGCTTTAAACCCCCTCCACCCACTGTCCCCACTTTAATTTTCCTCATAACTTACCACCAGCTGAAGTGTGTTCGTGTGTATGTTGTTCACCATTGTGTCCTCAGAATCTGGTATGCAGCAGACACTCAGGGAACTTGTACTGAATGCATGCCCCCCGTGATAACAGCAAAAGCGAACATCCATGGAGGACTAACTGCATCAGACCCTGCGCAGCGCCTTACAGAACCTGGTATTTCTTTCCCAAAGAAACCCAGCAAAGAAGGTCCCAGGCTGGCGTGACTCCATTGGTTGGAGCATCATCCTGTAAACCAAAAGGTCACGGGTCTGGTTCCCAGTCAGGGCACATATTTAGGTTGCAGGTGTGGTCCCAGTTGGAGCATGTGCAAGATGCAACCAATCAATGTTTCCGTCTCACATCATTGTTTCTTTCCCTCTCTCCCTCCCATCCTCCCTCCCTTAAGAAAGCTCTCTTAAATCAATAAGCATGTCCTTGGGTGAAGATTTTTAAAAAAAAAAGGGAGATACCATTATTATCCTCACTTCACACATGAGGAAACTGAGGCCCAGAGAAGTATAGCAACTTGCCCAGGATGCTGAGCGAGTTAAGTGCCTGGGTTCTTCAACACAAGGGTGTCCTTCCTCCCAAAATCCCGACAACAGCTCGCACTTCTTGAGCAGTGACCATGCCAGCACTGCCAGATTACACATTTCACCCACGCCCTCTCTGTGCCACTGCGTCCCTCACCCACGCCCGTGCCTGCTGTGGGTGTGGTGTTTCTGGAGCACATCTCCACAACCCCCCTCACCATCCCAATGCCCCGGAGCCCAGAGTAACCAGGCAGCCAGGAAGTGATGACAAACCATCTTCCGTGAAGGGCAGGTCCATCTTAAATGACTCAGGACAGCAAGTCTCTTCGTGAAGCCCTTCGGGGTGAGGAGTCCACACCCTCCCTGGCCGAGGCGGGATTCAGATATCTTCTTTTGTTAAGTCAGCAGGTTTTATTGTGTGCCCGGCCCTGGGCCAGGCAGTACTGGGACACTGCAGTGACCGAGGTGGGTCCAGTCCAGCCCTCCTGGGGCTCCCACCTGAGGCAGGTATTGAACAGGAATTACAAGTGCCAGGAGGATAAAAGGGAGAGTATTGAGGATGCTAAGGGAAATTGTCATGGGGAACGGTCTCAAACCTAAGGGTGGATGCAGCCCCAGGTACATTCAGTTACGTAGGTACCAAAGCTTAGCCTTCAGAGGATTTTATGAGTCTGTCTATCTGGCTTCTCTTTTAGTTTGTTTGTTTGTTTAAGTGGAATTTTTTTCTCTCTGTTTCTTTTATTGTTGTTCAGTGACAGTTGTCCTGCCTTTTTCCCCGTTGCTCTCTCCCCTGCCCTGCCCCCACATTCCCATAATCAATCCCCCCCTCACTCACCATGAGTCCTCTATTCGTGTTCCTTGACTTGCCCCTTCCCCATCTTTCCCTGTTATCCCTCTCCCTTCTCCCCTCTGGTCACTGTCAGTTTGTTCTTTATTTCCATGTCTCTGGTTCTGTTTTGCTCATTTGTTTGTTTTGTTGATTAGGTTACAACTATAGGTGAGATCATATCGTATTTGTCTTTCACCACCTGGCTTATTTCACTTAGCATAATGCTCTCCAGTACCATCCATGCTGTCAGGAAGGGTAGGAGCTCCTTTTTCCTTTCTGCTGTGTAGTATTCCATTGTATAAATACACACAGCTTTTTGATCCATTCATTTACTGATGGACACTTAGGCTGTTTCCAGCACTTAGCTATTGTAAATAATGCTGCCATGAACATTGGGGTGCATAGGTTCTTTTGAATGGGTGTTTCAGGATTCTTAGGGTAAAACTGCAGCAGTGGGATTGCCGCGTCAAAAGGTAGTTCCATCTTTAGTTTTCTGAGGAAATTTCCACAGTGGCTGCACCAGCCTGCAATCCCACCAACAGTGCACTAGGGTTCCCTTTTCTCCACAATCTCACCAGAACTTATTGTTTGTTGGTTTGTTTATGATGGCCATTCTGACCGGTGTGAAGTGGTATCTCATTGTGGTTTTAATTTGCATCTCTCTGATGGCTAGTGATGCTGAGCATGTTTTCGTTATCTCTCCAGCTTCTCTTAAAAAAAGCATGGGCCTGCGTTTGCACAGGGCAGTGGTCAGCTGAAGCAGGTGATGGGCATCCCCTTTAGATGGGATAGGAGCACACCATTTGGTCATGATTCTGCCAGCCTTCCTCTCACATAGATTACCCACCAAGCACCCCAGCTGGTGAGCCTGGCCCCCAGGGATGGTGGGCAGCTCCATGAGGAAATGGCTCTTATTCTGAGACCAGAGCAGTAAGTAAGAATCATTGTGGTGAAGGATGAGGGGTAACGAAACAAAAGCGAGAAAATGGCAGGGGGAGTAGCAGGGAACATAGCACAGTGGCTGAAAGCCTTGGGGAGCTGCCATCCCCTCAGTTCTGCCCCTGTGAAATAAGCAAATTATTTGTACCCACCTCATAAGTGAGACACTGCTGAAATCGGGCATATACAGGGCTTACACGGTGCCTGGCACACAAAGATCAGTCCCCAGGAAAATGAGCTGTCAAAGGGGGGACCTGAGGCAGTGTGGTCAAATAACATGGCAGAAGTTTCTTCAAACTGTTACATGTGTTTAGTCTCATACAGTGTCCCCTCTGCCATGGGGCTGTTCTGGAACCTCATAAACTGTAGGAATGGATCTCTCTTTCGGGTGTTTCTTCCTTTGGGTTGTCACAAAAGCAAAGAGGACAGGCACTGTAATTTCAGGAAACTGAGACAGTTCCCTTACCAGTTCCTATCCAAAAAGGCCCAAAGCAGCTGTGGTGGGTAGTTGCAGACAGCTGCCAGTAGCTAAGATAAGGTGGGAGTTTATTACTCCTGTGGTTACTGCTCAGGCTGGTCAAGGCCGGCAGGGACAGCCCAGGGACTCATGTCCCTTCCATGTCATGGCTCCCTCTTTCCCTTCAGTGGCGTACTTTTTGCATGGTCACAGCAAAATCACTCCATAGCCACATTCCTCTCAGCTGGAAAGGAGACAGTGTGAGCATGGAGGGCAAGCAGTTTTATTTTTAAGAACACAAATAAACATTCCATTACTTTGACTCATATCCTGTTGGCCCAAACCAAGTCACATGTCCACAGCCAGATGTGGGGAAAGCTGAGAAATGTGGTCCCCAGCTAGGTGGCCCTGTGCCCATCAAAACTCTGACTTTCAGTGGGAGGTCTTATTACTAAAAGGAAGAAGGGGAGAATGGGGTCTGTGAAGGCATTTAGCGGTCCTGCTGCAGCAGTGTGCAAGCTGCCCGGGCCTCAGCAGAAGGCTGGGCCCTCCCCAGGGCTCCCACGGCTGGGGCGGCCCGATTGGTCATGGGCACAGACACGGACACACAGACTTGTCTGTCCGACCCACAGCCACATTCTCTGGACACAAGGGGGACTGCTTCATAGGGAAGAATTTTGGCTCCAAGAGCAGAAGTCATAGGCTAAGGTAAATCTAGTCATACTTTGTCTTTTGAGGCACTAAACAGTTTTTTTAACTTTTTGATTATGGAACATTTCAAACACCCAAAGAGGTAGAGGGACTTCGTAGTGAGCTCCCGGCCCCATCACCAGCTCTCACAACCATCAGCCATGCCGCCCTGTGTCTGCTTTCCCCTTCAACATCCGGTCATTTCATCTGCAAACATTTCAGTGTTTACATCTACAACAGACGGACTCTTAAAGTGTTGTCATTATCATATGTAGAAAATTAACAACAATTTCTTCCAGTTATGTAAACAAGTTGGGCTATGAAATCAGTTATGGGGTTTCGATCGACAGTTTCCAAGGACAGGACAGGAAGGAACAGAAAGTGTCCGAGCACACCCCAGTGAGTAAGGATATTCAGTGTTTCATGGCATTCCCGTCTTGTCGTTCTCCTCCTTCCCAAACCCTCACTGTCCAAATCAGGAACCGAACAGATGCGGTTACCTTTCCGGGTAAGTCCATTCCCATCCAAACTCTCGTTTCTCGCTTCCCACAGTCACACGTGTGATCGATTTGGATTGCAAGGAAGGTTTTTGTGTGTGTGGATGTGTGTGTACTTATGCGAATGCACAGTGTGGCTTGTGACATAAAATTCTCTCGCTGTGAGTAGTGGTCAGAAAAGTGTGAAACCACCACTTTAACAGGCACACTAAACAGCATAATTTCTAGCCAGGGTTGGCTGCTCCCAGGAACTTCGAGCCATCACACATTCTCTTTCCTTAATGCAGTTTAAGGAAAGGGCAGACAGATCTCGATGGAGCTTGCTTAGTAGGCACAGCTTGTTGGGTTCATCTTTTTATCCCGAGAAGAGGATGGAATGGCTGAGGACGTGCTGAAGGAGGGCGTTTCTGTTCAGTGGGTCTTCGCATCTGTGATAATGCATTATCATGGTGAAAATCTCACACAAATGAAGCAGGGAGTAAATTGGAGGCAAGGACCCATGTGGTCTGGTAAGCTTCAGGTTGAGGGACAATCTGATGAGATTGGAAAGGGGTTTGTTCCTCTAAGATTGATGTCATGAAGTAAAGAATGTGGCGTGATCCCCACCCCCCTCCCAACCTAGATAAAATCCCAGGATCTCTGGTTTGTTGCTTCTCCAACTGACTTTGGTTAGAATCGTTTTATCAGCCAGGATTCAATATTCATGACTTAAAATAACAAAAGTTTTTGTCTTACCCTCTTTGGTTCATCTGGGATCTCTGCTCCACATGGTTCTAACTCTGGGACCCCCAGCTGACCAAACAGCCACTATCTAGAATAATCTTGGTGGCTGTGGCAGAGGGGAAAGGCCAACAGAGGACCTTGCACTGGCAAGTAAATGCCCCAGACTAGATGGCATGCCAGGTCCATTCACAACACATTGGCCAATAAAGTCGCAGAGGGCACCTACCACAAGGAGGCCAAGAAGTGCTGTCTCGCCATACTGAGACAGGAGGGGAGCAGGGGGTGACTGCTGCCTCTCTGTGAGGTAATAAGCCATATATTTGCATATCCACATTTCCTCTCCAGAAGTCAGGAGCCCAGGCTGGGACCAGGTAGGTGTTTGTATTCCTGCACCCTGGCATCACCTGGGAGGATAGGAGATCAGCTGGGTCTCGGGCTCAAAGGGCGGATCTCACCAGCAGTCTTCCAAAAGAGCTAACCCCAAACAGCCTCTGAGGCTACATTCCACCTGTCGCCTGCAGGTGATGACCAATGGCTGGGAGACGGTGGACATGACCCTGCGGCGGAATGGGCTTGGGCAGCTGGGCTTCCACGTGAAGTACGACGGGACTGTGGCAGAGGTGGAAGAATATGGGTTTGCCTGGCAGGCCGGCCTGCGGCAAGGGAGCCGCCTGGTAGAAATCTGCAAGGTGGCCGTGGTCACTCTGACCCACGACCAGATGATCGACCTGCTGCGCACCTCCGTCACCGTGAAGGTGGTCATCATCCCGCCTTTCGACGACGGCACGCCCCGGAGGTAAGGGCATTCACCCTGCAAGGCAGGCGGTGGGCACGGGTTGGCAGCTCCCAGAGTGCTGACACAAGGCCTCCCCGGGGCTGTCACTTAAGGCCCTCTGTCATTCAGAAGAGTGACGGAGGAGGTGGAGTGGGGGTCAGCATCCACCACACAGGTCCTGTGTGTGAGTTACGGTTTAAGCACCCCATGCGTGCATTATCCCATTTCATCTCCATAGCAGGCCCTCGAGGTGGACACCCCCAGCAGTCCCGTATTCTGGATTATGCATGCAGTATTAAAAGTAACCTGCCCCGAGGCACACTGCACTTCATTGATCCGCACACATTTATTGAGACCCTACTATGTGCAAGCCCCCATCGAAGTGCTCTAGATAGAGCCATGCACAAAATATAGAGCCCGTTCCCTTGGCATTTGTGTCCTAGAGGGAAAGGCGGCAGTAACTAAATAGGCAGGTAGTGCTGGATCAGGCAGCGTTGAGATGTAAGGAGAGAATTAAAGTGGGGTGAATAAAGGGTCTGCGTTGTGGCAGGAGAGCTGCAGACACAGTGGTCAGAGAAGGCTCCTGGGCAGAGGTGGCCGTCTGGCTCTCTGGACCAGCTGGTCCCAGGCGGGGACAAAGTGCAAGTGTGCAGGGATGTTCCGGCAGCACGGGGAAGCCAGTGTGGCTGGAGCACTGTGAGCAGGGGTGGGGAAGGGACAGAGGGGACGAGGGGACAGATCGACAGGGGCTTTCTGGACACGGTGGCAAGTGTGGCATTATTCAGTAGGAAGCCAGTGCAGCAGGGTTGGTTTGTTTTCATTTCGTTTCCTTTTTTTTTTTAGTAGAATTTTTCAAACATATTACAAATGTACTGAGCCTGCTGTTTCAGCATTTACTGGCATGTGGCCAGGGTTTTTGTGTGTTTTGTTTTTTAATCTCCAGTGTCCCCACCTTGGACTATTTGAAGCATCCCAGTTCTTGGATTGTATCTCTACCCAATCAGGTCCTTTAAAAATTATTGCTACACTTGAAAATTTTAACAATAAGTCAATATCAATTACACAGTCTGTCTTTAACTATCATGTCGGAGAGATACTTTAAAAAAGAGTAGTTTTGTTAATCAGGCTTCTCCTGTTGCATTTGGTTGATGTGTCTCTTCACACTCTTTTAATCTGTAAGTTCTCCGCTCTCTCACTGTTTTCCTGCAGTGCGTTTGGGGAAGAAACCAGGCCACGGTTCCCCACTTCCTGGACCTGGCTGCTCGAGTCCCCAGTGTCCTTTAACCTGTTCCTCCAGCACGAGTGTTTCCCATAAACTGGAGTTCAGATTTGACCAGGTTCTGATGACATGTGGTTTTGGTAACAACACTTCCCAGTACCGTCCCTCGGGAAGCCACGTGTGCTAGGCTGTCGCTCTGTGAGTGACACAGAGGGACCGGAGGGCTCGGACGGCGGCAGCCTGTCACACACGTCCCCTCAGCTCCCAGCAGCCATTGCAGTCATTACCTAGCTTCACTATTTCCTTATAGTTGTGATGTGCCCAATGCTGTCATTTCTTCTTCGTTTATTGACTGTGATTCTCCTAAAAAGAACTCATCTTCAGTAACTATATGGTTTTTCTGAGGTATAATTTATACAAGGAAGGCAGGGTAAATTCAATTTTTAGGGTAGAGTTGGTACCCTGGCCACCTCCAGAGGTGACCAGAGGCAGAGAGGGAGAGCCGCTGCATTCCAGGCCCTGGAAATGCTGCACAGAGGACAGTCAAGGCCGTGGCCGGCAGAGAGCTGATGAACAGAGCAGGAGACAGACAAGCAAGTAAGCAAATAAGATGATTTCTTACAGGAAAAGGAGGAGCCGCTGAGCCAGCGAGGTTTGAGTCCCAGCGCCTCCCCTTACTAGCTGTAACCCTTGGCAAGTAGCCTCACCTTGCTGTGCCTCCCTTTCTTCATTTGTAAAAAGGGATAATAGATCTTTCCCCAAAGGTGGTTGTAAGGTTGGAGGAAGTAAGACTCGTAAAGCACGTGGAATAGTACTTAGCCCACAGGAAGCCCTCTGGAAACCAGCTGTGAGGTACTGGGTGCACAGAAATAAAGGGCATGACCTGACACTGGACAAGATGGTCAGGAAAGTGACAAGGAGCCAAAAGAAGGGTCTTGCAGGAAGGGAGTTAGCCATCACAAAGGTGAGAACAAAGGCCCTCGGCTTGTTGACGAATCAGAAAGAGGGCGGTGTGGCTGGAGCAGAGGGAGGCCTGAGATGAGGGGGCACAAGTGCTTATACACGTGGACTCCCAGGGTGGGTGCATTTCCCCACCTTACAGATAAGAAAACTGAGCCCCAGAGTGGACCAGTCACTTGGTGCAAACTTGTACAGCAAAACTCAGTCCAGGTTTCCCATCCCCATATGTTTTTCTGCCTCTAAAAGCTGTTGAAAGCTCTCCACGTGCAAGTTCTTGTTGCTCCACCCCAACTTCCTGAGTCTTGCTCTGAACTTGGTGGGGAGCAGTTCTGGGCAGGCCTAAACCCTGCAGCCAAGGGTTTCACCACCCACACCCACGCCCGCACCCTGGTCCCTTAGCCTGGGAGCTCCAGTCAGGCCCCAGGCATCCTCTTCTCCCAACTCTCTTCTGGGGCCTCCTCCACTTCTGCACAGAGCCAAGGCCCAGCCACACCTGCTGCAAGCTCTGCAGGGGCAAAGCAAGCCGAGGTAACCCCACAGGCAGGCTCCCAACCACCCCCCTCTCCTCTGCACACATGTTCATCCCCGCTTGTGTGCTCACAATAAGCCAGCTCACCTGTCGGATGACTCTCCAAAGCTTAGGGAGTGCAAGAGGCCATGAAGGCGTCCCTCACCTGCAGTAGGGCCCAGCTGAAGTGAAGGTAAAAGTCTGCAGGCTCCCTCCCCTGGCTCTGGGGAGACAGGCCAGGGAGGGCGTGACCAGACGGACAAGTTCTGCTCCCTGGCCTATTTAGGGCAGAACTGTCATCCTGCTCCCTTTACAAGGTGGCTGGCTGTGAAACAGGATCTCCTGTTTGCAGGGGCAGGTGTGGATTGGGATTTGCGTGGGTTTTGCTGTTCTTCAAATGCAGGGTGTCTGACTGGCCTCATTTGAAGAGCTGATAACCCATCTCTGGGATCCCTTCAGCCTCTTGATGCAACCCTGGCCTCTTGGCTCGAATGTCGTGATGAGCCCTGGGTGGAAACTCAGGGATGAGCCAGGCTCTACAGGATGTGTGTCCAGACCCCATGCTTTTGAGGCATTGGTTAGAGTAAGTGGGTCATCCTCACACCCCTAGGCCACAAGCTGGAGTTCTTGAGCCAGGCACTGCTGGGCCATAGCTGGGCTGGGCTGGGCTGGGCCAGGTAGCCAGGAGGACATCCCAGAGCCTCTGATTAAATGTGTTATTTCGACCTGGGGTGCTTACACAGGCTCTGGAGGAATGTGCTCATCTTGTCTCTGTTGCTTTGCTGCCTGTTGGGGAAGATGATCTGTGAGACTTCTGTCCCCTTCAGTTGGACTCCAGACCTCAGGTGAGGCAGGGAGTTGGAAAGTCCTCCCTGAGAAGGGAAATTGAATCTGCACAAGCGGGTGAGTAGGAAAGGTAAGAAAGGAGTCCCATGGCCCCACAAGGCCAAGGAGGCAGTGAGGAAAAGTGGTCTGCAAGCCCAGGGACATCCTCCCTCAGGTGACTCTCATGGGTGGCTGAGAGGTTGGAAAGGAATATTTAGTGCAGTGTTGTTGGCCGAGCAAAAGACTAAAAGCCAACTGAGTATCTGGCTGAGTAAACCCCAGGTACTCCATGCAATGGAATAGTAACTGATTGTGTAAAGTGAGGTGAATCTTTTGGTGCCAGGAGGGCCTGGTTAGAGCTAGTGGTAACTGTAGGGAGCAGGGTGATGTCTGGGGTTAAGTGTGCTGTTCTTTTTATTTCCATTTTAAACATTTGCCTGTCGGCATAGGGTATTTTTGAAAAATGTGTAAGACACTGGAAGCCAGCTGTTTCTGGTGGGTGAAGCTGGAGGATGGCAGAGGGGATAGGAAAGCCCTTTTATACCACTTTAATCTTTGAAAACAGTTCAAAACCTAAATCCAAAAAGTGGGCTTCTCAAATTTTTTTATCCCTAGCAGCTAGGTAAAATGCAGATTACTGGGCCCACCTCAAGGAAAATTCTGTTTCAGATGAGCTGATGTGGGGTATTGGAGCCTACATTCCTTTCCTAAGTTCTCAGGGTGATTTAGATGCTGGCGGTTCTCAGATGGATGGGGAGGCATTTGTGCCAGAGCCCCCAGGTAGATGTGGTTTTGGACTTCAGAAAGTGGGAAACTGGATTCTGAGCATGTGGGAAGAGCAGGGAGACTGTCCACAGAATCTCCTGGAGAAGGCTAGTCGATCAGAAACTGCCAGAAAGAAATGCCTGTTTATGAAGCACTTGGTGTGCACCAGACACTCTACTAATGCTCATTGAATGCTCACAACCACCCCATTCCAGATTAGGAAACTAAGGTCCTCAGAAGGAAATCCCTCACTCAAGGCCATGTAGGCCGAAAGCGGCAGAGCTGGGATTTGAGAGAGCCCAGGAGCCCCGTGTGCTGCCTTCAAGATGATTAGATAAGGTTTCCCTCTTTGAGGTCATGCCCAGGGCTCCTGGCCAAAGGTGAAGCTGTTAGTAACAGGGGACACGGAGTGGGGGGGGCAGTCAGGGACCCTAAAACTCTCCTCTGGCTCCCAAACCACTGCACCGTGGGCCAGTGTGCATGGTGGTTAGCCCTGTGGGCTTTGGAGTCAACTGTGTGTGTTTAAATCCAATTTCCACCTCCTACTGCCTGTGCAACTTTAGACAGTTTGCTTAACTTCTCTGTACTTTTTTCTAAAGTGTGATGGACTGATCAGGACTATGGTTACCAGCAACAGAACCAACTCAAACATGATAAAGCAAAAAAGGGACTGTACTGGCTTATGTGCTTAACAAGACTAGGAGATAGGGCAAGATTTAGGCATGGCTCTCGGCAAGCACTCGGACACCCTCATCAGGAATCTTTGTCACCTGTCACCCTTTCTACATTGCTGTCATTCTCAAGTCATCTCCCATGTTGTGGAGACAGAGATGGTCCCCCCCTCACAGCTCCAGCTTTTGGTCTCCCCAGCTCAGCAGCCCCAGTGACCTTTCCTCCCGTAGTTGCAGGCACAGTTCCAGAGTTGATGCTCCCTCTGTCTGATTGGCCCCACGCTGGGGCACACGGCAGTCTTGTGCCAGTCGTGTCCAGGAGGAGACGAGTTTCTGACTGGTCAGGCCCAGGTCACATGCTCATATGTGGAGCCAAGCAGTGGGGTCAGCCCCACCCGGAACACACTCGGGAGCGGGGGTGTGGAAACTGGGCAGCAGGAGCAGCAGGTGTGCACTGCCTGGGGCTGCGATGCTGCCCTGCTCTGCTTCCGCCCAACCTGGCACGTGTACACGCTCTGTTAGACCTTTTGTTCTTGTCACTCCTCATCTTACAGCAGTCCAGCCAGAAGGAGCTGCTGAATGTCAGCGCTGACCTTCGTGCTGCCGAAGGCCACAGTGTGTCTGGCCCAGGTGCCAGAGCACACCCTCAGGTCACCTTTTGTTGGCTCCTTAGCAGTCATGTCCTGGGCTCACAGCCCCCCAGCCACTAAGTTCACCAGATCTTTTGCCTGGTGGCCCTGAAAGTTCGCTGGGCTCCAGGGGACTCAGGAGAGTCACCGAGGACTGGCCCAATGGGGGCATGAGAGCCTCCAGGCCGAGTACTCTGAGCTCAGCTCCCACAGCTGCTGGGATTTCGTGAGCACGTCTCCCTCCTTGGTCTCGGAGCCCCCTCTCTGCCACACTGCAGGCTCAGTGGAGAATGCCAGCCCGGCCTGCCGATCACCCCACCTGGAGCCAGGAACGCTGTGGTGCCTGTACCAGCCTGGTCTGGGGGGAGTCACAAGCCGTTACGTATCTATTTCAAGGTTCTGGATTTCATGGCTTTTTTTTTTAACCACCCTGCAAAGTAGGTCACCTGCTCCTCTTCCACCTGTCTTTGAGCTTCTTCAAAACAAGACAGATACTATCCTTTGATCCTCAGGGCATCTGCCTTTCTGGCCTGAGTACTGCTAAGGGGGGCTGAGCCAGTCTGTGTAGGACACTGGCTGGCTGGAGGACTGGGTCAGGGAGAAGGAAGAGGAAGGGAAATGAACAGAGAGGGTGAAGAGGAGAGAGGAGATGAAGTCCAGTGGCCATGCAGGCAGAACCCCTGCGTTGGGCCCTGTCCTGGTTGAGCACTCAGAGCTGCTGAGTTTCAGACCAATTTAAAGGATATCTACTCATCCTTTCAAATAAGCCAGCACAGTTCAGGTTGGGCCAGGGAAACCCACCCACCGGGAGGAGGCAGCAGGCATGTGTGTGGGTGGGCCAGGGCCTTTCTGAATAATGAAGTTTCTCTTCCTAGGGGATGGCCAGAGACCTATGACATGAATACCTCGGAGCCCAAGCCTGAACCGGACAGCGTGCCCCCTGGGGGCCGGCCCCCCTACCGCAGCAATGCACCCTGGCAATGGAGTGGGCCCGCCTCCCACAACTCTCTACCAGCCTCCAAGTGGGCCACTCCTGCTGCCCCCGGCCACGCCCAGTCACTGAGCCGGCCCCTGAAGCAGACCCCCATGGTTCCCTTTCGGGAGTCCCAACCCCTGCACAGCAAGAGGTAAGTATTGGTGAGGGGCATCACCCCCGGCCCCCACCTCCCTCCTGTGCTTTTCTCTCTCTTTCCCTTTTTTCCAGTCTCTTCTCAGTCTTGCTCCTTTCCTTCTTGTCCTATGCTTCCTTCCCTCCTTGCCTCCCTTCCCTTCCAGTTTTATTCTGAGACTCTCATGTGAAGGCCTGGTGCTGGGCACTCAGTGTCTGAGGTGGAA
Organism: Trachops cirrhosus; assembly: GCA_028533065.1. Taxonomy (NCBI): domain Eukaryota; kingdom Metazoa; phylum Chordata; class Mammalia; order Chiroptera; family Phyllostomidae; genus Trachops; species Trachops cirrhosus. Next base: position 33,395,268 of record CM052550.1, read on the forward strand.
ATCCACCGTACTGTGTGTGGTTAAAACTATATATTTTTTAAAAGGTCAAGGGACTGGTAAGCACAAAAAATAGGATGTGATGACTTCTTGGGAGAGGTAGGGAAGTGGGAAATGAAGAAGCCCACAGATGTATAGGTATTGTATACCTTACAGATAAATTCTTTTGAATATATTATATATTAAGAGGTAAAGAAAAATTACCAAGAAATGAAGGAATCCAACCTTCAGAGGAGCATCTCACCCCAGGATTGGGTGGGAACAGACGCCTGGGCAGCCCCTGTCAGGGCCACAGCAGCTGAGGGTCAAGGAGGCCGAAGTGGGAGAGGGGGAGGGGAGGGCCAGGAGTCTTTGCTCAGCAGCCCTCTTTCCATCCCCAGAGGAGGGAAGTAGATGAAAGGTCTGTCCCACCTCTGTCCTCATTGACCCCACCTCCTTCCTCTCCCATCTCTGTTCCAGGCCTGTTAGCTTCCCAGAAACCCCTTACACAGCATCACCAGCAGGGGTCGACAAAGCCCCTCCCTACCGACAGCCTTCTGGGAGCTTCTCCACTCCTGGCTCAGCCACCTACGCAAGATACAAGCCCTCCCCAGAAAGGTCAGAATCTCTTCACTCTTTTCAAGTTAAGGAATCTGATGAAAGCTGGGGATCCGTCTTTCCTAGGAGATGCACATACCCTATAGGTGCATTGCCGTTTTATGGGGTTTCTGGCTCCCTGCAGGTCATCAGAGGACCTCCAGGAGGATTGGCTGTGTCTCTTAAGACTTAGGGCCAGGCTAGCCTGAGCAGGACGTGCGTTGGCTGATCCTGCGGCAGAGTTTTGGTTGCCACTCTCTTGACACTTGTATAACTTGTTTGAGCAAACCCTCAGCCTTCCAGCATGGCCATTTGTCTGCCTCTCCGGGCTGCTCCCCAGGGCCAGGCCACTTTCATTACCCAGTTTGTTTGGTTTTTTAAATATTTTTATTTATTTACTTTTAGAGAGAGGGGAAGGGAAGGGGAAAAGAGAGGGAGAGAAACATCACTGTGCGAGAAATACATCGATCAATCACCTCTCACAAGCCCCCAGCTGGAGACCTGGCCTGCAACCCAGGTATATGCCCTGACTGGGAATCGAACCAGAGACTTTTTGGTTCACAGGCCGCCACTCAATCCACTGAGGCATACCAGCCAGGGCCATTACCCAGTTTTCAGAGCCTCTCAGGCTTCAGTCCTGCCCCCTTGGGTCCTTCCCCAATCTGGTAGCCTACGGGATCTTCCTAACTCCTCCATGGCTCCCCAGTGCCCTCAGGGTAAACCCAAGCTCTCCAGCTTGCTCTCCGGCTACCTTTAACCCCTGTGCCCTGTGCCCTGTGCCCTTCCTCCTCCAGGATCCCAGGGACCCCCACCTTTTCCTTGTCATGGGGCTGGATTCATGGGCCTCATCCTGGACGTCCCTTTGTCCTCTCCCTTACTGCATTTCATCCACTCAGCCTTCTGAGCATCTCTGCCCCCACTCCCTCCTCCAATCCCCACTGCCCCACCCTGGAGACCTCCCTGAGCCCCCAGCCTCTGTTCACCCTCCATTCAGCTGCGAGGGAAGATCTTTGTATCTGCCCATATCTGTCCACTGCTCCCGTGTGTCCTAGAGCCCTCAGAACACAGCTGCGGTGCCACACGTCATCCCCGCTGGTTTCTTAGGTAGGCTGTCTGCCCTTCAGGTCTCATGTTCTGCCCTCCACCTGGAAATGCTTCACACTCTCCCTTGCACCCCACCCTCTCCTGCCAGCCTGAGCATTGATACTGCTTCTTCAGGAAGCCTTCCTTGAACCTCCCCCAGCCATAGGTGCTGCCACTCTCCCCCTTAGCTCCCTGTGCATTCCCTGACTTCGAGCACTCTCCATTCTTCTAGCCGAATTGAGAGAGAGAGTGCATGCTCCCCAAGATCTAAGACCTTCCCCATTCATCTATATGATGATCACACAGCACAGGTCTGGCACATGCTAGATTTTTGGTATATGTTTGATGAAAGGACGGAGTGAGTTAGTGAGTTTGTTTAAATAAGACCACCTACCAAGACCAAGGATCAGTCTGCTAAGCCAGTGGGTTCCAATCTTTAGTGTGTCTGAGAATCACCCAGAAGGAGTGCTTGTGAAAACACAAATTACTGGGCCCTTCCCCCCGAGTTTCAGCTTGGTGGGTCTGGAGTAGAACATGTGATACCAATACTGCTGATCCAGGAACATGGTGTGAGAGCCACTGAACTAAACCAGTGTTTGATTATAACTATATGCTATAAAATTGGAGAAAACTTACCTTTTTCATCACGAATGCTGAAGCAAACGGTCCCAGGAGCCTGCCATGTGCCAGGTGCGGGGAGAACTATTTGAGATACTCACTTACTGGCCCTCGTTATCAGTGCCACTGGCTGTGATGGAGAGAGGGTCTTAGAAGCAATGTGCACTCTGACGCATGCTCTAATAGGCTCCAGGGAGCACAGTCCAGCCCCAGAGGTCTAGGCCGGCTGCCTAGAGGAAGTGACATTTGAATGGGGCTTTGAGAGCTTAGTGGGAGTTTGCCACACAGAAGAGGGAGAAAGTCATTCCAGACAGGGCAAAGGCCACATACGTGAGTGAGCAAAATGGTGCGGAACGCAGGAGGCATGGAAAGAAGTCACGTGGCGGGGGCTGTGGGAGGGGTCACCTCGGTGGCAGCCAGGGCTGAAGCGGGAAATGGCTCAGTTGGCATGGAGCAGCTAGTCAGGTCAGGGCTTCAGTTATGAGACTAATAGGCTCTGAGATGGACAGCATGGTGGCTACAGCTAATAGTTCTGTACACACAAAATCTGCCGCGTGAGTCGATCTTGCGCATTCCCACCCCCAAGAAAGGCAACTGTGACATGACGAATGTGTCAGTTCACTGGATTGTGGAAATCACCTCACATTGCATACACTTGTCAGCTCATCACACTGTGCACTTTAGACATGTTACAGTTTTGTCAGTTACACCTCAAAGCTGAGGGGAGATGTCTCCAAGAGTGCTATTTGCTCAGCAAATTTCAAATAGTATTAATTCGGTGAATGGGCGTGCTGACTATTCTGTATTGCATGTAGGGGAAGTATTTAGGGGGGAAAATACAGTCACTTTACTGTGTGATAACTTCATTTATAGATTTTTTAAATTTTTATTAATTTGAGAGAGAGAAAGGTAGGGGCAGAGAGAGAAGAATACATCAATTTGTTGTTCTATTTGTTTATGCATTCATCGGTTGCTTCTTGTATATGACCAGAGATCGAACCCTCAACCTTGGCATATTGGGACACACTCTAACCAACTGAGCTACCCAGCCAGAGCTCCATTTTTAATGTTAAAAGGAACTGCCGAACTATTTTCCAGAGTGGCTGTACTATTTTACATTCCCACTGGCAGTGTATGAGTGATCCAGTTTCTCCACATACCATCATTTGGTATCATCTCTTTTTTATTTTAACCATTCTGCTAGGTATGTAATGATATCTCATTGTGGTTTTAATTTGCATTTTCTCTAATGGCTTATGATGTATATACAGTTTCATGTGCTTATTTGCCAACTGTATCTCTTCAGTGAAATGTCTTTTACCCATTTTCTAATTGGATTCGATGCTTTTTCAATGTGGGAGAATTCTTTTTTTTTTTTCAAGATTGTTTTTATTTTTAGAGAGAGGGAAAGGGAGGGAGAAAAAGAGGGAGGGAAACATCAGTGTGCGAGAGAAACATCAACTGGTTGCCTCTTGCACACCCACAACCAGGCACCGGGCCCACAACTCAGACAAGTGCCCTGACCGGGAATCAATGTGGTGAGCTTTCAGTTTGCAGGACAGCGCCCAACCCACTGAGCAACACCAGTTAGGGCAAATTCTTCGCATATGCTAGATACAAGTCCTTTGTCGGGGAGGTGATTTGCAAACATTTCCTCCCAGTCTAGTTTGTCTTTTCATATGGGTAACAGGGTCTTTTGCAGAATTAAAGTTTTAATTATGATGAGGTCCATACTATCATTTTTTTCCCTTTTATGGATTATGCTTTTGATATAAAGTCAAGAATTCATTGCCTAAATTCATTGCCTAAATCCTGAAGATATTCTTACATTTTTTCTGGAAGTTTTATATTTTACTTTTAAGTCCATGATCCATTTTGAGTTAATTTTTTCATGAAGCAAGGGTTCCTTTTTTTGCCTACAGATGTACAGTTTTCTCCACCATTTATTCCAGAGGCTCCATCTCCTCCATTGCACCACTTTTGCTTCTTAAAGCAAAAATTTATTGGAAGGGGAAATTAATTGGGCACATTTGCATGTATCTATTTCTAGGTTCTCTAGTCTGCTCCACGATCTGTATGCATGATCCCAGTGAGTGCTCCCAGCAACTCCACAAGGTGGATAGTTGAATTATCCCATTTTACAGGGGGAACCTGAGGTTTAATGAGATGAATGCACTTGGTCAAGGCCACTCTTCTAGGAAGTGACAGAGTCAGGACAGGAACTCAGGCCCGTGTGATTCCAGAGGACTGGCCCTGACCCCGAGCTCTCCTTCCTGGTGAAGGACTCTGAGCTCATCCTCCAAGTTAGGACGACATGTGTGTTCTTGCAGGGGTCCCCACCCCACCGTGACACTGATGGCTGTGATTTCATGTTTTAATCTCTCTGGCATTGACAACCAGGAGACTAATGCTTTTCCCTTGGACTCCAGCTCTTCCCAGCCTACCCCTCTCTTCCTAGGGCTCCAGTGGAGCCTGCCTCTGCTCTCTCTGGCCCAGATCTCAGCATTTTTATCTCTTATCAGAACAGCTGGGCTTCAGGTTTTGCCAAATGTTCCTAAAACACCTCATTCCCCAAACCCCAGAAGGGTCTTTCACAGGTAGTCACCATTCTGCGGCAAGAGGCTGGAGCAGGTCACGGCTTCTTCAGTGGCCCTTGGCCTCAGCTCCTTTCCTCTTTTCCTGTTGCACTGTTGCCACATGACATCCTGGAGCCCGTGTGACTCAAGCCAAGATGTTCCAGCCCAGCCCCAGACATTTCTCCCTCAGGACTCCTCTGTCTCACGCTGCCTTCTCCAGCAGGCTGCTACTTGCTGAATTCATCAAGTTTTTAGGGAAGCAAAGGCCCTCAGGGTCAGAACCTGTCTCATGGCCCATCTTAGATTTACCAGGAGACAAGTTGGCAAGTTGGCCTGCCCCTCACCTGTCATGCGAGTGTGGGCGAGTGACTTTCCCTTGCTGCACCTTCCTCAGTTTGCACACGTGTAAATGTCTGTCTCTGAGCAGTGTTGAGAATATTCAAGGAGGGACACCCTTTAGAGCACTTGGAACTGTGCCTGGCACATAGTAAGTGCTCCACGGGGGTGATGACCGTTACTGCTGAGTGTGGTAACTGTGCTGGCAGCTGCAGTGCAGAGGCTGGCAGATGCTGTCCCTGTCCTCGGGAGCTTGCCTTCCTGCGTGCAGGAATAACACATCACCCAACTCAGTACAAAGCATTAGGGCTGGACTAGACCCTAGACTTCTGCTCATCAGAACAGCAGGTTGGCTTTGATTTCTTTTTGTGTGTGTGTTTTTTCCTCCAGCTCCATAAAGAGTGGTGCATTGGTTAGAAGGCATTTGACTGCAAGTGACAGAAAGCCTAACTCGGGAAGGCAGGAAGCATTAAAGGGATTTATCGTCACATAATAAGTCCAGAGTTAGTGTAGTTCTGGGGCTGGAAGTTCTGTAGTGAAGTCCTCATGGACCTGCTCCACTCATGACCCCTGATGACTGCTATGGCCCCACGCAAAACCAGTGCCCTGCAGAAGAAGAGGAAAGAGCTTCTCTTTGTTTTCAAGAGTGTCTCCCCCCCACCCCCAAATCAACCCCTGGCAGGGTTGCATTGGACCTGCATGGCTGTCTTACACTGTCAGGATTTACTCAAGTCACGTGGCAGAGGGATGGCTGCCAGAGCAGAATCTGGGCTCCACCAGCAAGGACAAGGATGGTGTCAGGGTGGCAGCCAACAGCGGCTACGTCATCTGTCCACCCTCTCACCCAGTCATGCCGGAATTCACCCATCCACGGTCCCATCAGCTAGGGTAGGAGACTGACAGCAGGCCGCAGCCTTCCCCTAAGAAGAGGCTCCTCCTCATGTTCATGTCTGTCTCCTTACTTTCCTCTGTGGCCAAGTGGGAAACTCAAGGCCAACACTTCAGCAGCCAGACCCTGCTGATCTTAAGGCAGCCCCCACCTCGGCATCCCCAGGGTCAGTCAGCCTGTCTAGCTCATGCCTGGGGACGCCTGGAACCGCAGCAGGTTAGTTCCCCACTAAAACTCCAAACCCTCTCTTTATCTTAGAAGTTATTTCCAATTCCAAGAAGAGCTAAAAGTACGTTACATGTTCTCAGATGAAACTAAAGATATATTTGATCTCTTATTCTGGGGATTCTTGACCAGAGCTGTGCTTAGTGAGATGCTGGAATGTCTGTTTCCAGTCAGCTTGACCAGCTGTGGCAGTAAGAGAAGGCCCCAAGTGAGACATATTTGCACCCCAGAGAATGGTCAGCATAGGTCAGTCACTGTGCACTGGCATTAGTACATGAATGAACAAAGTACAGGGTGTCTCGATTGAGGACTGTAGCTGAGAGATGAATCATAGCAAATATGTCCCACTAAAGTTAGGATCAGGTTTAGCTGCTTAATATAGAAAACAGATGTTCAGAGAAGATAGTTTCTTTCTTTCTCCCATATTATCAAGGACCCAGGCTCCTGCTTACTGATGCTCTGCCATCCTTGGCCTGTTGCCTGCTTGTCTTAAAGTGGCTGCTGGAGCTTCAGCCTTAAGGAGATAATGAAGCAAAGGCACCCACAGCATACCTCCGGAGATTTCCTGGAAGTCATATGCAGCACTTTTTTTTTAATCCTCACCTGAGAATATGTTTATTGATTTTTGATTTGAGAGAGAGAGAGAGAGAAACATCAATATGAGAGAGAAACATTGATTGGTTGCCTTACATATGTATCCCAACTGGGAATTGAACCTGCAACCCTTTGGTGTCCAGGGCAATGCGCCAACCAGCTGCTCCAACCAGCTGAACCGCCCAGCCAGGGCCACCTGCAGCAGTTTTATCTCATTGGCCAGAACTGCAGAGGAGCCTGGGAAATGTGGTCTGCTAACTAATCACATTGCTGCCCCAAATACAGTTGGGAGTCTGTTACCAGGGCAGAAACAGAGAATAGATATTAGGAGAGCTGCCCACGGTGTCTGCCACTCGTACCTCCACTTCCCTCTGGCTGACCCCAGCCTCTGCTTACATTTTCCTCTAGTGCCGAGGATTTGATACAGACATTTTGGAAAAAATGGAATAAACATGTCCATACCTCAATTTCCAGCTATGGTGGAGCCACGTTTCACCAGGCCATTGACTGGCTGCTAAGTCACCCAGTAAGGTGAAGATGGCTTTATTGCTTTGGCTCTGTCTTTCTTTCCTGGAGGCATTAGAAATCAAGGTCTGGGAGGACACGGATAACATGTACATTCTGTGCAGGTGAATAGAGTTGAGTTTCTGGAAAATCCAGTGCACCTCTGAAGCACCCCTCTGCTGCCCTGGAGGTGTTGAGTCCTAGCGGTTTGGAGTTGGTCTCTGCAGAGGCAACCCTGGCTTTGTGGCCAGCAAGGCGACCCTGGAGAAGTTAACTTCTCTTTGGGGTGTTGGGGGTCCCAGTTTATCACCTTCCTAATCTGCAAGTAGAGACACAAACGGCCAAGTGAGGAATGTCAGTGTCAGCTTGATGAATGGAGGCTCAGTAACCCTGCAGAGTACCGGGCCTGTGTCAGTGGGGTGCTTCTGGCTGCAAGTGATCGAAATTTGGCTAGTTCAAACACTAGGAATTTGTCATCTCAGAGGTCTGGAGGCTCATGGCAGGCTGCGGGGAGGATTAATGAAGCATTTTGACAACATCAAGGGCGTAGTTCCTACCGTCTTCTCTCTTCCATCCTCAGCAATGTCCTCTCCTCATCCATCCTTAGGCTGTAGCAAGAGACTCGTGGTGTTATAACTGGACCCAGCAACACCTGGATGAAGAAAAGCCATCTTTCCTCATTATCTCTCTTAAAAGCAAGAGACTTCCCAGAAGCCCCCCAGCAGACTTCCCCATTTCAGTCAGGTGGTTCTGGGTAACAAACACTTGAAAATCTCAGTGACTTATGTCAGTAAAGGTTTATTTTGTACCTGCACTGTAGCTCCACTGTCAGTTGGCAGGAGACTTCTCAGGACACAGGCTGCGCGAACAGCCACCGCATCCAAGTCACTCCCCACACGACTCATTGACAAGAACTAGTCACACAGCCCCACCCGGTCAATATCACGGGGCCAGGGAGGACAGTCCTGCCACATGCTTGCCTGGTGGAGAGTCAGAAGTATTGGGTTGGCCAAAAGTTCATGGGGCTTGTTCTCATAAAATAAAAGACATACTTTTCATTTTTACCAATAACTCGATTTGGATATTTTGAGCATGTCCTCTCTCTCCCATGTGGTTTAATGTTGGTCGTTCTCAGTTAATGTCTCGATTTGATCTCTATCAACTGCACCTGGTCCACCCGACCGTGGAGCATCGTCCAGCAAGAAATCTCCAGCACAAAACTTCGCAAAGCACTTTTAGCACATTTGATCAGTCACAGCGCCTTCTCAATATGCTGCACAAATCTTTTTTTGCGTTTCAGTTGTGTTTTTACCTTTCTTGAAATAATAAAGCATTATATGCCGAATATGTCATTTTATTCCATCTTCAATATGAAATGGCTACACAAAAATTCACTAATTTTGATAAGTTTTTTTTTAAATGCATGCTGATATGACAGTTGTCACAATACAGTCTAACAGAATCATTTCAAATGAAGTTAAAGACAGCTGAGCACTGCTGGAGCCATCATATGGAAAAAAACAAATGGACTTTTGGCCAACCCAGGATTTTGTGGGAGTCTTAATAACTCATACCCTCTCACACCTCAATGGCCAAAATTGTATCACATGCCTGTCCCTGAACCAAGCCCAGGCAAGAAGCAGGGTTTCTGCCATGACTGGCTCTGATCCGAGCTGGAATGGACTTTGGAAAGTGCCCACAGAATTCACTCCAGGGCATACAGAATGCCGCTGGGGTGTGAGGCCCCAGGGAGAGCCTTCTGCCACTTCTCTTAAATCTCAGCCCCTGCCTGTGAGTGTGCAGAGCCAGCCTCCGGGAGAATCTCTGTCTAGAAGATACCTCTATTTCACCCGCTCCACAGCCCTGGGAGGTAGAAAGTGCTGTTATGCCTTTTTTCAAATGGGAAAACTAAAGCTGAAACTGATGAGCACTTGCCCATCAGTCATGCTGCCAGTAAGGGGTGGAACCGGGGTTTGAGCCCAGATCTCCTCATCCTGAAGCCTGAGCCCACAGCTTCTCCCCGCAGCACCTTCCCACAACAGACCTACACAGAGCTACACAGAGCCCCGAAGGCCAGTTGTCAGCTCACCCTGTGTCACGTGTCAGCCTCAGGCTAAGTGCTGGCACAAAGGCTGTCATTCAGTCCTGCCAGGAAGGGCCTACTGGGATAGCCTCTGGACAACTAGTGAATCTGAGGCCCCAAGCTAAAAAGTGACTGCCTGGCTGGGCAAGAGATAGTGGAGAGGTTCAAACCCCAGCCCACCAGCTCCAAGCCTTCTGTACGTACACATATGGCCTTATCCTGCTCTTCACCAGAGAGAAAGGGAGCCCAAGACAGGCCTAGGATGGGGCCCTGCTGACAACAGCTCACCCCATTTTACAGCCAGGAGACAGAACCCTGGAAGAGCCTCTGGGTGGGGGCCATTGGCCTAAGTGGCTTCTGCCCCTCCTCCTCTGAGGACCCCTCCTCACCCTGCATGCCCTACCACCAGCAATGCCTTGGCCTAATTCCCAGGTGACACACATTTCTGACCCTCAGGTTATAGCACGTTTCCAAGCTTACTCATCTAGCCTCCTCTCTACTCAGAGCCTGTCCTGTATTTAAAACCCGCTGGAGAGCAACTCTCAGGCTCGAGTGGTTTTTGACACACTAGCCCAGGGGTGTCAGACTCATTTTCATCAGGGACCACATCAGCCTCGTGGTTGCTTTCAAAGGGCCGAATGTGATTTTAGGACTGTATGAATGTAACTGCTCCTTAACCAGGGCAAGGAGCTCGGCACTGCCGCCGGGTAGAGCAAGGTGGAAGGCCAGGTGCAGCCCGTGGGCCTTGGGTCTGCCACCCGTGCACTAGCCCTTCACCCTGTGCTTGTTCCTCTCTCTCCCCTGCAGGTATGCAGCCGCCCCACACCCACTGCTGTCTTTTGATCCCCACTTCGGCCATGATGGGACGTCCAGCGGGGACTCCTCCTCAGGTGGCCTGACCAGCCAGGAAAGCACGATGGAACGCCAGAAGCCAGGTAGGGTTTCCCTAAGCCAGCTGTGTCCGCCTATGTCACCCCGCAGGACCACTACTTACAGTGTGACAGGTGACACCCCTCCTCCTGGCAGATGGATATATCACACAGGAAAGCTGTAGGGGCCACACACAAGATTAGACAGGTCACCCAGGAGAACAGCGGGACCAGGGAGCGGTCCTTCTCCATCCGGACGGGCACCAGCAGACCACACCATCGGTCAAGATTCAGGGCACCGATGTGTCACGTGAAGGTGGCACCCACCAGAGGAAAGAGTTGAAAAGGACTAGAAGTTGTGCTCTCGGGGCAGAACCCACTGGGTTCTGAGGCTTTTCATTGCACAGGCCCCTTCTGCATTCTACAGGGTCCGGCAGAAGTAAGACCTGCATGAGTGTGGTTGGTGGAATAATATTATGGGTCTAATAATTTATAGTGTTGATTTGCATATTTCACCTAAAATGTCATATGGTGTGCTTGAGTGTGGTATTGTTGTGTTACAGAATCACATCCTTATGATTTTGTAATAAAAAAGGGATGTTATTTGTGCCAGACCCTATATTTTCTATTACGCAAATACAATGCATACCAAGAAAAGGGCCCAAGCCGTGAGTGTCCACTGTGCCAACACATCACAAAGTGAACATGCCGTGTTCCACACCTGCAGCAAGAACATGGTCCACCTGCAAAAGCCCCCGTGCCCCTCCCCGTCAGCACCCACAGGCCACCCGTCCAGCTTCTCACTGCCAGACTTCGTCTTGCACGGTTTTGAATTTCACGTGTATAGAATATAGACTCACACTGGATGCATTTTTGTGTGTATGTGTGTCTGGCTTCTGTTACTCTATATTGTGTTAGTGAGCGGTGGCCATGTGATTGGATGTAGTAACACAGTTTCTGAGTAGTATTTATCCGTTGTCTGAGTGGCCCACAACTGATTACCCCATTCTAATGTTGGTGGACATTTGGGTGGTTTCCAGTTTGGAGGTGCTTAGAATAGTGCTGCCAGGAATGGGCCCTGTGTCTGTCTCTTGATGAGCACAGGCTCACATATTTGTAGGGTATATACCTGGGAGTGGAATTGCTGGGTCACATGTTTAACTTGATAAGAGACTGCCAAACCTTTTCCCAAAGTGACAAACCATATCACACACCCACCAATGACATCTCAGAGTCGTACTTACTCATGTTCTCACCAACCTTTTCTTCTTTTTTTATAGAGACTGGTTTTTTTTCTAATTGATTTTTAGAGAGAGAGGAAGGGAGAGAGAAACATCATCAATTTATTGTTCTACTTATTTATTAATTCATGGGTTGATTCTTGTATGTGCCGTGACCGGGGATCAAACCCACAGCCTTGCTGTATCGGGAGGACACTCTGACCTGAGCAGCCCATCTAGGACCTCACCGACCTTTTCATTTCAGCCACGTAGTAGTCTCACACTGCGTTTTATTTTGCACTTTTCTGGTGCCCAATGAGACTGTGTTCTCACCTGTGTGTTCTTCTATATATAATGATTATCATGGGTGCATATACTTAGATGAATATTTTAAACATAATTTTGCATAACAAACTATAGCCCCTTTGAAGTCTGGGAACCATCAGATGAATGGATAGATTCTAAAGGAAGAAAACTAGTGAAGTTGTCAGACATTGGAGGCGGAGAGGTGGAGACGTCCGCTTAGGGCACAGGTGGCGAACACAAGGCCCACGGGCTGAACCTGGCCCTCCACCTTGTTTTGTCCGGCCCGGCACCTTGTTTCTACCCCGAGGCAGCGCCAAGCTCCTTGCCCCGAGTTAAGGAGTAGTTACATTCATACAGTCCTGAAGTTACATTTGGCCCTTTGAAGGCAACCACGAGGCTGATGTGGTCCCTGGTGAAAATGAGTTTGACACCCTTGGCTTAGGGGGTGTTCCAGAATTCCCAGGCAGCTCAGGATGCCTACGTTGGCACGTCAGCAGCTCCCCCAGGCACTGCGGGATGGTGAAGCGGTTGCGTAGCCCAGGACGAGCGGGCTACAGAAGTCCTTGGCACCCAGCCCCTGGTTCCCTTAAACCGGGGGAACAGATGGACTCCAAGTTGCCCTCCAGGGCCTATAGACGTGCTTGCCTGCCTGTCCCTGCCTGCAAGTCTGTGGTTGTTGCTTCAAGACAGACAGATTTGCATTTTTTTTCACTCCCATCCAGTTCAGAAAAAGTGTTGCTTGTGATTTCATTACACTGAAGTGTAAAACGGGGAGGAAATTTTTCCAGTCTTCACCACAGGCCCCAAATAAGGTGTCACAGAAATTCATCACTGTCTTTACCATCTCTCTCCTCTCATGTGTCTCCTAGAATTTGGTTCCCCTCTCGCTGCCTTGGGACCTTGTTATAAACTGACTGACACCTCCTCCCCCTCTCCCATCCCCCATACAAATCCTGAAGTGTAGGATGTATTCAGGATCGAGAAGAAAGGTAGCTCAGGCTGGGGGGCATCAGGCACCATGACAGACGTGGGGATTTGCCGAGCCCTGACCAGATGATGATGATCACAGTAACAGCAGCGTGGTGCTGTGTGTGTCGTATGCCCAGCAGTGTACCAGGTGCTCCACATTCCCTCCTATTTAATCACCTCAGGAACACAACAGAATGGGTGCTTTTTATGCACCAGTAGAAATGAGGAAGATGAGGCACAGAAAGGTGGTCACTTGGCTGAGGTTCCTGCTGATAAGCGGCATCATTGAGATTTGAACCAAGGCCTGTTGGGGTCTAGAACCCCTCCTGTCTGTAGAAACCAACCATAATTTCTCACCCACAGAGTGTGATCATTTCTCACGCCTCAGAGCTACCCAGCTGGGAAGGTGTCCCCAAGATCACCAGCTGCCCCGAGTCCATCCATGCCTAGCCATGATGTCAGCATGTGAAGGGTGAAGCAGGAGAGTCAGAAGGTCACTGGAGGCCAGTTCTGAGGTCCAGGGTCAGCCGAGGGTAGAGCCAGGGACACTGGGGCAGCCGGAGAGGGGAAGGAACCTGGCCATTCACTAACAGTACACCAGGCTGAGCACCAGGAACACGGTGTGAGCCAAACTGATACATCCTCTGCCTACTTGACTTGGAGCTAAGAGTCTGGTGGGAAAGACAGACAGTGGGCAGGGCGCACAAAGTACTTACCCATGGCACTGAGTATCAGGTGGGAGCTAACACAGTACTGGGAGACAGATCGATGGCATTTGAGAGAATCTCTGAGCAAATCACATTTCAGGCGAGGCTGAAAGAGTACAAAGGAGCAAGCTGGGAGAACATTCCAGAGGAGACAACAGCTAGTCAACAGCCCTGAGCGGGCAGTGAGGCTGGTGTTGGAGGAACAGTGGAAGGCCCATGTGACTGGAGAACTGATGGGAGGTGACAGGGACAGAACGTGTGGTTCAGAGATGTGATGGGACCTGACTCAGGTGGTCACAGGGTGTTTCGTGCTACAGATTCTTGCCAGGTCAGGACATTGGAGAGGGAGAGGTGGGTAGGTTCTAGATATGGTCCTTTGAAGATAAAGTTGACAGAATTTCCTGATGCTTTGATGTGGGTAAGAGAGAGAGGAGAGGAGTCAAAAGTGATACCAGGTTTTTGCCCTGAGGAGCTGAGAGGATGGAGCAGCCGTTGACTGACCAGGAAAGACTGAGAGATGCCGGTCTGAGGGAGACGAAGAGGTGGCTTTGGCCATGGTCAGTAGAAGTGCCCAGCAGACGCCTGGTGGAGGTGTTATGAGGCAGCCGTATGCACAGTCTGAAGTCAGGGAAGAGGCCCAGGCCAGAGACAGAAACGTGTGTGTTGCCAGTGTCACGGGTGGTAGTTAAGGCTGCCTGTGACAGCCACAGGCTTGGCTGTCTGTAGAAATGCAGTTTCCTGGCACTGGCTGGCTGCCTCCCAGGAGACCAGCACCTCCTGGGGGTGTGGGGTGCTCCAGAGAGAATCCTCTCCAGAGGTAGAGCAGATGGCCAGCCTCCCTGCTCTCCTGTATCCATGGTTCCCAAGTGAAAGCCACATGAGCAGTGACACCTCGACTGTGCCAGCCGGGCTGCTCTCTGCAGTGACCTGCGTGCTCTTTCTGCTCCGACAGGCCCGCCTTCCCCGGAGCATTTGTAAGATTGATAGATATTAACTAGCCCTCCATTGGTTTTTTTTGTGGTTTGGTTTTGTTTTGTTTTGTTTGTTTTAAGTCCCGTGCTCAGTTGAGGATAATTGGCTTTGGGAGTTTAGATTAATTTACTCACACCCACACCAGCCATCACAATTTTAAACCTGTTTCACATTTGAACCAGCAATCCCACTTGTAGAACTCTGTCCCAGACACAGCCCCACGCTTGCTCAAAGTTGTGTATAGAGGAAAGGCTACCAAAACATTTTTGTAAAGAAAAAGCCCATTGATAGGAAACGTCCATCTATAGGAAACTGGTTAAATAATTGATGTCCATTCACATGGTGGAATACTGTGCAGCTGTTAAGAATAAGATAGCTTCATGTTCAGGTATATGAAGGTGTATCATGAATACATAAAGCAAAAGCAAGTATATTGTAAAGTGAAAATCAATTTGTAGGACAGTGTTTATTATCTCGTTTCCATTTAACAACAAAAAATTGAGCTCATTTAACCAACAAAGGATCACTACCTTGCATATATAAAGAACCCTATACACCAATAAAATAAAAGATAGCCAATCCCATGCAAAACTAGTTAAAGGATACGAACAGGTTATTTACAAAATAAATACAAATGGTCAGTAAGGATGGAAATGTGCTCAGCCTCCTTCAGGGATAAAGATGGAGGATTGTTGTAAAGCTTCGATGAGTTTACTCATGTAAAGCACTAGGCTGAGGCCCGGCACAGCCTAAGCGCTCAGTAAATATCCCATTTCTGAGTGTTGACATATCCCCAGGGTGGAAGTTGATGGGGTCGTGGCACTTGTGAGACGAGCAGACAAGCTGGCAGAGGGGCAGCGGCTCCATCACAAACCGTATTGAGGGCCAGAGCCTTTGAGCAGACTCAGGCCAAGGCCCAAGTCACCTCTAACCACTGATGTGTCTCCTGTCTTCCTACAGAACCTCTGTGGCATGTGCCCGCCCAGGCCCGGCTCTCAGCCCTGGCTGGAAGCAGCGGGAGCAAACACACCTCCAGGCAGGACGCAGCAGGCAAAGATTCCCCCAACAGGCATTCCAAAGTGAGTCTGGGCCCCACCTGCCCCACCCCAGGGAGACCAGGCTATAGGAATCGGCTGTTTGGTTTGCCATGACTGCTATGGGCCGGGCAGCTTCACCTGCCTGGTGTGGGTGTGGGCCTGGGCCTCTGAACTCCACGCATGAGCACATTCCTTACTCTTGCCACCTTCCTCTCGGGCTGCGTGCTGGAGTTAGAGCCAGCCAGGCGCACATCCTGGCTCCAGCCCTCGGCAGCCGTGTCATCGCCTCCCCTCCTCGGGCCACGCTTTCCTCATTATCACGTCAGTTGTGGTAGGTGTCTTCACCAGCTCGGGCTTTGTAACAAAAATACCATGTAGTGGATTAGCTTAATAAACAGAAATATATTTCTTACAGTTCTGGAGGCTGGGAAGTCCAAGATTCAGTGTCCAGTGAGGGCCCATTTTCTGATTCATAGACATACTTCTCACCTCATGTGCTGGAGAGGGCAAGGGTACTCTCTGGGGTCTTTTTTAAGGGCATGAATATACATACGGATTTTATAATCCTGTTCATGAGGAATATATAAATATACATGTAGGAATAAGTGGGAG
This sequence comes from Trachops cirrhosus, assembly GCA_028533065.1. NCBI lineage: Eukaryota > Metazoa > Chordata > Mammalia > Chiroptera > Phyllostomidae > Trachops > Trachops cirrhosus. The sequence continues at coordinate 33,411,441 of CM052550.1, forward strand.
AAAATATATAAGGACTTAAAAATCCCATTTATGAGGGTTCCACCCTCATGACCTAATCACCTCCCAAAGGCGCTGCCTCCTAACGCCACCTCCATGGGAATTAGGATCCAGCCCAGGAATTTGGGAACACGAACGTTCAGTCTGCAGCACTAGGTTAACAGTTATAACAGGCAGTCCCCGAATCCCAGTGACCTCGCACAGTACCGTTCAGTTCCGGTGTTCAGGGAGCAGCTCTGCACGTGGTGATTCAGGGTCCCAGACCCCTGCTGTCTTGTAGCTCCATGGTCACTCAGGGCCTTGGAGCGCCCCCTGCTGGGCCCCTGCCTCTTTCCAACAGATGGGGGCGGGAGGAAGAGATTCCCGTGGGAAGTGTCTGTAGCCCGGGCCTGGCAATGGCATAAATCACGTTCACGTGTCACACTGACCAGCACCTCATCTATGATCACACCTCACTGCAAGGGGAGCTGGAAAATGCAGTCCTGTGTGCCCAGGAAGAGGAGATAGTTTCGGTGAGCACTTGGCAGTCTGTTCGCATCCTCTCATTCCGTGAGTGTTTGATGAGCACTTGCAGCATGCCAGGCGTTGGGGCCATGGTGATGAAGAGAACAGAAGAGCCCCTGTGCTCACAAAGCGGACACACCAGTACATCATGTAACACCAAGAGCTGGACCTTTCTGGGAAAGGAAAACAAAGCACCGTTAAAGGAAAAGAGAGTGTCGAGCACTGGTGCCTTGGATGAAGTGGTTAGACAAAGCCATTGAGGAGGTGACCTGTAAGCCCAAACCCCCACTGAAGTAAGGAGTGAGCCATGAAAACATCCTGGGGGAAGAGCTTTGCAGGCCAAAGGAACAGCAGGTGCAAAGGCCCTGGAGTATGCCTGGCATGCTCAAAGAGCAGCAGGGAGGCCCCTGTGGCTGGCGCAGAGTGAGCAAGAGGGAGGGAGAGACAAAGTTAGAGACCAGAACATGGGTCCAGATTGCTCAGGGGCCTTGGTGAGGACTCTTGCTCTTCCCGAGTGCGGTTGAGCCACAGGAGGGTCCTAAACAGAGAAGGGACATGAATTGACGCAGGTTCACAGCCTCCCTCTGGCAGCATACAGGGGACAAACGGGCAGGTGGCAGGGGAGACAGGGACAGGAGCAGGGAGACCAGAGAGGAGGCTGCTGCCATGGTCCAGGCAGAGGCAGTGGATGGAGCCACAGAAGGAGAAGCGGTGATCTGTTTTTAAGATGGTGGCAACAGGATTTACTGTTGGACACTCATGGTGTGAGAGCAAAATCAGGGTCCAGGGTGACTCCAAGGCTCTTGGATTGGGCACCTGAAAGGATGAGATGCCATTTTGAGACAGGGAGAGGCAAATTCGGGAGGGAAGGCAAGGAGCTGAGTTGTAGACTTGTTGAACTCAAACTGTGAGCTCATGTTGCATACCTAATGTCCTCCCTCTGAGCTACCCCGAGAGGTGGTTATTGTCCACCCCATTTTACAGATATGGAAACAGGCACTTGCCCGAGGTCACATGGCCAGGAAGAGAGGGAAACAGAGTTGGAAGCTGTCTTGGCTCCAGGGGTCACACTCATTGAGGACCCAAGAATGGAATGTCCGCCCCACCCTGGAGCCCAGGGATGACACACTTCTCTTGCCTTCCAGGGAGAGCCTCAGTACTCCAGTCACTCCAGCAGCAATACCCTGTCCAGCAACGCATCCAGCAGTCACAGCGACGATCGCTGGTTTGACCCCCTGGACCCTCTGGAGCCAGAGCAAGACCCCCTTTCCAAGGGTGGCTCCAGCGATAGCGGCATCGACACCACCCTCTACACCTCCAGTCCCAGCTGCATGTCACTGGCCAAGGCGCCTCGGCCGACCAAGCCACACAAGCCCCCAGGAAGTATTGGCCTTTGTGGAGGTGGGCGCGAGGCCACCGGGCGGTCCCACCATGCAGACAGGCGGCGGGAGGTCTCTCCTTCCCCCACAGTCGGGGGCCAGAGCAAGAGCTACCGACCGAAGCTGTACAGCACGGGCTCCAGCACCCCCACAGGCCTGGCGGGGGGCAGTCGCGACCCTCCAAGGCAAACCAGGTAAGGCGTGCTCCTCGCCTGAGCTCTTCAGGGGGTCCTGACCCATTTCTACTTCCCACACAGTCTTGGTGTCAGAGTCCGCAGAAACATGCTCACAGATGTTTGCTTACAAAGTTCAGAGACTCGTGGAGTGCTCTGTGCTGCCCATCCGTCAGTCCTTAAGGACCCAGTAGAGGGAGAGAAACCGCTGGCTATCTGTCTTCATCTGTCCCTGATATCCCCTGTCTCTCTTTCCTTCTCCCTCTGCTGAGACCCGTGGTTTCTATGCTTTCTGAGTTCACAGACCGTATCTGTCAAGAGTGTGTTTAGCTGGAGGTAACAGGAAACCTGACCTACAGTGGCTTAAACAAATAGAGGTTTGACAGTCAGGGGAAGTCCAGAGAGGATGGAGCCAGGCTGGTGCAACAGCTCCGACAGGGACCCCGAGGCCTTGAGGCCTCACACCCTGTGTGTTCCTGCTCCACCATCCTCAGCACACACACTGTGACTTCTGGTCTCCCAGCAGCAGTGGTGCCCTTGGGGGATGTGGAGGTAGAAAGCAGAGCAAAGAGTGCAGCAGCTGTGTTGCCCCTTTTGTATGCAGAAAAAGCAAAAGCTTTCCCAGAATCCCCTTAAGCTAGCAGTGTCCCAGGACCACCCCAGCTACAGGGAAGTCTGGGAGGTCACAGGGTAGGCTTCCAGACAACACAGTAAAGGGCCATGGTCCCCAGACAGTCCCCTGGAGGGCCGTTCAGCACAGAAGCTGGGTCCCACTCAGAGTTCCTGATTCAGTAGATCAGAGTGGGGCCAAAAAATAATACAGTTTTTAAAACTTCCCAGTTGATACTCAGGCTGCAGGTCCAGGGACCACACTGTGGAACCACTGGTGGAGAGGCCGCCTGGGGAATGAGAAAGAACAGGCACTGGCAAACCGACAGCCTGGAATCTGAACCACACACTGAGAATCTGATGAAAGCCATGAACCACCTCCCAGAAAAATGCACGGAGGTGGGGGATTCCTTCAGCAGTCACAGGGCACAGCCTGGTCCACAGGCCCCTTCAGGGGTCTGTGGCCTCAGCAAGGATTACTGAGCCCCTGTTCCCAGGGTGGATCGTCCCCACGATGGATGGTCCCAGGGCAGATCCGTAAGGCCACAGCCTCTCTTCCCTTCCCTGACCTGCCCTCAGCGGCGCCAGCTCAGGTCCCAGACCCCTGTCAGGGGTCCTGCCCTCTGTTGGCGTTCTGATGCCTTGGCCAGTCCTCGGACCTGCAGCCTGTCCACACAGGACACGTGCACCTGGCAGTGGCCTCAGGCCTCCTTGACACAACCCACAGTGGCTTTATATGTATGTCTGTGTTTTTTTAAAAAGGTGAAGCAAAAATTTCCCAAACAATACTTAGCCTGTGTGCGAAGCACTTGGATCTAGTCTTGTCTGTTTAAAATCTTGGAATGCTGTTCCCTACCTCCTGAGATGATGTCGGGACTCGGCAGTGCTCCTGTGGCGGATTTGGATTTCACAGTGCCCGTATGCTGGTGCTCCCCCTCCCCGGTGCACGGATCCCCAGTCAAGGGACCAGGAGCAGGGTGAAGGTGCGGGGAGAGAGTGTGCCGGTGAGCTCGGTCTCCGTCTCAGTCTGCCTCTCTAGGCAGGTAGTTCTTAATCATTGGAACTGACTCTTTCGACAGCTCCTTCATTCATTTATTTATCCACTCACTTCACTGACAAATATTTCTTAGGGATTAGTTATGTCGCAGACACTGTGTTGGTTGCTGAGGCAAAATAATGAGCAAATTCAGATGAATCCCCCAGCCCTTACCTCAGCCCACCACCAGGTGAGACAGATGGGAGTCAGGTCATCAGTGAGACAGATGGTCAGAGTGCCCCACTGAGAGGGGCTCACTGTCATGGGGTCCCACGTCTCTGCTGTGATGGCCCCTGTGCTGGGCACAGGCCTGTGTTAGGGACCCGAGCAACTGTCGTGAAGTCTGTGACATAAAGGTAGCAGCACCAGGGGCGTAAACTGTGGCCGAGGCAAGAGGGGGGTATGAAATTACCCTGTGTCTCAGAGAAGGATTTGCTGAACCCAGAGATGGAGACAATAAAATGGGAGAGGAGCCTGCCACAAAAAAGGGCCCTTGGGTTGGGAGCTTTAATTTGCATACAGACAATTGATGCTAATTGCAAATCATTCTTATCTACTCATTAAAGCTGCTTCCCGAAGTTTTCTCCTAGGCAACCGGGCTCTAGTGTGGAACAGCATTCCCAAAATGGGGTGCTCGAAGTGATTTGGGTGGTACTGGAGGAAAATGTTGTACTTTAAATGGATGTATGTTTGCTTTAATGGGTATTAAGAAAAGTGTTACTGCTCATCCCCTGATTTCACAGATATTGCCTTGGACAAGTTCAGGAAAATTAAGTGAATTGATTTAAAGAAGCATCTCATGGTAGATGAGAGTGTGGACTCCAGAATCAGCACACCATGGTTCAGGCCCTCCCTCTGCCTTGCCTTGGCTGTGTGATCTTGGGCAAATAACCTCTCTGAGCCTCAGTTTCCTCATCTGTGAAATGGAGGATAAATCACATAACTACCTAGCTCATGGGGATATGGCGAGGATTCACTGAGCTAGAACCCTTAGAACAGTACCTGGCAATGGATCTCAGGTCAGGTTCGGCTGTTGTTAGAATCACGGGGGATGTTATGAAAAGATGAGGTCAGCCTCAACTAACTAAATCAGAATGTCACTTCTGGGCCAAGCCTGTTCAGGCAATGAGGGAAAACTGTGGTGACCAAGACAGATTCGGGCCTGCCTTCTCAGGACTCAAAAACCCAGTGGTGCCTGGCCGGGTGGCTCAGTTGGAGCATCATCCCATGCACTAAAAGGTTGGGGTTCCGTTACCTGGGTCACATGTTTGATCCAAGGTCCGGGTGCATCCGATCCCTGGTCTGGAACCCTACGAGAGGCAACCAGTCGATGTTTCTGTCTCTCCCTTCCTCTCTCTCTAAAGCAATGGAAAAATGTCCTTGGGTGAGGATTTGGAAAAACAAAATCAAAAACAAAAAAAAAGCCCGATGAGGGAGGCAGACCAGCCCCAAACAGTGCTGGTTGGGGTAAGGAAAGCACCTGAAATGAGGGAGCCGGGAGGAGGGACCCGACCCCGGTGGTGGAGGGGTTTCCTGGATATAAGAGGCTGAGCTGACCACAGACCCAGGAGGGCAGAGTGTTCTAGACAGAGGATGTGCAAGGCCCGCTGTCAGCCCCACTCGCCCCCCATTTCGCTGGGCCTCCCACAATCTTCCCATCTCAACAGGCACAGGTTCCCAGACGGGCGCTGAGCACCTGTGCTCAGGGCTCCCACGCACGCCCGTGCCTGCTGCGCCCACATGCCTTCTGCGCCCACATGCCTTCTGCACCTGCTGTCGTCAGCCCGTTCCCTCGGGCCAAGCCGGAGCGGCAGCCCGCTGCTCCTGGAGGGCAGGCACCAGTGCTTGGTGGCTGCCTTTGTTTCTGCTCCCACAACACTCTTGTGTTTATTTGCACAGTGAGCACCTACTGTGTGCCTGGCCCTCTGCTGGGCACCACCGGCAGCCAGGGCCCAGGCTGTCCTGGCGCTGACAGTGCACCACAGAAGCCAACAAGCAAGTACTTAAAAAAGTAATGAGTAACTGCGATCCGAGAGTGAAGACGGTTCAGGCTGGAGGGCGGTCTAATCTAGTCTGGGGGCAGTTTCTCTGAGGAGGGCGCCTTTCTGCCAAGGATGAGAGGAATGAGGAGGAGAGAGCAGGTGAAGTGGTGGTGGCGGGGGGCTAATAATACATATTCTTGACCTGTGATGCAATTATATGGGTATTGCTTTATAACTTTGTTGAATGATACATCTTTGTTTTGTACATTTTGCTATATGTGGACAACTTTTTGAAAGATTTTATTTATTTATTTTTGGAGAGGGGAAGGGAGGGAGAAAGGGAGAGAGAAACATTGAGGCAAACCACTGTTGCCTCTCTCATGGTCCCTACAGGGAACCTGGTCCTCAACCCAGGCATGTGCCCTGACCGGAAATCTTAACTAACAGCCTTTCAATTTGCAGACCTGTGCTCAATCCACTGAGCCACAGCAGCCAGGGCCAATTTTTTTTTAGGAGAGAAAAGAAAGACGGGGTGTGGAAAGGGCATCCCTCTACAAGTAGAGTATGCAGAGGTCCTGAGGGTCAGGGTGTGTACTGTCAAGTCACTGAACACAGGCCCCATGACTCAAGTGTAAAAATTAAGGGTGCAGCTGAATTGGGGGGTCAGCAGGGGGCAGACCACTCAAGGCCCTGTCAGCCACATTAGGGAGTTTGGATTTGATCCTAAGAGCTGCTGGCAGCAAGGCAAGTTTTCAGTAGAAAGGGTCGTGCAGACAGATTTATGTTTTGAAAGATGGTGCTAGGCTGGGGCTAAGGCCAGATGTGAGTGAGAAGGAAGGGGGCCTAGACCTGGAGACAGAGCAACCATGGATGCCTCCGCAGGCGACACTGCCAGGACATAAGGAGGGAGACAGACAGGTCTGGATGGTGCCAGTAAACTGGCCAAGAGTCAGGACCAACCACTGAGTGTCAGGAGGCTGTTGCAGATGGAGTGCATTGAGATTCTTGAGAAAAGAGATAAGCAGGACTGGGCAGGCCTGACCATTAAAGCACCCACTATGTGCCAGGCACTATTCGCAACATGGTGATCCAGCAGGGACCAAAGTCACTGCCCTTGTAGAGCTGACATTCTCCTGGAGAGAGCAAGGCAGGCAGGCAGCTGAGCAACCATCTAATATTAATATGCCAGGTAGCAGTAAGATTTGGGGAGAAAAATACTCTGGGCTGTTCTGAGGGGGAATAGATTATTTCAGGGGTAGGAGGAATAAGCTTGCTGGCAAAATTTAAGGGCTGCCGGGAAAGGGATGGGCCCTGTCATGCCCAAACAGGGAACCCCCCACCCACATGCTGGGCCTGTAGCAGCTTGTGCCCACTGATGACTTCAGTGACTTCACAGACTCTCCCCTCAGACGTTCGTCATGGGAGCCTGGCTTCGGGGCACACGGTCAGGCGCCAGTGCCTACTGTGGGCACCGTAGTGGGCTGTGTGATCCCAGGCGGGCAGCCACCTGGCCCCCTGCCCTCTCCTGAGGCAGCACACACTCCAAACCTGCCTGGGTTTCCAGAGCAATTTGTCAGAGCTGTTCAGGGGCAATCAGAGGCTCTGGCTCCACGTGGAGCTGACACAGCTGGGTGTTCCCAGGCAGGCAGGAAGCACGTGGCCTTGCATTCCTGGGCTGTGCCGCGGGAGTCAACCAGGATACCGGGGCACAGCCCCAAAAGGTAACGTGCCAGCCTTGGGATCCACTGGAGCTCGCCCTGCCTGTGTGAGCAAGGAGACTAGGGTCATGCATGATAGACACCTACTTCAAGAGTCATAGTCAGCTTGGGAAGAGGAACCCAGGCCAGTGCAAGGGAAGGTGGGAAGAGATCTTGGAGGAGGGAGCAATTCAAAGGCCCTGAGGTGACAATGTTTCCAGCATGTTTGGGGACAGCTTCCATCCAGCTGGAGCAGAGTGAGGAGGAGCTTGAGGGCAGGGGGACAGACCAGATGGCGTGGGGCCTAGGGGACGGGGGGAGGACTCTGACTCTTACCCTGAGTGAGGGGGTGCCATAGAGAAAATCCTGAGCAGAAGAGGGCTGTGATCTCCATCAGCTGTGCCCAGGCTTCTCTGGCTGTGTCTGGGGGGTGGGCACAAGGAGGCTGCTGCGATGGTGGATGGGCAGTGGTTGGGAGGTGGTGAGCACTGAGTGGATCTACATCAGTTTGGACCCCATGGCCTCTCTGCTTCCACTCTCTGAAGACCTGCCGCTTATGCTCCCAGGCTGCAGGGTGGAATGTGGTCACTCAGGGCTGCTATCCTGGAACAGCATTCCAGCCCTGCGCAGAGACTGACTGACTCACGAGCTACGCCACACACCAGGGGAAAGGGCAAGACCGGCCCTGCAGTGAAGGCTGAGTGGCCGGGGCCTGGAAGGGCCCACCTGCAGGTGTCTGGGTAAGCAGTGTTATTCCAGGGCTCTGGTTGTGTCCAGGTCACAGCGCTACCACTCACTGACCGTGTGGCCTCCATCAGTTTTTCTGAGGCTCCGCTTCCTCATCTGTAAAATGGCATAATGATCAACTCTGGTCTAAGGCTGTGCAGATGAACCAACATCGTGCACTAAAGTACTTAGCACAGGGCCTGAGCCATAGCTGGGTCCAAAAACGTCTGCCGCTGCTCGGTTCCATGCTCATTATGCATTGACCATGACTGCTGTGTCATTAAGAGTACAGGCTGGTGGCTGGAATTGGGGTCTCTTGAGCCAGCCTGCCTGGGTTTGCATGCTGGCTCTGTCCCCTCCCAGCTATGTCATTTGGGACAAGTTATGTAATCTCTGAGCCTCAGTTTTCCCACTTGAAACATGGGGATGGTGGTAGTTCTGCCTCACGGGGTCACTGAGGTAACTAAAGGAAGTGACACCTGTCAGGTGTTCAGAGCAGGGCCTGGCCATGGCAACAGGCTCAGCGCCATCAGCACTGTCACCATCACCTGCTGCGCCACTGCTCTCCCTCCTACAGGCAAAGGCACAGCACCCTTTGTGCCTGTGTCACCCACCCTGGGCCACCCATCCAGACCAGAGCATGGTACATGTTCACACAGCTGTGTGATTTCTCCAACTAGCCTATGGTTTTTCAGCGTTTTTTGTAAGCCACAAAACCTTTTACTCCAACAAAATCTTCAGTACTCCCTTAAGACACAACTTAGCCTCTGAGTGAAGGTGGGGTTAGCGTGCTGAGCAGGATGCCGCCCTGCCCCTGTCCCGCCTGAGCCCAGAGTGTGTGCTTTTAGCCCCTGGACACGGCACATCCCTTTATAATAACTGCAGCTCGGGGAGCCCACTCCTGGTTCCCAGACTGTGCGAGCACTTTGCACATATGAGCTTGTGAGAAGGGACCCAGGCAAAGGTTGCAATGTGTCAGTTGGAGCTGGTAATGGAACCTGGGTCAGGTGAGCAGCACGGCCCACGTTCTCATCCACCGCCTGGTGCTGCCGCAGTCTTCAGGTCAAAGCCGAGGCCCTGGGAGGACACCTGTCCACGCTGGTGCTTCAGAAAGGATGTGTGTTCACTCTGGATTGGTCGGCAAGTGAAGAACTAACTCCACCTTGCACTGGGCACTTGGAACTGCTTGTGGTTCATGGGTGTGTGGGAAGCGGCACCCGCCTCAAGGGGCTGGACCAAGATACACAGCACATTCAGGGGAATAGCTCTTGGTTGAGGCTGTGCCATGCGTGAGGCACCATCTAGTCCTCAGGCTTGTCGAGGGTGAAAATGGACATGTCATGGGAATGCCTTTGGCTACAAGTAACAAATTGCCAGCTCAGTTGGAGGAAGGCTCTTAGCTCGTAAAACACCAAGTCCCAAATTAGGGAGTCCCCCAGGACTGGGTAATTTCTTGACTCAGGGACCCAGGTCCTTTCCCTTATTTTTGTTCTGCCTTTATCACCCTACAGGTTAGCTCCCCTCATAGTCTCAAAGTATCTTGTCATTCCACCAGATAGTCACAGTGGAAAAGGAAGTGTTGTTTTCTGCAAGTGTTTTTCAGTACAAAGATCTTCCCCAGAAATCACCCAGCAGACCACACACACACACACACACACCCAGTGTCTCACTGGCCAAAAGTAGATCATAGGTCCACCCCACACCCATCCCAGACAAATGCCTTCAACCAATCAGTATTTTCCCCCTGGGCTGGGTTTTAGGTCACCTTGCCCAAACAAGGCATGAGTAAAATCAGCCTTCATTTATAGGATGAGGGAGGATTAGGATGACATCCTCGGTGTCTGCCACAGAGCCTAAAGAGGAGGCAAACCTGTCTCAAAAGAGGCGATGGGTGAAGCTGGCTGACAGACAACCTTTTCCCTTCCTTTAATCATCTCATGTTTTTCACTCCCAAAAGTTGGACGTGCCTGATGACATGGTAGAGAAATACGTGCTGTAGAAAGTAAAAGTGAAGGTAAAATCAATTATTTATGATATAGTCATAGAGTGAACCCTCTGCAGCCACTGGAGAGAGAGGGCCATGTCTGTCAGAGGCTGACATGGAGAGAGCTCCAGAACGTATTGTTAAGGTAAAAGCCAGATGCAGAGCAAGTTTCCAGTATGCTGCCATTTATTTTGTCAAGGAGGTTGGGGGGCACACTCCGCCTCACGCACACAGGCTTGTGTGTGTGTAGGTGCTCTGCTGCAGAAGAAAGGGCGGACCGAGGCCGCCTCGAGGAGGCAGCCTGAGTATCAGACGGCGCTTCCTTTTGCCCTGTGCTATTTGTCTAGTTTCACTTGACTGTTACTCTCTGCACGTTCCCCATCATCACTACATCCCGTGGCCGTCAGTTAGTATACGCTCCCCAGAGGTTTTTCTCCAAACTTGTATCGGCCCAGTTCCTTGAAACACTTTTGACCAGTCCCTTGTATATTTTATATGTATATTACAGTCCAGCACGGACATCCCTCTTGAAGTTGCACAAAGCCACTTACCCTTTCCTCACATGATGTGCACTGGCAGTTTTTATGCTGTTACATTTCTTTTCTTCACCCTCAGTAATGGCCAAGACCCACTAAATTGATTACCCACAGTTGGGAAAAAACTGTACATTTGTTCTCATAAAAAAGAACAAAAAATGTCCAGTAATCGTACAACATATGTACTTTAAAAACGACAGAGCAGAGTCACGCTTTGTGCCATGCCTGTTCCCACTTACTGTAGCTCAGACATGAACAGAAGTCTGTCTTATTCTTTGTGCTGGCTACGTAGTTTTGACACACGAGTGTGCTTAGAGTGGTCTATTAATGCTCTGTGAAAAGACATTCAGGCCAGTCCAGCTTTCCTTGATCACACACAGCACTGTAGTGACCATCCGGGTACATGTGCCTACATGTACTTGTGCCGGCTTCTCTGTGGTGTGGATTTCTGGGAAATCATGGGTTAGACTAATGCTGTTCATTCCTCATTTCTCAACTCAGATGCCATTTTCTCCTTGGGGGAGCCTCTCCCGACCACACCAGACAAAGTGACACACTCCATGGCTCCTGGACAGCCCCCACAAATGTGCACCCTAGGCTCCGTTAATAGATGTTTGTTGCTAAATTGTAGAAAGCATACAGTTGGAGCTTGCTTTTTTAAAAAATCCAGTCTGATAATCCTTTCCTTTTAATTGGGGTGTTTAAGCATTTACGTTTAGCCCTGACTGCTGTGGCTCAGCAAGTAGGGCGTTGTTCCACAAACCAAAAGGTCACCAGTTCAATTCCCTGGTGGAGCGTATGCCTGGCTTGCGGGTCAGTTCCCCTGTTGGGGGTGTGCAAGAGGCAACCCATTGATGTTTCTCTCACACATTTCTCTCTTTCTCCCTCCCTTTCCCTCTCTCTAAAAATAAATAATTAAAATCTTTAAAAAACCATTTATGTTAAGTGAAACTTGATAATGAATGGATTCACATTTGCCATTTTGTTCCTGGTTTTCTCTGTATCTCTTTCTTGCTCTTCTGTTCTTTCTTTACTGTCTTCTTTTGTATTAAAGGAATGTATTTTAGTGTACTGTTTGGGTCCTCTTGATTTTTGGTTTTTTTCTTTCTTTTTTTTTTTTTTTTTAGTTGTTAAAATGTGCATTTTATCAGGGTACTTTGGATTAGTACTAAGTTAATTCCAATAAAACATAGAAACTTTTCTCTAATATAGCCCCATTTTCTTCCCCTCCTTTGTGCTATTTTGTCATATGTGTTACAAACCCAACAATATATTAGTAGTATTATTGCCTTATATAACTTATGTTTTTAAGGAAGTTGGAGAAGAAATAAGAAAACATAACTCTATATAGTCTTTTATTCTAACCCACAAATTTACCATCTTGGACCCTTCATTTCTCCATATAGATTTGGGTCACCATCTGCAATTATTTTCTTTCAGCCTAAGGGCTTCTTATATTATTTTTTAGGCAGATGTGCTGGCAATGCGTTTTCTCAGTCATTGTTTACCTGAGGAAAAAAACCTTTATTTTGCCTTCATTTGTGTAGGATAGTTTTGCTGGATATAGAATTCTTTTCTTTTTAAGCTTTTATTATTTTTTTCTTTTTAAACAGAGGGGAAGCAAAGGAGAAAGAGAAGGAGAGAAACATCAGTGTGTGGTTGCCTCTTGTGCACCCCCTACTGGGGACCTGGCCCATAACCCAGGCATGTGATCTGACTGGGAATCGAACCAGTGACCCTTTGGTTTGCAGACGAGCGCTCAATCCACTGAGCCATGCCAGCCAGGGCTTGCATATAAAATTCTTGGTTGACAGTTTTTTCTTTCAGCCTTTGAAAATGTCACTCCTTTCTACTGTTTCTAATGAAAAGTCAGCAGTTGATTGTATGGCTACTCCTCTGTGTGTGATTAATCCTTTTGCTATTAAAGCTTTCAGGATTTTTATCTTAGTGTTTGAATTTCAGCTGTTTTTCTGGGTGTGAATGTCTTTGCATTTATTCTGTTTGGGGTTTGTTGAATTTCTTAGATATGTAGATGAATGTCTTTCATCAGATTGAGCGAGTTTTCAGCCGTCATTTCTTTAAACCTTTCTTCTGCCCCTTTCTTTTTTCCCTTCCTGAAACCCTTGATGTACAAATGCTGAGGTGCTCAGTCTGTCCCAAAGGTTCTGCTGAGGCTGAACTTCTCATTTACCAAGCTGAGCAGGGGCGGGAGGGGCCTCTGGCCAAAATGCCCCAGCCGTCTCTGTTCTTACCTGAAGTTCAGCGTTTTTTCAAGTACAAATGATTCTTGGATTACTATATGCCCTTGGTCAGTTTACAGCATGCTGATATGGTTGTTTTATCAGATTTGTGTTTTTGAGGGTGAGGATTTGCCATCTCCGTTAGCCATAGTCAGAAGTCCTACTATTGCTAAATTGATCTTCAAAAAGGATTTATTGACTTATACTCCAAAGGCATTAATTTTCTCATTAAAGTCCTCTTCCTTGAAACGGAATGAAAGTTTTATTTAAAAGTGTTAAAAGGTGATTGCCTCAGTAGTGTGAGCAGCTGGGTCCCCAGGAGTCGGGTCGCAGTCAGTAGCATGAGATTGGCTGCAGCATTAGTTCCCCAGGAATTCCCTGTTTGGGGTGTTGAGCTGTGGGTTTAGGTTCGATAAGCTGGAATAGAGTCTGGGGTGTGGTAGGCACCTTTAAATTTTTTTGAATGAAGAGCTACATCATAAGATGTATTTTAAGTCTTTTTAAAAAAAACCCGTAAGTTAGAGAACAATGTATTAACATGATCCCAGGTATTTAAAAATAAATCTTCTACCCATCTCCCCCCCAAAAAAAAGTCCCGTTACTCTGGTTGTGTATATTTATAATATTTACATAGGAAAAGGTAAGGCCATAGAACAAACTGTGAACCGTGGTTGCCTGTAGACAGGCAGGACCCCTACCTTCAGATGTGCAGATTGTGCCCAGGAGACAGGGAATCTCACAGGAGGGCATCCACCTGCAGTGGATGATGTTTTAGATTCCCATAGAGCAGGGGCGTCAGACTCATTTTCACCGGGGGCCACATCAGCCTCTCGGTTGCCTTCGAAGGGCTGAATGTAATTTTAGGACTGTGTAAGTGTGACTACTCCTTAGATAAGCGAGAACTCGGCACTGCGGCCGGGTGGAAACGAGGTGCCGGGCCAGATGAAACAAGGTGGGGGGCACGGGCCTTGTGTTCGCCTCCTGTGCTCTAGAGCTACTCAGGGCGCTAGGAGGGCGTTCCTGGGGTGGGACTGAGAGCTATGCGGGTAGCTGTGCCTTCAGAATTCTCTGCAGCAGTAATGTATTTGTGTCTTTCATATGTAAACGAACTTTTTTTTGTTTCCCGAAAATAAATTTAAACAGATCAGTTTTGTGATATGGGATGAATGTGATTACTTAATTTTGTTTTCACTTTGCAGCGACATGAACGCAAGGGCTGGCTGCCCTACTCAGGTCTACAAAACGACCAGTGCAGAGACTCCTCGGCCTTCACAGCTGGTGCAGTCCAGCCCCTTCCAGCTCTCTGCTTCAGTCCCCAAGTCCTTCTTCTCGAAGCAGCCCGTGCGCAGTAAACACCCAACGGGGTGGAAGAGAACAGATGAGCCCCCGCCACGGCCACTCCCCTTCACTGACCCAAAGAAGTAAGTGCCTGGGCACCCAGAACTTAGTAAGGCGCTGCAGGAGCCAAGTCTGGATGTCTCAAGACAGGGAAGAAGGTGACAGGTGTCACCCATCATCAGGACCCTGTGCCAATCTGTACACTGGGAATACAGCTGTGAACAATCAGAGATCCCTGCCCTCAGGGAGCTGACATTTTGGTTGGGGGGACAGCCTAAAGACAGAGAAGCGTACAGTAGGTCAGACAGTGGCTCGCACTGTCTGGTACTGGTGTGGCTAGAACAGTGTGAGCACATGAGGTCAGAGAGGTGATGGAGACAGATCCTGGACGGTCTTGTGGGCCACCTCTGATGGCGTTGGCATCTGCCATAAATGAGGTGGCACCACAGGAGGGTGTAGAGCAAGGGACCATGATCTACACGGGGTGCTCACACGGTCCCTGCGGCCGAATTCGGAGCAGGGCCTGTGAAGAGCTGCTGTGACCGTCCAGGCAGGAGACAAGGGGGCGGGAAGTGGTGGAGGCCACGGAGGAGGGCGGCTTCCACCCTCTGCAGTGGGAGCCGACAGGGCTGCTGGCAGATTGGCTCTGGTGTGAGAGAAGGTGAGGTAGCCAATGATAGCAGGTCTTACGGCCTGAAGGGGACATCTGCCTTGAACTGAGATGGGATGAGCAAGAAGTGGTCTTGGTCGGAGCTCCAGGGCTCAGTCCTGGATGGTCACGTTTGTGATGTGCAGAAGACATCAAGGAGGCAGTCAGGTAAGGAGTCTGGAGCTCGGGAGACATCAGGCTGGAGAGAGAAATGTGAGTGTTGCTAGCATAAAGGCAGGAGGCTGGAGGGGTGCACCGAGGACCAGAGTGTGGGCAGAGACGAGGGGAGGTGTACGACCAGGCCTGAGGCCCCTCCTGGCTCAGAGGATATGAGGAGGAGCCCAGACTATTGTGAGGTCCCAGGAGCCCTACGGTGAGGGACTGGGAGCAGTCAGGTAGGATGAACCTGACACCAGAGTGTCGGAACGAGCCTCATGTAAGTGCAGGAAAGGATAGAGCAGAATTGGAGGCAGCTGTGTGCAAAGCTCATTTGAGGGGTTTTTCTATAAAGCAAAAGAGAGGAGTATGCAGTGAAGGAAGGGTCTTTGTTTTTTAAGGTAGATGGATATGATATCTAAGGTCGATGAAGTACTTGCTATATGCCAGTCTCAGTTCTAAGCTCCTGTATGTCAGTGAAGTCAGTGGATCCTCACAAGAGCCCCATGAGGTGGACCTATCATTTGTCCCATTTTGCAGATGAGGCAGCTCAACCCCAGACTCACATGCTGGTAACAGGTGGAACTCAGATCGGAGCCGGGGAACCCTGGTCCAGGGCTCCCCTGCTGCTGGGTGGGAGCAGACCTGTCCTCCTCCATCCTGTTTCTAACGTCGTCCTTCTTGACCTGGATGGAGCCATTCAGATGTGTGGGTGACACAGAGCTCGTGAGGACAGGGGTGTCAGGACACAGAAGCCAGGTCCCTGGAGATGGTCCCTTCTGGGCTCACACTAAGAATCCAGTTCACACACCTGACGGTCAGCCAGGGCTCTCTGAAAACCAGGTTCTCATTCTCCTCTCCGCTGATTAAAACCCCCAGCAGCTTCCCCACTCCTGGGATTAATGAAAAAGTCTTATATTTACTGAGCATGTACTTTGTTCCAGGCACCAGTGCACCACGCGTTTTGCCCAAACTCCTTCCCAGTCCCTGAGTGATCTGCCCCCTTGTCCCCCGGCCCTCATGTCCTCCCACTCTTCCCCTTGCTCACGCCCCTCCAGCCACACTGGCCTCTTGCCACTCCTCAAACTTGCCAAATACAGGCCAAACCCAGAGCCTCTACAGAGCTCGCCAGTCCTGGGCTTCCCTCAGCTCTTCTGACTGGCTCCACAGGGGCCCGGGCTAATGCCACCTCCTGGGAAGATGGGCCTTCCCAGCCACAGTCCCTGCCATCATTCTGTCACTTTCCTCTCTCCCACTGCCTGTTCCCCCCCACAGGAAAGCAGGTGCCAGTGTCTTGGTCGCTTGTAGCCTGCCTGGCAGTCTGGGTTCTCCATCAGTGAATGCATGTGCCATGCATCTCATTCTCACTTCAACCCCGTAAGATCCTGCAAAGCCTCCACTTTTCAGGGTGGCCAGAGGGCCAGACCCTGTCCACCCTGTTACGCTTCTGCACAGTGGCAGCTGCTCTGGCCACCCTTCCCCTGTGTGCTGTTCCCTGTGCCTGGGTGCCCCCCACCCCTACTGGCTCACTCCTACCCTGCACCATATTGGTGTGCTGGGGCTTCTGAGGCAAAGTGCCACAGACTGAGTGGTTCAACAGCAGAAACTTACTGTCTCACAGTTCTGGGGGTTAGAAGTCTGAGACCAAGGCGTCTGCGGGGTTGGTTTCTTCTGAGGGCCATGAAGGACTATCTGTTGCACACCTCTCTCCCGGCTTCTGCCGATTTGCTGGCAGTCTGGGATTTCTTGGCCTATAAACACTTACCCCGATCTCAGCCTTCGTCTTCACTTGGCCTGCCCCCTGTGTGCACGTCTCTGTCCACGTTCCCCTCTCTACACCACCACCAGTCACTTGTGATTAAGGTCCACCATGGTGGCTTTACTTTACCTTGATTACCTCTCTAAAGACCCTGTTTCCAAGTAAGGTCACATTCTGAGATTCTTGGGTTTAGGACTTGACTTTTGTGGGAGGGCCCATAACACCTGCCCTCAGATGTTAGCACAGACACGCCATCCTCGGAGAAGCCCCCCTAGCCCCCATCCAGGCCCGTCCTGCCCAAGCCCACGCTGCTTTTTTTCCATGGAGAAAATCCCAGGGCACATCAGACAGTCATTTGCTAGCAGCTTCCTCTCTGTCGCACCTGCGGGACTGGGAGATTTAGGAGAGCAGAGACACGTGAACCCCAGCCAGGGCCCGGTACATAGTAGGTGCTCAGAAAGTAGACCTGGACACGTGATGGCCCTCAACAGACAAACCTTTTTCCTCAGGAAGGCGTGTGTGTATAAACATGTGAACTAAATCCATAAAAATTTGGGAACACAAATAGTTTCATGGATTCTTATAAGAGTCATTAATTGACACATACATTTTTATCGTATGCATAAGGTGTTAATGTAGAATTATTGCTTTCGTCCACATATTCCCATTTAATAAAGCTGTCTTGTTCAAACTACCCCTGAGCATTTTGGAGATAGTATCTTTGTCATTGTTACAGATGCTTCTGAGTCACTAACCTCGTTTTTCAGAAAACATCGTCACTTCCATCTAAATTACTTGAAAATAAACATGTTTTCTTTTTTAATCTGTATGATGCTGTTGCTAAAATTTTATATCAAGGCATAGGACTCATGTGCATGACTTGCTTACCTACATCTGCACACCTGCTCTGCCACGTACTGTTGCAAGCCCTCTGCCATCATTAACTCATTTGAGCCACACCACAGAATGGTGAGATGGAGTTCCCTTCACATCCCATCTTCCAGATGAGAAAAATTGAGGTACAGAGTGGTTAAGTCACTTGCCCAATTCCACCCGGCCAGTTAAGGTTGTTCACTGCAAATATTACGATTGTTGATTTTGTAAATTTTGTCCCCACGTATTATGAGCCCCCCTCAGGAGTAATTACCGAGTCCATCTACTGTATTTCTTTGCCTCCTCTTTCACTGATTCTGGTCATGACCGAGGCTGTGCGTCCCCTAGAGGAATGACAGTGGTCACGGTCAACACAGGGACCCCTGCCTTCAGCCACGCTGCTCTACTTGTGTTGGCCCCATTTACCCTCCTGGCTACACCATGAGGGGGATCCTGTTTCTACTCCCATTTCCAGGTGAGGAAACTGAGACACAGTACCTATCCCAGGTTACCCAACTAGGAATGGCAGGGCTAGGATCCATACCCAGCAGGATAACTGACTGAGCATCTCATCATGTGAGAGACTCAAGGAGGATGCACACACAGGGCAGTGACTCATGTGTTCTGAGGATCGATTTCTTGGAGGCAACAGTCCCTCCTGTATTTGGTGTTCCCCCTTATGTTTGAGCGCATGCGCTGGTGAACAAAAGAGGGAGTGAGCTAGTGAAGGACAGAGAATCTGTGTGCAGAGGGGACCGAGAGCATCTGCCACGGAAGCGCCTCATCCTCAGCCCTTCTGCTGCCAGCCCAGTCCGTGCTGGGGGCGGGCGGCTTTGGCCACTTTGTCCCAGGGCTCTTAACTCATCGGCCTGCCCTCTCCCTACCTTTAGAGGGGCACCATAGCATGGGGGTCAAGGTGGGAATCCCTGATTGGCTGCTTACTCCCTCTTTAACTCCTCAGTTTCCCTCTGTTTTTTAAAAAAAATATTTAATTTTAGAGAGAGGGGAAGGAGAAAGAGAGGGAGAGAAACATCAGTGTGTGAGAGACACAGCAATCGGTTGCCTCCCACATGCCCCCAACCGGGGACCCGGCCCACAGCCCAGGCCTGTGCCGTGACCTTTCAGTTCACAGGCCAGCGCTCAGTCCACTAAGCCACACCAGCCAGGGACCCTCTCTTTATTTTTTATTTTATTTGTTAAATTCCAGTTGACAGTGTTCGTTTCAGATGTACAACATAGTGATTAGACATTTGTACAGCTAACAGAGTGGTCTGCCCGGTGAGTCTTGTGCCCACCTGGCACCACACATAGTGGTCTCAGTATTATTTCCTATTTCCCTGCGCTGTGCTTCACATCCTCATGACTGTTTTTATAACTGGATCTGAACTTCTTAATCCCTTCCCCTTTCCACCCATGCCCTCCAGCCCCTTCGCATCTGGTAATCATCAAAATGTTCTCTGTATCTGTGATTTTGTTTCTGTTCATTTGTTTTTTAGATTCCACATATAAGTGAAATCATATGATATTTGTCTTTCTCTGTCCAACTTATTTCACTCAGCACAATACCCTGTAGGTCCATCCATTTGTCACAAATGGCGAGATTTCATTGTTTCTGTGGCTAATATTCCACTGTGTGTATGCACCGCATCTTCTTGGTGCGCTTGTCTGTCAGTGGGCACTCAGGCAGCCTCCATGTCTTGGCTGTTGTGAGTAGTGCTGCAGTAAATACAGAGGTCCATGTGTCTTTGCAAAGTAGCGTTTTGGATTTCTTCAGATAAATACCCGAAATGGAATTTCTGGGTCATATGATTGTTCTGTTTTTAATATTTGAGGAAATTCCATGCTGTATCAATTTACAATCCCAAGTTTCCCTCTCTTCAAACTGGGATCACAGTCCCTGCTACCAGGGTTGTTGTGAAGACTTATTACTCAGTTCATTTATGTGAGACTGCCCCCACCCCCAACCCAGCACCAAGTTCAAGCTGCACAGTGCTTAGCAGGTGAGCGTGTGGCTAGATGAATGGTTCCAGGCCGATGGGAAAGGTCAGGCTACCAGCAGCCCTCAGCGGCCCTGGTCTTGCCCCAGTGGAAGGGCTGCGCTGCCCCTGCAGGTTAGGGGCCCCTTGGCCACCCTGAGAGGCCTCAGAAGGCTGACACGGCCAAGAACAGGCCACACTGGCACCACTCATCTCTGATGTTGAGCAGGTCAACCACGGCACAGGCTTGTTGTGAGGTCCATGTGTGTGAGTCCTGGCTGCTGGTCCATGTCCCCGAAGACCCAGGGCCCAGTGAGGATGATGCGGGTCCTGGGAACAGCCTCTGTCCTTGCCTTCAGAGTGGAATGGAGATTAGGAGGCCAAGCACCCAAGTCACACCCAAGGACCCCAGTCCCAAGCCCCCAGCACCTTCATGCATGAGAGGGGCACCCCGCCTCACGTAGGACCGCTGAGGGGATGAGGTGGAACAGTGTGTGCGGAGGGCAGCCAGCGCCTGGGAGGGAGGGGGCGCTCAGGAGTTGAGCTCTGTTGCTGCTGGTGGTGCTGAGACTGCAGTCAAGAACAGTCCCCTGAGTTCACCTCAGTTCACACACCAGCTCTGCTCTCGTCTTGTGTCAGAACCCATCGGAGCATCAGTGCCCTTGCCTGCAGAGTGAGGTGGCTACAGTCTGTGGGGAATAAACGCAGCCACACACGAGACACACTGGCCCCAGCTGAGGGCCCTCATCACGGGGAGCTGTCGAGGTCTCTGTTGGTGCACATCGAACTCTGCTTGCGTCATGAGAGAGTCTCGGGTGGCTCAGAGTATCAGGCAGAGGTGGGTTCTGAGTGTCCTTAATTCACTGTGCCTTGGTTTCTCCAGCTTTAAAAGGCAAAGATTTGGAGTGCCTGCATCCCACAGGTGGTGTGCATGAGTCCCAGAAAAGTGCCTGGTCTTCGGTGGCTGGGCTGATGGACACTGGTATCTGGTGGTAGTTGACACCTGGCATTTGGGTGCCCTCCTTTGTCAGGTTTAGGGCTTGGGGGTCCAGCACAGTGTAGGCACAGAAGGAGCTGGGGAAGGCCTCTCCCTGATATCCCCACCACGAATCAGGGTTGCCCCACACACTGCGGCCTCTCCCAGCCACCCTTCCAGGAAACTCCGCCTCCCACCTGAAGTACAGACCCATAAGTGTCCTCAGCAGTGAGTTGACAGAACCCCCAGCTCAGGCAGGCTGACGGTGGTGCTAATTAGCTTAATTAATCCTCCCCAAGGGAGCTACCCCAGTTGGAGCCCAGAACTCCAAGTCTGCTGGGATCAGACCCAGCCAAGTGGGCACCTTTGGTCACCTCCCACCTCTGGCCCTTCGGTAACAAGAAGTTGCTGTTGTCAGGGGTTCTGGCTGCAGAGCCTTCTTTGTCGTTTTCCTGTCATCTTACTCTTTTCTAATGCAAGTGGTTTAATTCCACAGCACACCCAAAGCTAACTTCAGACAGCATGGGCACATCAGAGATTCTGTGCGGTGCTGCCGGTCAGAACCTTGAGGAGAAGGTGCATCCTTTTGGGTATTTTCATTTGTGTTTTGACATGTATAATATGTACAGTTTAAAAAAGAACTAGTCCAAAACAGTTTGCAGTTTTCAATGAAAACTGAGCGGCTGTCCCTTCCCTGGCTCCCAGCCATCCCACTCCTCTCCCCAGAGCAACCATGGTTTCCTTCCTCCGCGTCCTCCCAGAGACGGGCCAGGCTTGGCCAGCATGTGGACCGGGAGTGCTTCCCTTGCCCTGCTTGGTTCGTCGCTGTGGTCTCCTGTCTCTGCACCTCTGCCTCTTTCACTTGTTCTTTTCAAATAACTTGGCGACAGTTCCATGTTAGCATAGTGAAGGTGATCTTTCTAAGAGTCAGGCAGAAGTTCATGTTGTCCTCGGAGGCCATTAGAGTTTGACAGTTAGGGAGACCAGAGATCTTGAGAAAAAGGAAAAAGATCAGAGCTACACAAGCCCAGTTTGGTTCATTTTCTTTAACCTGGAATTAATGCCATTGTAAAGTATTGCTTTGAATTTGCAATGTAGAAAATACATTGGAAAAATTCTTCCAGAAGAAAGAAAGTAAGAGCAAAAGTGATCAATTGCGTTCTCCAGGCTGAATTTCATTGTGTTTTTTCCCTTTAGACATGTAACAGCAGCCCACTAATAGTATCAGGCCGTGAAGCCTGCAGTAGGTGAGACAGATGCAGAGTTGAGGGTAGGAGAGAGAGTCCTAGCCTGATTTATTCCCGTGAGCCAGCCCTCCACTGTGGAATTAAGAATGCGCTGTTAGTCCTAGCCATCCTGGGATCTGAGAAGATTTTAGCAAGTGTACACAAACATTGGGGAAGGAATGCTCATGTTCTTTTGGCTTAACTTTTCAAAAATCTTTTTTATAAAAGTCATTTAAGCTTGTTATAAAAGGAAGGAAGAGAGGAAAGCTGGGAGGAAGGAAGAAGATAAGTAGGGACATTGCTTAGGAGGGAGGGATGGAGGGAGGGTGGGAGGTTGGTTGGTTTCATATAATACTCATTTAACAACTACATTTTACTGCCTAATGTGGCAGCCCTATTCCTGACTCTGGACACAGTGCAGAAGGCTGCAGGTGAGGTAGAAGGAGGGGAAACACAAATGCACAGTACACCCAACAAATCTTCATGAGGTGAATTCAGTAACGTAGCACAGGATTGTGTGATTGAGTACCTGGGCTGGGAAGAGAGCACCAGGAGGTTGAGAGGTCAGGGGAGGAGGCCCCTTGGAGGAGGTGACGTTTGAGCTAAGCTGGATAGATGAGAAGTTGCTATTCACAGGGAATGCTGGGAGGGTACTCTGGGCAGACAGAAAAGCCAGTGCAAAGGCCCTGGGGCAGGAATATGCCTGGTATGTTTAAGGAACATTAGGAGGCCTGTGCAGGAGGCAGTGAGGACAGACAGGGACCAGGGAACATGTTTGGGACTTTGTGGGCTGTGGTTAAGAATGTTTTTAGAAAGTGAATCCCCCATATACCCAGTTTTGGAGTTAAGAGTATGGTGAACTTCAGTATATCGAGCTAAGCTGTGTGTGAGGTTTTTTTCTAAAAAAGATTTCCTACTATACATACCACTTCTTCATTCTCATGGCCTACCTGGGAGAACTTCTTCCTGGGTCATATGGATTGGCTTTACTTCATTTTAGCAGCTACACAGGGTGGTTCTGCAGTGCCTCGCCAGCCTCCCCTGAAGGGCTTCCCCTGCTTCTGTATTTGCCCTACAGACAGGCCCCCATGAAGCACCCTCATATACCCGGCACCCGTGGGTTGATGTGGACCTTTCTGAAGGACCCACTCCCAGAAGTAGGGCAGAGAGAGAGCATGCTTTAAAGTTCCTAATAGGCCCCAACCGGTGTAGCTCAGTGAATTGAGTGCCGGCCTGCACACCGAAAGGTTGCTGGTTCAGTTCCCAGTCAGGGCACATACCTGGGTTGTGGGCCAGGTCCCCACTTGGAGGTGTGTGAGAGGCAACTGATCAGTGTTTCTCTCTCTGAAAATAAATAAATGAAATCTTTAAAAAAATAAAATAAAATTTTCAGTAGGTCTTTTTATACCCCTCCCAGAGGAGAGTGCCCCTTTCTCACTGTAGATGAGCAGAAGGCCTGGCCTGCTCCTTCCCCTCCA
Organism: Trachops cirrhosus; assembly: GCA_028533065.1. Lineage (NCBI taxonomy): Eukaryota > Metazoa > Chordata > Mammalia > Chiroptera > Phyllostomidae > Trachops > Trachops cirrhosus. The sequence continues at coordinate 33,434,735 of CM052550.1, forward strand.
TCAGTGGGCACAGCACGCAGCATGCCTTGCACTCCCCTGTACAGGGGATTCTGGGAAATGGCAAAGTCTAAAGGGAAGGGAGGACAGGGGGTCCCCTTCCAACTCCAGTGGGAAGAACATGTACTCTCGGGGTCGTGTGCATCTCTTTCTCTCTCTCTGTCTCTTTCTGTTTCTCTCTTAGATCTAAAGCTTTTCATTCACGCGGAGAACACTATTACGGAGCCAATATTACCCTAGACCTGGAATTCTAATTTGAGGAGAAATATGACCTAACAAGAAAAAACTCTCCCTTTCTTTGTTAAAATCCCAGAGCTGGCAGCTAAGAAAATGAGGGGGAAAACGTACACTTCAAAACCCTCTGGAGGCCCAAGGCATCTTATTTCTTCATGAGTTCAAAGACTTACATTAGTATTTTATTTATTTTTAGAGAGAGGGGGAGAGGGAGAGCACCATCGACGTGTAAGAGAAACATTAATCGATCGCTTCTCACACACCCCCAGCGGGGAACCTGGTCCACAACACAACCCAGGCATGGGCGCTACTGGGAATCGAACTGGTGACCTTTTGGTTGGCAGGCCGGTGCTCAATCCACTGAGGAGCCTCACCTGCCACAGCTTTTTTCTTTCTTGAGTTACAAAATGATATAAGTTTGTGTGTTAGCTTTTCAAAAATTAGTTATTTTTATTGTTATAACACGTAATTATGGTAAATAAATTAAGACAATCAGAAGGGTATGAGTTCCACTTCCTAATGATTCCTACCTCCCACAGCTAATCAGTGTTCATCATTTCTTCCATCTCACTTCCTGCATCTAAAAGCCAATTTTTTTAAACAAATGTGATTGTGCTCCACCAACCTGTGTCTTTTTTCATGCCATCTCCATGATATGAACATGGCAGTGGAGCACGGCAGCGACACCTGGGGGCTCTGCAGCCTGGGGGCCTCAGCAGGAATCTCCACTCACAGGCTGTGACTCGGGACAAGTGCCACACAGTTACTTTACCTCTTTGTACCTCAGTTTCCTGTCTGTTCACTGGGGGCGATAGTCACAGCGGCTCCTGGGGAGAGCGGCTGTGCAGATCGGACAGCGTACACAGGGTCCTCGGGTTGGAGGAGGGTGCCTTCCACACCGAGAGGGCTGTGCCCCTGTTAGCTGTTGCTTCTTCTCTCCTGGGTGGTGACGCCTCAGGTCAGAACCCAGGTTTTCACCGGTGAAGTAGGACCTGAGCCCAAAGGCTTAGCCACAGAAGGCGGAAGCCCTGACAGGTGTGGCTCAGTGGGTTGGGCGTCATCCCATGGACTGGAAGGTCACCAGTTCAGTTCCCAGTCACATGCCTGCATTGCGTGCCCCGGTTGGGGACGTGCAAGCAGGAACCTATCAATGGTTTTCTCCCTTCCCCTCTTCCTAAAAATAAATAAATAAGATCTTTTTTTTAAAAAAAAGAAGGCAGGAGGAGGCCTCAGGGTAATTCCCAGGAGTGGAGGACTCGAATCCCAGAGGAGGGCTGGGGAGCTGTGGGGCGGCCGTCCGTGAAGCCAGCAGAGGGGGTAAGGGAGTAACAGGGAGACCGCATGCAGTTCAGGGTGCTCGTCAGCCCAGGCAGGTTGTCACAAGGCCAGCCCTCACTTCCCAAGAATCCGCTGTGTCAGATGCCAGCCAAGTGCTTTGCAGCAAACCGCACAATGCCATGACATCAGCGTGTTTTCCTGATCAGCAAACCAACGGTCAGAATGGTGGTGTGACTTGCCCAGGGTCTCATGGCAGGAGTAGGCAGAGCCAGGACTCCAGTCCAGGTCCAGCTGTCTCCAGGGCTCTGGCTTTTAACCCCTGGCTATGCTTCAGTGGCTTTTAAACCACAGAGTATTCTGGAAGGCAGTGCAGGGTCAGCTTTGAGGGGTGATTAGAGTGACTTGGGCTCACAGACCGACTTCTGGAATGGGAAACCTAGTAGAAAACAGGGATGGGAAAGTCAGGGTGCTCCAAGACCCCTTGGTTACCTCATGGTGTGTGAGCTCTCCTACCCCATTTGACGGATGAGGAAACCGAGGCTAGGTAAAGCTGACGACAGCTCCTAAAACACCCAGGCCAGAGGTCTGCTGTCTGTGGCCCACCACTTCCCTGTGGGGACCAGTTCCCCTGGGGGATTCCCTCTCTGTGAGACCCCATTCCTCATCTATGGCTGAAGGTCCTGATCCAGGCCACCATCATGTCACGTACAGGAGCTTCCTCACTGTCTCCCTGCTTTGACTTTTGTTGTTGTTGTTGTTGTTGTTTTTGTTTAATATATTTTATTGATTATGCTATTACAGTTGTCCTATTATCCCCCCTTCATTCCCCTCCACCCTGAACACCCTCTCCCACCCACATTCCCCCCCTTTACTTCAGTCCATGTGTCATAAGTTCTTTAGCTTCTACATTTCCCTTACTATTCTTGCCCTCCCCCTGTCTATTTTCTACCTACCATCCATGCTACTTACTCTCTGTACCTTTCCCCCCCTCTCCTCCTCCCACTCCCCTGTTGCTAACCCTCCATGTGATCTCCATTTCTGTGGTTCTGTTCCT